>JAQFVV010006265.1:5117771-5815271 GCA_028023455.1 Epiperipatus broadwayi | reverse complement strand
ATTTGTGTATCTGTTTTTGTAAACCTTGCAAAAAAAGTATATGCAAACTCTTGTCTGTGGGTTTCCCCCCTTTTGTATAATTTTCTTAATGGTTTTTTTTATCTAGTTGACTTTTCATCTTATATCTCTATGTTTCTGGATTAACAATTATTTTTATTTAAAATTAGCTTTCACTTCTTTAGAATCTCCAGGTTTTATTTTAACAATTATTTTCATTTGATGTTATTTTTTCTTGTTGTACTACCAAATTTCCTGTGCAACAATTCTTTTTATGTTAGATTATTACAAATTAAGACAATTCAAATTTTGTATGAATTAATACTTAAGGGTAATTAATATCTTACATTCTTTTTATTGAAATTAATTACATAGTAAAATATGTAAATATTCAGTGTTTGGCAATAGCTTAGCACATAGTTCTTGTAAGCTCCATACTATTGTATTGTTTTCAAAAATATTTTCATAACTAGTAATAAGATAAATTTAGCTTCAAACAACTAAAATGAGCTTCTAACTGTTAATTTTATCACTGCTAAATGGCTATTGTATTTTATGTCCAGTCTATCTTCTGTTTTTTAATTAACTCTATCAATCTTTCATCCAATTACTTGACTATCTCAGAAATTATTGCAATAAGCCTTGAATAAATGATTTTCCATTACAAAAAGGTTTATCATTTTGATTTTTAAAAAACAATCTTTTTATACTTTAGTTTGAAAAACAACCCTTCCTCGAAGTTAATGATCCATCTCCTTTTTGTCAATTAGTTGATAAACAACTTTTGTTGAACTTAATTTCACTTTGTTATTTTTTAAAAATTATTTGATAAGCAAATTTTTCAGACATTAATTTCTATCTTGTTTTTTTTTTTTAAAAATAATGAAACTATATATGAAGAAAACTGATAGAAAGTAAACATTTGTGTCATATTTTGCAATGATTTACATTTGTTACTTAATCAACATAATCATTTCATTTACCTTAGCAACATTCCCATTTAATAATTAGATTATTCAGAAGGTAACATGAAAATTCCCTTCCCCACTTATATCAAAATACAATGATTGTTCCAGATAAAAAATAATTCTATTTGATTACTTTCCTATTCATAGGTTTTTTTTTTAAATTTATATATTAAATAAAGTTTAAATCTGTTACTAACATTTTCCTTCTAAAAGAAAGTTTGCAAAATCAGGCACCATAGATGATCTTCACAGTCATTTCATTTTCTAATATAAAAGCATTTTCCTCTTGATGGTGTACAATAGTGAAGAGATCTTTATATAAGTCATAAAACTTTTTTTAATTATTTTTGTGGAAACAAACTGATATTTATCTTCATTTTGCCTGACTATCATCCCTTGAATAGGACTGTCATAGGGTGACAGTAAATTCCTGTTTAGTTTGATTTCATCTATAGTCCTCTGAATTATCCCTGCTCTGCTTGAACTACTATTATATTTTCTTTTCCATTACTTCTTTCCCACGCTATATTATTTTCTTTAATAGCAATACTATATATATATATATATTGACCTTACTTCATGGTTGTTGTAACCTTTTATTTCAAAAGTTTGACAGATCAAAATTTATTCTTTCTAATATTTCTAGAATTTGTTGACTTATATCTAAATAAGCCAGAAATTATGCTACTTACTCAGTCAGTTTTCTCTCTGTGCATATAATCATTTAATCTAAATATTGTGACAAATTATGTCAAATAATACTTTAATGTGACTCTCTAATAAAGTGCAAGCTACTAAAGGTCAAGTGAGATACCTGGTATTAAAAAATTGAATATAATTTTCTTCTGTATCCATTCTACCTATCTTGTGGTGTGTGCTATTATATTTTATCCTGATGCTATTTGGTGACGTATTCATACAACTAACATCTTTATATTATTGGAAATTTTCTGTCTTCTGTGAATTTAATGTAAAATAGTTTTCTAGACTGTCAATGTATTTATGGGGATTTTCATTCTGTCACTCTTAACTGGCTTTATCTTAAGAAACTGGTAGACATCACTTTGGTATAAATGAACTTTTCAATGATTTCCTTTTTTCATATAATCACATCACTGACTTTCATCAACCCTGTTTTTGAATCTACTTTTTTTTTTCCTTTTGCAACATTTTTTCATATACTGTTATTTTTTTGATCAATTTTTATTTGTCTGAAAAAATGCTCATTATATGCTAACATTTCTCAACTCTTTATTTTTTTAGTTTTCTGTTTAATTTTTAATACCCTGCACTTGTCTTATTATTTCTTTTTTATTATAAATATTCAATTATTCATTCTTTTCATTATACAATCTATTTCTTTAGTTTTTCTTATATTATACCATGAATATAATAGGTGGCATCTTTTATTCAGCTATTTTTTATATTATCTTCATTTTTGTTTATTTTCTTTAGTTGTACTGCTTCTTTTTATTCTTCTTCATTGTTTAGTTTATATTCTGGATAGATCTGTGGACATATTGCTTCATTTTCTGCTTGCTTATTTATCTTTGTTTATCAATTTCTTCTATTTTCAGCAATCATTCTTCTATTTTTCTTAGCATCATTTTTTATGCAATATTTTGATTCACCTTTCTTTTGTTGATTGTTTTTTTTCTATTTTATATGACAGCATTTTTTCTCTTTATTTTTCTTTTTTCTATTTTATTCAGCAGCATTTTATTTTATGTTCGTTTTTAATGTTTCTTTTTAATAATTGAATTCTTCCATTTTCATCTACTTCCTTTAGCATTGTCTGATTTTCTTTTCTCATTTTGACTATTTACTTCTCTTTTATTATTGATTCTTTTATTTTTTGAGCATTATTTGACTTTTTTCTGCTAATGTTTGAATGATTTTTTTTCTTTGATTGTTTTTATCTATATTTTTTCAGAAGAATGTATCTCATCTGAACTAACATAATCATTTCCTACACTTTCTGTATTTCATTAGATAGATGTTGATCTTTTCATTAATGATATTCTCCATTTTTAATACTGCACTTGTCAGTTATACAAATAAATTTAAACTTTTAGAATTATATTTTATAAAATAAACCTAACAACTCTCCATTTCAATGCAAATTTACTGTTTCCTAATCTCACTGATCTGTTATTTTAAACCTGAATGTCATAATTCCTGTCTTTAACTGCCTTGTTTCATTTATTTCTCATACTTTATTTTGCATATCCTTTCTGTTCACATTAACAATTTTAATTGCATGTAAATGATTTTAAAGGATGATTAAATATGTAATATTCAGGAATATAACTACTTCACAAATGTTCATACCCAAATACATTAGTATATCAAACTAGTAAAATATTCAGTCATAATTGTCTCATTAAGTATTTACAATCCCGCTCATGTGTATGTGATTGACTTCATTCACTTTGGTTTTGAAAATATACATAATACAGTTCATATTTTAAACCATTTTCTAAGTTCATTTTTTAAAATCTAACTAGCATTCAATCATTAAAAGAAATGAATAGAAAGCTATAAGACTGAAAAAAATAATCTAGCAATCCAGACACTGGAAATTAAATACATAATGCATCATGAACAAACCAGAAGGGTTATTTCAAATTAGAAATAACTACCTAAAACCTTAAACAAGAATAAAAAGAAAATAATTGCAAAGTTTTGCTACTTTATATTTTAAGAACTGGCAAATGTGAAATGTGGAAAAGTCTACCTTGCCTTTTTTTTAAGATTTATGACTGGGACTCATGATACATGGCTATGTTAATTTCCATAAAAAAACAACTTGAAGTAAAAAAAACTTGAATGTGGTTTCGTTATAGTATCTGAGATAGAACAACCCATTTAATATGCATGAAAATGTTTCTTCTCAGTTTATCTTTAGGATAGCCTAGTTATTAATTAGTGGTTTGATAATGCAACATTCTTTTTTAATTTATATAATGCGAATAGAATTTTATAGCACTGAAAAATATATACTTCTAGAATTAAAACTTGCAATATTCTTGTAATACTTCATAATATGCTGTCCAAGTTTTTATATGACTAGTAGATCAAAACAATGATAATGATAAGGGCAAAATTAGATCAACTGCTTTTGCAGTCTCATTCAAATTGAATTTTATATATATATATGGCAAAATTATTACAAATTTTAATAATTTTGCAATTCACAACATTCAAGTTTATTAATTAAATGCTTTCACTTATGAATATTGTAAAATTCTACTTTGCCTGTGTGACATTTGGTATATAGTTTTCAAAATTATTAAAATGAGTAGAAATTAATTGTGCTTTATAAATATAAATCAAATTGAAAGAAGCTATAACAATGGCAACTGATTTGATAGTCCAATTTTATAGTTATTATTTTTTAAACAGTCATCAATATAAGATCTTGTGTGGTACAAATTGTTTTTCATCTACGTTGTGGAGTTTTTACAATATTAGATAGTACTACATTAATTTAGCCTGAGAATAAAAATGTATTACCTCAATACTCAATAGTTATATATATATATATATATATATAACTATTGAGTATTGAAACATGAATGATAAATTATATATATATATATATATATATATATATATATATATATATATATAATTTATCATTCATGTTTCAGTTTACAGGTATTGCTTTAATGCAAATATTTTTTTGTTATTGTATATAACAAAATATTAAAGTCATGTATATAAAATAAATTATAAAAGTGATTTTTTTAAATGTGAAAAAGAAAATAAGTGTAAAAATAAAGTGTGCTACTACTTTATTCCTTTAAAAATAAAGAATCTTTTTTTTAAAAACAAAATGTTATTATAGTAGCCATGAGAACTTGTCAAATTGTATCTACTTTTCAAGAAACTGGGAAAATAATTGTAATGTACTTCACCATGATATCTCTTACTTTTAAGAAGTCAATTAAATTTTGTAAAGATTTTTAGTTTATATCATGCATTTAATGGAGTAGAGAATCCTCTGGGATGCTTTCACTGACTTTTTCGGTTGTTAAGCTGAATATAGAGTGTCTGCAAACAATATGCCTTAAAATTTAATTTTCATTCTGCTGATCTTTCATCATTATTGAATACTGAAGAAATATTTAACATTTAGTTGCTGAAGAAAGAAAAAACTAGTCAAGTTATTATTCCATGGAAATATATTTCTATAATTAACAAATGAATGTACATATTTTAAACATTCAGAAAAAAACTGCAATGGAAACTCTCATAAAAAACTACCTCAAAAGAAACCAGTAGAAGCTAACATCTTAATTTGCTAGAAAACATTAAAATTCAATAACTAATGTTTATGTTCCATGCTTATGGATACAAAATATTTGTGTAAACTCACAAAAATGTCAAGTAAATTAACTGAAATCACGTGTTGAAACTACACTAGTGCCTCACTGAGGAGTGCCAAAGCATGAAACCATTGGTCTGAGGTTAGGTGTGGTTTCTAAATAGAGATTTTAAAATGCTTCTCTTGTTGGCATTTATTAATAAAGCTTGTTAGAGCAATTCACACAGCTCATTGTTTTTTTATTTACAAACTTAAAAAGATTAGGTCATGTGATATATGACTTTCATTTTTTTAAATCAACTGAACTTTCTATAGCTATCCTCAGAGATATTGTATTTTTCCCTCTCTTGCATGATCATCGTATAAGTTTTTTAATTGTAAATATGTAAATAGATTATTATTATTATTTTATAATACTATTCTTTCATTAAAGTTATTGTTTGTTATTAATAATTTTGTTTGTCATTCCTCATCGAAACCGAACTGTTTTTGTTTTGTTAATGAAATAACTTATGAGGTGAAGAGGAGTAAGGATCATGAAATATAATTGGATCTGCATGAAAACTTGTTTTTATATAGCCTCAGTTTGATTGTTTATCATAACTAGAAGTTGTTTGTCAATTAAAAATAAATTATATTTAGTCACTGCACCATGTATATGGTCTTGATAGCTATCTTTAAATTTCCCTAATGAAACTTTAATTGCCAAATATACTTTTTTATTATTAACAGAATCCATTACTAATTGTTAAAATAGAACACTTAGCGTTACATTTGGGGGACTTGTTCTGGTATTTTTATTGATTAAAACAAACAGGGATTAAATCCAGTTTAGTTTTTAAAAATATATTTTTATTATTGTTAAAAATCGGAAAAATATAAATATTTGGTCTGATGAAAAATATAAACATTTACTTCGTTATAAATAAAAATCATTCAAAAAATTCATAAATGTTTCAGATAAAAAATAGTGGTAGGAGTGGATTGGTAGAAATAATAATAATATGCTAATAAAATTAAATAAGTCATTAAAATTAAAGTATCTTGCAGTTCTAAAAAAGTTGCATAATGGAAGGTGGAGTGAACATTCTTGTTATTAAATAAGTAAAAAATATTACAATTTTATATACATTTATTTAAACCTTTTATAGAGAAGTGAGTAGATTATTTTGTTTATATAAATTTATATATATGATTATCCCGAGCTAGAGCAAAAATGAAAGCTCAGGAAAGTAAAACTGAGACTCATGATAGCGAATTTAAAAACATGATCATGAGAATGTTCACAGAATTGATTTTTAAAAAAAAAAACAAATAAAAAGATTATTGAAAGTATGTTTAAACGGACAGAAAAACAAAGTAAAGATCTTAAAATATAAAACACAGAATTGAATAGAAAGTTTGAAAACAAAGTGAATATCTTAAAACACAAACCACAAAATTGCATAGAAAAATTAAAAAACAAAATGAAGATTTTAAACCATAAAATAAGGAAATTAGAGATAATATGGAAAACATGTTGAAAAAACAAAATACAGAAACTAAAAAAAACCTGAAAAGCATGTTCAAAGAAATGAAAGAGCAAACTGAGAGTCAGACAAAAGAAAACCAAAAACAGATAAATCAATCAATTGAGCACATCATAGTTATGTTGAAAAATTGTTTGTGATGTTAAAAAGCAAAATTGGTGAAGTAAATCTCGAAGTTCAAGTGAATAAATGTATGACATGATAAGAAATTTGAACAGTTGCATGGGATAGTTGAAGGGATAATAATAGAGAATAGCAACGATTGACTCAAGCAAAGATGGAAATCAACTATTTGACTCAAGTAATTTAAAATATTCAGACAAAAGATGATAGTCAAATTAAAATACAAGAAGTTATAATAGAGAGATTAGTAAATGTAGAGTTAGATATAAAAAAAATTAGAAAAAATAATTTAAAAAAATATTGTGATAGATGAAGCAGATGAAGCTAGTGATAAATGCTCAGCTGTGTTAAAGTATTCAATATGTTGATAATCTAAAAACAATTAACACAGAATCTTTGGATGATGATATTTGCACTATAATTAACTGTGCTTCTGAGTTCAAGAAGTCATTGTGTGAGGATGAGAATAAAAAGTAGAGCTAGAAAGCACAAAACAAAATATTCATTTTTTTTTTCTAAAAATAAATCAAAGTTACTCTATGATAAATAAAAGGTATCACAGGTCATTCCGATTGAGGGCCTACATATTATTTTAAAAATATTTAGAGTGAGGAAGAGTTTAATCCTTCTATGAATAAGGACGGCCTCTAAATTGATGACTCTGGACTTGTTAATGGGTACTTGATAAAGAAGAATGGAAATAATGGCTAATTTTAAAAAAATGAATTGTGCTGTTCAAATGTTAAAACAATAGTTAAGAAAACGTCATGGCAAATGAACTAGAAAAAATAATGATGTTCCATTCAATATTGAAGTGTTGTTAAACAAAAAATAGAAGTACTGTCTTGATACTCTATATGTTGATAGAAGTTTCAGAATTCTTGTGTCATATTTAAATATTTAATATGGAAATTTCATACTCTACTTTCCAAAAATGTCAGTAAAGGAATAGTTAAAAAACTCAAAGCTCAGAATTTAGATAATATCATTCTATTCTTTGTACTGTTGATTAAGCATGTTTAGAAAAAACACTATATAGTTAGAAAAACAAAATTAATTTTGTAAGTTTATTAATGATTAATCATGTTGCTTTCTGTCTTGATGATGAATGAAGAGTGTTTCATTGTTTTGAGGTTGTTATCTTTATTTGATATTTCAGAGTTGTTATCTCAGCATTGTTCCCAATCATATTATTTTTATATTTATCAGCCTTTAAATCTCCAAAGTGAACTAGGAATGGTCATATATTTGTCAGCCTCTAAGTTTCAAAAATGAGCTAGGCATATTTTGATATTTTTAAGTCTTATAGTAGAACAAGACTATTTAAGTGCATTATTCATTGTGTGATTTGGTTGGTATTATATTTGTGCTCTTGGTATTTATATTGTATGATACATTCACTGTCAATGGGCAATTTTCTTGTTCATCTCAACATTGCAGGCAAATGATCAGATCCAATATTAACGAAACAATTTTTATATAGGAATACCAATGTATTGGATTTGTAAAGATGATTTTATTTCTTATGTTCTTATCAGTTTGTAAGACTGTTTACAAGGATATATGGCTGAGTGTGACTTTATTGTAAAATTGAAAGAAATTTTCTTTTTATGTACAAATAAAATCAAGCAATATTTATGGCTAAATTGTCTATTTTATTCCTAAGTGAAGAAGAGGCATATATAACCCTCACATTTGAGTTTACAGGCATTGCTCTAATGCAAATATTTTTTTTGTTATTATGTATAACAAAATTTTAAAGTCATGTATATAGAATAAATGTTTTAAGTGGTTTTTTTTAAATGTTAAAAAAAAAATAAGTGTAAAGATAAAATGTATTATTATTTTAGTCTTTATAGATATAATAAACACCTCTATACTTCCCCATTGTTTTTAAATTGATATAAATAACGATATAATAAAAGACAAATGATCAGATGCATTTTGTGCTGAAGCAGCACTCATCAGTTGGCTCAGGTCACTATCTCTCGTATATATCTATTATATGCAAAGTATTTATCTAGAGTAAATTGTTACATTTTCATTTACCATTATCAAATTCCCTCCACTCACGACTTTGACGCCATCCATTTGAGATAAATATACTAATGATTATGATTAATCATTTTTGAAACTAGAGATTAGTCTTTTAAAAATGAAGAATAGTTTTTCCTTTCAAAACAAAAATGTTGTTATGGTAAGCAACAGAAGCTTTCAAAACACATCTGATTTCACTGTGAAATCACGAAACTAATAAAATTTTGTAAAGATTTTTTATTTATATCGTGCATTTTATGGAGCATAGAATCCCCCAGGATGCTTTTCCTAACATTTCCAATAGTGTAGCTAAATATAGAGTTGTAGACAAATAATATGCCTTAAAATTTAATCTTGATTCTGCTGATCTATTCATCGTTATTGAATGCTGAAGAAATATTCAATATTTATTTGAAGAAAGAAAAACTAGTCATCTAAAGTTATTATTCCATGGGAATGTATTTTTATAATTAATATGTGAATCTATTTATTTTAAATTCTCAGAAAAAAACTGCAATAGAAACTCTCATAAGAAAACTACCCTGGAAAGAACCAATAGTAGCTAAAATCTTATAATTCCTGAAAACATTAAAATTCAATAATTAATAATTGTTCCACATTTACATATACAAAATGTACATTGATGTCAAAATCAACTAAACGTTCTATAGTTATCCTCAAAGATATTTAAGTTACAGAGATTTTTTCCCTTCTCATGCATAATCATCATATAAGTTTAATTGTAAAGATGTAAATAGATTTTTTTATTATCATTATTAGCCTATAATACTATTCTTTCAATAAAGTTATTATTTGTTGTTAATAATTTTGTGTTTGCCCTTCTTTATCCGAACCAAATAGATTATTTATTTGTTAATGTAATAATTTATTAAGTGGAGAGGCGTAACAATCAGGAAATATAATTGGATCTGCATGGAAACATGTTTTTATGTAGGCTCAATTTGATCATCACTCGTGATTAGAAATTACTTGTCAATTAAAAATAAATTATAATCAGTCAGTCCACCATGTATGTGGTTGCCCATTAACTGTCTTTAAATTACCCTACATGAAAATTTAATTGCCAAATGATTTTTTATTATTTAATTGTTAACTGAATTTATTACCAATTGTTAACACACACGCACACACACACATATATATATAATAAAAATTTTATTATATATGTAACTTCACTATATTTGCCACTTCTGTCTACCATTTCTATTAACTAGAATCAAAATTCAAGATAAAAAGGGTGAAGATAAACCAGGCTCAAAATATTTTTAAGCAACTATTTTATAACTAACTTCATTACGTATCCATCTAATTCACTTTAAATGTGTATGATTTTATTATTATCCAAAGAATAAATAATTTAAAAATGTATATTTTCATATTTTATTTTTGATATTGACAAATCATATAAATATTACCTTTAATTTTATGCTAAATTTTAGAAAAATTGTCTACAAAAATCATTAATATACTCTTAATTACTTATACATATCCATGTCTGAATATTAAAATATGGATTTTCTATATATTTATTTAGAAATATTTTATTTATGACATAAACATAGGAGCAACCAATTACAAAAAGCAACATTATGAACTGAAACTATATTATCTAATAATACTATTTTTTGTTTAACTTACTTATAAATTTAAATTATAAAAGACCAAACAAACAATCATATTACTAGGTAATATTTAAGTTTTCAATGACAGTTTTTAAATACTTGATCATTCATAAAATCCATAAAAACATGCTAAGTATATACAACGAAGCTGCAAAATACTGTATCCAACTACATCTTCAATTAATGACATGTTATTCAAAGATAAGTGTAAGTAAACAAAAAATATTTTAAAATTTTTATATTTACTAGCCATTTTGTTTTCTCTGAGTATTATATGTGATTATGTTTAAAAAAAGTAAAATTTGTAAATAATTTTTACAATATATCATTAGTCCTTTTTTTTTTCAGATTGCTATATTTGACTATATATATAATATTTTTAGTTTATTTTGAAATCTATGTCTTTTTATTTTGCTTTATTACCCTTTTCAAATTTAATGAGGATTATTTTATATAATAAAATATTTTTTGATTTTAATGTAAAAAGTTTTGCAAGATTTTAAAATATACTAAAAGTTGATACCGATTTTAATAAAACATTACTATTATGTTTCTAAAGAAAATTGAAATAAAAAGAATATATCCCAGAACATATTTAATAATGACAAAAATCATTTATTTTGCTATTTATTTAATTTTAAGAATAAAAATGTGTTACTTAGTTTTTTTTCTTATTCAAATATTATTTAAAGAATATCATGAGAAAACACATAGTCAATAAAATATATGGAAATGTGTCCCTAAATTTATTATTAATAACTATATTACTCTTATCTTTTAAAATTTTGTTTATACTATAATCTTGATAAATACATGCATAGGATCAATATAAAAAAGTGTATTTATATATATATATATGTTCATGTTGAAGAGTATTATCCACTTGTAAATCAGTAAATAATATGTATTCCATTCTAATTAACATTTGTCAACAAAATGTGTGCTATTATGTGTTAAATTTATAATCAAACATGTAAAGAGCTTAGCCGTTCATGGATCATTTCTATATATATATATATGTGTGTGTGTAGGTATGTATAAGAAAAGTTTATTCTCATATATCTCTATTATAGGTTTGTGCTTGTTATCATAGTTTAACGAATTATATGTTTGTTTTTTTACTAAAACATATGTTTATGAATGAAATGATAAAAAAATTATAAACTTCCTCACCTTTTACTAAAATAATATATTTATTCACTTGCTATTTTATTCACTATTTTTATTATCTAATAATTTTATAATTCATATATTTATAAATAATTAATCAGATATCAAGTAAATATAAAATATGAAATAATGCAATTAACATATGCCAATTGTAGAAATTTATAATTTTTTAGGCTACAATCTTTGATGTTGCAATTTAAATTTTCGCTATTCAATATCATGCCGTATAAAAATGTAAGCTTATGTTATAATGTTAGTGCATCTTACTGTTATAGATATAATAAACACCTCCATACTTCGCCATTCTTTTTAAATTCATATCAATAAAGATATAATGGATGGCGTCAAAGTTGTGAGTGGATGAGTTTGACAATGGTAAATGAAAATGTAACAATTTGCATCTTACTGTTATAAGTTCAATTTGCATTTCAATTTTTTTGGTAAATCTTTAAATAAAACTTTTGAACTTCAGCTTAGGATATTTTTTTTGATAAATAATTAAATGTGATTTTTTTAGGATAGTGGCAAACTTTAATGACAATATCTTACTTTATGCATGTGCTTGAGGCTACAGCCTTAATGAATATTACTTACGTAATCAATGTGCGTTTAATAAATTTATACTTACTCTATAATGCTTTTTTTTTTCATATGTCAAATGCGTTGACTGGAAAGTGAACCCAGGCCAGCTACTTGGAAGGCAGCTAGCTATGTTAACCGTTAGGCCACCAAATGAATTATTTAAAAATTATTTTGCATTTTATTTGAATATGTGTTTAAATAATTTCCTTAGAAGTGTTTATTTAATCATTATCAGTATTAGATGCTACATTTTTGATTATCAAACCAGTTTCTGTTTGATGGCTTTAATAAGAAAGATGTAATACTTAATATATCTTATAAACTTTAATCATCAATAACTTTTAAATATTGTTTAACTAATGTCCTGAAATTCAAAAACACCTTAACTTATTGAATAAATGACAAATTTATACTGTTATCTAGAAATGAAAAAAAAAAAACAATTATTTTTTGTTAATCTCAGCTTTTCTTAGCTGGAGACACCTTTCACTATAACTTTTTGAAAGGTCTTAGATATACTAAATATGCTTGTAATTTTTAATTTCTGTACATAAACTTTAATAATATTAATAAAAACATCAGAAAAAATAAACAACAACTAATATGCATTGCATGCTATACCATCCTATTTAAGTTGATCCAGAGCACAACTTTTCATATGTCTTTATTACATTTGTGAGAAGTTGTGACCCGGACCACCTGAAAAATGCTGGTATGTCATAAAATGCATGATGGGGTTATTTATCTTTTTCAGATTTCTTTTTACATGTGATAAAAATATATGTGATAAAATCAAAAATTTTAAATACATTTAAAAGATTGTACATAGAAAACAGAGTAATGAAATTAACTTAATGATTTCATATAGATTTAATAATAATACATATATTAATATATAATAAAAATTTAAAGTGTATGTTTGGGCTAAACTAATATTATAATTTTTAATTTAATAAATAGTTAATAATAAACATCAAGATAGTTATTTGAGGAGAATGTTATCATCGTCATGAACTTATATATTTACATCACATTATAATAACTTCAGTTAAATATAATTATACAAACAAACTGGTTTTTGGTCCAAATTCTTAACATTTTGGATTTCCAAGATTTACCTCAATACAAATAATAATTGCAAAACCTGACAGTTAAAATATTAATCCAAAATTCTTATTGGTATATGTCATAAAATATAATCAAATATGAGATGGAAGTAATAACTTATAATTTTCTTTATAATAGATAGCTTTGAAATAGAGAAAAGCAAATGTATTTTAAATGCATATCTTTGTATATATAAGCCAACATTCCCTCTATAAGGGACATTCTGGAATTATCTGTATGAAAAAACTAGCTTGTTTATTTGGTGTCTGTGCATAAATAATAATATAAAAGAAACATTAAAGAAATGTCAAGCCAGTCAATAAGCAGTGAGGTTGCCTACCAAAGATTTCCAATTTTGGTTTGAAACAGATCATGCTGAGGTTTTCCATGAATATATTCCTTGTAGCTACCAAATTCGCCAGTTCCTTTATTTTGCTATAATATTTTATATAAATTCAATTTATTCACACTATTTTGAACACTTTTTAGCAAAAATTGTAAAGAATATTAAAAAATGAATTAAGGTTGAACTGAGAACTATATGAAAATAAAATTATTAAGTATTTTATTAATGTGAAGCCAATAAAACTAAAGTTTTTTTTATGAAAAATAAAAGTACTTAGGAGATTATAAAAAATAATAAAAATGAATAATATATTTAAATTAATAGTTGTTCACGAATATATCATACAATCAGAAATGCCCTGTAAGGGTAGCTTACAATCATATCAAAACCAGTCTTTATTTATCCACACCATCAAACCAAACCCATTCAAACAATAAGCTTAACTAATACGTGGTTGAATTTTCACTATCCTTTCTTTTAAGCATATATATGTGACCAATGTTTGCTTTGTTAATTACCCAGTTAAACAAATGTCACAATGAACTGATTTCTCTTATTTAATGAAAAATAAAAATCCACTTAAAAAAACATTCAAATATATATGTATACCAAAAATAAATTAATTAACAATGTGTTGTACATCATGAATTAAAACATAGACTTAGTAAACATAGAGTTGACCTAATGTTAAGCCAATCATTAGGCAACTGGGTGTGAAAAATAAGATTAGAATTTTGCTTGTAATTTTATTTTTTAACTACAACCAATATAATACATGCAACAATAAGCAGCCACTGCAATGTCAAAGTAAATGGTAAAGCTAATATACCAAACACCAGAAACTACATGTGGCATAAAAGCAAACCCAGTTTATTCCCATCATATTTTGTTATTTTTCAAATAATACATTAACTATATAAAGCCAACATCCTAAGACCGGATGACTTGTTCAAATATTCTGAATTATCCATATAATTTTTGTAGCACAAAACTATAAGAAATTACAACCAATGTTTAAATAGAGAAAAGGTTGATGAATTTGTGGGTGTTTAATAAAATAACTGAACTGATTTTAAATTGGTATTTGAGAAACTGCACTATTATTTGAACACAGAGAAAGAAGAAATAGAACATCACCAGCATTTAAATAAAATGATGAAATAACTTTTTTATTATGTAAGTCATTAAATGCCAAATAGCAAATCAAGAAAGGTTGAATCTGTTATAAACTGCTGTGCAATGTATTCTGGCCAAATTAACAGTGCCATAGGACTGAGCACTACTATCCCAACCATAGAAGTGCAATGACTTAATCCACTTACCTGTATAATTCCTACAAAAACACCAAATGTCCTACACTAAATGTCTACTTGGATCAAGAAAGAAAGCAACTGCAGAGAATGGAGGTAATACTATTTCAAATGTGTTGCTGAATAATTTATTAAAAGAGAGTGATCTGAAGAGAGATAGACTGTATCCATAAAAGACATTATTGCCAAACTCATGGACATTAGCCAAGATGTCCTAATAAAAAAAATTGATTTTATTATGTATATTTTTATATGTTTGTAAAATTCTAATTTTATTTTATTTCCACACTTGGAAGCTGAAACATGTTTACAAGTTGGAAGAGTCCATTATGAGTGAAAGAAAGAAAGTGATGGGAGGAATTATTAAGTTAGATAATTGTTTTATTTATGTTCAATAAAGTTTAGATCAGCTTTTCCTCCATAGAGATTCAACATTAATCATCACCATGATATGTAATAAGGTAAGATCTTTGAGATTATTCCATATTAAGGACATACTCTTATTACAGGACAGAGTTCATGTTTTATTTGTTCAATATTAACTAACTATTGTTTATGTTTATTTTTTTAGTATAAATGATCAACCTTCTTATGTGCATTTCTGTTCTATCAACTATAGGGAACCATACATATATATATAAGGGGTCCCCAAGGAACATGAAACATCACTAAATTGAATTGGAGAATAAGGCTACTAAGGATATATTTGTATAATATTATAAATTAGCTAGTTAGATTTGCGGTCTAGTTAATAAGATTTTTTAAATTTTTATTTGCTTTGTAAATAATTAGTGCCATGTTATGTACTTCTACCATGGGTAAGGGTTTGGAATAGCGAATATATTTAATTGTTGATATGGTAGAAATATATCCTTGACTCATACAATTATATTATTTTATCATGTTAAAAAGTTTTGAATTTTTTTATTATTACTTAATAAGCATTGTTAACTTATTTACATTTTAAAATGGTCTCTAGTTTTTCAAAATCATTTATGCATTCATTCACCAACCAATAACCAAGTATATATATAAACACACACCTCACTCATATAATAACACAGTAATATACTTGGAGGATCTTTAAATCAATTGTAACCTATATAGAGCTGCAACCATTGCTATCTAGTGTAAGTTCACCTCTGAAGAAAACCAAAGGCAGATTTCTCCCTGAGTTTGAATGCTGAGGTGAGATATGGATGAATTAGACCAAATTGCATGTAAATTTGATGGGTAAACACAGCCCTAGCCCATTGGAAGTAGATATGATTATATGTTATGTACTTCATTGGGTCATTCACAGCATCCTACCCAAAGACCCTAGGTCTGACCATAGTGAGATGTGTTCCCCCTCTCTTGTAATAAAAACACAGGCCCCTTACAACACATGGAGAATTTATATTTACTTTATTTTATATAAACTGGATTATTTTATTTGGATTTATATTTATTTCACTTTTATTATGTTTTATATTATATTTTTTTATTATTTTTTTAATTTTATTGTTTACATTTTTTATAATATTATTTATATAGTTATGTATTTTATTTTTTGTTCATTATATCATAGCTTTGAGGAAGACTGAAGGACAGTCAAATCATAAAATTATATATGCATATATGTACAATAAAAGGTTTTTGCAAAAAAAATTTCAAAGTAGAGTGGATAAATTGAATTTATATTCCTTGTAGTTTTTTTTTCATATTTCAAATGAGCTCCAATATCAAATGACAAAAAACAATAGCACAGAAAATTTAATAAAATATTAAACAATAATATACATGGCTTTCCTGAACTTACAGTTATTGACAATAGTGTGGGATCTGCTCAGTGTATTTAAAGAATTGTCCCATGCAGAAGTTGATATGACATGTTTTAACATTCCCATTTCACATTGAATCAAATGTACCAGCAGATAAAGTCATCCAAACATCTAAAATGCATACTGAATAATATAAAATACATTGATGTTCACAAAACACTGATGAAAGTCACAAGCTAGAAGTTAGTCTGGGGATATTGGATGGATAGGCAGTAGATAGGGATATTATGCACAAACCTTTTTGCATCCATTGATTACTCTGACTTGCACTGAGTGGCACTACTATATGGAGAGTTTTGCCTGTTTTAACAGTTTGAGCAAGCATAAGAAATGGTGGTCATGTATTTTTTTCTGGTTTAATACCAATCCTGCCTAGTAGGGTAATGGTGGCTATGGTTATTAAAAAATCAAAGACTCAAAAATGTATGGGTTCTGAACTGAGTTCATATCTATATCACTATATAAACTAATGAGCTTGAATTTTACTCAATAGTTTTGTAGTTAAGTAGAGATAAAAGGTGGTTTCTGGAGGGTTGCATTAGATTGTAAGAGCTAGGTGCAGTGTACTCAGATCCAACACTCTTCACTGATGAAAGAGACAAGCTAGAAATTAGTATGGGCATATTGGATGGATAGGCAATGGATAGGGATTTTATACACAAACCTTCTTGCATTCATTGATTAGTCTGGATTGCACTGAGTGGCACTACTGTATGGAGAGTTTTGCCTTATATTTTATATTATTGGACATTTTCATTATTTCTAAAGTGACTACAAATGTCTTTTGTATTGAAACACTTCATATATACATATGTAACTTTATTTATTTATTTCACAACCCAGTAAATATATAGTAATACTTCTCCTTGACACTAGATGTAAGTCCATTTTCATAAGAAATAATCTTGCAACTTATCTGCCTTAAATATTTTTCTTATGCATTTATTTTGGTGTTGGTAGATACATCCATTTTATTATTTTCATTCTTCTTGAGAAAATCTTCAACACAAGAAGTAGAAACTTGTAATCTCATTGTTGTCTTTGTCAGTTCCATATAATGTTTCTTTATATATTTATTGTACAATCTTACTTCTCTACCACCTTCCAATATAATTATAAGTACCTGAATAGATAGTAGCCTAATTACAAATTTTTGTATCTATTTTTTTTCTCAATATATTTGTTATCCAGATAGTCTGCTTATATTGAACTTGATGTTTTTAATATTTATCTTTTCCTTTTAGTCTTGTCTGGAATCAGCACAGAAATGGGCATTATCACATGGTACTTTATTACTAATTCTGTTGGGCTCTTTTGCAAGTGAATTCCTGAGTATGCTAATCTTTAGTACTAAGCCATGCATTTATATTTATATGCAATAAAATTGCTACTGAAACATGTGAAGATCTAGAGGGTCTGGTTACCACAGAATGTCTCAAACATTTAGAGGCAGACTTGTTCCAATGGAGTATGACGTAAACTTAGTTTCATTAATAGTGATGTTTATTTACCCAAGCCTGAAAAGATTATTTTACATGTTCCTAAGGATTCTGCATGTAAATTATACATTCTGGATGTTCTTTTTTTGTCTGTTCAACTCTTCGATGATGATACTAAATCTAAACAGTTAATCACAGAAATGTTTTTTCGATTTCAAAGAGAATATACATCTGGTGCCCCTGATGAATGCATTATTGGCAAGATAAAATTTGGACGACATAGATTTACATAAAAAAATCACCAATGGAAGCCTTAAACCAAAGATTCCACACAGCCGTCATAAACAAATATAATTTTAATATTTTCTACTTTTGATTATCATTTATGAATTATTTGTACATTTTTTATTAATAACTTATTCTTACTTTTATTTTTTAAAAAATTTGCTTCTGTATACAACAACTTTTATTCTTATTTGTTTGTTTGTTTGTTTTTTTAATCCAAAAATGCTGAAAAATTGATGAAGATAAAATTATTTTATCATAAATTCTTACTAACGTTAATTTTTATACGTATTATGAGTTTACAGATTTTAAAAGGACTCACTAATAATTAATGAGTTATTGCCGTAGTTTTAATATTATAAAATAAATATGTTATGATAACTGCAACTATTGTTTGTTTATCTAAAATGTTATTTTTTTAGGATTACCATATTGTTTAATCAATGTTAACCCATTATGAGAAGTATTCTTCAGTCATGAGCATTAATTTTAGTGTATGTGATTTTATTGTTTTACAGCTTTAATCCTAGAGAAATGTGTTATGTATTGTCATAATTACAATTACAATAGGAAAGGGCAACGCATTCTTGATAATTTAGGATATTTTCCAATAATTTTACATAATATAGAATAAACAATAAATACTTTGACATTAAGTTTATACATTTCGACCTTTGAATCCAAAGTTCACTTAAGATAAATTGTGATATAAGTTACGGTAATAATGTTTTAAATAAATCAAAAATAAAAATAAAAACTTCATCTTAGCTCGAGTACTTATTTACAGAATGTCAAAAATCCTATTATTGTTTTAAAATTGATTCTAATATTTTGAATGCAACTTATAGAATGCAACTTATAAAGTTATTTATTTGGTAATTAATATTCACAAAAATTGTATTGCTTTATTAGCAAAGTGATGAAAGAAAATATTTCAGCAAACTTTGCTTAGATTATTATCAATTTCAGAATGTGAAAGTCTTTAAATATCTTTCTCAATATGTGAAATAAAAGAAAAGGAGAAGGTCTCTGAAAAAAAATCAATAACTGAATTTAAATGTGAAAGGCAGATAAAGGCAAAAAAGAACTACTTGAATCAAGGCAATTTTTTAAAATAGAAAGTGCATTTAGTTGATGTACTGTAGAATAGAAAAATGAAGCTGCTAAATCTATTGTATGCAAGTAAGACGTGGATCATTTCTGAATATAGTATAACGACTTATTTATTACTCAAAAGTGTAATAGTAAGAGTAGGCATTGCTATATTCTCTCAAAGGCAAAATTTTGTAATGTTTTCATGAGGTTTATGATGATGGTAAGTTGTATTTTTATATTGACCTATTTTTATCATCTAATATAAATATTAAATGTCTTTAGAAAAATTTAATTTTATTTAAATAATCCTAACACATTCAACTGTTAGTAAGATCACACAGATTATTATATGTACAACATTTAAAGAGGTATTATTATTTTCTTTTTTTTCAGTTGTTGCTCGCCTGATCATTCACAGTACTAGCAAAGTAATCAAACCTTGATCCTTATATTCTTGAATATTGAATTTTAAGGTAAAGCTCTAACCAACTGAACCATCCTGCCAAAGGCAGTCAAAAGTTTGTATGTTTTTCATACATTATGTATAATCACTCTAGGTTGACTTATGGGGTTGTTGGCCAATGTCATATGAACAACTTCTTTACATTTTCTTCTTGGTACCTTTTTTTCTCTATCCAATATTTTTTGTCTTCCACCTTAGACACATCTGTTTTCTTCTCTTCTAGTCATCAGTTTATGTTCTTGTAATAGTTTTTCAATGGTGTGACTGGTCTCCCAATATACATTTTTCCACATAAAAAATATTGGATACAGAAGAAAAGGTACAAAAAAGAAAATTTAATGTTGCTGCTTACAAAACAATGGTTGATAACCACATAAATTAATCTGTTTTGACTATACATGATGTATGAAAACCACTAAACAACTTTGCTTTTAGAAAAATAAATGGTGAAATCAGGAGGAACCTCATAGATAAGTATATGCAATTTCTACTGACTGCTGCCTTTGACAGGATGACTCAGTTGGTTAGAGTGTTATCTTAAAATTCAATATATAAGAATTTAAAGGTTCATGTTCGATTCCCATCTAGTACTGTCACTGATCAGGCCAGAAACAACTGAAGAAGAGAGGAGAACATTGTGCATATAATAAACTGTGTGCTATTACTAACAGTTGAACCTATTTGGATTATTTAAATAAAGTTATTTTTTTCTAAAGACATTCAATACTTATTAGAGGATGAAAATAATCCAATACATAAATACAAATAACCTTGTAATATTGACTATGAAACTAAAAAGGCTGTTTTGGTAAGTTTGTAAATCAGATTAATATATTTGCCTAAGATTTGTTTGTGCTGAACTTAGACATAAAATTCATAAATAAATAGACCTAGTTTACATTATAAATATTTCTTCAGAAAAATTATGAGAATTGTATTTGTCTTACAAACATAGGGAAAATATTATAAAAAATAAAATAGAATATTAGGGTTGCAATTAAGCAAGTCATGAAGTCTTAAAGGACTGTTTGCTGTATAATAGCTTAAAAATTTCCAGAGAAAGATATAAAATAGATTGTAAAACCAATTCTATGAATTAGTGATCAGATTTTGTTATTCATAGGAAGGTTTGTAGTCATAGCAATATTTATCTTGAAATTTTTCGGTTTTAGTTTCTCATACTTTTTTCCTACTTTTTATAAGTCAATTAAGGCCAGTAGTCAAAAAAAATGTTATGTTTGGAATTATATCTGAAATAAATTCATAACTTATCGGTATACCTAATTTTTATTTATGTCCAAAATGATATAGAAGAGCAGAGATCAGTAATTTCAAGAGCAAATTTATGGATTTTGTGACATGGACATCTAATTAGCATCATAATAAATTGCTTAAAACATAATGTCTACAATGTAGACAATCTTAACTTACCTTTTCTAATACTTACGGTTTTTTTTATCTATTTGCTTAGTATACCATGATAAGTAATTCTACTAAATAAACTTATTAAATATTCTTTTATTAAACTTTCTGGTAATGATTACAAATTTTTAAATATATATATATAAATCATTAATGTTTTTATTAAATTAGACTTTATTAATTTGTAGCCATTTTAATAGCTATCCAATCTCTGAAAACTGCTACTCGTCCATAAACACCAGGTCTGTTTGGTAAAGCACAACCAACACCCCATGATGTGATTCCAACTTGATACCACTTTCCATCACTTTTTTGACACACAAGAGGACCTCCCGAATCACCCTAATAAAATAAATTAGCAGCAATATTATGTTTAATACTGAAGCAAGAAATGTTTGTTGTTATTAATGCTAATATTATATATTGAGAAATTTAAAGAGACTTTTTGTGTTTTTTTTCTAGATAAATTACAGCTATGATGTAACCAAAAAACAATTAAAAATTGACTGTACAAATTCAAATCATATCATCTAATTATTTAACCCTATATAAATCAAAAATGACATTCTTAAACTTATGTTTTTATTGTTAAGTAGGTGTGGAGAGTAAATTAGACACTAATACTTTATAAAATCACTAACACTTCACAAGTTTACCATTTCTTTATACTGACATAAGCTGTTTAATCATATTTTTACAATAAATAAATCTCATTCATAAAATGTTTAAAGAATAATTAGAGTTTAACCAACTTCTAGATATAAAAATTGAAAGTTTTAATGGGAGATGTTTACTAGTTTGTAAAAATATTTGTCAATTAATGATACTTAAGTAATAAAGTTTTATCGACCACCCTTACTATTAAAAAACAAAAAAAAACAGGGAATAAACAAAATTTGAGTTACTTTTAGTTTATAAGGAATCATACAAATAAATATTATTGCTAGATAAAGAGGTTTCTCGTCTCTTGTGTAGTTTTTAATTGTTTGTATGACAGATAAACTCATTTCAGAAAAAAATATACTGAAAATGTTATAAAATATTCGATATTCACACCAGCCATAAGTCCCTAAAAAATTTATAATTATATAAATATATACACACACACAATATAATATATGACTTGAGCTTACTAATATATATATAGTACCCTTTTGTTTAGGTTAGGATGAATTGTTTAAATCAATTTATTAAAAAAATTTAAATTTAAAAGCTATTTAAGGGCATGATGTATATATTGTGTTGACGATCATTTTAAAAAGTCTAATTAAAGTAAATAAAAATATTTACTGTAGAATATTATGTTAAAATTGTAAAGACAGTCAACGAAAGATAAATTATAATATTGTATGATTGGCAAAACTGGCCATAATAAATACTGCATTAATAAGTGCAGTAAATAAATGTTTAAAGTAAATTTTAAAAGTAATAACTTAAAGTTAAATAAATAGACTATTTAATAATAATTATATTTAATAATTCTACTTAAAAAATCATTTAATTAAAAGTGAAAATATGGGAGACAAGTGCATATTCGATTTTATAATATTAAAATAATTATTCTAAATTTTGCTATAATATTTTGTAAATTAAATCATTTATTTTATTTTCAGTTAAATTATAAGCCTTCATTTATTTTGAAAGTCATGTGACGTGTAGATATTCACACCTGTGCTTGCAGAGTTTTTTTTAGTAAAGTTGCAAAACTGTTTTAAAATTCTAATGTAAAATTTAAACATATTATATTTGTCTATTCCAGAATTAAAATAATATTAGCTCTTATAAATATTAAGGTGGATTTTTAAAACGAATGTAATAAGTAAAATTAGATTTTTATTTTGTTTTGAAAAATAACTACATTTTAAAAGAATGCTAAAGTAATAATAAATATTATGATATGATTTTAAAAGTTATTTTAAAGTGTTTGGTAGGTGTAAATAAAATATGAAAATTAACTAAGAATTAAATAATATAATAATAAATATTAGATAAATTATTATTTATTTTTAACTTTGATCCAGCATTGTTGGCCAGGGATGCAGTAAGCTAGCAGATCATTGTTTAGTTAAACCAATCAAATGTGTAATTTGTTCGGGTATAAAACAGGTGCACAATTATTTTTCACGGTTACTATTGTTGTCACTATTATGACTACTTTTGTTAACTAAGTGACCATTAATAGTCAATTATATTAATTTCTAGTTCTAAAAAAAAAGTACACTAATTTATTATAAGGATCGTATAATACAGATATGCCGTGCTAAAAGCTAAGTAATTCCTTATCTGCCAATTTATTAAGCCAAATTTTAACGTCGCATTAAACATGAATCAACCATTATTAAATTTTAGTTTATGTGGAAAATTTCAGAATTATGATTTTTTCATAGGGCACAGAATTTTGCCTGTCGTAATAAATAATCTTTATTTGCTATGGAGATTAACAAATTGGACATCACAGAGGAAGTTTATAAAAATTTGTCAGAAGTTAAAAGTAAAGGAATATAAAAATGCCTTTATTTGGAGGACTTATTTAAAATAAGTTAGTAAACTTTTAAAAAAAAACCTTTAAATTTGATCAAAAAATTATTTTAAGATGCAGAAATAATTCTCTATGAAGATATATTTAATAATTTTATTTAAAACTATCATAATAATTTTAAAAGATGTAAAAAAGATTAAGATTGTAATCGGAACATTTTTTTATTATTTTATATCTTATCGAAAAGAAACTTGGAGAAATAAGTAATTAAAATTGTCCTATTATTAATTAGTGTATGCTGGTCATACAAAATATATTAAAATTATTTATGGAAGTTTTAACTATGTAGTAAATATCGAGGAACGCTAAATCTTATTGTTGTATCAAAGAATATAAACTGTCAGGAAATGTGAGTAAAAGTAGCAGAACTTTGGAAATGTATTTCATCATATAATATTGAAAAGTACATTTAATAATTACTGTTTTAAATAATAAGAACCATGAAATATTTTTATAAAACTTTAAGGGCAGATCCATGATTATTTATAAATCAATCCGGATATTTTACAAGTCGACTTACCTTATTTTTTTTTATTTTTCCTTTGAAAATTGTCATACATTTTGCTTTAAAATGGAACTAACTGAGCATGTGTGTTTTTGGCATCAAATGAAGTTTTTGTCAACAAGTGGTGAAAAGAAGAAAAAAAAACATTTTTTAATGAACTTTCGATGGACTTTTGTAAATATGATTTTGAATTATTTTTTTTTTTACTAAAAATTAGTATTAATACTCATTCATAAGTTAAAGATAGGAAAGGAATATATTTAATGAGTAGAATGAAATTCTGATGATGAATCAAAAATTAAAGGATTCTATGAAAATAACAATAAATATTCTACAAAATATAGTGTTATCTATGAGAATAAGAAACAGAATCAATGTTAATGTGGAAAAATATGATCCCGTTTATTACATTAGAAAAAGTATCATATTCACTATGGTCAAGGTAAACTATTTGTTTTGTAACATGATCTCTAATGTTGATAAATGAATATATGATAGGAAGATTGAATTATATTATTGGTCAAGAGGTAGTTTATAGTCATAGATGCTGAAGATATAGAATGGAAAGATACATTGAAATTTCAGAATAGGATATAAAAATATCATCCTGAAGAACTGAATGAATAGTTTAATGAAATTAATTTGTATAATACCTATATATTTTATTATAAGCAGATGAAAGGATTTCCCACAGAAATATGAATGTTGTATATGCCATAAGAGCTTGATACATAAACCAATATATAGTGGGGTAAGATCATTAAAAAATTACTACCTTCCAAACTATGACACCTCCATTCCTATATTTTGATACAGTACTTTAATAAAATCAGTTTTTTTATCTGTGAAGTTTTCTGTGAAATAAGAATATAATAGGTAGGCACCAAAAGTTGACTAGATATTTTTAGAAATTTTATAGTTTTTACTTTCTAAGTTTTGTCAGATTGGCATCAAAGTCGTAAGACCATACACAAAACAAATATTTTGTATTGAATTAAAATTTGAAAAAATATTGTTTAAATAATAATATCTGAGATCAAAGTAAGACAGAAAATATATTTGAGAGAAAGAGAAGAATGCATAAAATGAATGAAAGTGTATGAAAAAGAATCCTTGATTTTATTGTCTACTTGAAATAGATTATTTAGATAGTTTTTAATGTTACCATAACAGCACTAATCTTGTTAATAAAATTGTAGTGCCATATTTTCATACAAATTTAATTATAATATAACTATGGAAAGATGACCACACAAAATAACTCATTGATGGTGAAACTGTTTAATAATATTAAGAAAGCATAAATAATTATTTTGTTAATTAATTATGTAATATAGTATGTATAGTTGTTTGTTATTAATTATTATTATTATTATTGTAAAATAAATGAATGTTAATTTAAAGTTTGTATTAGAAATTTTATTGCAGTCTTGAGTAATTTCTATTACAAGGTTATATTTATTTATAAAGCACATAATCTACATAGAGTTATACATCGTATATATTTATTACATATTTTATCTAAAGAGTTATATTTGAGAATTTATAATTGATTCATTAATTATTAATTACTTTAAAGTTATAATTGTATTAAAGGGAATTTGTAGTGATTCATATTTTATTAAATATTAAAAAAAAACTTGAAGATTTATTTGAAAAGTGCAAGTAAGTATTATTACAAATGTAAATCATATAACACAAATGGATATGTTTTAAGAGTCATGTTCTGATTTTGAAATCCAGTTTTGAAATTTATTTTATAGAATAAATTTAGAAATGTTATTTCAAAGTATAAGTTAGTGATAAAATATATTATAGTGTTTGTAATTCGGAAAAATACAATTACAATGAATGAATGCTAAGTAACTAAGAACTGTATTTAATTAAGTGAGATTTAAGAGCTAATGATTGGATAAGAAAGCTTTCAATTATAATAAAATGATTATTCTATAGTGATTGTATTTATATAAGAATAAAAATAAATATTAGGAAGGTAAATTAAATTATTTATGTGAAAGTAAGAAGTAAATTATGATCATTAATTTTAATGTATTTTTGTTATAGTTAGGTTAATTTTCATATAGGAAGTATGTTTGCAATGGCAAGTGTGATTTTCATTTAAATATTTGGATCTCAACAAAATCTCTCTTGTGATTCAATTATTTAATTACCAATATGATTGTTATATTATATTTAGAAAAGAATAATCATGATCCCTTGGATATCCATAGGATAGTGTTAATTATTTTAATTTAATTTGTGTTTTTAATATTATTATTTTATAGCTTTTTAAATTAGAGAAGAATAATTATCATTATTTAAAATGAAATATTATGTTAGTCATTGTTTGTTGTAGGGATTTTTCTAATGATTATAATAGAATAGTAGCTGGAGAATTTCTACAATAACAATGACATTGTGGAGTGAGTTTTATAGGATTCTCAATGTTAAAACCTCTTTGTTGTAATTGTCCCTAAAGTCCATCTTATGTTTTTATGTATTGTAATTTTCAAACCAAGTAGAGAGTCTCAGCCCGTATCATTAATATACTTGATTGTTTACTATTGAGCTAGTATAATAGATAGTAGAGTGTATCATATTTGTTAGTCAATTGAAAGGGAAGGTTACAATATATATATATATATATATATATATATATATATATATATATATATATATATATATATATATATATATATATATATATATATATATATATAAGGGAATAAACCCCTCCCTTAAACTATGAATAAATGACACTTTGTATGTTAGCAAAAAATTAGGAATGGAATGATTTCTTCTATTTTTTAATCTTCATTTTTCAGGTGAGCTTAAACATGAACATATGGAAAACTTTCAGCATATATATTGTACCGCTAATGAATAATAGTGCTCCATGGAAAATCATGTTAACATTTGCTAAAAATAAAAATTTTCATAAACAATGTAAAGTTTAAAATTGATAATGAATGATAAAATCACTGCAGAATAATCTTTCAGTAAATGATTAAAATATGAGAAAAACATCTCGTTTGAAAATAAATAAATTTATAAAAGTCTGAAGAGTTTTTATTATTCGTTTAAACAAAATGCACTTTGCTAAAAAAAGAAATAATCTATAAAAGTTTAAAGACTTTTACACTTTTGTATAAATGTTATTTAACAGCAAAAGTTACAATTAATTAGTAGAAGGGGGAGAGGGTTTGGTTTAAAAGTGATAAAAATAAAAGTTTAAAGATTGATTGAAAAAGGGAGAAATTAAGTTAGAAAAATTGAAAGTATAACAGTTTAAACTATAAATCTTTTACATAAAATTGAAGATACTCTCTTTTTATTTGATTTAAAGAAAAAAAAGGGTAATCATAAAAACTAAATAATGAGTTGATTTTAAATATATACAAGCATAAATAGTGAATGATTGTAAAAATAAAGAAGGATAGTAAAATGTGTGCATGTTAATAAAATGATATATGAAAGTTAAAAATTAAAAAATAAAATTAGCAGTGGCTACTAATTAAAAAATCCACAAATAACAGAATTAGCAATGCTACCAACTGAAAACAGGATTAAAATCTTATCAGAATTTAATCAAAAACAGTGGACAAATTTCAACAAACGGATATAGCTGGCGGATATAAAAACTAATTAACAAAGTGACAACAGGTCATGATATAGAGTGAGAATCAGATTCAGTCAGTCAATCAGTTTTTTAGTCAGTTGAGTTTTACAATTAGTCTATCATTTATCCAAAATCATGGTTTTTTCATGACAATGCAGTGTTAACAGCCATTGGAAGCATATGGCCAGTCTCCAGCCTTAGTCTGATGGAACACCAACAGCCTGCCTGATAAAAATGATGTCTGCCTAACAACTTGAAACCACCAGAGATGTCTAACTGTCTTAAATAATAGTGCACAAAATAGTAATCATAGGAACCTTCACAAAACCTCAAATCCAACCAAATGGAAAATTTTACATGAAGCAGCAAACAGCAAGAAGTCAACATCCAAAATCCTATAGGTAATAAATAACTTTCTTATTCCATTTCTCATATTAATGTAGCCATTGCTAATCTTAAAGCCTCCCAGAGTCAGTTAATAAATGAACTCTATAACAGCATAAAATGAACTGGTGATGTGCGTGTTTTGAATGCTTGTAATTATTTAATGCTGAATTATATTACTATTGTAGCTCTTATTATAATATGTGTGTGCCTAAGGTTATTATAAATCATTGTTTAATTTAATTAAGATTTTATAAAAGTAGTTTAAAATTTACAATAATAAGTATTTAGTTAAAATAAATTGTCTTTAAAATTTAATATTTGCCAGTCAATTTTTTTACCACTAATTAAAGCAGTCATGTATTACATTAACCTTTTGTTTGAGCTAGTTGGGATATCATATGCACTAAATTAGTTGGACATCATTCAGCGCATGTTAGTTGCTTTGATAATTAACTGGCACTGAGAGTTTACTCTGAAACAAAAAAGTGCTTTGAATGATAGGTGTTGAATTCTGCAGCTGAGAAGATCTGTGCCCTTGAAATATAGTCATAGTTATATATCTGATATGTATAACTCTGACTTGGTTACAGGTATCCTCTGAATATTATTCTTGTCTGCCTAAATGGCCAGTGTGAAGCAATACTTAAATTGCATTGGTGAAGATCGAATGTATAAATTCATAATTGTGTTATTTTTTTGTATAAAAGTAAGTCTTATAATTTTGCTTTCATAATTTAGATTTTTTTTTTTTTATTTAAAGAGTCAAAGTTCATACAAGAGCTATTTCCTCAAGATTTTAACCACCCCACTCAGTTCAATATAAATAATTAAAGTAAACAAATCATTATTTTTTAAACTATGAACAAATAACATACTCTGTGTTGTAGCAAAAAATTAAGATTGGAATAAATATTTCTATTCTCAAAGTTTTGATGTTTGTATTATTAGAAATTTTAGGAAAATTTTATATATTAGTTATATAAAAATATGGCACTAATAAACATAAATTCTGGAAGAAATATACAATATGACTGAAGATTATTAAGAGATTCTATAGAAAATTTTAGGGAGCCTCTTAATATGACTACAGTGAGATTTAAATAAGATTAATGTTATCTGAGAAAAAAATAATGGTAAATGAATCAATCATTTATACTTCCTCAGCCAATGGACATTGATGATAAAGAGAATAATAGAATAAACAATATTAAAAAGAACAAACTTTTATAATTTAAAATAGTCAAAAAACTTGAGTTAGCAAATTGTATGAAAAGGTATGCCAAAACAAAATTAGATTAATAGTTAGCTTTCAGGGGAATTTTCATCAGAATTATAATGCAGAATAAGATCACCCAGTTGGTAGTTCGAATATATAATGTTTGGAAAATTAAATTTGTCCCAGTATGCAAATTATATGTTCTTTTATTTTCTAACTACTATGTATTGCGTACCAACTGGATGGTGTTACTCTGCATTATGAGTCTGGCAAAAATTTGGCAAAAATTAGCTTAGTGCTATTAATCTAATATTGTTTTGGCATATCTTTTTATATCAATTTGCTAACTCATGTTCTCAGAGTATTGCATAATTATATGAAAAGAGTTTAATCTTTGCGATTTAAATTTAAAAAAGAAAAAAACTCTGATATAATTGTGCTTGTAATTACATAGTAGCTATCATTTTATAACTTAATTTTTTTTGGTTTAATTTGACTTTCAATATATATCTAATTTAAAAAATGTTGGTCATGCTCATATTAATATGTAAAAAAATAGAATCGACTATTGCTTTTTTCAGGCATTTAATACATCTAATTGAGATAATTTTAAACTGTATACAGGAACATTGTCTCAGATAATCATAATATATGTATGTGTCTCAGATGATGATGATGATGATGATGATAGTAATAATAATAATAATAATAATAATAATAATAATAATAATAATAATAATAATAATAATAATATATGCATGTGTTTCTGTGTAGAGGGATATAATTATGAAATAATAAATGTTGCTCATATTGTTTAAACTTGTAATTCTATTTCCATGTCAATAAAATTGATTCAGTATAGCAAATAATCTAATTTCACAAGGTTGAGTTCTTTCTACTCATTATTGAATGAAGCTTTATTAACATCTCATCACAATTCAAAGTTTATTTTAATTAATGGCATTTGTTGTAATTTTATTTAATTGAAAAGGCAAGTGCAAATAAATTCATTTTATCTTTGCAATAGAAGATGATGCATTGATATCAACTGCAAAAATAAAATTTATCATTCATTGCCATTATATATTATTAGAGTTACTAAATTTATATAAATATTCAAATTTTTTTGATAAGGAGTAACAATTATCTGTGCATTCCTTAACAGTAAGAACAAAGGACTTTTCAGCAAATCCTCTCAGAACATAATAAATAAATAAATTGTAAAGATTTGACCTTTTTTTAATTTTTGATTTAGCATAAAGACAAAATAATTACCTATCAAATTTCTCAGTGTCCTATGAAATAAAACAAAATATTTAAGCTTGATTAAAATTTATGAAAAAAAATGTTTTAGCCATTTTTAATTCAAACATACAATGATAAAATGAAATGTTGATATACTGTTCTCTATACCAATAAAATCTTCATCAACATGTATTAATGTATAAAAATGTGTGTGAGTGAGCATGTGTTTACCTGACATGTTCCACTTAAACCACCTGGTACACCGGCACAAATCATTCTGTCTGTAACCACATTAGCGTCAGCATATTTTTTTATGCAGTCCTGTTGATTTATAATTGGGAGCTCTACTTTTTGAAGACGGTCAGGAGAAGTACCCTCTGTTTAATAAGAAATAAATGTAATTGCATTTTACATTCGCATTTACAAAATATTAATGATATTCACATAAATGTTCTGGACATTTATACAGAAAATGTAGTCTATATATTTTAAATTTTGTTTCTATTGATGCTTATAGAGTAAAAAAAAATGGTATTGAGTTAAGTAAAATATTAAAAAAGAAAAAATAGAAATATGAACTGGATATGTCCAATTCTTAATATTAATTAAAAGTGAAAGTTGTTTTTAAAAAAAAAAAAAAAAAAAAGCAAATAAATACATAAATGGTAACTTTTACCAATAAATAAATTGTTTAAATCAAGTAAAGTTGATACTACTTACGAAAGCGTAAATTTCCCCATCCTGAAGCAATACATATGTGCCCTTCATACTGGTCATTTGCATCAGCTAAACAGGCAATGTTAACATATTCATTCGTACTTACTGCCTCTTCTAATTTGAGTAGGGCGACATCATAATCAATGGTTTTATGATTATATCTTTCATGTTTTATAACTCTGGCTACTCTTATGTCAACTTCATGAGATTCTTTTCTTGAGTTATAAAGACTTCCTAATCGAATAGACCATTGATTAGGATTTGGATAACTAAAATAAAATGCAAACATGAATCAATTAGGATTTTCTTATAAATAAGTTTTTAGTTTAAATATATACATAATATACATGTATATATTAAATTATATAGATAGATAGATAGATAGATAGATAGATAGATAGATAGATAGATAGATAGATAGATAGATAGATAGATAGATAGATAGATGGATGGATGGATGGATGGATGGATGGATGGATAGATAGATAGATAGATAGATGGATGGATGGATGGATGGATGGATGGATGGATGGATGGATGGATAGATAGATAGATAGATAGATAGATAGATATATAGATAGATAGATAGATAGATAGATAGATAGATAGATAGATAGATAGATAGATAGATAGATAGAAATGTAACTGGAAATTTATTTATTTTTATATGAAAATAATATGAAAATCTTAATGAGCATATAGAATTGATGAAGTTTCTAATATATACCCTTTCATGAATAATGACTTAATTATTTCATCTAAATTACCTGTATGTAATAATATTATTCTACCTAAACTTATAAATACAACAAATGAACTTATTTTCATTATAACTTAGTGGCAATAAAAATATTTCATTTAAGGTTGGACTACAAAATCAGCAAATGTTAGGCGAAATTAAAAATCAATATCTTATCTTGCGCATGCTGTAAATGATTATATTGAATTTATTATTGCGAGAGCACATGCATGATGTTTGGAGTTACTGAATTATTTAACATAAAACTAATTTCCTAAAATGTATGTTATCGCTAAGCAGACTAACTTCCAATATTCTAAAGACAAATAACATTAATTGCTTTGTGGTTCTTTAGACAGAATGTAATAGAAAAATATAATTAGAAAATTATATCGAAATCATTAAAAAAAAAAAAACTTTCTAAAGTTAAAATGCATCATTTAAGACTACTAAATTATTTATCTTATAAGCACTGATTTGTATAGATTTGTAGAATTCACCTTTAATTTCTGATTTTGCGTTAGAATTTAAGATTGGCTACTAATAAATGGAAAATGATCATTTTAGATTCATTAAAGTTATTCGTGACACAGTTGGAATTAAGATGAAACTACATTCCAGAAACTGAAAACAATGATTAAACTTTACCAACGTTGTTCTCAACAAGCAGTTTTGCAAAAGAGGCCACAAATAATAAAATGAATATTTGAAAGTTTAAACACATACTGAAAAGGATAAGTCGATGAACATACATTACTTAGAGCAAACAAGGATGGAGAATTAAGTAATTTGTTGTTTTTAATTAATATTTCTAAGCATGGAAATGGGGTGCCTAAAATTAAGAAAAAATGAAAAATACTATAATGTATTGATAATGGCTGGAGACAGATTAAAATAATATAGGAGCTGTTATGCTGGCCAAATTTCGAATGTCCACTACTTACATTGTTGTAGTCTATGCAGCTATAAGTGATTATTTATATAATAATCAAACATGGATTACCTACCAACATGCTTCAGAGAGATTATTGTCGTTTTATCTTTGAGTTTAAAGTCAAGAAACGTGATAATTTTTTCTCAGTTGCTCATAGCTTTTAACTAAAATTCCAGTTACGTTTAATTGAAAACAATATGAATAAGTTATGAATAAGTTTTGATCATTATTTATTATTCATGAAGTTCATTAAATTATGGTTTTACTCCTGGAAAGCATGAACAATGTCATCCAAACAGCGACTGATAACTAAAAATAAAAAGTATTAAGGATCAATTAATTGATTTCTATACCAGGCCGCTATTTAATGATGTATTTTTATTTAGATACCTTCCAATAAAGAAGGATGCTCAAATTAAAAAAGTAAAGATACGCTTGATTTGAAAAGTGGATATGCTTTTTAATATAACAATATTGGAAGTACAAGAGGAGTGGAATTCATGATAAATAGTAAAAAAAACAACCTAATGAAATAAGATGGTATATCAGATAGAGTCATGAGATTAGTTATGAAATTTCATAAAAAATATCACATGCAAATAATTTAGCTTTATGCTACCATATGTGCCTATTGTGCTGAAAACGTGAGTGATATTCCTGTAGACAAAATGCATTTGATCACACAAAAAAAAATATTTTAAAATTGACATAAGACATATTCATATTAGAATTAAAAACTATTGAAAGATAAAATTGCTCAAAAAAATCAGTCATGGTATAAGAAATCAGAGAGGATAGAGACTGAGGAATTTACAAAAGAAGAATAAATTCTTTAAAATCTTTGAGAAAAATGTTAAAGTTAAAATAGATGTGAACACATTCAAAATATATATATATATATACCTTTATTATTATTAAAAGGTTGCCTTGATATATATATATACCTTTATTATTAAAAGGTTGCCTTGACAACAGTTTGAAATTATTATTGTATATATAGTTGTGTATAATAAAGTGAGAATTCTTAATGTTAGCAATCTGAGTTTTTTACTGAACTGTTCAGACTCTCAACTTTATTAAATAATAATAAAGATGAGTCAGTCTGTATAATCCTAAATTCACTTTGGCACCAACAGTGATGAACCACATTGGAAAGAGACTTGCTGCTTCTGCTGAAATCCTTTGCTCATCTTTTGTCTTGGTTGCTCTATCTGCCAACCTTTTGTTTCAGATGTGGAATATTTTCACAGAAACTTAGATTCCACCGTTTTTTTTTATACTGACTATTTCTATTGATTTTCAAAGTCAATCTAATGCGCATTAATTATTAATTTTTATAAGCAATGTAATTTTACTGACTCAATCTATTATTCCTATAATTAAAGACTTATGTTTATAGTCAATATAGTTAATTTTTTAATTAAGAATTAACATTAATCTAAATATAATTTTTTTTTTCTCAAAAGACAAAATAATTTATTTTGCATATATCAATTTTCTTCATAGAAAAGTATATGAAGTCGATACACATTAAAAATTATCTAGTCAAAATGGAGTGTTTAAGTAAATTTTAAAATTTATGAAACCCAAAATTGTAAAGACTTTTTTTTTTGTTTGTGCTTTATGAATTTCGGATTATCAAATCTATGTAATTATATCAGTAAGAGCGATTATTTTAATGTCTTAAAGTATTAAAAAATTTTAACCAATAAGCAAAAGTCAGGTATCATATTATACAATGTTGTAGTTTTTCAGAAGGAAAAAATCTAGTTATTATAGGATTAACTATATAAACGTATATATGTAATATTTAAATACAAGTACATTATTTATTCTTAAGATAAAGTAATTAGAAGGGATTTGAACCCAGACTTTCAAGCTTCAAGTTTGAAAGTTTGCTATCTTAATATAAACTGAACACTTATTATATATGTGATGAAAAATGATAATTTTGACCAACTGATGAGTGCTATTGCAAATCATTTATCTGTTTCATATGTATGTAGACATGTGCATCAGTTGAACATGATGGTATGGTTAGTTGTGGAAAACGAAAAGTCTACGTTCAAATCCTTTCTAATTAAATATATATTGTAACTGTCCATTGTACAACTCACACGAAAATCACCCAAGGGCCATCTGGAGATGCGTTTCACATTCTGACATCACAGAAGAACTTTTTTTTTCTTTTAAAACCCGTTAAGATCAACTAGATACACAAGATTCTTATCCTATTCTACTTAAATTATTAATTGCAAAATAATGACAAACTACTAAAAAATAATGAGACATTACAATTTATTTACGTATATACTAAAAGATCACACACACGATAGCATAAATTGTAAATATGTTTAATAAATGATTGTTTAAATAATTAAATTTATTCATGCGATAATTAAGTTTATACACAGCACACAGATGTTATACACGATGTAATACAGATTAAACGCTTCTTAACACATATTAAGTAATTCTGAAAGAATATAAACTCGCTGCATAGACTAACAATCACAAGCAATTATTATTACAGTTTTAAGGTTAAAAACATACAATCTGAGGATACAATAAATTTATAAACTATTTAAATAACTAAACTATCATAAATGCTTTAAGATTGTAATTCAGATAAGTAATTAATGGCTATATTAAATGCTATATAAGCAAATGTAAGAGGCAACATCGGTTTTATATTATATCTTGATAGATACAAACATGTGAGTTACGCGGTAAAATAGGAATTTACGTACAAAGCATGAGTGATCAGCAGTTTCGCAAATGGTATTATCCACGGCATGTACAAAGACAAGGCTGACAATATAGGGTAGGAATATTCGTCTACCGATATTGCACTAAATAAAATAAGGAATAAATTTCGTATTTAAACAAAACAGCCCGAAATAAATGTTACAGCAATTCATCTACATCAATTCGATAGTTAGCTTAAACCGATAATTTATTAAAAGATAAATAAGAAGTAATATTAATTTATTCTGGCTATGCCGCCTGCTTGAATTCCCTTCAAGGTTCATCAAATTACATATCTAAATCATTTTTTATATTTTCGATGAAGAGGAAATGAGTGAAAATAGTAAATTATTAAAAAGCATGGTCAGAGATTGCGTTAATGAACTTAAGTTGTTTTATATAAAATTATCGTCGTGGCATGATAAAGAGAATAAAACAACTATCTCTTGCCAGATTCGCTTATAAACAGATTTAACAAACAATTACTGACTAAAATATTTTCATTAAAGAGGAGATAAATAATAGTAATGATAGAGATTTATAATATTCTTTTAAAGTTGATACCTATTTCTTTCAACATTAAAAGTTTGCGTTCAGTCTTTAGGAATTGGTTTATCTTGGTGGACTTTATTTGTTGAACTATAACTATGTTGGCGGTACATTTTAATCTTAATTCAAAGTTCACTAAATAGCTTCAGCGGGTAGCTTATTCTTTAATTGATGGCTGCTTTCTCTCTTTAGCTTTGGACATTTGAAGTTTGGGCTTCTACAGCGTATACTACTAGACCCAAAGTTCAAGCAGTTTCTCCATTAGTTAATGAGTTTTTTTTCTGGACTCAGCAATGAATAACGGCTTGCACTGCGCTGCTGAATGGTCTGTGTGAAGCAGATGGCAGCTTCTCTATTTCTGCATGGTGTTGGGATCAATATACATGAATAAACACAGTAGCTGGAGAAGACACAGAATAAGCAGTAGAATCAGAATACATAGAAGAAGCAGAATAATAATAAACCGGCTTACGATCCCTATTTATATCTTTTTGACCTGCTTATCAGCAAAAACAGGATTTATCTGAGTCGTTTAAATCCTTTGATCTATTGGTTGTATTCAATGTCTGACCGCCATTTGGGTCCACAGTTTGATTTGCCCAATCATACCATTTACAAAATTTTATCTTTGAAAGTGATTAATAAAATAATCTAAATTACGTCAGATATTTATTTTATTTCATTAATTTGTTTACAAACATTTTAATTACCTTTTCTAAAAAATTCATTTCCATTTTGTATTTGTTAAGAAATAAAAAAAAAAACACATTTTGTTTTGACCTATTTTTATAATAAATTTATCATTAATTATACCATATACGTTTCTATGTTTCAGATTTTGCTTTTGTTCATAAATGTTATATATAATTAAAGTTTAAAACAGTTCTCAAGTTCAGATTGTTGGAAAGTATGTACATCATATTAGTAAAGCAGAAAGGAAATGTGTTTCTTCTAGAACAAATATTGTTTCAAAAATATTTTGCTATTTTGAAGAAATTTTTTTACTAATAACTACAAAATACATTATATATATATATTGTACCTATATTGATATAGGCACATATAATTTTTATCTAAAATTATTATTAAAGTAATCTTTCATAAAAGAAAAACATAAAATTAAATGTTGAAGAATTTATTGCAGCTTGTTTTCGAAAAGGATAAGAATTAAATAGTTTTCTAGCATTAGTTTTTGAAATAAAAAAGCTACAATTAATTAGTCAAAAGGGGGGAGGGGGAGTCTTGGTTTGAGAAATGAAACTAAGGGTTATAAAAGGAAGTAAAGAGTTTTTATTAGTATTCGTAAAAATATAATTTAAAAAAGTTAAAACATGAAATCTCTTTTCATTCAATTTTAATTAAAGAAAAAATAATGTTAAAACTAAATAATAAATTGTATTAAAAATATATGTGCGTATATATGTGTGATTTGTAAATAAATAAAATGTATGCGAAATAAAAGATTATCATTAAAAAAATGGCAATGGCTATTAATAAAATAAAACAACATGTTTATCAAATGATTATCACCAGAAATATTTCGACAACACGTTGCAGATATAAATAGACTTTTTTATCGGACAGTGAATCAGTTCACAAAGTTATTGAGAGAGTGCAGTTTGGAAATTAATTGAGTCAGTTAAGAAACAAAATGCAGTGCTGAGAATATTTTGGAACGCACGTTCACCTCCAGCCCAGATGTCTGAGAAAACAGCAGATCTGCCCGTGAAATAATGTCAGCTTAACATCTTAGAAAATCTCCATCAGTATCTATTTGTCTCCGATAGCAATAATCATGAAAATCAGGAAACTCAGCAAGGAAATGTCCCAGCCGGCTGGTAAGCATTTATAATGGAAATATCCTCACCAAAAGCAGCCTCCAAAGAACAAAATTCTACATCAACATTCAAAAAAGCCTAGGTAAAAACATTTGCTTATTTCGTTCTATACTGTAATAGCCATTGCATTTCATTAATTCGTGCGAATCCTCCAAGAGTCTAATTATATGAACTCGATATCATACATAAATGAACTATTGATGTGTGTGATTAAATTTCAAATGCTATGTAGTCCTTTATTATCATTATTATGTGTGTGCATGAGTTAATATGTGCGTGATCATTATATCAATGTTTATTAGTTAAATTAGAGTGTTCTGTTATTAAATCTATAGGAATATTTAAACTATTTAGAAATGTTAATTTAAAATATGCGTGTGTTTTATTAGAATGTTTAAATTTAGTAAATAAATGTTAGTTAATAAATTATCTTTAAAATTAAACTTTATTTGTCGGTCAATTCTTTCGGTCAAATTCTTTTTATCAATTCTTTTTATCAATTCTTTTTATCAAGTCTTTTAACCACTAATTAAGTATAATCTATTAGTGATTACAAACAACTGAGCTAGTCATGGATTTAGGCATTGAGTTAGTGGCCACTATTCAAAGTGTGTTGTCTATTCTTTTAGTATTCTTTTAGAATAAGCAGCTGGCGCCCATGTTTATACACAAACAAAAAAAGTGCTTTGAATTTGGTGTTGAACTCAACAGCTGAGAAGAAGCTATGTCCTGGAAATGTAACGCTAGTTATATACTTTATAGCTATCGTTTGGGTATGTTCTTCTCTGCCTAAGAGAGCGGTGATTCGAATCCACATATTCGAACACGGTTCAATATATATAATAAAAAGTCAGATATCACATGACTTGCACTTACAAATATGTAAAATTAAGAGCATGCTAATTAGCTCTAAACAAGCTTTTTTATTTATTTATGATAAATGCTACTACAAGAGAAAGCATTCATCTCATTTTTATCTTAGATTGTCCCCATCCCCAGACTGGTTTCGACCTATGGGTCTCTTCAGTGAGGAGTTGGGACATTAGATTCAAAAAACCAACTCAAGCAAAGCATTTATCTAAAAGTTAATTGTTAGAAGAAGATCTGAAACTTTTAGACATCTACATGTCTTTAAAGTCAGCTCTCCAACTGAAAAAATCATATGGGCCTGAACTCATTCAGATACTCCATATATTAGTAGCCTTAGCCATTTAATTTAGCCAAAGCCCCAACAGCAAAATAATAATAATAATAAAAAGTCAGATGTCACATGACTTATATATAGCTTGCACTTACAAATATGTAAAATTAAGAGCATGCTAATTAGCTCTAAACAAGCTTTTTTTATTTATGATAAATGCTACTACAAGAGAAGGTATTCAAATCATTTTTATCTTGATCCCCATGTAGATGTCTAAAAGTTTCAGATCTTCTAACAATTAACTTTTAGATAAATGCTTTGCTTGAGTTGGTTTTTTGAATCTAATGTCCCAACTCCTTACTGAAGAGACCCATACGTCGAAACTGGTCTGGGGATGGGGACAATCCAAGATAAAAATGATTTGAATGCCTTCTCTTGTAGTAGCATTTATCATAAATAAAAAAAGCTTGTTTAGAGCTAATTAGCATGCTCTTAATTTTACATATTTGTAAGTGCAAGCTATGTATAAGTCATGTGACATCTGACTTTTTATTATTACTATTATTATTTTGCTATTGGGGCTTTGGCTAAATTAAATGGTGAAGCCTACTAATATATGGAGTATCTGAATGAAGTTCAGGCCCATATGATTTTTTCAGTTGGAGAGCTGACTTTAACGACATGTAGATGTCTAAAAGTTTCAGATCTTCTTCTAACAACTAACTTTTAGATAAATGCTTTGCTTGAGTTGGTTTTTTGAATATAATGTCCCAACTCCTCACTGAAGAGACCCATAGGTCGAAACCGGTCTGGGAATGGGGACAATCCAAGATAAAAATGATTTGAATGCCTTCTCTTGTAGTAGCATTTATCATAAATAAAAAAAGCTTGTTTAGAGCTAATTAGCATGCTCTTAATTTTATATATGTATAACAAGTAGTCGGTTTTTTGAAATGTTTTATGTTGCTTGAAAAGAATAGGTAAATATTTGTATGTGTATAAATATTATGTTATCAAACGCAGAAAAATAATCTTATTTTATATATTTCTAAAATAATTTTGTTGTTTTAATACATTTTTATTTTCCATTGTTTCTTAGATATTTTTATTAATAATTAAACTAAAAAAGTCATAGTTTCATAAGAAAATATTGAAAAGCATTCGCTTTACATTTATTTTATATAAATATGTAATAAGTATCTAAAATTAAATAAAAAAGTTAAACAATCTTTACCTGTGAACACAATGGGCTGCTGTTAATACCCACTCTGGATGTATAAGTACACCTCCACATAAATGCTTTACCTTGTATCCCCAGGCATTAACATACACCATAGATATCTATTATATATATAATATTACTTATTTATTCAAAAATGATATATTTTGCTTAATTGACAAATGACTAAACTATATATATATGTGGGGGGTGCAGAAATTTAATTATGTCTCTTAAGCAACAATATTTGATGGAAAAAAACAACCGATCTTTTTGCTAGTTACATGTTTCTATCGATAACCTGATATCATTAGCAGCATTGGAAACTATTTAGAATTTGTTTAATTAAGCAAGTAACATAAATTATATTGCAATTTATTCTCAACAGGAAAATCTAAATTAATTGCTGAAAGCATTGAAAATATGTATAGCTTTAAATCTTTATAAACATAAATACTAAGATATCTAAAAGCAGAATTTACTTTTACTTTAAAGTATTTCAGATAATAATACAATTACTAAATAATGTTATTTCATTTTACATTATTTATTTTTAATTGGTTCTTTATTTCATGACATCATGAACCAAAACAGGTTTTAAAAGTAGCAAAGCATTCATATCAAATTTTCAATATTTAACTTCATAAACCCAACACAATAATAGTTTATCTTATTATTTAATTTAATATTAAAGTATGACTTTTTAATACAAGAATAAGAGATTCAAAAAATAATAGTCTCAATGCTGTGGCAGAAAATTAATGCTTTTACATTCTTAAAAAGATAGTTATCTGCTGAGAAAAAAATGATTAACCTATTAAAGAGGATGGCAATAGAGCTCTTTAATAATGAGATTAAAAAAAACAAACATAATAAATATTTTATTTTGAATATGATCAAACATTTAATTTGCTCAAAAAATATAACAGTATAAACATCAAACATTTTAAGATGTGCAATATTAAGATAAATGGATTTGACTAATTGCAAAAGTATAGTTATTAGTGTTAAGATGTTACATCATTAACACATTACATGACAACATTTCCTTCTACTTGAATTAAATAAACTGTTAAAACAGTAACAATTTTTCTGCATAACAGTCAACATAATGCATGTTTTGGTTATATATATATATATTATAATGGAATGTACCATTTTCTATATATATCTTATGCACATGTAGAACCATTTGTAAGATTGCATGTATGTATATAATGATACACATATATGTGTATGTTTAGAAAAAAAATATTTATTCTTAAAAGTATTTCGAAAATTATTTCATTTATTGCCCAGCATATTTATGAGCATCAATTTATGACCTCAAGTGCCAATCCTATATTACTATAAGAATTATGCTGGGAGAGCTGGAATACCAATGTGGAAATACCCTTGACTAGCTCTACTCAGGGTGAGTGATTGACAAATCGATGGAAATCTATGAGGGAGGAGGTTACTATACTTTAATATGCTTGATATACTATTCTAAATTTTTTCTACTTTTATAAAAACAGACCTAAATAAACAATACCAATTAAACATTCATTTCATTTTTAAATTTTGTACATTTTTATTTTACCATGATTAAATATTTTGTGCTCTTTATTTTAAGAAAAACGCATGCATACACATACTGCTTAGATATTTAAAAAAAAATCACATGAATAAAACATATATCAGTTCATACCAGTAAGAAAAATCATTTTCTTTTTTTTTTTTATTCTTTCCTTTTTTAAAAAGTTTATGCATATTGTTCATGATAATGAAGTTTGTAAAGAAAGTTTGTGAAAAATTATAAGAAACAGATGCTATCTGGAACACTAATTACATATTGTTCAATGTGTACATACCTGCATTTCTTTTCTTCCCCGGGGAAAACGATGGATTATTAAAAGTGAAAAATTTCATTTTGTTTTGACTCCTTTTTATAGCACTTGTGTAATGGTGATGAAATTGAATTATTTATTCCAGCTGTCCTATATTCTTGCTTGTTGATTCCATTCCCCTTTTTTTTTATTTTCACTTTGGATCAGTTTGTTTCTATCTTCTGTGGTTACTTTTCCTGCAGCCACCTTCAGACCTTCATGGGGCAGGATTGCACTGCCCGGCACACTTTTTTAAGCCAGCTGGCTTACCATTCTATCCTCCATTTCTCTCCACAAATCTCTCTTGCAGCACTCCTTACAAAAATCAGCAATAGAATGAATTCTTTTTAGCAAGTTCTGCTGCTCAAAAATCCGGCTTCTTTTTGAACAAATACTTTTCGCACCTCCGAATCTAATTTTGTTCTTCTTTTGTTTTCATCAAAATTCTTTTGAATCTAAACTTAAATCTCACTAATTAAATTCCTTAGATATCGATCAAGTTATTTTTGATATCTTTTTTCCATTTAACTTTTCCAAAATGAAATTGAAAAGTTTCCATCTTGAAAATTAAAGAATATTTCCATAACTGCATTTATACTTTTTTTTCTTATATTATTCTATCTAGCAAAATATATACATGCATTTTCAAAAAAAAAAAACAAATGAGCACACATACCCCCCCCTTCTTTTGTTTATTTTAACCTTTTTAAATCCCTATTTAGAATTATAAATTTATACTAAAAGGAAATATAAATATGAAAAAGAAATAAATTTAATTAATTGGGCTATATTGATGCACATATAGGCAAGTTTACTTTTTGAAACAGGAATCGAACTCAGCCCTGTTTCTATATATATATATATTGTAGCCCTTGGGTTTGCCCAAGCCTCCATTAAATTTAGAATTAGCTATGTAAGACAATGTTTAATAAAAAAAATTCTCATAGGTTGTATAATTTTTTTCTTCAATAGACAAACTTTCTAGCCAATGCTAGGTTTGAACCCATGTTCTTAGGGATTGCATACATTTTACTGGGTAGGCAATCTAAACATTTTCTTATAAAAGATTTCTAACCAAAAAATTATTTTATTTAGGATAATTTAATAGCCAAAGATATAATTTATTAGATAAGCAATATTTATACATCACTTTAATAGTTGGAGATTGGAAAGAAGGGAGGGGGATGTGCGATTTATAAAACTACTTTAGAGAGTGAAACTAGATAGTCATAGTTTGATAATTTAGAACTCAATAGTTCATAAAATTAAATTGTAACAAAAAAATCAAGGATTAGAATATTAAACAATCAGTTTAATTAAAATTATATATGTGAGACATGCATGTGTGTATTTGATTTAGTTGTGGATTTTAATTGTAAAGTTCATGATTAAATAATAATTATTCCATGTCATCTCATGGGAAACTCCTTTAAAAAAGAAGTAATTCATTTTAATAGTTTATTCATAGCAGCTAAAATTTTGATCAAGATTCTGGGTTTGAAGTTGGGTTGCTATACATTTTTTTATCATTATTAAAGAAAAAGAAAATGGGGAGGAAGATTTTTTTTATTTGTTCTTTGGGGAGATTCTCACAGCATAGAATTACTAAAGTAAATCACTAAACTAAATGTGTGATATTTGTGACACAGGAATTTAAGTTTAAAAATAATGGATAATCCTCCATTCGAATGCAGACATGAATTTGGCAGGTGGGTGTTCAGAAGAGCATAAGTTTAAAATAACAAAAGAAAAAAGAAACAATAGGCAATTAGTCAAGGAAAACACTGACCAGACATAAATGTTTTGGAAGGGTTGGAAGGTCAACTGAGCAGGGGAGGGAGAAATGAAGGAAGCCAGACAATATATAAGAGCTCACTTTTTTGTTGGGGGGTTGGTCTCTCTCTTTTTGTAAATCTCTTTATGCTATCTCTCTCTTGGCAGGCTCTCTCATCATCAATTATCGAGAAGCCTCGGAAAGTTTAAAGAAAAAAAAATTTTTTTAAGAAAAGAGAGAAAAGAAATTGTTTATTGTTAGTTATTCTGTCTGTCTCATGAACAACCAACTTAGCCAAATTTAATGATATAAGTAAAAAAATGACTCTTGAGTAAGTTTAAATTGAGTGCACATCGTTCTCTCCAAAATTAATCAACTTCATGAATTGTCTTGCATTAATTTATCAGGAATTGGCAAATGGTAAAATTTAAACTACAGAAAATAAAAAAAAATTGATTTTAATCTGATATAAGAGTCAAATCTGAATACTAAGTGAACTGAAAAACACATCAAGAAGTGGACTTATATATTCAAAAATTAAAAACAAGTTCTGTTCAGCTGTAATTCCCAGAAACCAAAATGAGAAAATCTTATCAGCAGCATAAAAACTTTGTACATTTTGGCATAGAAATTGAACTCTATATAGAGACTTTTTTCACATAAAGCCATGTGTGCACATGAACAAACCAAAGAAGGAAAAAAGGGGGAAATGGAAACCAGAAATCTGAATGACACTCCTGGAGTACTGTTGAAATATATTTTTATTATTTATTATTCATTTCGAATATTTAATCTAAAAAAAAGAAAAAAATACTTTTTTATCATATATATATATATATATATATACATTTAAAGTTAATCCATGTTAGAATTATTATTATTATAATTAGGGGTAAAGAAATTAATATCAAATCATTCTGTATGTGCCTGTTTAAATGCTTTTACATTTTTTTAATGAAAAGAGTGAGAGATATTATTAAGGGAAATGTTTTTGAATTGGATCAGGAGTTATTATCAGATGCTTAGACCTATTGCTATGCTTATAAAGGTTGTGCAACTGTTGGGCTAAAATATCATCATTGTCCTATAAAAGTACAGGGAAATAGTTTTAAAAATTTAATACACATTTCTTATTACTATTATCATAATATTAAAGCTAGATACAAGCTAATTAAGGCTTGGAAAAATTGTTGGCTCATGTTCTATTGTATTATTTTGCAAGAGTAATATAGATGTGAAAGTTTCACTGTACTAATTGACATTAGACCTGTATATATGTGGATGGACAAATAGTCCCCACCAAGCTAGTGAAGTCATAGTTTAGCTCACTCACTAAGATATATATTCCATATTTACAAAGTATTTAAACACAGTAGAAGAGTTTTCCCACTTGATTATTTTCTACACCATAAGATGATTTCTTTATTGATGGCCAAAGGTTAATAAGCAAATCCAAGTCTCTCTGCATGACTAGCAATAAAATCCTAGCATACCTCAACTTTAGTGAAAAGGTTTTCTCTTATTCGGGTCACTGCCTGCCTCATGTTAATGTTGATATTCCTTGAGGGTGTATGAAATATAGCTATTACTAAGCATTACTTATATATGTTGATTACAGTGTCACAAACTCAATTTGATGTCAGGATGAGTGTAGATAGTGTGTGCGATTGGTGTACTTGAACATTATTTTGTTGATATATTTCAATAAATCAATAAGAGCCAAGAATAATAATGTAAATAAATATTAAACTTAAGGGTTAAATAAAACCTAAGAATATTGTAAGCAATGCATATATAAAATTATCTAATAAATATTTCCACAGCAGCTCAGAACTTTTCTGGAAAGGTAATATAACTGAAATATTATTGTTGTCATAAGAACATGAATATAGAGTGTATGCACATGTGATAATGATTGAACTTGATACTGATTTGTTGACCTTTGAAAAGTAACTAAAAATAACTTAGTTCCACTATACATTAAATATCTCTATTGTAGACCTTAGGACGAAGGAATGTTAGATTAAAATAATTAAATAAAATTATTAAATTTTATTATTGGAAGAGTTAGTTTTAGAAACAGATCAGTAATTAAAAGCATTAAACACTGGGGGGAGAAATTTAATGTTCACTAGGTCTGAGAAAAAAAGAACAAAATATACTATATGTGGAGGTAACTATTATCTTTATCAAAACCTCTTAACATTATCTGTTGATGTAGGAATATTTATTTATTTATTTCTTTATTATATTATATTATAATAAGGTTGTAGAACAGGGGAAAGTGTGTAAACCATAGAGTTAATGTATATCTTATTTTGTTGAGTTATAGTATATTAATAAAATTTGTTATTTTGTTTTAAATAAAAATTTGCGTACGTCTCAATGTTTTGTGGGTTATTACAATTTAGACATCTCAAATCCAATCATACATCAATATATTATTGTTTATGTTGAATCATCATTTTAGTAAATTGTATCACTGCAAAATTTCCTTAGCTGATTAATTTTCCGAATTGGTAATACAAGATTACCAATACTCAATTCACTATAGTTGAATATAGATGATGAATAGGGATGGTTATTGAGGGATAGTGGAAGCAGTGGGTGGGCATAAAATCCTTTCCCCATCCATTGTATTCAAACACCTCTCTAGACGCACTTCTTTATAATTTTACTTTAATTGTGAATATGTTTATAATATGTTATTTCTAAAAGATTTAATGTAAGCTTAAATTATTCGAGCTTTAATGTAAATAGACATTGGCTACATTATAGATAGCCAAGATCAACCTTGGAGGTGATCATGAGAGGGATATTTACCACCAATAATCCATCACAGCTTGTTTGACTTCCAGACCTTATTGTTCTGTAACCGTGAGAAGAGATTATAATGGGAGAAATGAGCTAGCACAATAGAAAATTTAATAGTAAAAGAGATAGTAGTGCAATAGACCTATGAATGTGAGGATGATGGAGGGATGGATCAGGAGGGTGGAAATGGACATAGAAATATTTGTAATCTGAACAAAATTTTAATTGTGACTTTAATGATGGTGAATGGGTGATGTGCTGAGAATATCAATTGTAATGTGAGTTGAGTTTAAAGTTTCTTAGACTACGAATTTCCAAAAATATTAATATTATTATTTTAAATGCATTTTCGGTGTTCTCTTAATCTACTAATTATTTATTAACCCATTCATTAAATATCATTGTTGAAATTTATTAATAAGTTATTGAAATGAGGTTTAACCTCAATATTCTCATTGAAGTTGCAATTTGGCACCCTGGCAAATAAGATTATGGATGTTCTAACCATCATCATCATCATCCCAGTAGGCTTTAGAAATAATGTTAGCTGGGAATGATGAAGCATCCATCGATCCATCCTTAAAATGTTACAAGTGGCCATAAGTGTCAAAGTGCCAGATAAAAGGTTTACAATTAATGCATAGTGTGGTCACCCAAGCTAAAATAAATAAATGTTACAATTGGCTCAAAACGTGATCATTCGATTGGTTACAATTGGTGCCACAAGGAAAGGACCTGATAATGATCTGTGCATGAGGAAGCTATATAGATTTAAATTGTTACAAGTGGATGATGAAGCTATAAAGAGTAAGAGCAAATTGGTTTAAATTATATAGGTTTTGAATTAAGTTATAATTAGTGCATAACATGGTTGTGCCACCATTTGAATAATTTATAATTGGCCCATTTAAATAAGTTATAATATATATTACAAATCGATGTCTGTATTTTTTCAAAATAATATAGAAAATTTATAAGTTTATATATTGTGCCATTACAATTTAGTCACTAGCTAAATTTATAGTAATGTGCATGTAGAAAAGGTAAACCAAAAATTATCATCACATTTTTATATAATCATAAAGGAAGTTGTAGGGCATCCAAGTTTAAACCCTACAATGTCCAGTTTTAAAAGCTTTAGATAGAAAGAGAGTGGGACAACAATTATATGCTTTACTTGTTTGTGTGTTAATAAATCTCAAAAAGAGCAGTACACACATTTAATATTTAAAATTTTAATTTCTCTTTAAAAAGCAAAGTTATAATGCATACGTATAGGCAATGTATGTGTAAACTATTTAATTGTTTTATATTTCAGATATTCAACATTTTAACTTTCTTTAAAACTAACCTATGCTTGATCAATTTTAATGTCTTGTTCTATGTTTCTATTTTGCTTTTCTTTAATTATAAGTGGGATTTAAAAGTTACAGATTTAATTAAATAATTGGGTTATAATTACTAAGCTAGCAATTATAGTATTTAATGTTAGTTTATGAATGATTTGAAAGAATGAAGGATGTGTGTACATTACATACAGAAATTTACATTTACCAAATATTGAAAGAAAAGGAAGGATTAAATCCGTCAAATTATTTTTTTTTTGTACAATTTTTTGTTAAAAGAGGAAATCTGTTTAATCAGATATCGATCTTTGTAGCAATTTTTTTTTTGTAAATAATTGTTTTTCACTTTGGGAGCTTATAATGGGTGGGAGCTCTAATTTTGAAATTGTCTTATCTTAAGATCTAAAGAAGGAAGCTCAAAAATTTGAAATGTTACCTAAAAAAAAAAAGGAAAGGAAATAAGGATTAAGTCTATATTTTTTTTTAAAAAAACAAAAGTGTCTGGAAAAAGGATTAAACTTTTCAGTTGAAAAATAATTTAGTTGAAAATAAATTAGAGATCTAATTAAAATGAATTTGTCCAAAAATAGCAAGTGATGCTATCTCTGATTGGTTAAGTTAGCTAAAAATTGGATATAAAAAGCTGTCTGGAATTATTGGTTTTTTTTGGTGTTTATGATTCAGATTATTAAACTATCAAATTGAATGTTGAAGATATAAGAAATGGCTGGCTAGAAAAATTATATGTATGTCCCATTTTTTGCTGACCATCTGGAGGAAGCTGCACATCATATAGGAAAGAAAAGATGTTGTGTCTAAAATAATATTCTACACCTTTCAACTGACCAGAGAAATAAGATGTTTTTAATAGAAGGAAGAAAGCATTCACCTGCATTCAAAGAAGATGAATTAATCTACTGATAAATATTAATCATCAAGTCCAATTAATTGTTACAACAACTGATTTTAAACTCAAGAAAATTTATAAATGGGAAAACAACTGCTGTATTTCATCCACATGCTTGACAGGAAGAGAAGAAAAATTAATATAATGATTTCCAAATTGTCCACTAAAGCAAATAACCTCAATAGGATCATCATCATCAAATAGTTATACACCTCAAGAAAGAGATTGTTCCCACGTAAAACAGAAGTGGTAGCTGCAGAAATATAGACATTATACAAGACAAGTTTGAACCCTTGGAAATTTGCCACAAACAAAAGATCAGTAATATGACTTTTATATCTATTTTCTTTATGATATCAGTCTTAATAAACATTTTAGCAATAAAGTGGTATATTTTATTTAAAGAACTTTTAAAGACTATTCAGATCGATTAAAAACAAGAATGTCTTACTAATAATAACTTTGAGCTTCATAAATGATCTTGAATGTATCCAAATTATTTTTTTATTAATTTTACATTTATGAAAAATATTAATGTGTAAAACAATTTTTTATGGTATTATGATTTCAGTTTTAACTAATATATTATTATTATTTTGGTTTTAAATAATATTTTATTATGGGATAAAACACGCACATACATAATAATGTTTTTATATGTGTATAATTGTGAGTGAATGTGAAGTAACAAGTAGTATTAGAATATTAGATTATTTTGTTTCAAGTTAAGTATAGCATTTCAGAGGTAGAAGGGAGGGGGAGAAAATAATTTAAAACTTGTTTCTAAAACTTGCTCTTTCAATTCTATTAACATTTTCTTTTACATTCTATTTACATGTTAGATTTTTAAAGTATGTGTGCTAATGAGCAGATAATATTTTTTTTCTTGAAATACTTTTCTCATGGAGTGAAAATCATGGTCAATGTGACGTCCAACTTAATACAAAATACATTTGAAGGGAAAGGGGAAAGAACTTGAAATTAATCTGTGGATTGTTAGATAATCAATTATTATTATTATTATTATTCATATCAATTTTCATATTTATCTAGAAATTTTTATGTATATGTTAGAAATGTAGTAATAAATATTAGTTTGTTTTATTAAACAAGGCGTATATATTTCATTAAGTGTAGTCTTTGTTAAGTGTGATTATTCATCATCATCAATGGTGGAATATTAGTTATTTAAGATATAAGTAAATATGCTAAAATTAAGCAATAATTATGAATTTCTTTATAAAATTTAGTTTTATGTTTAGGCTTAGTCCTAGAGCTGTAGTTGAAACCCTTGTCATTATTGTTATTATTATCATCATCATCATCGTCATCAACATTTTAATTAATGAGCTGTTTAACTGTTTAAAGGCCATAAATAAATATTGATTTTATAATATTTAGTGATCTCTTAGTATTATTATCACCACATCCCGTCATCTATTTCATGCAAGGATGAGTGAATTGCCATCCTAAATTAGTTATATATAATCTGAGCAAGTAAACTTATAAAAATATTGAAACACATTTGTTATGCTAAGATCTAAGAAGTGATTTATGTCTAATATACTCCACTTTGGTTTAAAGATGTTTTACTTTTACCTAAATATTAGTGCTTATAGTGATATGGCTCAAAAAGCAAAATCTCTCATTTTTATTAGAAATAAAGTACCAAAAAGGGATTCAAACCCGGTACATGTGAAAGGTTATTAGATATAACCGTGTCTAGATTCAGATAATCTAGTGGTGCCCTGCTAGACCATATTCACTTAGTATTTGTTTAAACATGCACTTAACATCAAACCAAGAAATGAAAGTGGATAAGATCTACTGTCTGTATATCTGAGTTATATTTTATTGAATTACTAGTGTACTCACTTCACGTGATTTCATATACCTGAGTTATAATACTTGTTATTAATAATTTGTTTATAATTCTTATATATATATATATATTATTGGAAACAAAACTATTTTACTCTCTAATCAGTGCCTTTTCATTCATTATCCAAAGAATAGTTTCTAGCTTATAGCTTTCATCATTGATAGCTTGGATCGAGAGCGGAGCATCTGGATCTTTCCATCTAATGTACCTTACCAGCACACATCTTTTAATTTTTTGTTTAACTATAAAGCTATCAGCCTAAATCACAATGATGTTTTCAATCAAATCTAATTTGCTCGTCAAGTTATACATATTTGAAACCAGTTCAGTAACTCTATATGTTGGTTGTATTTGCTTTTTAATAACTGTAGTAAATATTTTCGTTTTGCTATAATTGTTATTACATTATTAAAACATGAGTGTTATTATACAAGCAAATTACTTTGGATTAAACACATTATTGCGTTTTCATTTTGTGCTAAGTGAACCAAAAAGTAAAAAGTAGATGGTGAAGTGGAATATAATATCCAAAATTCCATGTACACTGCTTTTATAGCCAAGGCACCTCTCTCTGTGTATGATAAAAAGAAATGAAAAACGATAAATGAAGTTTAATCCGTTCTCCGACTATTAAATGTAATTAAAAAGAAAGCTAAAAATATTATTTTAATTTTTAATAATTATATTTATAAAGCGCATACTCGTTACTTTAAAGTAATATATATATATATATTAAGGCTACAACCTTAAAAATACGCGCCTGAAAAAATGACTGTAAGGACCTCCGCAAATCTTTAACACAAGATTTTATCCATTCATTCATTTTGAAAAAAAACATTATTTCAATTTTAAAATATAATTGAATGGTTAAATTGTTATATAATTTATCATAGGAAATGAAATAAATGTAAAATTTATAAAAAAAAGTTTACATATTATACTTCAATTGCCTTTTTTTTATATAAATTGTTTGAATATTGAAAAAAAATCTTTAGTATATATAAAAACAAATAGATTTTATTTTTATTAATAAAAATATTATTTAAATAAAAAATACATCAGCAATGTAAAAACAAGCTTTGATATTAAATTAATATTTACACTTGATTTTTTCCACTATTTAATATAAGTTAATATTGTCATTAATTTAAAATAATAATAATAATAATAATGTGTTCAGATATTTCAATAATAATAAGAAAGGTAAATCTAATAATTTTCCATTTAATATAATATTTATTTATCAATTAACCTTAATGTTATTTCTTATGTCAAACAATATTTTTTTATAAAAGATTGTATATTTCCCCACATCTATATGGTTACTCTGAATTTGAAAAATGCAAAAATTGAAATCTTGAATTTATAAATATTACTAATACTATTATTATTTTTACAGTTTGATTTACAAAGTCCAAACATTTTTTGCACTTATAATTATTATGATATCAACAGCTACAGACAAATACACTGATGATTATTATTTATAAGTCATTAGGTTAGAAATTGTTACATTATTCCTAGCCCAAACCCAAACATTAAATCTCAGATAAAGATTAATTAATAATCCTGAGAATAATTCAGCATCATTTCTCTTTTTCTAAGTGCCATGTAATTTTAGAAATCTTTAAAATTTTCATTTGAATAATGTAAACAATTATGATCTTGACTAGCCGAAAAATAATACCTTAAAAATCATTTACATTTTTAGTTGTTTTTAGTCAACGTTTCATAAATAAACCTTGAAATAGTTTAATGCAAATTTCTTCTCAATATATTTTCATAGAAGAATTTAAAAGTAGAAGCTAGTACTTACTTTGATTTTCATTTACTAATAAATAAAAGTTTGAGTAGTGCTTTATTTTATACACTAGTTTACATTGTGGTATGGTTAGCTGAATTGAACATGGATTTAACTAATGAAAGAAAATCAAAGGATCAATTGAAACTTTATTATTATTATTATTATTATTATTATTATTATTATTATTATTATTATTATTATTATTATTATTATTATTATTATCATCATCATCAGCAGCAGCAGCAGCAGCATTACTTTAGCAGTACAAGATAAACCGTGAACAAAGATCTTGGATTGTTACATTTTGTGGAAAGTTTAATTAGTATTTGTATTCTTGGAATTTCCAGATATATTAATAAAAGACCAGCAATATTAACACATTTTGTGCAATGATATTTCTGTCCATTTTGTTAATGGGAGTTCCAATGTTAGAATCAAATAGATCAAATATATTAAAGTTTTATTTTTTTTTTTGACACTTTATAACATGATTGTAAAAGAAAATGTTAATTCGAGTTCTCAATGTTTGGCAACACCTGAATTGAATATTGTAAACATTTTATTTAAGAAGATAAATTGCTTTATAATGGGAAATTAATGTATCCATGTTTGAGTAGTAACATCTCCTAAAATACATTATAGTTATTGGTCGGAGTTCAAAAGAAAATGTGTATATTACCCTTAGCACTTGCAAATGCAGACTCTTGAACAAGTTACTAACTACTAGGCTTCAAGATAAAAGAGATAGTAGCATTAAAAATATATCTTACACTAAAATATAAATAAACAAACAACATTTGTTTTTAAGAGTTTAGTAATTTGCACATAAATGTAATAACTATTGCATACTAAATTGTTAGTTTGTACTTTCATGATTTTCATGTTATTGAAATATGGATTTTTTTAACTATATACAATTCTCTTTTTGAATTCATTAAAAAGAAAAAGCTTGACTAGTTCGTTGATAATAAACCTATTATTAGTGAATTCATTAAAAGGAAAGGTATATCTCTTTCTTCTTGGAAGAATAATACATTGAATGTGAAAACTTATCATCAACCAAGATTTAATGGCAGAAGAAGTTTAATTACTCATGAAAAGGCTTTAAATGAGTTGTAGATTAAAATTGCTAAAGCGACATAGAGTCTTCATGTGGTAGCAATATTTTTAACAAATTATGATAAATAATATAAAAAACAAGATGAAAGCTTTCAATAATATATCCATATTATTTATTCATTTGGAAATGAATAAATAAAATCCAATTTAGTGAAATACTTGAAGAAATTTTAAAATAATTAGTTGATATATTAGCTTCAATACTATGGAATTTTTTTGGGATTATACGAATTCGTGAAATTATCTCATTAAATCTTAATCAGTTTCTTCTATTGTTACGTTTTATAAAAATAAAAAGGCTAAGCTGCAGGCAGTAATTATCGAAAAATATCATTATTATGTACTTATAGATGACACAATATGATGTACATAATAAAGAAATATCATAGTCATGGTTTTTGTTCTTAGAAAAATACAAGAAAAGTATTGGGAACATAGAAATAATTTCTATAATCATTTCATTTAGTTAAGCCAATTGATTCAAATAAATGACAGAATTATGATACTTTAAAAAAATACTTGATTGTGTTTTTTTTTCTAAATGTGTATTGCATTATGCATCTTTTATGATATATAATGAGGGACATAAAGTTAAAACTGCTGATAAATATTAATGCATATTATTATTTTTTTGCTAGTAAACTTTGAAATTAGGCAACTTCATGAAGCAGGAATGAAAGTGTAAAAAAAATTGGATGGGCAAATTTTTCATTAAATCAATTAAAAACGAAAAGTTATAAGCTTTTTGGTTTCAGTTCTTATTGTACGTTGATAATTATGCTAACTTTTGCATTTTAAAAACTATCTAAAAACTTTGATTTAGTGATTAATGTCGAAAAAATCCACTTACTTTAATTTTGTAATAAAATAAATTCTCCAGTAAATTTACTTTTGATGTTATCTGCTTAAAAATCTGAGACAATTTTAATATATTGATAGCTTTTTACATGGAAAGACAAATTATCACAATGTTCATCTACTAAAATTAAATTATTTGTATATACAGCTATTAATTTACCTAATTGGCACTAAGGTGGGCTTTGAGCATTCCGTCATCAGATTTTCAATGAAATGGACGGCTGAAGAGTTGTGAGGTGGAGTAGTTTGAAGTCTGTCCATTAAAGTATGAGGATTGGCTATCTTAATATAAGCTGAGCTTTGATTGTATATATATGTGGAGATGATAATCTGGACCAACTGATGAGTGCTAGTTTAACACAAAATATGGATACTGTTGATTATTTATCTTTTTGGCATGTGTGTGATCAAGTGTATCAGCGGTATGAGATAGCATGGATGGTTGAGGATCGTGTGAAAGTCTGAGTGCAGGTATAAAAAGCATGTACTGTAGAAAAAAAAAAGAAAAATAAGCCATATTTCAAAATCTTATATTATAAAATAATATCTTCATTTGATGAAATGTGTCAAATAGTTAAAATGTAATAAATATTCTAAAAAAATATTTTATTGTTATTTAGAGAAGATATTTAAATCTTTTAGAAGAAAAAAGATTGCTGTAGAAGAACTTTCAAAGCTTATTGTAATGTAGTAATAACAGCATTAGTTTTGGGATTAATAATAGAATATACTTCCCATTTGAAAATCTGAGATCTGCTTACCAATAAAGCTAACAACTCATCAATTAAGAACAAAATGCAACCTGTTGCCCTTCCCTTTTTACGATTGTAAAGTGCAATCTCGAATTTTCAAATTTGCAACATTCTGGTTCAGTATAAAACTGCTGAAAATTTAAGCAGTAAAAGGTACATTTTATTTTGCTATGATAAAAATTAAAAATTTTATGATAATTTTAGTGATCAAGTAAAGTGAATTTTTTTGTCTTTCTCTCAGTTTTTTTCATTTTTAACAGAATTGGATTTGTCCTGAAATTTAGATAGGAAAAAATGCAAAATGTTACTCGTCTGTGTAATGAAAGAACGTTATTGAAAGCAGATAGAAATATTTAATTTTATATTTTTTTTTAATTATTATTTGAATTTATATTTGGTAAAAAAATATACGAAAAATTATTATTGAAACTAACATATACAATATCATGAATTATCTGCATTTTTAGTATGGTTTGGGTTTGAGTCCATATGTTCAGTATATGAATTATATGATATCTGGAGTTCTGATATGAGACAAAGATAAACATATTTTGCAAATATTATGACCAGATTTCGATTTTTTTCTATAAGACTTGTCTGTATTTTAATAATAATAAAAATATGCCAAATGCTAAAAGTAAAGATTTTGGCAGTATATAAATTTAGGCCGATTATAGATTACTGCAATGTAAATTTCAAAGCTGTACATCAAATGCAAAGAGATATGGTAGTTGATAAAGCTATTACTAAATTTACTGGTCACAGTAGCATGAAGCAATATGAACCCTCAAAACTATAAAGGTAGGATAAATAATATTACATTGCACAGACTTTAAACTACTAACTTATATATCTCAAGCTTAACTCTATAATAAATTTAGTAATTCATTCACTTTTTATTTTATTTTATTGTTTTATTTTGTATATAGTGACTATTTTTAGTAGTAATTTTTAATAAATTACAAACTTTATTGAAGTTCTTTATTATAATATTCAAATTGTACTAATTATTGATCAATATAAACTACTTGTTATTATGAATGACATATTCATTGCAAATGCTTGTATGGAAAAATATTTTGAAGGGTTACTAGCAAAAATGAAAGGTACTTATATGTTTATTCTTTGAAGTGTTCAAGTGATAGATTAACTAAAGTAAGTGTTATTGTATATCAATTTGTTAAAAATTTAATGATGCATGCAACTAACCTACTAACAAAAGTCTAATTTTAAAATGTAAGCATGAAAATTTAGAATTTATGAAATAATGTAAAAATAATTATTAGAAATATTAAAATTTTATTCTTTTTTATTACTTTCAATATGAATGGCAATATTTTTTCAGCTTAATTACATTCTTTGGTATTTTATATTTCAAACAATATATATTATGTCATTTTTGAATAATACGAACTTAAGTTATGATAAAATTTGTGGTTTAACATAATATTCAATATGGCTGCTTTCACCAGTGTTAAATTCAAATTTTACAAAAATGGCCACTCTACTTTAAACTGATCACAAATAAAACAGCGCAAATGAAGGATGCAATTTCTTTGTAATTTATTTAGATATTTGGATTGCAGCTATTACTGTTCCAATAGTTAAACATTTATACACACTCAGCCAATACTACATTTCCATACTTCAAGAAAAAAATCCATTGTAGTAATTCATATAGATATCAAGGTTGTTACTGATTGTTTCAATGACTAACTACTCCAATAACTCATCCAATATGTTCTTCATATCGTTGATGTATTACAGATTATTTTTAACCTATAGAAATACACATTTTTCTAAAATAATATCTCCCAGTTTCTACCTTCACAATATAATCCTTAAGTTTTTTATTCTTCATAATATATATTATTCCTTCGTGAAGATGAAGAGCAAAATCCCAGAGATATGCATATTTTTATCTATCAATCAGTCAACAACATTCTTACAAAAATAATTTATTTTTCTTCCTCTCCTCTAATAAACACGTTTCCAAACTCTTTGTTCTAATAAAACTATAATCACAACTTGTTTTAAGTTTTAACACAAAAAAAATATCAACATGAAAAATCCTTTTTAGTGACCAAATTCTTTCAGTTTATGTAGTCTTGCTTCTCAAATGTTTCTAGTCTTCCTAATGCATTTTCCTTCAATACACAAATACTGATGTTTCAAACTAGTCTCATAATCCTAACTGAAAATGTCATGAACTCTCTTTCATAGCTACATTATCACCATGGTCAAACTGTTTTATAAACCATATATGACTCTTTAGATAGTCAAATGTGGTTCTCAAAAAAATCTCAAATGAAATCGTGATATAATTTGCAGTAGAATACAATATTTACATTTTATTTTAAAGCCATACGTGCTTTATCATTTTGTGTAGACAATTTTATAATGATTGTGTATATTAACAACTTTGATGCTTTTATAGTTTGTTTCCTGGAAAGATAGTGATATTCGAACTCGAATATTTCAAAAATTTAATGGCTCTGTAATACATATCAATTTTAACATATGTCTCTTATAGTTATGAAGTTTGGCCATAAGTGATATATTATATACTGCTAAAATTCTACATCTGCATAGTAAAATTTTACTTATAAATATTATTATTATACTGACATTTAACTACAATGCACAATTAATTAACTTCATTTTTTATGTAACCTCATTTTGCACCAAACTTATATGGAATGAAAAAAGTTAATGTCATATATATATTCAAGATTAAATGATTAATATTGCATTTTATTTACATGTTTTTGTCATATAAATTACTTAACCGAATTCTTTGGCTTCTATCTTATATAAAAAAGTACATTCCTCCATTTTTTATTACCATCATCTATCCATTTAATAATGAATAAATTCATAAAAAAATTTCAAAATCATTTTAACATTGGTGTTTACCACTTTGTATAGTAAAATGTTAAATAGAGTTACATATTACAACAGGACAACCAACACTAATTCCAATAAAGTATTACTTTCTTCCCCATTATCTCTAATAAAATGATCATATCAGAAATCCAGGATTTAACATGTGGTAATTCCAAATATTTTAAATCTCAAACTTTTACCAACTAAAGCTTTTTTAGTTAAAAAATATATTTATTTTATAGTAGGGGAAGGCAGACAGTTGTATCTTTCAGCACTATCTTCTGATAAACATATATTCAGCTTATCTATTATATATAACCAAAATACTTCATTCATCCTCTGGTTTTTAATCATTTTAAATGCTTTAAGATGCCATTTTATATTTACCACATCCTTGCAGGTAATTTAAATCCTTTTATTTATATAAATTGAATTAAATTAAAACAAAAAACCAAGCTCTTATTTTTGCTGATATTGTTGAAGTTATCAAGATCTTGGACTATTTACCAACACCGATATGATAGGAGTCAAATGTTTAATACTTATTCTTAACCTTTTTTTTTTGAGTTGTAAATTTTGTTATTTTTCAATTTTCAGATTTTAATCAAAAACACATAAATATATGATTTAATCTCATTTTATATTATAAACAGTGTTATGCTTAAATAATGTATACACATATCTTATATATTCAATAAAATTTTCTTGATGTACTAATAGTCAATCATATTGTTGTTATCTAGCCTTTTTGTTTTGTGATGTTGGAATAGTATTTTTTGTCTGTGAGGAGCTATTTTGGTAATTTTATAATCCGTAATCTATTTTTTCATTATTAAAACCTACATACATAATATCGAGGCACAGTTATCGAATAAGTAATAACAAATAATATATAATTAAAACATCAATACCAAAATATTAAAAACAAACAATCTTAGTAATGAATGAACCCTAAAACTTTTTTACACCCATAAATTATTTTTTATTATCTTTTAAATATTATTCAAATACTTTGTTATAAACATTATACCTGCCAAGGATACTCTCCATAACTTGCATCTGTTCCATTAACTATTTGTGTTAATCCACTATCCTTATATGAACTGATTCCACAACCTAAAATCAATATGTCTTCTTTTAGAAACTTGTTCCAGTAAATTATATATGAAATAAACCTACTTAATACAATAAATGTAAACATTCTAATTATAATTTTAGTTTAAACAAGAAATGAAAGTATGGACATGTTTATTATATCTATAAAGAAATATTAACTATTCCTATAAAAAATGACTTCAATTTTGCAGATTTTTCAAGTGCAAATAACAACACAAAACGATTTATTTTATATTGCAATATCAAAAACAGTGTTATCAGTCAGTAACTAACCTTTCACACACAACACCACCCTACTTAACCTTACTGATGGCTAGCTTTAAATAAATCTAACCAGGCAAGGTCCATACAACTGGTTATGATCATGAAATATAGACAAGTAAATATGTGTAATGTAATATCAGGGTTCTTGGTAATAAAGCTCCATGAATAAATCTAATTATACTCTTTATATCAAGTTCTAATATGATAAGTGAATGCTTCCTAGAGAATAAGATTATATCTAGCCTTCAAATAATATCTTAATACAATAAATACAAAATAATAACATACTTATACTAAATATTACCCACAATTCCACTTTCATCCCATATATCTTTAATATTAAAAAAACTTTTAAATAAATTAATTGCTACAGAATCAAAAATTTTTAATAATAAAGATTCTTTAATTCTTCTTTGACTCATCAAAATTAATAATGTGGCCTTTATATTTTTCATGAATATATAAAGCAGAACTGAGAAATTTATTTCTAACCCTACTTTTATGTATCTTTATTTTTAATTTAAGCTCAAATTATTCCGACCTATATAAATATTCTCACAAAAACAAAGGATAATATATACTACTCCAAGAATAGTCTCTTTATCAAAAATTTCATTTGTATTATTTAATAAATTATTTAAAGAAATATCACATTTCCAAACAATTTTTTTATTTCCAAACAAATTACTATTTTACATACATGTATGAAGACAATTTAAATTGCAAAGAAATAAAATCATATTTTTCTTTATCCTTTACATAATTACAAATATTATTCCTATTAAATAAAATAATTTTAACAAATTTATCAGAATAGCCAACACTCAAATAAACTTTATAAAATTGACCATTTTGTAACAAAGCTACTTCATTATAATTATTTAATCTCATATTTCTATAACAGTAAATGATATAAAGTTGACCATTTTGAAATAAAGCTACATCATTAGAAATATTTAATCTCTTATTTGTATAACAGTAATTTCTTAAAGCAGCTGTTTTAAGATTTTACTGTTATTGAAATAAGAGATTAAATAATTCTAATGATGAATGTAGCCTTATTTCAAAATGGTCAATTTTATAAAGATTATTTGAGTGTTGGCTACTCTGATAAATTTATTAAAAATATTTTATTTAATACAAATGATATTTGTAATTATTTAAAGGATAAAGAAAATTATGATTTTATTCCTTTGCCATTTAAATGGTCTTCTTGTAGAATTGTATGTAAAAATAATAATTTGTTTAGAAATAAGAAAATTGGGTTGTTGTACAATAGCATGTTGAAACTGCCGGAGGGTGGGTTCGGTTTGTAAACAAAGATAAATATAATGTTGCCGGGGCTGGGTTTCTTTTTTTTCCTTTTTTTTTGTTGGCTTTGGTTTTTTTTTTTGTTTATCACATTTATAAAAGTAATATCAAATCAAATTTTTTTTTAAACATGACCAAAAAAAAAAAATAAACAAATGCATAAAAAAAATTACAAATAAATGAATTTACAAAAAAAGTACTTAATTTTTTGCTTTTGATTCTTTTCATTATTTATATTTTCAAAGGAAACGGGTTTTTTTTTTTCTGTCTACGTATTTTTTTGCTGTTTTTGTTGTTGTTGTTGTTTATCACATTTAAAATAAAAGTACGGCAGCTATCAAATCTATTTTGGCTACCCCAAACAAAAAACATTGATTAAAAATGATTTTTAAAAAGTAGTTAACCGATTTTTTGTTTGTTTTTATTCTTCTCATTAAACCCTTTCTATTTTTGGTTTGGTATTGTACGACAAACAAAAAATCATCCGATTCAACTACTTCTTTTTTTTTTGATTTGTTTTGTTTTTATTTTGATAAATTATAAATAAATCTATTGTCTGTTTAACGGTAACATTTACAAGCCAAAATTTAACTTTGGGAGAGGGGGAAAGGGGGGAAGTGTGATTCCAATTGCTAACAGAATGGAACACCAACAACTCGAAGATTGACCAAGTTTTGACGGTAATTCCCCCCCAAAAAACATCAATATATACGGCAATTAAAAGCAACTTTTTGGGCTCTTCAGGCAAAAAAAGAAACAGCAGGCATGCAGCTTCAAGCTGTTTTGTTTGATAAGCCGGTTCCAGCAGTCAGAGAAGAATCCTTATTCTTTCTTTGACATTTGGAAACAAATTGTCCTATTTCAGCTATTCAATTAATCAGCTCGCAGTTGTTGTCGCACAAAACGTGACTTAGAGCATAATTTGATGGGAATGGTGCTTTTAACTACACTTGGCCCATTTTTACAGCAGGAAATGGGGGATAGGGAAGCATGAAACTCAGCTGATAATTGTTAGTAGACCTTCCTAAAACATGCGAGATAGAGGGGGAGGTGATCTTAATGAATATTAAAATAGTTTCGACAATCATAATTCCAGCCACCCTCACACAATACTGTAAACAAAATTGAAATGTGATCGCACATCTGAAATGCTTAGCCCAAATCTGAGCTGTAAGCTGACATGATAGCTTCTGCAGCAGATTGGCTAAATGTCACATTTCTGCACATTAGCATAGAAATAAACACAGCAGCCGGTACCCTCCCTCATATCAACGGACTATTTCTAGGCTTACGCATTAGAAATAGAATGTTCGATAGTGGTGGAGGCCACCTAAATGGCATATTTCTGTGCACTAGCATAGAAATAACACCCTCTGGCAGTTTTAACACGCTATTGTAAAACAACCGAAAATTGCTTGGAAAAACAGTATTACTTTGAATAACTTATTAAATAATACAAAAAAAATTTAGTGCATATTATTCTTGTTTTTGTAAGAAGATATATATATATATAGATCTTGTTTTTGTAAGAAGATATATATATATATAGATAGGTCAGAGTAGTTTGAGCTTAAATGAAAGAATAAAGGTACATAAAGGTAGGGTTAGAACTAAATATCTCAGTTTTGCTTCATATATCTATGAAAAAGATACAGACCACACAATTAATTTTGATGAGGTTATGGTTGTCTTCTTTGAAAGAAATGGAATAAAAAGAAGAATTCAAGAATCTTTATTATTAAAAATATATGATTCTGAAGCACTTAACTTATATTAAAGATGTATGGGCTGTAAGTAGAATTGTGGGTAATGTTTAATTTAAATATGTTGTTATTTTGTAGTTCTTTACACTTGGGAAGTCTGCTTGTAGCAATTAGAGATTATTTTCTTAGACTGGTCTGGTTATGTTATGAATTTGAGGTAATTTTGATTATTTTATGAACTAGTTTAGCTTTAGGCTTTTAATGTTTAAAATTAAATAATATACTAAATAATTAATATATTAAATTAATAATATATTGCAATTGTTGAATTAAAGTGATATTTCCATATATATATATATATATTGTAAATATCAATAGGTCGATATTTATATTTCAATACGTTTCCATTACAATATATATATATATATATATATTGAAATAAAATAGAAAACTGCAGACTATAAAAATATCAAAATTACATTTTGCATAAATATACAAAAATTATTGCAATTCAATTGTATTTTATAGTTTTAAAAATGAGTTTTAGATAATCCAAACTGTTTGATAAATAAATAGAAAAAAACATTATATTAAGATGGCCGAGTAAGGTAAAGGTCTAAACTTTTATTTGGTCAATTCACAAACTCAACCGTCAAAATATATTCACCTTTTAATATTATATCCACTTTAGTTTCATTTGTAAAAAGTATATTAATAGTTTGTCAGGTTATGAAAGTGAACGAAAGTTTTTTCAAACATAATTTTTTATTTATAATTATAAAAATATTAGATAGCGGCCAATCTAAAATGAACATTACTCCCCAACTAAAAAGTTTTGCTGACGTCAGTGATTTCTTTCCCAATTTTACATTGTGGAAAAGTAAATAATTTTTGCTAAAGTCTCAACTATTTTTCTAAATTCATTTTATTCTTAGCATATTTTATCAAAATAATTTATAATATGTCAAAAAATACTTTTAAAATGGTCTAAAATATTCGTTTATCACTTTCGAAATGAAAGAAAAGAAGTCATAGTGGTTTAGTTATTGGCAAGTGTTTTTCTTTGTCCTTGATGGTTAACAGCCAATCAGCATCAAGGATAGACTGTCCTCTTTCTTTTTTAGACCTTCAACATCAGTTTTATTGATTTTTTACTTAAAAAATAATTCAAGAGAGGGCAGCATCTTATCGAACTTTTTATAACCTTTCAAATGATGGTAAAATTTTTATCATAGCATTAAAAATGTTGGAATTCAAGTGACTTGAAGGGGTTATGAGTCAGCTCATAAAATTACTTTAAAAGGATTCATAGAATTTTATTATAAAGAATTAAAATATATGGAAAAAGAATCATTTTGGAATTGTCTTTCCAGATAAGTATTTCATAGAGTCAATTATTATCTCAATAAAATCACCTTTTTTTTTTCACAATTATAAAAAGTCTTCTAAATTAATTTAAAATTAGTTTATATTATAAAATATAATTTTATATTCTTTGGCAGATATTTTTGTTATTTAAGTGCTACTATAACATGTTTAATATCTATTAAGTAAATGGTGATGATTGAATTAAAGACATTAAAAATATTAGTAATCTAAAAATATTACATATTAATGCATAGAATCTGAAAATATTTTTTCCCATTGTCTCTTTAAGACTTATAAGAGCTGCCCAGTATTAAGATTGATATATGTATTTTCTAATGATCTAAAAGAAAATAATTTTATTGAACAATGAAATAGTAGTTATTAGATATTTTTGAAGGCAAGATCATCTTGAAATGCTACAAATTGATTTTCTCAATTTGCTGCAATATTCAATTTGGCATCTTATGTTCTAAACCTTTTAGATATATCGGTGAGATACTTATAATATTAAAATATGTTTTGAGTAATAGAAATTTTCCAATTTCTCATTGATTTCACAGATTTGTGCAATTTGGTGCACAAAGAAAACATTCTATTATGAATCAATGATTCCTGAAATCAAATCACATCTTTTCTATTGTCTACCTTAGTGTTAGATACAGATATTTTAGAAGTAAAAAGTGTTATGGTCTGACTTATACTGCTACTGCATAAATATAATTAAAAGTCAAAATATAAAATTAAGGTTTTAAAGTATATGTTTAAAAAAGCTACAAATCATAGTCTAATATTACTGGAGTTATTGGTGTAGATTCTTTTAACAACTTGGTTTTATGAATAATGTTTTTGACATTCACATGAATATTTTCTTAAGACAAAAGTATCGCTATAAAAATTTAAGATGCATCGAAGTTCACAACAATAAAACCTTACAGTTATATTATAGCTAAATTATAGAATGTAAAAGTGATTAATATTAAATGAGCCACATATCTGAAGTTGTTGTATAGAACATATTTTTCAAGATCAAAATAATAATTGCGACGAAAATAGAGATAGAAGTTCAATTTTATTTTTAAAAAGTAAGTCTAAAAGAACTAGATTATTAAACTTTTTACACTCAACTTGCCAGTTTGGATATTTAAGATTGTCATGTTACTGTCATAATAAATTTTTAAATTCTGCATTGCACCCAAGACTAAGTTTTTTTTTTTATTTACTAAACTTAAATTTTCTGGCCGATTCTTCATAAGATGGTATTACTAATAACATACACTATTCTCTACTTGTTAGAATTAAGTGGAGTATAAAAGTTTAAATCTGAAAATTTAACAATGATAAAATCTGTTAAAAATCGATGGACAATTAAAGCTGCAATAGATGGACAGTCATTTGGACAAAGTTACTTAGATATATTAGTAAAACATTGAATGAAATGTTTAATCATGAAAAACTATCTCATTATCCCATAATAAATGTCAAATGAATTTATCGTATATAATGCTAATTTGAACAAGGTAAAAATATTTTTATATCTTGGCAGCTCTTCTATGATAATTAAAAAAATAGAAAAATGTTGAAGAAAAGAAATAAAGAATTTGCTCACAAAACAAAGACAACTAGTATATTAAGTCAATCTAGTGGGATAAACCATAAATTTGGAAACCACTCATTATTTGTTCTCACAATAAAAAAACATTCAGAACTCTCATAGATACATAATCTATACTGACTTCTCCTTTAAAAAATATCCTAATCGGTGGGCTATCACCTAAAATTCAGTATTTCTCTAATTTAAAGAATAATGCTTTCAATTTCAATTCTCACATTAGATTTTTTTGGTAAGGTTTAAGTACAGTAAGATAAGACAATAATACTATCATTTGAAAGGATTGTTCAACTCTAATCTGAAAGTCGTGACTAAACAGTTGAATATATATACTAAACAGTTGAATATATATATATATTTTTTTTTTTTTTTAAGTTTTCTAAAAACATTTAAAAATTTTATCTAGATAATGAAAATAGTAATTTGCTATTATTACAAATCTTCAGACAATTAAATATAAGTTTTACTATTCATATATTTTCTTACCTATCCTTCTTTATTTATTCTAGCAAATACAATCTTTTACTTTGTTGTGTGGATTGAGATTTCTATATTATTTTTCCATGAAATGACAAGTCTCAGTTTTATAAATTGATACTGTTAAAGCATTTTTATTAAAATCATTTTGAATCGCATAGGCTTATTTGCTTTTAATTTTGAATTATTTTTATAAAATACGACTTAATTTCATATTTTATATATTTTTCACAAATTAATCATAGCACTAACAATTGTTAAATATATATATATTATTTATTTATTTATTTATTTATTAAATAATTTCACATGATTACTATTAATTCACTATTTTTTCTTATAGATATAATGAACACCTCCATACTTCCCCATTCTTTTTACATTCACTTAAATAAAGATATAATAAAAGACAAATGACCCCCAAAATGCACTTCATGCTGAACCAGCACTCATCAGTTGGCCTGGGTCACTATCTCTCATATATATCGTTATCTAGAGCAAATTGCTAAATTTTCATTTATCATTGTCAAACTTCCTCCACTCACAAATTTGACGCCATCCATTTCTGATAAATACAATAATGATTAATATTAATCATTTTCGAAACTAGAGATTATCTCTAGCTATCTAATTCAATACCAGATAGTGCAAGGTTGAGTTACGGTGATTACCAAATATTTTACTACATTTAACCCACATTCTCCGAACAGTTTCTGGTTTTTGCATTTATCAATGAAGCTTTGGAATTCAAAGGTAGACAATATTCAGCTAAGCATATAGTAAAACCTTTTAACTCTTATTTTAATTCGATAACAAAATTAAGATAAATTGCATAATTCATTTCTACTTACTTTGTTTATCATTTGTAATTCACAAATAAAACAAAAAAAAAAAAACATTTTCAAGATATTGAATCATCTTGTCATTAATTATTAACTACATTTTTTTAATGCCACTATATTGTCTAATCATTATCTTTAGATTTTAAAAAGTATTCTTCCAAATTTGACATTATCAACTGTTTTGTAGATTTTTGAAGCTTTAATAGCAACAGAAGTATGCTAATGTGGAACACCGTTTAATAATTTTTAACTTTATGCATAACGACAACTTTTGGTCACTTTTAAGTCTCCATGAAATTTCTTATTTTTTAAAGAAATCTAATCTGCTATTACTATAATTAAATTTGACTTTCTTATTTTGTTTTGCTTTTCTTTGTTTGTTAGTTTGTTTTGCTTAATTTTACTGCAATATTATTTATCTGCAAATAAATTCTAATTATTTTAGTAAAGAATTTAAAGATAACTTATAGAGAACTATATTTATATATTCTAATTTTTTATCTAATTATTTGATAATTCTAATTATTAAGTCATTTTTAAAATAAATTTGTCCATCGTTCTTCTATTTCTTTATTTATTTTAAAAATTTGTCTAATAATTCAGTTTCTGAAACTTTTTTCTGTGCTTTGTGTGTTGCGTGTATATATATGCTGTCAGTATATAGACTAGCATTTCAAATAAATTTACTAAAAAAATTATGCGGGATTCGAACTTAGACTTTCACATGACCCACAACTCTCAGTGTCATCTTATATTGCTAACTCACCTGATCACACACATGTTGAAAAGATAAATGGGTCAGCAATATAAAATGGCACTAAAAGATGTGGGTCGTGTGAAAGTCTTAGTTCGAATCCTGCATATATTACATATATAAATGCAGGCGTTAAGCCTGTACAATGTATTAAAAAAAATATGTACTAATTTTCTAAAGTTTACTGCTACTACTTTTGCCAGAATTTTATGAATAATTTAAAATCATTTAAATATTGTATCTTTCGAATTTTATCAACATTTTTTTTCACAAAGAAAATAAAGCAAAAGAAGTTTAGAACTTTGTTACTTTGTTGTTGTTTTTTAAAGAGAGTTGTATATTAGTGTATGTACATGTTAAAAATTACTTCATTATATATTTTAAAAATCTATTTAGTAATTTCTTTTAGTTGTTTGTTTTTATGGTGAGATTTACTAGAACTATATATATATATTGCATTTTCGTATTTAAAATGTCAGCAGTGTTAAAATGTATATAGGATTTGTTTATTTATGAAGAGATCGTTGTGTGTATATATGTGTGTGTGCATACATGTGTATGTTTTTATAATTCAGCTAGCAATACAATGTAACAGAATTTACCTGGACCATTTGGTTTGGCACCTCCATCTGGAATAATTGGAGGTCGTGTTGTGAAAGTAACGGGTGGAACAGGTGGTTTAGCCGTTGAAGGATTAGGACTAGGTATTATAACTCCACTAGTTCGACAACAGACATGATGAAAAGGAGCATTACATGCACCAATATGATAAGGGCAATCTTTGTAGGGTACGCAAGTTCCTCCTAAGGCAGCACAGTCTTCTTTTTCATAAACAGCTTTTACTTAAAAATAGAAAAACAACAATATATTAAAATCTTCTTTAATGTATTTATTTTGTCTTCTCAGAAAGTCTTACAAAAAATAAAATGAAATCACGTATTTAATTCTCAAAATAAAATATGTATGCATATTTTCTTTTATTTTTGTAAAATAATGGATAAAAATTAAAATATCTTTAAATAGATCGTTTTTTTTTTTTCCATTGTAAATTTAATATTTTCATCAACTAAATTAATATAGTTTAAAAAATATTCTGATTTCCTATCATTATCATTCTAACATTAAAAAATAATCTTTAACAAATCTTTAACACAACTCACATAAAATATAGGTTTATAATTAAATAAAAATATTTTCTGAAAGGCATTGCAATTAGTAGTGAAGAAACAGCAAAACAATATAACTTTTAAAAGATTTTAAGTATAGACTATACTGTCCATGCAAGTAGTTTTCAGTTATGTATAAAACATTTTCTTAAAGAATTTATATGCATAAAACCATGCGTGTATATATAAATTATTATTTTTTGGGTTAAACAGTGTAATATTTTCCATTATTTACCGATTCGACAAACTAGCCGCCATTGTCAAGGTTAACGTTTGAAAGAAAAATCGTTAGATCTCAAACAGTAACGTGACTGAGTGACTGAGTGCGAGATGAGAAATGAGATTCAGCTTGAAGTAGTTCAGTTTTCAAAATATGAGGCTCATCAAAATGCTTATTTCCCTCAATTTTTTCACCTATTAATATTTAAGTTAATATTAGAAGACAAGTATATTAATTATAGAGTAAAGAAAGATTGAGACAAGTATATTTAGGAAGGGTACTTTTTATGAGTTAGTAAGTAATTGGAAATCAGATATAAAATGAGAGGTTTCCACATAGCTGGAATACGTTGTGCTTCTTCAGCCCTATTTAAACAAGTAGATCTTTTTAATATTTCAATTGACTCTCATGGTTTTTAAATCATATCTTTCAAAATTAACAAGTATTTTTGCATTGTCAAAATCAGGTTTGTGACTAATTTCTAAAAAATGGGAAGTAAAAACTGATGTATTGGAAAATAATACATGGTTTAATTCAAAAAATAATAATTTATCTACACCATATAACCGTGAAAACATTAAATATATATATATATATATAGTAAACTTTAAAATTCGAATGCAGGAAAAAATATTTTTCACAACTCTTCATAGAGAAATTGTAGGATAAAAAGTAATTATCATTGCTTAAAGCCTAGAATTCATTAGTCTTTCATTATTGTTTATCCTATTCTTTAGAATAGCTACATATCAATTTGTTGACTATTATTAAACATTTAACTACTGAATTAAAATACTTATCCTGTTTAAAACTTTCTAAGTTTACTTTTCTCAGAGTCCTTGTCATATACAAAATAAAATACCATGCGACATGTTCTTGACTAGAAGAGTTTGCATTAACCTTTTAACCGCTAATTATATTATTGGTTGTATGAGGTAAAAATCAAATCTTTTAATTGGCCAACTCACAAACTGAAGACAAAGCCTATTGTTAAAACATATTCGCCTATAATATTAAATTCAACTCAGATACGTTTATAAAAAGTATATTATTAATTTTTCAGGTTATGAAGAGAACGAAAGTTCTTTCAAAAATAAATTGCTATTTATTTATTCTAAAATATTCAATTTTGGCAACATAAAAGCTATAATATAAACAAAAAGATCGACTTTTACGTTATAGAAAAGTAAATATTTCTTTTTACTACATCTTCAATATTTTTACTAAAATCTTCAATATTTTTCGAAAATAATTTTGTTTTTTTATTATTCTCTCTGAAAATAATTTTTAATTTCCATAAATATAATTTTATAATACTTAAAATTGGATTCGAAATGAAAATCTCAGCGTTTTTCTTTATTTTCTTTGATCAGGCGGTTTTACTTTAATGCAAACTCTTCTAGTCAAGAACATGTCGCATGGTATTTTATTTTGTATATGACAAGGACTCTGAGAAAAGTAAACTTAGAAAGTTTTAAACAGGATAAGTATTTTAATTCAGTAGTTAAATGTTTAATAATAGTCAAAAAATTGATATGTAGCTATTCTAACGAATAGGATAAACAATAATGAAAGACTAATGAATTCTAGGCTTTAAGCAATGATAATTACTTTTTATCCTACAATTTCTCTATGAAGAGTTGTGAAAAATACTTTTTCCTGCAGTCGAATTTTAAAGTTTACTATATATATATATTTAATGTTTTCACGGTTATATGGTGTAGATAAATTATTATTTTTTGAATTAAACCATGTATTATTTTCCAATACATCAGTTTTTACTTCCCATTTTTTAGAAATTAGTCACAAACCTGATTTTGACAATGTAAAAATACTTGTTAATTTTGAAAGATATGATTTAAAAACCATGAGAGAGTCAATTGAAATATTAAAAAGATCTACTTGTTTAAATAGGGCTGAAGAAGCACAATGTATTCCAGCTATGTGGAAACCTCTCATTTTATATCTGATTTCCAATTACTTACTAACTCATAAAAAGTACCTTCCTAAATATACTTGTCTCAATCTTTCTTTACACTATAATTAATATACTTGTCTTCTAATATTAACTTAAATATTAATAGGTGAAAAAATTGAGGGAAATAAGCATTTTGATGAGCCTCATATTTTGAAAACTGAACTACTTCAAGCTGAATCTCATTTCTCATCTCGCACTCAGTCACTCAGTCACGTTACTGTTTGAGATCTAACGATTTTTCTTTCAAACGTTAACCTTGACAATGGCGGCTAGTTTGTCGAATCGGTAAATAATGAAAAATATTATACTGTTTAACCCAAAAAATAATAATTTATATATACATGCATGGTTTTATGCATATAAATTCTTTGAGAAAATGTTTTATACATAACTGAAAACTACTTGCATGGACAGTATAGTCTATACTTAAAATCTTTTAAAAGTTATATTGTTTTGCTGTTTCTTCACTACTAATTGCAATGCCTTTCAGAAAATATTTTTATTTAATTATAAACCTATATTTTATGTGAGTTGTGTTAAAGATTTGTTAAAGATTATTTTTTAGTGTTAGAATGATAATGATAGGAAATCAGAATATTTTTTAAACTATATTAATTTAGTTGATGAAAATATTAAATTTACAATGGAAAAAAAAAATATTTCAATTAATTATATGGATGAAATTAAAATGGTCATAAAGAATTATAGTGTAAAGATTGAAACAAGTATATTTAGGAAGGGTACTTTTTATGAGTTAATACTAATTGGAAATCAGCTATAGATAAATAAGATAAATATTGTTAATAATAGAACAATTAGGGAATTAATTTATGCTTAGAGGAAAGGTTATTTAGGTAAGAAATGGGTAAGATAAGAGAAGAGGTAATGAAAAATGATTATCCAATTAAAATTATTAATAAATTATATGGAAAGATAAATATTGAAAAAATAAAAATAAAATTGGATAAAAAGAAAGAAAAAGAAGAATTTATATATAGTAGTTATAAGGAATCAAAAAATATCTTTTGTTAAGATTAAAAAGATAATGAAGAATATAAATAGGAAATATGGAAAGAAATGCAATTTATTGCTGAAACCAGTATATAAAAGCAAGTGTAATTTAGATAAATGTGATAAAAGAAACAAGAAGTAGGAATGTTGAAAATATGAATGGTATTTATAGAATTGAGTGTTTAAATTGTAAAAAAGATAATAAGAATGTGCCATATGTAGATACAACAAAGAATAAATTAGGGACTAGGTTAAAACAACATTTAAGTGATAAGAATTCAAATGTTATCGTACATAGTAAGGAATTTGGACATATAAATTTTAAGAGAATAATATTGGAAAAAGTAAGATTGCATACAGAGATAATGATAAAGGAGAGTTTATATATAAAAATAAATAAACCTGTTCTGAATAGAATAAATTATGTAAATGATATGTTTTAAGTAAAGAATAAATTTGTAGGTAAAAGTATTGTTTTAAAGTAATTACTTAAGAGGTGTAAAAAAAAGGAAAATATTTGTCATTTGTTTAAAAAAAGAAATGTATAGGTAAAAAATGAAAAAGTTTTGGGAGAAAGGAAGTAGATAAGTGTAGCGTATATAGAATGTAATATATATATATATAAAAAAAAGACATATTGATAAATGAAAAGAAAATGTTGTTTTTTATGATAGGGATAGATGCATTTTAATGTTTTTTTATTTTATTTTTAATTGTATTGATAATTATATAGACATAAATATATATTTTGCAGATCCTTGAATAAGACTGCAAATAAGGTGTTAGAAACGTTGGATGTGGTAAACAAGTAAATGTATATATATGGCAATAGAAAAAATAAAGTTTTTGGAAAGAAAATAGAAGGATGTATATATTTTTTGATTGGATTTAATGGAAAAGAACATTATATTTATAAGTCATATATGTTTTGAAAGAAAAAAAGGTGTGTGCTGTTATTAAAAAGATTTTAACGGTAGCCATAATAAATAAAGTATCTTATGGCAGATATTGTATAAAACATAAGAGTGAATGCTTTCTTGTGATGGTAACAGATCTTCAGCATAAGCTATGAAAAATATTGCCTTCACAATAAATCATGAACTAATTTTTACATTATTTTTACTATTTTTTTTACTATTTAAATGAAAAAGTTTTATTCACTGAAAAAATAAAGCAGATAAATGCAATTTTCAAAGAAATTTGATTAAAAAAACATAACTATGAGACATGCATTTCTAATGTCATCAGAAAACATATATAATTTAATTTATTTTAACTTATCAAAAAACTTATAAAATATTTCATTATTTTATTCATTACCTTTTTTCTCCATTGTAAGACTATATTAAATTCATTACTGTTTAATTCATTAAATGTTTTTTACACTTATGTTACTCCTTATTTCCAAAATAGTATCTACATATCTATGATAATTTATACCTTTTTAACTTTTTTTCCATATGTCATAGCATCGGCGGGAGGGAGAACCCACAACAAACGTCTGCAACCACGCTTGCTTACAAGGCGGTTCGCGCTGACCTCTCGGCTAACAACGCTTGACCCTTTTTAACTTTTATCTGTACATTTATTTAATATTATTTTTTTACGTAATTTGTAACAACAAATAAATTTATTTCTTTTTTAACAGTCCATAACCTATCTAACTGTTATTTTCCTTTTTTTATATTTAAAATATAGAGTACACTAATTAGGAATAATAATTCTTCTGTAACAAATTTTATTTTCCGATATTTTATCACTTTTTCTTTCTCAATAAATGTTGATGCAATTTTTTTATATCAAATGATACAATAATATTTTTTCTTTAATTCTGTCTTATAAGTATCTTTAATTATTTCTTTTGAAATCTTATCACTAATTGGAAATCTTTAAAATTTCATTCTATATTATTTTCCTCATCATTTTATTCATTTAATTATTAAAACCCAAACCTGCTTAAAGGGCGCATTTGTTTAAACTTCACCCACCATCTTTGGATTAAATTACATAAAGGGGAAAATAGCTTTTTTAAAAAGGGAGTCTATTAATTCTAATGATATATACACATTAAACCTGTCATGAAATATCACACATATAAACAATCAATACTACATTAATGAAAATAAAAGAAATTTAACATTAAATGTTATTTCAATTGTCATCAGATGAAAAAAAAATTTCTCTCAGTCATAAATTGATTGTTTCCATCTACAATTACGAAAAAAAATTATATTTTTTCTTTAATATATTTTGTTAAATTATATCCAGTATTAAATTTTTATTCTAATTAATCTTTTTCAAAAACACAATTTTTAAACCATTTATTTTTACATATTTCTATTTGCTTTTTTTTTTTTAATTTTTTCACACTCTGTTAATAATAGTTGTCTAATAATTTATATTCTCCTGTTTTTTATATCATATCTTTTTCAATAAACTGATTTTTTTTCTAAAAGTTGTAAATTAAGGATTATTATATTTCTTCTTGTCATTATTATGATGTTTTAAATTGTCTTCATCTTTATTATCATTATATTGATTATTTGTATTCATAATCTGAAAATCCTTATTCTTTTTAATATTTTTAACCAATCTAATTCCAATTTATTTCTGTTATAAAATAGAAAGCTTTCAAACTAATCGAGACTTTTATTAGATGTTTTTACTTTAAATTATTATGTCCTCCAATTACATTGCTCAAGTTTTTTTTAAACCTTTAAAAGCGATTCTAATGTGATTCTTTAAAAATTATTATATAGTTTGTTACTGATTTTTTTAAAAATTTATTTTGGCATAATTTATTTTATTTTATTTTACATTTATTTAAAAGCATTATATTTTGCTTTCATTCTTCAATTCTTCAAGTTTTTTCATGTAGAAAACTCCATATACTTTTAGCATTGTATATTTTTGTGGTAAACATTATATCATTCTTTCTTTTCTCTGCTATAGAAATCGTTTTCCACTTGCTATTTGTATTTTTTGATTCAAATTATAACATAAATGTATATACCTTAAATAATAAAAATTAATTAAGAATTGTTTATAATATTGTTTAACAGAATAAAAATCGATCAAAGACAACTTTATAACAAGTTTTTGTTTATTTAGAAAAATTTTCAAGAAATTTTCCTATGATCTCGCTAATTCATTGACCTACAATCTATTCTTTCTGAGGTTATATTTCTAATAGTTTACGCAAATTAATGAAACTGAATCAAAATAAAATATGAAATCTTTGTTGGATTAATAGAAATGGGTATTATAAGTAAAAATTTGACTTATTTATAGAAAGAATATCAGGAAAAGATTCTTACATAATTTTCTAAAGGAAAAAGCTTTTACAAGGGTCCTCCATCAAGGAGCAATGAAGGAGATGATGATACTCATCAGGCTTGGTAAACCCCAATTAAGTAGTTTTAATAATTCTTTTCACATGTTTAAAAGGTTTTTAAGTATATTCTGTCTGGAAATAAATATCGTAGGTAAATTTGTTATTGTTGTATTTAAGAGACACTATTTTATATTACACACATCAGTATGTATATACATTGAAAAGTCTACAAAAATCTAAGATTATATATTGATACGTAGTTCAAGAGAATAAATATTTACCTACATTTTTATGTAAAAATTTACAACTTAAGCAAAGCCCATAAAATTACTTAGCAAACGAGTTTTTAAAATATTTCTTCCATTTAATAAACAATTATTGAAATTATGTTCCAAAAATACAGATATTATTCTCGCTACTTTTATAAAATGATTTGGAATTAAACATAAATTTTTAAATTAACATTTAATACAGATATTGCTTAATATTTTTACATATATATATATAATTAATGGTAAATGCAATATTATAGTTTAAATTCTTTTGTAGCGCTTTAGATTATGTGGTAATCCTCCTCAGCTTTAACTGAATTTTAAATTTTTTAAACTTAATATTAGGTATATTTTCATAAGCTGTGTATGGCCGCATTTGTAACTTGCCTATTAATAACATCATCTTTATATTTATCAATTAAAATTGCCTCTTTAATTTTCCCCTTTTTATGATTTCTTTCTGCCATTAATATTTTTATTTCATTACTATTAAACGTAAACCTATAATTACAAGTTTTTTCAAGGTCAAAGAATACTGTAGCTGTATTAAATTGACTATTTACATTATTTTTAATTCGTATATAATAATTGATGCTCCTTCAATCTTTTTTCCACAGAATATCTTGATTCACCGACTTATAATTTATATATATGTTAATTCTAATGTTTTCACGGATAAAAGATGTCATATTATTATTATATTTGGGGATATTTGTGTAGGAAAATGAACGTTAGTACAATATCAAGTACCTTCCTCAGAGAAAGAGGACGCTCTGAGGAAAGTACTGATATTGTATGAAATTTTAGCTTTTTCACTACACGGAATATCCGCAAATAGTAATAATAATATGACATATATATATAATGCTCAGTTTATAGTAAGAAATTTTTCAAACTTTAGTGGAAAGGTTCCAATCTTCTCCTTTCTCCAACTCTTCAGCCATCCACATCACTGAAAGTCTGATGACAAAATGTTCAAAGCCCTTGTTAATGACAATATTATTATCACACCCATGTTGACTTTAAGTTACTCTGACCCCTCATGTAATCCTTTCTAATTACATTAAGTTCAGTGAAGGCAATATATTTGTATTGAACATTATATATATATAAAATGTTCGTTAATTAAAACAAAATTGTAATTATAATAAATAAAAAAAATTTAAGGGTAATAAACTATTATAAACAGTCTTTAAATATGCAGTTTATAATAGTTTATTACCATTAAATTTATTAATTTCATTATATATATATATATAAGAAACAGACCCATAGCATATCACAACTGAAAATTCAAATATAAAATGAAATCACTCTTCACAACAACACTTTGTTTTTGCAGCAAGGCTGCTTTGTGAATAAAATTCAGATTTCAATTGTAATCACAAGAGAGTAGTGGTCGTATGTATAAGTGTATAGTGGTGAAATAGTAACACCTGCAGCTCCCATGCAAAACGGCTAATCTTAAACTTTATTTCAAAGGAGTTGCGACTTTTCTATTCTGTAGTGAGCCTATCGCCAGTTTTAGCTAACAATGTGATGTTAAGTAGAAATGTCTTTTTTTTTTTTATAAAAGTAATAACCAAAATCTAAATCAATCAAATATTCAGCATTTAAAAATTGACAACTATTTCAATACTATTTTACATTTATTGTTCAATAATGAGCAGCAGAACTTAAAAAGCGCACTGTCCTCCTGTTGACTATTTTAAGAACTTGTTTCAGAGAATATATTTAAAATAAATGGTTGTGACATTAATCTATAATTTTACAACCATCGGCAATGATTAGTGTTAAATGATATCTATTAAATTAATTCTCAGTCAACCAATTGTATGAATATATAATGCAAGTGTTATGAAATAGGTTGAATATGAATTATAAATTTAAAATATATGGGTTATAATCGGGCCTCGAAGGTTTCGCCCCAGATCAATGTTTAATAACAACTTAACATCCAACATTAAGTAGCCAATGCATATATAGAGCTATTGAAAATCTTACTAGCAAGTATTAAGTGAGCAATAACTTCTTCCTATATTTGTATTGATCTGAAAATATCTTCGCTTTCAGTTGGCTATTTAGAAAAGATTAATTTTCCTTTTATTCATGGAATATTCAAACACCCAATCCTAGTGAAATAAACAATTCTTCATTACCGTATTGCACTTAACTAATTAAATTATGATGTACTCTATGAATAAAATTATGATTAAACATTCAACCAACCTTGAGTAAAAGCCGTCAGTATTATTAAACTTGTAGTCGTAATCAACAGTCCATCCATGGTGAAGCGATGTTACTGTTTGATTTACTGAAACTGGTTTTTATTTAATATTATACAAATGTTAACAAATAAAGAAAAAAAAAGAGAATTATTTGCTTAAACAACAACTTAATTGTAAAAATAATTATATTACAGTAATAAATATTTTAGTTTCTGGAGATTAAAAATAATAATAATAAAACGTTTGATTAAAATGATAGATGTCAATAGCGTTATTATCAGATTCTGAAAATAGTATTCATTTATACATAAGATAGAGAATTTGAACACCAACTTTCATGCTCTCTGCAGCCATCCACTCTATCGCTTATAACCCATACATACGACACCCGTGTGAAAATGATAAATGACCTGCCAATATACTTATTTTTTGCTGGTCTAGATCATCATCTCCCACACATATTTAATCATTGCTTGGTTTATTTTAAGATAGCAAATCTTCACACTTTAATGGATAGACTTCAATCTACATTACTCTCCAACTCTTTAGATGTCCATACCGTTGAAAATCTGATGATAGAATGCTAAATTCCTTGTTAATGCCAATATTATTATTATGCTATGACCTCTCATGGTTGGATGAGATAGAATGAATGGCTGAAGGAAACTTGAAGATCTGTGTTCAAATTCCCTATATTATATCTAGACTCCAGGTATATAAAATATACTTGTATTTATATATATATATATATATATATATATATAAATATATATATATATATATATATATATAAGGCATTTGAACCCAGACTATCAATCTACCTTTTGCTATTCAATGTATTTCATACATCTGATACAATGACCACACACTTGTGAAAAAGATTATAATGATCTCCAATATTCATATTTCATGCTGAAGCAGCACTCATCAGTTGATCCAGATCATTATCTCCCACACATATATATAACCAGTGCTTGATTTATATTAAATAGAAAATATTCAATCTTTAATGGACATGCTTCAATCTACTCTACTATCCATCTCTTCAGCTTTCCATACCATGGAGTGGATTGAAGCATGTCCATTAAAGTTCGAAGATTTGCTATCTTAATATAAATAGAGCACTTGAGTATTTATGTGTATGGGAGATGATAATGTGGGCCAACTGATAGGTGTTGGTTTAGCATGAAATATGTATAATGGAGAACACTTATCATTTACACATGTGTGTGGTCGTGTGTATTGGTTATATGAGATAGATTGGATAGTTGAAGAAAGCTTGAAGTCCTGGATTCCAATACCCTATAATTTCATCTAAACTCCAGGGATTAAAGTATACTTGTATTATTATTATTATTATTATTATTATTATTATTATTATTATTATTATTATTATTATTATTATTATTATTATTATTATTATTATTATTATTATTATTATTATTATTATTATTATTATTATTATTATTATTATTATTATTATTATTATTATTGTTGTTGTTGTTGTTTTTGTTGTTGTTATTATTATTTTTCTTCAAAGGATAAACTTTATTAGTATTCAGATTTCATTTGTCAACATAGTTCTTGCATATAAATTAGTTCATGGAACTACGTATGTAAAATGATTTCATCAATACATTGTATACATCAACAAACAAGACATATTTAAGAAATAAGATATTTTTGATACATAGCTTCATGTAAGAGTGTACATGCATGTTCATCTATATATTGATCGACTAGTTTCAATAATAAAAGTTAATATGTTGAGTTACATTTTGAGTATGTTCTTTTCTTTGTGGGTTCAAATCCTAGTCCGAAATTTTGTTTTATTATTTTTAAGATTTTGATTTTCTTCTTGTCCAATCGATTCATTGCTACCTGATTTAAATTTGTATGATCTCTATAGATGTTTATCTGATAATTATCTATAGGTTTAAATCACATGTTGTTCATTTATTTGAACCACTTAATGTCTATAAAGCTTGTCTAGTGTTTGAACAACAGGGTATGTTGGCATTTTCTTTGCATAGTTCGCAGATGTATATATGCATTTATGGGCAAAGAATTTAATAATTTTTTCTCATGACGTAGATAAATCCGAACTTTTTTTACTGATTTTTTAATGATGGACTTAAATCTTTTATTCCAGTCATCTTAATTTATGATTTCACTAGTATTGCTCAAAGTATATGTGTTTGTATCTGCATCTTGATTTACTGTTTGTAATTGTTCTAAATAAATCTGCACTTTCTTTCTGGTAATTTAATGATGACCTTAAATCTTTTATTGCAGTCGTCTTGATTTATGATTTCACTAGTATTTCTCAAAGTATATGTTTTTGTATCTACATTTTGATAAACTGTTTGTAATTGTTCTTGTGGATCCTCACAATCTAGCTCCACTTCTTCATCAGGAGTATGATTTGATTGGCATACTTGTTTGTGGATGTCTGAGTTAAGATTTCTGGTTTTGACTTTTTTGGAATGTTAATCTTTTCTTGGTGGGTTTATTATTCTTTTTGTGTTTGTCTTCCCTTTGGGTTGTTTGAGGAAAATTTGTTTGTATTGTTTGTGTCAGATTGGTTAAGGTTTTGCTTTCAATTTCTATTGTTTTTGCTGTTTTAGTTTATGTTTGATATTGTCATTGTTAGGGTCTTTGGTTTCTTTGTCTTGTTTTTTATCACTGACTTTGTTAGTGATTTGATCTGGCTGATGACTTTTTATTTTTTTAATGTGTGAGTCTGGAAGTTGTTCTCTAAATGCTATATCTGTGCCTATATCTTTCTTTTGTGGGTGATGATTTTTTGATTTCCGATTGTAAGTTTCTGTATGCTGAGAGGCTTTCATTGTCAGTTCTGTGCTTTTTGTTGTTTTCTGATAATTTTTATTTGCATGGTTCTCAATTTTTTTTCTTTCATCACAGTTTATTTTTAGGTGTTCATGTTTTCCACGTGAAAGCATTGGGGCTTCTTTCCTTTTATATATATGTTTAATATAGTGTCTTGATCAATTATCTGTGTTGGTATGCTGTCTGGGGTTACATTCCGATTCAACTTGATTTTAAAGTAGAAGCTATTGTTGTAAACCAGTATGGGTGTGTCACTTAGGTATATCAGTTTCAAGTTGTTGCATTATACCTTAGAAATCTTGTGTTATATCCAAAGTATGTATTTCTGATGGTTCCAGTGACGTAATTTTGGGATTTTCAGCAAGTTATCAGGGCATAATTTCTTAGAGTTTTTATCAGATTTTGAAATCTAGTTTTTTTATAGTTATTAAAAAGTTCTAGGACTAAATATCTCGAGTTGAAGTGCTCTTCAATATTTAATATCGAATCCCATATTCCGTTTTGGGTTATTTCCTCATACAATAGTTTTCTTGGGAATTTATATAAATTTAAACTTGTGTCTGTTGCGGCTATTACTATCGATTTTTGTGAGGTAAAATTTTTAAAAGAATTAAAAAGGTTTATTGGGATCGTGCTGTTAAAATCTATGTTAATTATTTCTAACTCTTGCTGTATCCACGTGACTGCTGGGAGCTCAAATTTATCACTGCTATGCGCTAATCTTTACTGGGAGCTTAAAGTTATCACTGCTATCAAGATCTAATGCATTAATCTCCGTTTGATTTATTTTTTTAAATTTTGGACTCCGCATAAAGGTTGAATTGTTTTCTTTATTACTTTATTCATACTCTAGTTTAGTAACATCTGCATCTGTTTTTTTTCTAGGCTTCTTGTGCTTTGTACATTGTTAATGATTTGGGCACTATTTAGAGGATTGTCTTTTTTTCTTATATCATGTTGCTGTGGCAATTTAGAATTTTAATTTCTACTAAGTTTATTTTTTATTCTTACCATTCTGGTGTAAACTCCCATGCGTTAGCGGGAATTATTGTTCTCTTGGTTCTAGTTGTTTTTGAACATGTATCTGTTCTGTGAATTAAGTTCCTAGGGTCTTTTTTCTTAGAACGATGTGCTTGGCCTGCTTACTTCTCAGATGTTGTTGTTGTTGTTATTATTATTATTATTATTATGATGATGATGATGATGATGATGATGATGATGATTATGATTATTATTATTATTATTATTATTATTATTATTATTATTATTACAATACAACATCAAGAAAAAATAAATAAAAATCATAATTGATGACATGTTGAGATTTGCACATTTGTATTATCCATATACTTTGCATCTCTCAACTAGTATTATAATATTTGTTCTATTTATAAATAGGGTAAAACTTAAATTGTTCAAAATTAGTAAATTAATATAATTCTTTCTTTTCATAAATTATTTAAATTAACAAATATGAACATAAAATAATTATACCATTACATATCTGAAAACGAAATATACATCTCAGTTTTTTAACAGTATATATGACTTACTTTAAAAAGGTAAATTATTACACAGTGCTATGATTTCAAAGATTTTAAGTAGCTAAATATTTAAATAATCGACATAAAAAAGTTAATAACTTGGATTATAGTATGAGTAAAGATAAAAAATAAAATGGTAACCTCTCGAACAGATTTCATAATAATTTTTGTTTCATAATTAAATTATATTCCATTTACAGTTCAGCACCAAATAATTCACCTGTTCAGAATCAAGATAACAAGCTCCAGAGTTGTACATTTAGAAAGTACTAAAAATCTAAAACTGAAAATGTAAATACTTTCCTTACTTTGTTCAATTCAGAATTAATTCATATCTTTTTTCAATGTTCTGTAACAATTTTTATTCAAAGTTTTAACAAAAATCAAATTAATAAACGATAATTTTAAAAACAATATGGCAACAAAGATATCACATGACAGATGTCTTCATAATAGTCCTGCAGCAAGCATTTCACTTGTTCACAGTTAAGGTAACAAGCTCCAATGTTTTACTTTAAAAGTACTAAAAACCAAAACCTGACAAGATGCAATTCATGCTGAATAGTATTTATCTGTTTTACTAATATATTATTCATGCTAACTATTATTTTTCCATTTCCCAAATTACAATTCGTGTTGAACTGGATTTTTCCATTTTCCCAAGATCCAATTTCTGCTTATTAGTATTTTTCACAAGATGCCATTTATGCTAACTACTATTTTTCCATTTTTCCAAGATGCAATTCATTCTGAATTAGTAATTGTGAATTGGGATTATTTTCCCACAATATCCAATTTATGCTGACTAGTATTTTTCCATTTTCACAAGATACAATTTATGCTGAACAAGTATTTTCCATTTTCCCAAGATTCAATTCATAATAACTAATATTTTTCACTTTGCTAAGATGCAATTTATGCAGACTAGTATTTTTTCATTTTTCCAAGATGCAAATTATGCTGAATTAGTAGTTTTCCAAAGATGCAATTCATGTTAACTAGTATTTTTTTATTTTCCCAAGATGCAATCATTCTGACCTAGTATTTTTCCATTTTCCCAAGTTTAATTCCAATATGGAATTCATGCTGAACTAGTATTTTTTCCATTTATACAAAATGCACTTCATGATAACTTGTATTTTTTGATTTTCCCAAGATGCAGTTCATGCTGAATGAATACTTTTCCATTTTCCAATTCATACTGACCAGTAGTTTTTAATTCTTTTTTGCATGAAAATTAAATAACAAATGAACAATAAGATTTAGCTATGAAAACTATAATGCTCTCAGCAAATGAGCTCATTTTTTATATGATCATATGTCAATCTAACATCAACTTCAACCCCTCCTCCATATTTTTTTATTCATACTATCATGTGTTTCCATGTATTTTTCTCAATATCACATCAAAAATTCTATACAAATCTAATTTGACATGTATCTTGTTATGTAATAATTTTTTTCATTCGATTATTGTAAATGATGTTTTCTTTCCTATTAAGATTGTAAACGTTTATTACATATGTAATATTATGAATCAATTTGTGTTTAAAACCTCATGTTTTCAAATGTAACTTATGTAACCCTTTTTGAGTCTCAATAAAGTTTATCTTTTGAAACATAATAATAATAATAATAATAATAATAATAATAATAATAATAATAATAATAATAATAATAATAATAATAATAATAATAATAATAATAATAATAATAATAATAATAATAATAATAATAATAATAATAATAATAATAATAATATAATAATATCCATAAACAAAATATCAAACTTGCTATCAAAAGCATACCTATCCATATACTCAAAAGTTCAATTATTCAACATGTTAATTACAACAAAAATAACATATTTTTCTCCAGTAATAAAATTCTCTAAACATTTCATCTCAAAAATATCATCACTATGCACTTAACTACTATGGGGATGCAAAGCAGTTGCAATATCAGCTAAATCTCTTAGCAAATCTACAGAAAGCAATGGATATTGACTGCACACTATCTACACATTCCATATACAGAAATCAATCAACATATTAGCATCAACAATAAGACAATTTTTTAAACTAAAATGTTTCCTCACAATCACACCAGCAGATACTCCACCTCCAAATTCACAGTATCTACCTTCACTAATACAAAGTGTCACAACAATATCTACTCAAATTAACATTGAATTAACATACTGAAGCAATGGATCCAGAAGTCTGATTCGTGCTTCACAGCCTACTATAAAGTTAACTAATATTGTAGACCAACTAAGTTTATAGTCCAGTATCAGCAGGGTTTTGCATTAAAGCTAAAATTAATTCATCCATTTTGTTTACTTAACGGTGTTTAAATTTGTATTTTCATTAAAATATTTCTTTTAAAATAAATTCCATTAAGATTAAATTGCTATTAAAATTACTTGTAAAACCTATTAATCAAACATATATATACGTCAAGCATATATATATATATATGATTTAATGCAAAATTCTGTTGAAATAAAATGTTATTTTGTTAAAAGAAATAATATATATTTTTCTTTTTAAATTTTGTTAAAATATGGCGTATGATTTTATTTTAAGATAAGCCTGACAACATTTTCTAAAGGAATGTATGTTTTAATTAGTTAGCCCATTCAAGGCAAATTAAAGATGGCCTTTTTTTTAATTAATAGAAATTCAAAAGTTAAATACAGAAATCTACAATAAGAAATTAAAAGTTATTTTTTAAAAAAGCTACCTTGAAACAAAGGAGTGTGGGGGCTTATCAAAATCTAAAATCATATGCAAAACAATAGAAGGGTAGCTGACAGAAAGGTATAAAAAGGAGAAGAAAACAAAAGACTGTATTATTATTATTATTATTATGATGATGATGCTCTCTGGTTTTTTTTTGCTGATTCGAGCAGATCCTGTGTCTAGATTAGTGAGATTTTACTTTTAAAAATCTCTATGGTCTCCTATGCTTATTCATGCAGATCTGTGCTGTGATTCTCCGAGACTTTGTTTCTAAATGCAGAAAATATTGTTTCTAAATTAGGCAGATTTTGCTGTTCAACTTGTTCAGATTTTGCTCCTGAATTTATTCAACTTTTGTCCTCGAAATCACTGTTATAAGTTTCAACATGTGACAAGTTAAAAGTTATATTAATTTGATGGATGTGACCATGTTTGGTGGTTAGGTAAACAGCTTTACCTGTTGCCAGGGTCCTAAAAACCATCAAAATGCTGTAACATGCCCAAAATAGAAACCTGAACTGTGTGCCGTGTCTGTGTGACCTTTTGTTAAAAATGCTGCATATTTCCATTTCCTTGTCCAGACAAATATCTCTCTATAGATGTATTAAGCCACAAACATCGAGAAAACTGGACCAAAAAACCAGGACGGTAACCGTATCTCTCCTCATGAACTATTTATTACTTTACCTTTTGATAAATACCTTTCTTAACTGTTTCATTTAATTATATATATATATATATATAATTAAATGTTTTCTATTATACTAATATATACATATATTATCATTTATATATATATATATATATATATATAATGTAACTGTTTTCTATTATACTAATATTAGATGTATATTTAATTTTTGTGTGATCATCTATTTATACTTAACCTTTTTTTCTTTCCCTATTCCTCATTGTTAAAATGTTATAAATGTTTTTTATTCCATTGCGGTGTAAGTTAAAAGTTAATTTTCATTTAAAAGAATCTTTCCAATTCAAATTATGTCTGTAAATTAGATACTAGTAAAAGAATCTTTCCAATTCAAATTATGTCTGTAAATTAAATACTAGTAAGTTTCCTTTGTTTGCCAACTTGATCTCCTCGATAACACCTCTTTTGTCTGTCCTTTAGCCCCATATGTATATCTTAGTTAGTTATAGACATCTGAAATATTTTAAAATTGTTTTTAAACACAAAGCAAATAGAAAATGCTTTGTGAAAGATTTTTTTTAATTGTGCTTTATCGAGGGGATTCAAGTTAATAATTTTATTAAAGTTGGGAAGATATAGACTTAGACCGCAAAATTTTATGTAATTACTATCTGCCTTTATTGTCTCGTTTTTATCATTAATCAATTGGGGAATAGTGGAGGTAATTAAAACATTCCTAATATTTTAAAATGTCATTCATTAAATATATTATTTAAACTAAAAAGTTTAAGTCTCCTGACGTTATTGCAATTTCTTATTAGCTTAATCTTTATTTTACTTTTCCAATGATCCAGGCATGCAAAACCTATATTTCATATTGTATTTTATGCACATTTAACTTTTTTAGTTCCATAAGTATTCTTGTCCATTGTCTCTTCCTGATGCTAAGCTTGGGATGGGTAAGAAAATAATTTATGTGTGTCTCAGATAATGTTGTTGGTTTGTAATTACACTCAATAATGGGTGAAGAGAGCAGAGGTCACAGTATTCTTGATTTAATATCTCACATATGGGTGGCCTCGAGGTACTTTCACCTAGCATTCGAACTGCATTAAACCAACATACATCATCTGACCAGTACAGTAATTTTTTTCCCCGGATTTGGATGCCCATCCATGAGGCTATTCGAAATTCCCACACCCTGCAATGCCCTATATAGCATTTGTTATGTATGTATAATGTTTTTTTTTCTGTTTTAAATAATGAATAATATATGTAGAATTTTTTTTCCCAGATTTGTATGCATATATATATATAATGTTTTTTCAATAACACGAAATAATAGATATGTGTAAGATTTTTTTCCCTGTATTTGTCGCACAAAATGGGCCGAATTCTATTTTGTAGAAGGTATATATATGTAAAAATTTTTTTTTTTTTTGGGCCGAATTCTATTTTGTAGAAGGTATATATATGTAAAATTTTTCTCTGAGTTTGTCACCGTGGGACGAATTTCATTGTTTGTTAAAAAAAATTAGTACCCTGAGAAGTTTTTTTTAGTCAAATAGTTTTTTATATATAAAAAATTGGATTGAGATGTGTAATTTTTTTTTCCCGAGTTTGGTTTCCTAATGTGAGCCAAGTTTTTGTGTCATAGGGTAAAAAAAATTTCTGAGTTTTAAATCCTATACAATGAATATAACATTTAGAAAAGTTAACACCCCATCAGTTTTGTTTTTTGTGAATATATAATGAGAATAAAATATCAGAGTTATAGTAAATTTTTTTTTCCTAATGAGTAGATTTGTCATGGCCAATCGCCATATTGTTTTTGTATAAAGTATATAGCTTCGAAGTGGCAGAAGTGTCAAATAAATACCCACCCATGCACCCTTAAAATAGCTTTCATACTTTATGTTATTTTGGTATTGCTTAAACATGAGCAATTTTGATATAATAATGTTTTTCAAAATATAGCGTACATACGGCAGTGTTGATTTTAGTAAAAAGTACAAATAGATAATAAAAGTTTTTTCTGTTTATTATAAAAATTTTATATAGATCTAATAGTTTGGTAACAATTTTTCTGTTATTAGGAATTTTTTTTATTGTAGATCAAAAAGTTCAATAATTTAATTGACACGTGTCAATGTATGGTGTCAGCAAATTTTTTTCACTTTCTCTGCCTTTCGTTTCTTTTTTATATATAATGAATAATGATAATCATGCAAAAAAAAATTTCACTTTTAAATATTTTGCAATTACGTTACCTTGCAAATAATATATAAATATGTTTTGTTTTAATAATATCAAGCGTAATTTTCAACTTGATAAATAGTAAATGTGTGTATGTTCGTTTTAATATATATATATTAAAGTATATTCTATATAACGTAAATGTCAGCCACCTTTAGTTAAGATTTTTTGACCTCAGTTCGGATTATGCTATCGGAATCATTTATTGAGTAACCGTTAGGTGAAGACCCTTTGAGTAACCGTTAGGTGAAACCCTTTTTTTTAGTAACCGTTTAGGTGAAGACTTTTTTTTAGTAACTGTAAGGTGAAGAGCCCTTACATTTCAGAGTTCTGGATTGCTGAGTAGCCTGAAATAATAGGTCTACATCTGCAATCATTGCTTCTTCATTATATTTGCAACCAGTGTTTACTAGCCTGAAATAATAGGAGTATGTGGTCTGCAATATGATGAATCTTTCTAATAAAATCATGTACATGATAATAAAAGAAATATTTATATAGGTATATATGTTTGTATATTTATTTGTAGTCATATATATGCTTATTTAATGATGTTCATATTCATATATGTGAGTGTATATGATATACATTTCGTTTATAGTTTGGTAAAACCCGTTTTTATATAAATGTTTTTTAACAGTTTTTGATCTCAATGCATGATCTGTAAAATTTCTTGATAATTCTATAACTATTTTGGGTTGTGACCAAAATGGTATTTGGTTTCAATCCCAGGTTTATAATTTGGAGTAGCAGTTATCATGGGATTTTACTTTTATTTTAGTTTATTTTTTTTTTGTATTTTTTTTTTTTTGTTAATCGTACTTTGGCTGTCTTAATTTATAATTTTTTTGTCATGACCAAATGGTAGCATGGTTTCAAACCCAGGGCATACATATTACCTTACTTAAAGTTATACATCCAAGATATAAGTTTAAAAATCATTTAAAATAGGATTTACTTATTCGTGCAGAGATTTTTTTTTCCTCGTTTACAAGAATCATATTAGGAAAAAAAAAATTTTTGAAAGTCAAGTGAAACTCAAATAAATTTTAATTGCATTAAACTTTATAAATCTTTATCAATGTGTGCTTGGATCATTATCCATAATATGCATATTTGATATGGTCATTTCCTTGTTGACTGGCGTCCTCATTAAATAAATTTGTCAGCAAGTGCAATCTCATATCGGATTACAAATAAACCAAAGCATAAGTATAGTAGATGATCAAAATAACAATGTATGCTTAGTGAGCCAAAATAATTTAAACATGACATATATATTTGCTCATATATATATATAAAATACATATTTTGCGGGTTCATCCGTGTTAAAAACTTTTAATATCAATTTACTGACGTTTCGACTTGGTCACACAAGCCATCCACAGAGTTATAAAAAGGTAGAAAGACGGTTGTAGAGGCGCTACAATCACTGGTTTGAATAAAACATTAAAAATCCCACCAATAGCAAAAATGTTAAATTTAAGAATGTTTTTTAAAAAAATCTTTCCAAATAGGAGGAAGTTTGCACGTATCATCTCGCTTATTGATACAATCTGGCCTTTTAAGTATCTCAATGGCTTCTCTGATTTTGCATTGGTAGAGATTATCACATCTGGATATGATCCTGGTACTAGAAAAATCTATTTTATGACCTGAATCTATAGTATGGAGTGAGAGTGCTGATGATGATGAGTGTTGTTTAACTGCATTAGCATGCTCATCTCTCCTAACACTGATGCGACGATTACTCATACCTATGTAAGAAGCTTTACAATTTTTACATGAGATTTGATAGACACCATGAGATTCAAGAGGGATTGAATCCTTAGGCTTGGTTATTATATTGCTGATCTTTTGATGAGCAGAAAATGCTGTATCTATATTATAGCGTTTTAATATAGATACAGCATTTTCTGCTCATCAAAAGATCAGCAATATAATAACCAAGCCTAAGGATTCAATCCCTCTTGAATCTCATGGTGTCTATCAAATCTCATGTAAAAATTGTAAAGCTTCTTACATAGGTATGAGTAATCGTCGCATCAGTGTTAGGAGAGATGAGCATGCTAATGCAGTTAAACAACACTCATCATCATCAGCACTCTCACTCCATACTATAGATTCAGGTCATAAAATAGATTTTTCTAGTACCAGGATCATATCCAGATGTGATAATCTCTACCAATGCAAAATCAGAGAAGCCATTGAGATACTTAAAAGGCCAGATTGTATCAATAAGCGAGATGATACGTGCAAACTTCCTCCTATTTGGAAAGATTTTTTTAAAAAACATTCTTAAATTTAACATTTTTGCTATTGGTGGGATTTTTAATGTTTTATTCAAACCAGTGATTGTAGCGCCTCTACAACCGTCTTTCTACCTTTTTATAACTCTGTGGATGGCTTGTGTGACCAAGTCGAAACGTCAGTAAATTGATATTAAAAGTTTTTAACACGGATGAACCCGCAAAATATGTATTTTATATATTTAACCCGTGCAAATCTTCGTTTTAACATATATATATATATATAAGTTGTTGTATTAATGTAAATGCATTTTTTAGTTGTTTCAGGTGTCAGAGAAAGCCGGGTCAAGCTGTAAGTTTTAATTATATTGTGACAACATAGCAGTGACATTTAAATGAAATATAAAAAAATAAATAAAGTAAAGTGAGAAGAATCATATATGTAGTATAAATATTAAAAACAGACACAGACAGGGCAAGATTTTTTTTTCATGTACAAACTGATACATTTAGGCATTTGTTAAGATAGGACCTCGTGAGGTAGGCAAAGTTGGATTTCTAAATACATACAAGAATAAGAGATAGTTATAGAAAATAAAAACTATTATATTGATTTATTTTACAAAGAAGTAAAATTTTGTTTTGGTAACAAGTATAAGAATATACAAAAGTATATAGCAGATAGACACTCATACGAAAATTTATTATCTTGATTAGTTTTTTTTCCCCCTTGTTGTCTCTAGGTTAGTAGAGATAGTTATAATTGCTTATAAAAGACTAAAAAAAAATTTTTTTTATAAAAATAAGGTGTTAATGTTGAATAGCAAAATAGCCAATATTAGGCAAAAATGGAGGAACAGAATAGAGGTGAAGATTATGACAGTGAGGAGGTAAAACTCAACCTTCCCAAGAGGTCAACATGTACTCATAGTGACCAAAAATATAATTTGGAAGCTCTCATCAAAAAAATGAGAGAGGAAAGAAAAATGATGATGACCATGCTCCAAGAATTCATGGGAAATACAGTACAAAGATTGAACCATTTGGAGGAAAATATGGAACTCCATCAAAAACAGACTGGTAGGACAAAAGTATTACCAGATGATGATACTCGCATAAAGTGGAAAGATCAACAAGAACAAGATGATACTCAGGTTAAATCATTGATTGATAATGAATTATGTAAGGATATTCACCACTTGGACTTGTCAATCAAACATGAAATGCAAAGTGGAGAAGAAAATTGGCAGATAATAGAGGATAGCAAGAGCACAAAGACTCTTCAGACTTTGGATTTGGTAAATGAATCTGAAAAGATAGGACAAGACATTAACAATAAAATGAATGACTTGACTGGATTTATTCCAACACATTGTCAGTATGGTATAGCATGTCTGCAGGTATTCAAAACCAAAACATGAGTAGAAGAGGAGACAATAGACCAACTAGAAAACCAAAAGATAGCAAATGAACAGTCAAGACAGGCGGTTCTGCATCGTAAGAAGAGAAAACAAAACTGGAAATGTCAATGTAGGCAAGGAGAGCAAGTGTGTCTGAGAGACCTGAGGCCAAGTAGTACTGTGTAAAGGAAAGTTAAAAAAGTTTTTTCCAATATATAAAGAACCGGATGCATTAAAAAAGAAGTGTGGAAGAAATGCTTTTCTGTTGAAAGATAGTCACAGCATAAAAAGACAGTATAATGCTAGAAACCTAAAACCTTGCATACAACCGGACCCTGGAAGGTACAGAAATTAAAAAAGTAATAATATATCTTGTTAGACAAAACAATATGGACCCAACCTTAGTTATATGATAAAGAAAAGAAAAATCATTAGTTAGTTAATAAATTAAATATTACAGCAAATAAAGAGTAGGCTTGAACTCACCTGGCACAAATTTTTATCTCTGACCCAAAGCAACTGCATTTTTTTAACATTTTTTTTCTCACTAACTATTGGGAAATGAAGCAATGGATACGGAAGTCCGATCCATGCTTCACAGCCTACTGTAAAGTTAACTAATATTGTAGACCAACTAAGTTTATAGTCCAGTATCAGCAGGGTTTTGCATTAAAACTAAAATTAATTCATTCATTTTGTTTACTTAACGGTGTTTAAATTTGTGTTTACATTAAAATATTTCTTTAAAATAAATTCCATTAAGATTAAATTGCTATTAAAATTGCTTGTAAAATCTAGTAATCAAACATATATATATATATATATATATATATATATATATATATATATATATATATATATATATATATATATGCCAAGCGTATATATATGAGTTAATGCAAAATTCTGTTGAAATAAAATGTTATTTTTGTTAAAAGAAATAATATATATTTTTCTTTTTAAATTTTGTTAAAATATGGCGTATGATTTTACTTTAAGATAAGGCTGCTAACATTTTCTAAAGGAATGTATGTTTTAATTAGTTAGCCCATTAAAGGCAAATTAAAGATGGCCTTTTTTTTAATTAATAGAAATTCAAAATTAAATACAGAAATCTAGAATAAGAAATTAAAAGTTATTTTTAGAAAAAGTTACCTTGAAACAAAGGACCATGGGGGGCTTATCAAGATCTAAAATCATACGCAAAACAATATAGCTGACAGAAAGGTATAAAAAGGAGAAGAGAACAAAAGACTGGATGAAGATGATGATTATTATTATTATTATTATTATTATTATTATTATTATTATTATTATTATTATTATTATTATTATTATTATTATTATTATTATTATTATTATTATTATTATTATTATTATTATTATTATTATTATTATTATTATTATTATTATTATTATTATTATTATTATTATTATTATTATTATTATTATTATTATTATTATTATTATTATTATTATTATTATTATTATTATTATTATTATTATTATTATTATGCTCTCTCTAGTTTTTTTTGCATATTCATGCAGATCCTGTGTCTAGATTAGTGAGATTTTAATTTTAAAAATATATCTGGTCTCCTATGCTTATTCATGCAGATCCTGTGCTGCAATTCTCTGAGATTTTGTTTCTAAATGCAGAAAATATTGTTCCTGAATTAGGCAGATTTTGCCGTTCAACTAGTTCAGATTTTGCTCCTGAATTTATTCAACTTTTGTCCTCAAAATCACTGTTATAAGTTTCAACATGTGATAAGTTAAAAGTTATATTAATTTGATGGATACGACCATGTTTGGCAAATTTAAAAACTATTATACTCAGAAAATCCTCAAGACACACAAACAATGCTTGGAATTAGCAATTATCAATTACTAAAAAAATTCAAAAAATTGTCATTAGAACCAAAATATTTTGATTTTATATTAAAAATAAACCTTTATGCATTACCAACACCATATTTCCTTTGATACAAACATCTATATAAAAACATTGATTCTTTTTGCAATCTATACCACACAACAGAAAAAATGCAATAGCATATATTCTACTCATGCACAAGTTTATCTAATAGATGTAAACTATTAATAAAAACCTACTAAAAAAAATATATCAATAATGAATATATTACAAGCCTTTAAAAAAAGTCTACTCCAACAACATGAGCAATAACTTTTCTACTATATGCATACTAGTGCACAAGATGCTCATTTACATTTGGTAACATTACAAGAAGATAACCAGCAACATTTACAAAAAACTTCAACAAATAAAAGAACGGGATTACAAAATTAGCCTTCCATACATTGCAGCAGCAATATGGGCACTCATAAAACAACCATCAAATCTATAACAGAATTGCCATCAAACAAAGATTATATAAACTGTAAAATACAATTGAATTTAAAATTTAGAACTTGTTCCAAAGTTCATATGATTGCCTATGTAACAGAATGCAATCTTTTGTTGTAAATCTATATAACATTTGTTTAATAAAATTCTTTAAAACATCATCATCATCATCATCATTAAAAAAAAAAAAAAAAAAATAATAATCATCATCATCATCATCATCATCATCATCATAATAATAATAATAATAATAATAATAATAATAATATGTTAGAGCAACAAACTTTAATATAGCGTTTCATCATCAGATTTTACAATTTCCTACTAATATATCAAGATTTTTACTATTTGATCATCCTATTTTAATATTTTTATCTATATAATTTTTATTTTTTAAAATGCATGATAAATTTTAGGAACATCTGAAAGTTTTACCCATTTTATATTGTCTGATTCATTATTATTATCTAAATTATATTGTTTATATTTAAATAATATATTTCTAATACTTCTAGAGTTATATCCATAACTAATATACAATTTAATAAATTGCTCTTTTTTGTAAAGTAGGTATCTTTCTATCCATGTTATATTTGTCATTTTTACTTTAAAAATTTTTAATAATTGCCATTTTTATCCATGCCTGTTGTGAATGTATTAAAATATTTTTTCTTAATTTATCTTCTTTAATGAAATATTTTAATATAATCATGTTATCATCATCTACCTCTATGTCTATATCTAAATACTTTATTTAACATCAATTTTTATGATTGTAAATTTTATATTATCCATATTATTATTAAGTTCATTATAAGTCTTCTTTAAAACTCTTTTATTACTAATTATTAATATATCATCAACATACCTAAAGTAATGTATTATATTTTGATTTTCTATTCTATTATTAACAATTTTCATTTCCATTTGATTGATTAATATTGACAACATTAATCCGTTAATTGCACACCCCATTAATTAATACAAATCAATATAAATTTTTATATCCTTCTTATGAAAATCTACATTTATTTATTAAGATAAAAACTCATCAAGAGAATAATCCATTGAGATTACTGTTTCATTTTACCAATCTTATTTGGCAGAGATTTTGTAAGTATTTAAATAAGTGGATAGTAACCATTATTGTTTATGGGGACTTTTGCATTAAAAATACAGAGGTTATTATAAATAAGTTAAATATGACAAAATTAAATAGAAACCAAAGTATATTTGTAATGAATATTGAGAAGATGTATCTTAGCATTCCAAGAATAAAAACTATAGAAATATTAATACAGAAATTATATATGCATAATAATGATATAGAGGTAATTAATAATATAAAAGGTTTAATTTTAATACATAATAGTTTATATTTTAAATATAATAGTGAATATTGGAGTATACATAAGGGATGGATAATGGGGTGTGCAATTTGCAGATTAATGCATCAATATTTAACAATAAAATGGAAATGAGAATTGTAAATAATAGAATAGAAAATCAAGATATAATACATTATTTTAGGTATGTTGATGATATATTAATAATTGGTAATAAAAGAGTTTTAAAGAAGACTTATAATGAACTTAATAATAATGTGGATAAAATAAAATTTACAATCATAAAAATTGATGCTAAAATAAAGTATTTAGATATAGAGATAGAGGGAGATGATAATAACATGATTATATTAAAACACTTCATTAAAGAAGATAAATTAAGAAAAAATATTTTTATGCATTCACAACAGGCATGGATAAAAATGGCAATTAATAAAAAAAAATTAAAGTAAAAATGACAAATATAACATGAATAGAAAGATAGCTACATTACAAAAAGAGCAATTTATAAAACTGTATACTAGTTACAGATATAACCCTAGAAGTATTAGAAACATGTTATTTATTTATAAACAATATAATTTAGGTAATACTAGTGAATCAGACAATATAAAATTGGTAAAACTTGCATATATTCCTAAAATTTATCATGCATTTCTAAAAAATAAAAATTATTATATAGATAAAAATAAACAGAGCAAAACTCTCCATACAGTATTGCCACTTGTGCTAAACAGAGTAATCAATGGATGCCAGAAGGCTTGTGCATAAAATCCCTATCTAATGCCTACTCATCCAATATCCCCAGACTAGTTTCTGGCTTGTGGCCTTCGTCAGTGAGGAGCTTTGGATCTGAGAGCACTGCATCTAGATCTTAGGATCTAATGCAACCCTCTAGCAACCACCTTTTATCTCTACTTAATTACAAAACTATGAGAATGAAATTGAAAACAAAAAATATTTTCAATCTAAGCTCAATAGCTTATGTAGTCATATGGGTCTGAACTCAGTTCAGCACCCATACATTTTGGTGTCTTTGGCTCTTTTACAACCATAGCCATCACTATCCTATTAGGCAGGATTGGTGTTAAACCATTAAGCATCACATGATCACATATCCTATACTAGCACATTAATTGTTGATAAACAGAGCAAAACTCTCCATACAATATTGCCACTTGTGCTAAACAGAGTAATCAATGGATGCCAGAAGGCTTGTGCATAAAATCCCTATCTAATGCCTACTCATCCAATATCCCCAGACTAGTTTCTGGCTTGTGGCCTTCGTCAGTGAAGAGCTTTGGATCTGAGAGCACTGCATTTAGTTCTTAGGATCTAATGCAACCCTCTAGCAACCACCTTTTATCTCTATTTAACTACAAAACTATGAGAATGAAATTGAAAACACAAAAAATATTTTCAATCTAAGCTCAATAGCTTATATAGTCATATGGGTCTGAACTCAGTTCAGCACCCATACATTTTGGTGTCTTTGGCTATTGAGCTTAGATTGAAAATATTTTTTGTGTTTTCAATTTCATTCTCATAGTTTTGTAGTTAAGTAGAGATAAAAGGTGGTTGCTAGAGGGTTGCATTAGATCCTAAGATCTAGATGCAGTGTTCTCAGATCCAAAGCTCCTAACTGACGAAGGCCACAAGCCAGAAACTAGTCTGGGGATGATATTGGATGAGTAGGCATTAGATAGGGATTTTATGCACAAGCCTTCTGGCATCCATTGATTACTCTGTTTAGCACAAGTGGCAATACTGTATGGAGAGTTTTGCTCTGTTTATCAACAATTAATGTGCTAGTATAGGATATGTGATCATGTGATGCTTAATGGTTTAACCCCAATCCTGCCTAATAGGATAGTGATGGCTATGGTTGTAAAAGAGCCAAAGACACCAAAATGTATGGGTGCTGAACTGAGTTCAGACCCATATGACTATATAAGCTATTGAGCTTAGATTGAAAATATTTTTTGTGTTTTCAATTTCATTCTCATAGTTTTGTAGTTAAGTAGAGATAAAAGGTGGTTGCTATAGGGTTGCATTAGATCCTAAGATCTAGATGCAGTGCTCTCAGATCCAAAGCTCCTCACTGACGAAAAGCCAGAAACTAGTCTGGGGATATTGGATGAGTATGCATTAGATAGGAATTTTATGCACAAGCCTTCTGGCATCCATTGATTACTCTGTTTAGCACAAGTGGCAATACTGTATGGAGAGTTTTGCTCTGTTTATCAACAATTAATGTGCTAATATAGGATATGTGATCATGTGATGCTTAATGGTTTAGATAAAAATATTAAAATAGGATGCTCAAATAGTAAAAATATTGATATATTAGTAAGGAATTATAAAATAAAAGATGATATAAGGTTTATTACAGACATACAGTGAAACAATTAGAAGGGCTAAAGAAAATAATAATGCTATAAATAGAAGAGATGATAGATCTGTATTATATGTTCATTACTTAAAATATGGACATAGAATAGATTGTGTTAAAAATATAAGCCCATTAAATTATGTTAAAGAGATTAATAGAAGGAAGATATATATTTTTCTATATATAAATATAATGTTTTTTAAAAGGAAGATATATGAAACTAATTAATTATCACATCATTTTTGCAGTAATAATTGTTTATCGGCTTGGTTGCTCAAAAATTTATTTAGTTTATTGTGTTATATATATATATATATATATATATATATATATATATATATATATATATATATATATATATATATATATATATAATTATTTAAAAAAAATAATTATTTATTAAATAATAAAATTTTTAAAAAAAAATATATAAACAATTTAAAGAAGTTTTTCTACCTTTTTTGTGGGGGTTCAACAACACAATATTTTATAAAAAAAACAAATAAAAATAAACAAAAAAACCAACACTTCATACAATATCATCCCTTATTTATTTTATTTTTGGTTGTTTGTTTATTTATCAACTGTTGTTTTCACTTTTTATTAACATTTTTTTTTTAATTTTTTATTTATATTTTTTATTATAATTACAATAAAATTTAAAAAAATTAATAAATAAAAAATAAATATAAATATTTTAAAAATTATATAATAATAAAAATAAAATATTAAATTATTAATTTATTTTTGGTTTTTTTTTTTTTATAAAAATAATTTAATAAAAAAAAAAATAAAAAAAAAAAAAAAAAAAAAAAAAAAAAAAAAAAAAAAAAAAAAAAAGGTAAATTATATATATATATATATGTGTGTGTGTGTGTGTGTATGTGCGTGTGTGTGTGTGTATTGTTTAAAGTGCAAATTATAAATGTAACAATTTATTTTGACTTTAATTCATTTTTATTTTAGAATCAATCCAGTCTTTATAATAGGACACTCTGGCAAATACTCCAGGTGATCTTTCTTTAGCACAACCAACACTCCATGATGTCACTCCAACCAGAAACCACTGACCATCAGAATTACTGCAAGCAAGAGGACCTCCAGAATCACCCTAAATCATAAATAAAATAATTAGTTAATTTTCATGTTATACAAAACAAAATACACATTTTTCAAAATTGCTAATGCATTTCAAAAATTAATCATAAGTGTTAACCAATGCTTTTACTACCATAGCAGACTTCCCAAGTGTAAAATATCTTAAAAATATATATTGCTAGTAATATTTTTATTCATACTTCCAACTAATGTTTTCAGTCTTAATATTAAAATAATTTTTCAATAAATTAATACTTTTAAAATAATGCCTTTTCCTAAAAAAAAAAGACCCTGTAATCTTTGTTTTTTTTTTTGGTAATCAGTTTACTATTACTAAGTCTATTGATCAACAATGTACATAAAATTGAAATGCACTATGCAAAGATGAAGGAAGATATATAAAATTGGTTTATACAAATGATAAAAAAATATGATAAAATAACTAATATAAAGTCTTTAATGTATATATTCTCTCATTTTAACTTTATAGATAACAGTAGTTTAAGTCATAAAATAATCATCAAAATGAAAACAACTTTATGAATACAATTGCAATGGCGATGGATTGCTATTTTTTAAAAACTTTAAACCTACATTTCTTTTAGAGTTTTAAAAAAAAGTTTTGTTTTTTTTTTTTGCTGATCATAGAAATTTCTTAATGAAAAAAGTGTGATGAAGATTTGTATAGTTAAAATATAAAGTTGAAAGTTTTTAGGGGTAAATTAAAATCCTTATTACAATTTATATATAAACTTTCAAATAAATTAGAATAAATATGTAAAAACACAAAAAAAAAATATTATTTACAAGAAATGTTTTCCATAGAATATGATATTGAATGCATTACAAATATAATTAAAAAATTAATAGAAAATAAGAATAAAAATAATTATCAATACAATGTAATGCAAAATGTAATAATAGAAAAAAATTATCCGTTCTTAGTATTATAAGCTTGCATATAACAGATCACCCTCTGGAAATAGATTATTTATTTAATATTGAAGACAGATTTAATAAAGAGCAAAAAAAGTAATATAATATAAATAATTATTTATCATTATAACTTGACATATTGAGAATTTTTATTGTGTATTATTTGGAAAACCATAAATTTTTATATTATAGAATTAAAATCCATAAGTCCAATTATGCATAAACATCTTTCTATGTTTACTAAACTTGAATATAATATTTTCCATTAATCTTGGAGAATATCATCATTAATATTAGTTTTCCATGGTTAGGACCAGAAAATAGTCACATCATTAATTCATCCGTTTTCCTACTCCATTCTCTTCATTAATTCTTTAAGCCCACATAACTCTTTCCAGCTCTTATATCATTCAACAATGTCAATCTTTTCCAACCCTTCTTCTTGTTTCCACTCACTATTTCCCCAAAACATCTTTTATTAAACTATACTTTTTTATTAATATGTATTCAATCTAGTTCATCTTTTCATTCTAATTTCTTAAAGCAATCTTCTTTTTAATTTCTTTCCAAAATTCTTTATTTGCTATTTTATTCATTCAATTTTTTTCCATTTTTCTCCCCATGAGCACATCTCAAAGGCTTTTAATTTATTCATAACTGTATTACTCATTGTCCACATTTCACAATCATATTTCTATACAATCCATAAATAGAATTTAATTAATCATTTTCTTAATCTCTCTTCAAAAATCCACAAAATATTTCCTTGTCTTAATAAACGCCTCTTTTACCAATACTATTAGTTTAATTTCATCTTCATTTTGTCCATCTTCACTCAACCAACTACCCAAATAACTAAACCTCATGAATTGCAATATGGAGACTTTTTGTATTATTCTCTTCCATAAAAACTTAGTCATCTCAACATTAATCTTCATTCCATATTCCATATATTCTTCCTCCAATTTATTTAACACAAACACTTTCATCCTTAACTATAATAGTAATGTCATTTACAAATCTTATATGTTTTCTTATTCTACCTTCAAAATTTGCATCTTCATTATCTAAATAATTATTTTAAATGTCTTCTAAATAAATATTAAAAAGTACAACCGACATACTGCATTATTGCCTAACTCCTTTTTTTATATTCATTTCAATAGTCTTATTATTCTCTAATCTAATTCTTATCCTTTGACCAATATATCTATTTCTAATCAATTTTTTTTATTTTCAAAATACTCATTTGCTCTTTAAGATGATCATATACTTATTCCAGATTATTCTATTAAATGTGCTTTCTAAATCTATAAAACATATACTATTTTTTTATTTTTTTCTATATATCCCTGAAGTTGTTCTAAGAACCCCAATAGTCTCTTTTATAGTTTACTTTCTATGAAAATCAAATTATTTTTCTCTAATATAATATCGTCATAAATTATGTGAGTTAAAATCCTCAATAAAATTTTAAAATCATGAGATGTTATTATAGTCAGTAATAAATTTTCAGGTCAAACTCCACTATTATATACTCAAATTGTAAAGTGAAACTATTTTCTTCATAGTAAATTCTCCCATTTTTTTTACAAATTCTGTAAATATAGTATCAAATCCAGCAGCTTTACCAATCTTCATTTGTGCAATTGAGTATTCATTTGGGAATATGTCCATAACATTATTGTCAGCTTCAATATCTTCTTCATTTTCAAGATCATAATTAACTAAATTATTTTTTTCTTCTAAACAGACATGGAATCTATTTTTCCATCTTTGTAATATATTATTGCTATTAGGTAATCACTTTTAATACTTATCCACAATTTTATTTGCTAACCATGTCTTTTTCTTTCAAGTGATATTTCTAATTCTATCACATTACAGATCATATTTTTTCACCTATTGAAGCATTTTTATTTCTTGCATTATTGTTTTTACCATTGTTTTTTTGCTAAATCTGTTTGATTTCTTGGCTCATTATTAATATTTCTACATGCCCTTTGTCTTTCTTTAGTATTATCATTCTTTCTTCTCCATATTTCCATCTTTTTCAACATACTTTCCATTATCAAAGGTCTTTTAGCTTCCTTTAATGGAATAGTGCCTATTCCATTTCTTGGTGTTTTTGATAATCCTTTTTATTCCCACACTAACACTTATCAGAACTATTAATATATTCCTCATTTTTATTAATCCCTCTTATTGTATTTTCACATATTAAACCAAATTTTCTTTTTTCCATTTCTTTCTATTTATTTAAGTTCTATATCACATATCTTTTTTTAATTCTTTTTAAACTCTAATTTAGTCATTACTAAATTATGATCTGAGTTCATGTCAGCACCAGGCAAAGTATGAAAATTTTAATAGCATTCTTACATCTATCCTGTATTAATATAGAATCAATTTGATAATTAATTTGGTAAGGTTCTTTATCACCAAGATATCTATCTCTTTTATTTCTTTTTTCAATATCATAATTTCTAACAATTTTTTATTATCTTTCACCACAACAAAATTTCCATCACCCAATATCAATAAACATGCATTTTTTTTCTCATGGATAATTTCCTCTCCTCATACTTTTCATCAATTTCAATATCATCATGACTAATAGTCAGCATAGAAATTTGTATTATTACCAAATCCCTATGACTTGTAGTTATTCTCATCATCATTAGTCTATTCTCAGTACAATCTATCTTTATCACACTGTTCCAAATTTTCTTTCTAATTTTCTTTCTAATATCAATGTCAAGTCCATTAATTATTTTATCATCACCAGAATAAAATAACATCTCTACTACTTAGTTCCACACATTTCTCCCAGCTCACTTTGTTTAATTCTATAACCTGAATATAATTTATCTCTTTTCAAAATTTCCCCTATCCCAGGTCTTAAAACAGCAAAACTCTCCATACAGTAGTGCCACTCAGTGCAAGCCACAGTAATCAATGGACGCCAGAAGTCTTGTGATTAAGTCTGCAAGTTGTGTATGGAAAGCATAGAAAATATTAGGCATCTGTTAATTGAATGTAAATGCCTGAAAGCAGAAAGGATACAAATAAGTTGTGGAATAATAAATATAAACAAAGTGATTATACAGAAAGTTGGTTCTTGATTTTTATGTGGAGTTTGGAATAAGGTGAGGGAGATTAACATATAAAGACTATAGAGTTAACAAAGACAATGTTATGCAAAATGGATGGAGCAGGATAGAAAAGAATATGGGAAAAACTTAGGGTGGTGAATGGAAAGGGAACCTAAGTGGCTAACAGGTTTCTGTGGTATAGTGGCTGACAGATTGCTGATTCCGATGAAGGAGAAACCATAGTGCATCATATCACCTTGTACCAAACTATGCAGACTAACTTCCTTTCTATATCTAGGTTGCTGATCATAATTTATTTTAATTAACCACCATGTATGCAACAATAAATAATTAGTTTATATTCATAAACACCCACCATAATTTATATTTTATTATTTTTTATTACCCCCATTGAAATATTGAAAACAAAGTAGATGAATAATACTATGTAATTAATAATTTTAATGGTTTAAATAATAAGAAAAATGAATAACAATATAAAAATTAATTTCAAATAAAGTTTATAATTCTAAGCCAAATAAAGTGAAATCTGCTGAAAGGTGTAGCCCCACAGTGTTTTTCTTGCAAGCATAGAAGGCATCTAAGGAAGGAATGCCCTGACAGAAAATGTAACTTATGTGGAGCTATAAGGAAAAGATTTCATAAATGTCAAACCAGAAGTTATAATAATCTAGGATCATGGCCTGGTATAGATACAAGAGAAGAACTGAAAAGAAATAAACTTAAAACAATGAACAAGGAGGAGATATTGAATGAGACTCAGAACTTGGAACAAGATGTTTCTTCACAATCTGATATTCTCAAAAAACAGTCTTTAAATGAAGACATTGCATCATCCATGGGAGAGCCTAGTCCATGGTATGTAGAGACCTCCGCACAAGAGAAAGAAACACAAAATGAAAGAAGAGTTGTGGCCTAGAAGGAAAAAAGTCTGAGAACAAAAGCTTCAGTTTCTCCTCAATCACAAGTAAATTCGGACTGTGAAAGTGTACACACAGTGAATTTATTGGATTTATCAGATCAAAAAATAGACTCATCACCTCAATTAATTAATAAAACAAGATTAAATTCCTCTCTAAATGAACCACTAATGGAGCCTATTCCAGATGAATTTATCAATGACAACCTAGAGACCATTATCGCATATAGTGACAAAGAGAATTTAGAAGTTAAAAATGAAACAATTAAATCTCCTAAAATCAGTGATCAAGAAGTAATACCACAGTTGCCAAAACTTGCTATGAAGCTAAATGAGCACTATCAAAAGAAGAATGAAACCGATGAAGAGCTGGAAGTGTGCTCTGATTTTCTTAATCCAACTGCGAGATGATTAAAATTACCTCAATGAATATTAGGGACTTGAATTCACAGGCAAGGGCCTTTGCTTTGGAGTGATGGTTTCGCATTCGTAGCCCTGATATATTATGTCTTGGGGAGACAAAGATACATAACAAAACTGATCAACACATTATTAATAAAATAAATACCTTTGGGTTTTTTCATTATTCCTATTTGAATATGCAGGAGAGGTTGCAATTGTAATAAATAAAAACTCCCCTATCACCTTTTTTAAAATCATCAAAATTGACAATAACTGCTTGATTGCAATTATCAAATTTAAAAATTATACTTTTAACCTAATTAACTTTTATCTTCCTAGAAAACCTGAAATCATACACAAAATCATACAGAATATAAATATAGCATTGAGAACTAATCCCCTTCCCACTTTAATTATTGGGGATTGTAACTTAACATATGATAATGTTCAATATAGATATGGACGATTGATAAATCAGAAATTGATGAGCTGTCGATCACTGTTTCCAGATGGGGCCTTCTCTTTCTATAATAAGAAGGCAAAAACACTGATTGATTTTTTATTTGTCACCTCAGAAATTTTTAAATCCCTGAAGTCACAATTGTGACCAATTACGTTTTCAGACCACTTTTTCAATGGAATGTGATTTTTAGTTCAATAACTCTAATGACTCAGCACAGGAGCTCCTCAGAACTATAAGAATGTTAACTCGAACAAATATCAGCATCCAACTAGTATCTGCGACATATATATTGTTCAAAGAAGTTGATTTGAATAATCTCCATCCATATCATGCATGGATACAATTTACTAAAATTCTTGGTAAATTGATTACTAAATGCACTTCAAAAGCCCAGGGCCCTATTCAGTTATTATCCAAATTAGATAAGATTGCGACAACACTAATGAACTTGCCCAGTGAGGCACAGAATGTCAAATCTATCATAGACTTCAAACTGAAATACAAAAGTAAGCAGGAGGAAGTTGCTGAATATCTTTATATAAAGAGATCGTGACAATTTATATATCATCAGCACTGCTGAACCAGGGGCTATTTTAGGTGGGCCCTTGGAGTTGGCAGAAAGGCCAAGGCAGCCAGAGTGATTGAGATAAATGGCAACCTATATATAGAGGGTCTTCCATGTTGGCCAGGATATGTGAACATTATGTTGAAAAGTTTAAGCCAGGTGGAATCATGATTGAAAGAAGAGAATTTAATTTAATTAAAAATTCAAGCCACAAAATCACAGAAAAAAGAATTATTGATAAATTAAAAATGATGCCAGACAAAACACATCCTGGCTTGCATGGAATCCCAAAATTCCTCCTGCTTAATTTAAGTGCTTTCTCAGCACCAATCATTAAAATAATGGCAGATCTTTTGGCTGACGGCTGACGGGAACTTCCAGGGATCAACCCAATTGTCATGGTTCCTCTGGTTAAGAGACTAGAGGGCCCTCAGAACCTGGGGAATCTCAGGCTAATATCAATGATCTCTCTACTGGTAAAGATGGTTGAGGCCCTAATCAAAAATGGCATATGATATATTATAATTGATCAGCTGTCTAATTGCCAGTTTGCCAAAAAGAGAAGCTCGATGGCCGATGCTGTGAGCCAATTTCATCTATTGATAGACCACATTCGCATGAAGAAGATCTTGCAGACAATCACAGTTCAGCTTGATTTTGCTGCTGCTTTTGAGTGTGTTCGAGTTGATGACTTATGAATATCCTGGAGGGACACAAAGTACCAGCTGCCTACCTCCAGATGATAGAGAACCTCCTGTATAATAGAGAGGTATTTTTGTCTCTGGATGGGAGGGTGTACCCAGGATTTAAGCCTGTTGTTTTTATTCCTCAGGGCTCTCCTCTGAGTGCACTCCTTTTCATTGCCTATGTGAATCCCTTCCTGCTAAGCATTGAGACATCTCTTAAAGGGATATTTATACCTTTGCTAAGAGAGAGGGTCCGTCATGTCTCCTACATGGATGATGTGGTAGTTTTTTTTTGCTTTGTGGGAGGAGCTTGCTGGACTAGAGGAACTCTTGGACCAATTCGAATGTGAATTTGGTCTAAGAGTCAACAAGGAGAAATTGGCAATCTGGTTGATTATGACTGGCAAGCAAATTCCTGGCATATTTAAGGTTCCACCTCAGAAATTCCTGGGTTTTCATCTAGTGGCCTCCCCATCTAAAATGAGGAAGGAAATTGAAAATGGTTTAATGACTAAGATAACAAAATTTATTGGATCATTGGAGATTTATTTGTCTTTGTTCAGAAAATACATGCTGCTGAATGCTGTCATGCTCCCCAAGATTACATACTTCCTTGCAGGCTTCTCAGTGATGAAAGCCTTTATAAGGAATGTCGAAACCCAATGTAGGAAGCTGTGTTGGGGGGGAGCTCCTGTCATCAGTCTGTCGCTCCTACAGAAACCTAAACAGATGAACGGCATAGGACTACACTCAATCAAAATCTTATTAAGTTTTCATAATGTGCTTACCAGATTATTTATGAAAAACCCAGATATGGAAGGGCCAATATTTCCAGAAGAAATAACTCCTACCGATAGACCACCTCCCATAAGTGGAAGGCTTTGGATTCAAAAGCAAATCTCTATAGTATTTAACCATCTAAAAATGGAGCCAGGAACAATGTTTAATAACAAACTAAACTTCTGGAACATATATGATCTTAATGAATCCGGAAGAAACTAAAATTGTCAATAGTCTTTCGATTGGAATATTGAGGTTCTCCAGGTTGACCAAACATCTAAAATTGGAACCGAGGTTTGATGATTTTTTAATCAAGGTTAACCTTGGTGCCTTGCCTACTGCTGACTTTTTACATAGTAAGGAATTATAATCTTGACCCTATATGTGCACTATGTAGGCGTAGTGATGAGATAATGGCACATATATTGGAGGATTGTCAAATTTGGAATAGCATAAGAAACACTTTTAAATCTCTCATTAAAAACAAAGAATCAGCTTGTGTAAATTTGACTAAGGCCTTCAAGAGTGGACACTTTGGAGTCATAAGATTGGCAACATTTATAAATTTTTCCATTTGGTCATTGAGAAATAAGACTATCTTCGAAAGTGGAGATGAATATGACATGATGAAAATGTCTTTACACTTACTAAAAGAAATTAAAGAATTAGACCCAAAATTTTCTCAGAATTGGACGTTCAACCAGACCTGGGCCCTAATAAACCTAAAACAAAGTGTAGTACTGATGATGAAACAAATATAAAGTTGTAAATCCATAGATACTGAGAAAATTTAATGAACCATTTACCTAAAACATTCTAGATAAACTTTATATGGAATAGATCCAAGAACTAGGAAATGCCATTATAGAGTTACTCACCTACTTGTTGAATAACAGGAAAGGGCTTTCATTTGATTAATGGATCAGTTTTAATCAATGACCCAATAAATATATTAAGACTGCTTTAACAATGAATTAATGGTAACCCATTCACTTACTGTAAAGAATCTATAATATATTTCATGTAATTTTCAGTCTTATGTATTCTATATAAACCTGCTTTTAAAAATTTTTATTAATGCAATCCCTATATTGGATTGGCTAACCTCATGATCTATAAGTAAAATGTATGGCTTTCATATATGATTCATAATGATTAATCTCTCAATATTTAAAATGTTAAATTAATACACAAAAAAACCTTGGAAATGCTCTTCACTTGATAGGATAAAACTCTATAGACTAAATGGCCAAATATGGTTTTAATCATTGTCCATGTGTTCATAAATTAAACAAACTTATATGTGTTTGAATTGACTAACACCATCATATATGTGATATACATGATCAGATTAATGTAAATGGGCCATTACTGTGATTTCTGGAATGGGAAGTTATATGTTTTCAATTTCTGATGATAACTAATGTCTTAATGTAATTGATATGAAATTAATTGTTTTTTGTTTATATATACAAGTGTAACCTCTGATTTTGTTGACTGGTCTCCTTTGAGATTGACATGTAAAGGTACTTCTTTTTGTAAATGATTCTTATGGTTTGTGAATAAAAATTTCTTTTGAAAGATAAAGTGAAATCTGGTGACACATTCTATATGTTAAAATCCCTATAAAATCAATATCCCTTCCCTCACTTAAGGTTAATTACCATCAGTCTTTATCAAAAGCAAGCACAGCTCTAAATAAACAATTTATAAAAAGTGAAAAAAAAAGATTTTTGAGAGCTATAAGTGAACTGTACATTTAACTTTGAAATGGTATTATTAAAAGAAAATCAAATGCGACTGATGAAGCAAAGGCAACAACAAGAAAAACAAGTGAACAATTTGATAAACATAGATGTGGAGATTAATATAATGTACATTTTCTAACTATATCAGCCCTATTTCAAAAAAGATGGTAAACTGGGCATATATAACAAGATGCTATTATTTAATAATACCAAATGTCCCTCAATCTTTGTTTATTTAGAAAAAGTCTAAATCCATTAAAGATAAAATAACTAAAAACTTATTTGGCACAGAATGTATAAAAGAGCATATATGTTGAACTAATTTAGTATGTGATGTGTTTCCTTTTCTTTTTTTTCATTTAACAGTTCTATTTTCACTGGAATAATTTAAACAAAATTGTTTAATAATTACTATCTCGATGAGCTAAATTATGCAAACACAATATATATATATATCATTCATGTTTATCCAGTCTGTAATTGATGTACTGTCCATATCTGGAAAAGTTCACAGCACTAAACAAAGGTTTGAAATCATGATCTGATCTTGTGTGTTTAGTTGAAAGGACTACAGTTCATTTATATTGAGGATTCTGCATTTAATTGTAAGTTATTATACATTATGGTACACCACTTTTCAAATGTCGCCATGAAAGGTTGAACTTTATTCTCAGTTATGTCATTGCTTGACACATGTCTCTGTACATAGAATACAGTTTTATAGTCATTCAGTTGTAAAGTCAGCTATAGGGAAAGAGTTCCCAGGATGAATCACAGTTATATCTAGCAGGATATCATAATGTAACTTTTTTTAAAAATTAATGAGTGCCTCTTTTGAAGACAATTTTCTTTTATTTGCAGTTACTTCCTCTCCTCCCCCCTCATCCTTCCACTTAGCATTTTCTTATTAGAAATTAAATAACTTATTTTTAATTTTAGTGACCTTAATAGTGGACAGGAAGCAAGCAAATATTTTTTTTTGTTACATCATCTTCAGATCTAACTTTTTTATCTCGTTTTGTCAAATTACTGATAACTAATTTTTACAAAATTTAAATTAAATTCTTTTTTTAGCTTGTTTCTACAATGAACATATCCTCTTCCTCTCGCCATTAACATACCCAAAGTATAATTAAAATTTTGTTGAAGTAGACTTTGATTACTCTATAATTAGCATTATTAATCTACTTAAGTCAATTCATTTATTAATTCTATATTTAATTAATAAATATCATATATGCTAAATTATAAATTATAATATTTTATTATGAGGTGGAAAAATTATACTTCACTATATATAAAGAGAGAGAAAATTTATATAACTATTCATTTATTTTCTACCTATCTGTCTGTCTATAATTGTCCTACCTGGCACATGCCTTTTCCTCCTATATCATATCCAGCACATATCATGCCATCTGTAACAGTAGCAATTCCTTCATATTGGCGATAACATACTTTCTGGTTATAAATAGGCATAGCAACCTTTTGCAAAGTATTAGGTCTTTCTCCCTCTAGAGAGCAATAGAACAAAAATTGCATTACATTCTCATTGATGAACTTAACCAAACTAAATTTGTTTTAATATATATAATAAAAAACATCGAAATATTGTACAATATTTAGTAACCTATTATGTAAATAATTTAATAGCAGATAAGTGCAACATACAGAACGACTACCATCTCTAATAGTATTTATGAACACTGCTATTAAAGATGGCAATATTCTATCGTATGTAGACAATTAAAAACCTTTTTTCAATTTCTAAGTTAGTTTCAGATTTTTTTATAGCACATTCCAATTTTAATTGCCCATCCAATTTTATTTGGTAAATGGATAATTTAATTAATTTTAGAAAAAATATTAACCTAGAAAGAATCTACATAATTTTTTTTCTCATTATATTTGCATTTATGTGTGTAAGTAAGTACAATTGTAAAATCATTTACCAAAAACTAGAATGAATAAAATTTTATTATGATGCATACCCACAGTAGGCTAGAAAAGTGTAAAACACAGTAACCATCTTTATCTGTGTTATTTATTTTTCATCTTTTTTTTTTACTTCTTCAATTGTTGTCAAATAAAAAAAATATGGCTAATTCCCAGGTTATTACTAATGTACCTGAGAGGAATACTTTTGTTTGTCTTCGTAAGTAATAAGTTAGACTTACAAACAAGCTAACTTATAAAACAGTATGTTAATTAAGTTTTGTTGCATATTTCTCTAGCTTATATATATAAAAGCATATGCTTTATATATATATTGTAACCCTCTAAAGTGTGGTCAACTCCTTAACGTAAGTGCACTGAGAATCGTAACCTCGATCACTGATCAATTCCCGCTACACATTGTCAGCTATTAAGAGCTGTATCCAAAAGCATATTATGCTATCTATTTTATGCACCAAGGACCACAACCAACATCTGGAACAACTTATCACAGACCAAACTAATGATCTAACATAAACTTTTATGATTTAATTTGATCGCAGCCAGGGTGTACCGCGATGACCTATCATAGTAGTATGATAAAATACAGTAAACAAATTATAAGTGCAATGTTATTATGTTACAAATCTTAATTTGCGATTTTTATTGTATGAGACCCGATGGCCGACCATGTACAAGATGGCATAATTTGTGGAAATACATAATATTATGAAATTTTAAACCATCTATATGATTTTTTATACAAATGCTAGTCCAGGTAAAGCTTTGCAATAAATAAACATAAATACTTGGGTTCTTTTTTTATAATTTACTATATCACTGAGACTCTTTTTATACTGACAAATGACAATTTAAAATGTTAAGTAAATATATTCAATCTTATCATTCTTTGGTAAATCTGTTTACAGGTTTAATAATCAATTTGTATTGTATACTAGATCAACTACGCAAAGCCAAAATGATGGAAAAGGTAAATGGGATTTTATTGTACCCCCCCCCCCCACATCATAAACTACCAAAGACTAAAAGCATCCAAATGTTTTTTTCAAAATATTACTAAACTCTTATATCATGTTGACGATAGTATGTGCTTCAATGTATGCTCTATCCAAGGTTTATGATTTCTGATTTTAAGAATGACACATAGCAACGGCACAGTAAGTTTAATTATAAATCAACGTTTATTTACAAATTTATGAATAATAAATAATTAATTCCAATGTTATAATTAAAAAACATAAATAAACAAATAAAATAAATAAATTATAATTCCATCGACTTTCTTCACTAACATATCATAGGTACGGTTTTAAAAACCTAATCATACCTTATTTCAATTTGATATAATGAATCTTGAGCAAATTATACTAAATTCAACATCAACTCATGAAGTATTTAACATCATTTCCAGATTCAATAAATCCATACCGTAAAATTAGAATAATATAATAAATAATATTATATCTGTAGGATTTAGCTATAATGTAATCATTAAATAAAATGAAAATTTAAACTTACACTCCGGTAAATAATAATCAACCGACAGTTAATTATTAGGAAGTAACTTGAATAGAATGTCCTGCTACAATTTGACGATCTAACTTATGAATTATGCTTACAAATGGAAGAAGATGATTTAACAGATTAACTAAAATACTTTGCCCAACTTATATCTATGAAGTAAAACATATTCCTGTGGATGCATTCATCTACTCATAGGAATTAAATAATACTAAACGCTTTGTGGATTGATATACCATCATAAAGTAATACGTATAATTACACAATTCCGCGGATTAACCACCAGCGCTGGAATGAGTGTAAAATACAAAAAATGGCAATTAAATAATCTGCGGATTAACCACCGGCACAGATTAATGCCTTTCAACATTATAAAACAACCTTACTATTTACTTCACATTAAAGTGCAAAATCATCCTCCTCAGTTACTCTGATCATTCGGAAAACACTAACACTTTAGCAAATGTGGGTTCTTGCATAATAAAATGTTACACTAATCAGGACAACTAATGTACTAACTTATCTTGCTTAAAATAAAACATGTGTAATGCAATATAAGTAATATTAGCATAGGAATATAAATCTGGAAAGACTCACAAAATACCTCACAAAGATTGATACATCTCATGAATTCATTTAGTACTTTTCAAGTCCTTTCGCAAGCGCTATTCTCTTGAATAAATATTTTATTCAACCCCTATTAATTTAAACTTAATAAAATATAATTTATGAACTTCACATGCAAGTTCATATAACGATAAAATTAAAGTAATGAATTATTCGTCAAATACATAAAATCTAACAGGTGTGTGTGATATAAATTAAATGTATAGCATTTTATAGTTCAATACATGGATTTTAGCAGGTGTGTGTGTCACAAATTAGATTGTATAGCATTTTATAACTACAGATATGATCCGTGAAATCCATGTACGATATGTCGAACAATAAATGTACGAAGTAATAAATATAATTATCGTTGAATTTCCTACATGTAATTTTATCCATTTGTGTTAGTTATTATCAGCAATATTAGATTAACGATTTTACGTGGCTCCATAAACATGAAACAATTTCAAAAACATGACAAGCAGAATTTAAATGAAAATGTTTTTCAAAAGTTATTAATTTCTACATTTCTCTATTAAAATGTTCCAAGTTTATTACATCCATGCTAATATTTATTTATCCACGCTTAAATCTAGGAATAATAACTACAGCAATTAATTCAATCATTTCAAACTGACGATAAAATTAGAAAATAGCTTTGATAAATTATTTGAAGACTGTTTATTATCCAAATGGGAAACAAATTAACTAGCAAATATATTACTGGCATTATAAAGTTAAATATCAATCAATACTATATTTTATTAGAATTAGAAACGGAAATATTTAACTATGTTGATAACTTTAACTTTTTACTTTAATTTAAACTTCTTCTTTTTTAAAAAGCAAATTTTCATATTTATAAAACTTTTGTAATTAAAATACTTATTTAATTTTTCCAAATTGTAGAACAATAAACATTTTAAAACATACCAAATTCTTGCAATTAATTCTTTTAAACTGGGAAGCTCTGACATTTTAAATGTAATATTGGGAAATTATTACCGGTGATTTGATCCACTTGGCCAGCTGACTTGAACAGACTTTTAAATTTAGCAATTCATCTTATAATTAAATACCACAATGTTATTTTATGTTTATAGAAAATTTGTGGTAATCCGTTTACTTGTTAACTATTTTAAAATAAGCTTATCAAATTTACACCATTTGCCTTCTTACCATTTTCTTTTTTTTTCTCTCTCCCTCCAAAAGCAAAACTAACAGACGATCTCCTCCTAAATTCGCGCTCTTTTCTTTTTTTACATTGAGACGCTTACGTAATTACTGTATTTATTTTTAATAATTTATTTTAATTGAACAAATGGTTTTTTTTTATTAATTCAATATAAATAATTTTTAAGATCATTTTAAACAAACAAAAACCAATTATCATTTTTAATAATATTTTACCAAATTTAATGTGTTGTCAAAATTTTTTAAAAAGTTAAACATTATGATATGAATTAGTATATGGAACGAAGCAAATTTAAATTTATTAAAATAATATAAGAGAGTAATCTGTTCAAAGCGCAAATCAAGCCAATCAAATCACCAAAGAAGACAGAGAAATTTTTTAATAATAGTTACATCAATTATTATATTTTATGCTAAAATATATGGTTACAATATATATATATTGTAACATTTTTTACTGTTCAGATAGACCTTTTATTAAGCACTAGAATGTGTATGTTATTCAAGCTATGAAAAAGAAAAAATCTTTCATTCATATCTCTAATAAAACATAGCTATACTTCCTGATTAACTTGACATAAAAATATGCTGGTGGAATCAGTTTTTATTTATTTAAATCAGGCACCAGAATCCATTTTTCTGAAATCCTACGCATCACACATTGTAAATTTAGAAGGTAACTAAAAGTAAAATCGCAATTGCTGATTTTTATCATTTTAAAGCTTTTATAAGAAATTTTTCCAGGGCCTAACTTCAACAAATCAATTGGCAAAAGTAATTTACACATAGTAAATAATAAATAAACTAACAATAATAACACAATGAAAAGTTGATAAAAGTAAAATATTTTATTCAAACAAATTAAGATATTTAAAAGATAAATTAATAAAAAAATGGAAAAAATACATGCATGTTAATCCAGATATTAATCAACTAATTAAAACAGTTTAACAATTAAACTTCACTTTTTAAGTTTCTTCTAGAATGTTCTTTGAATGATAAATCTGCAAATGCTTCTATTAGTAGTATATTATAAGCTTATAGTAAGGATTGTTCACAAACACTTAATTTAGTCACAATTGGGATTTGAATAATCCTACTGGTAAGTTTTGTAATATGCATTTTGAAGAGCACATTGAAATGAACTAGTTCCACTTTGTTGACATTTTTGTATGATCTTGGTCCATCCTAATACTAGACTCAAAAGATTTTTCTGAGTGATCTATATGATGAAAGGTATCTGTAAATGTGTCAGTTCCACTCTGCATGATGTTTCATCTCAGCATATGAGTAATGGTAGTCCTGCATATGAGTAATCCAGGATAAAACATTTTTTCTATCCCAGACCTAATGTAACTACTAGCTAAGAAGAAGACACAAGATCTTGATTGCTATTATTTTCTTTTTATACTTAAGATCAGTTTTTAGACTCCTGTGCATATATTGTTCTTTTATCACAATACAAAATAACAATCTTGTACATTATTTCTCATCTTCAGCTACAAAGTTTATTTTTCATGCATTACTTCCATTATCTTTAATTAGCATTAGAAAGATTTTTCTGATCGTAATCTTCTACGTTTGGAATTTCTTTTTTTTTTTTTTTGTTTATTTGGATCAGTATTCTGCATGTCTTTTTATTCCCTCCAATTTCACCTTTAAATAAATTACATAGATAAATATGAAACAAAAAATTAACTTTCATTCTACATTTTTAAAAAATAAATTACACTATTTTTTTAAAAAAAAATTCAATTGCATCTTTCAAAGATTTTTTAATTTTACTTTTTTTACACTTTTTTTTGAAAATATTACCAAATTCCTAATATATTTGGATCATCTATATGCAGACTGTAAATCACAGTCATTTTAAGTAGATCTTAACATATAACTAGCTTTAAAAAAATTAAATTTATAATGATTTATACTATTGTATATTGATTTCATAAGTAGAATAGGTTTAAATGTAATAAACAAGGCAAAACTCTCCATACAGTAGTGCCACCTTGTGCCAACCAGAGTAATCAATAGATGCCAGAAGCCTTGTGCATAAAATCTCTATCTAGTGCCTACTCATCCTATATCGCCAGACTAGATTCTGGCTTGTGGCCTTTGTCAGTGCTCTCAGATCCAAGGATCCTTTTTGATGAATGCCACAAGCCAGAAACTAGTATGGGGATATTGGATGAGTAGGCACTAGATAGGGATTTTATGCACAAGCCTTCTGGAATCTATTGATTACTCTGTCTGGCACAGGGTGGCACTACTATATGAAGAGTTTTGCCTTGTTTATTAACAATTATGTGCTAGTATAAGATATAGTGATCATGTGAGGTTTAAACTTACTAAATATGAGTTTATACAGAGATTTAAAATATTTTAAAGTTATTTTGGTGTAATTTAAATAATAAAAATAATATAGTATATATCACTTAAAAGATAAAATTAATTTACATTTATTATATTTAACTAGTATAATAATAAAATAGTTTAATTCCAGTATTAAATATGATATAATGTATTTAATGTGTTTTAAATAATTATTTGTTTAAGTTATTATTTAAATAATCAACAATTAAATATTATTTTAGAATGTTATGAAAGTGTCACATGGTTTAAACTAGACTGAGGATATTGGATGAGTATGCACTAGATGGGGATTTTATGCACAAGCCTTCTGGCATCCATTGATTACTCTAGCTTGCTGTGTGTGGTAATATATATAGTGAGTTTTTCCTGTTTTAATAACAGTTATACACAAGCATAAGAGATGGTGGTCATGTGATATTTATTGGCTTAAAGTCAATCCTTCCTAATAGGATAGTGATGGCTATGGTTATTAAAAAACCAAAGACACCAAAATGTATGGGTACTGAACTGGGTTCAGACCCATATGATTATATAAGCTAATGGGCTTGTATTGAAAACATTATGGTGTTTTCAATTTAAGACTCATAGTTTTGTAGTTAAATGGAGATAAAAGATGGTTGCTGGAGGGTTGCATTAGATCCTATGATCTAGGTGTAGTGCTCTCAGATCCAAGGCTCCTTACTGATGAAGGCCATAAGCCAGAAACTAGTCTGGGGATATTGGATGAGTATGCATTAGATGGGGATTTTATGCACAAGCCTTCTGGCATCCATTGATTACTCTAGCTTGCTGTGTGTGGCAATATATATTTAGTGAGTTTTGCCTGTTTTTGTGAGCTTTTGTGTTTTTAGACAGAAATATTGATTTTGTAGTCTTGTTAATAAAATTAGAAATATTAAATGTTGGAAATTAATATTTGTCAATTTTATTTGAAAGTAAAATTAAATTTATAGTGTTGTTTAAATAATACTTTTGTTTTAAAATTAATATTTCAAGTTATTAAAATATATTTCAATTGTTTAATAAAGGTATTTAATGTTAGAGAAGTGTTAAGTAATTTAATATAATATTTAAAAAGATGACTCATAATTTTAAAACTTATTTTGTAGTGAGACAATTTAATTTAGATGTAAATTAGTTTCTAAATAAAAGTTGGATTAGCCAATGAGATTACTAGATAAAATAAGTATAAATAGAGCTGTTCAATCAGTTTAGACAGTGTGAAGTTTATTATTATTTTTTTAAAATCTTGTTTCATTTGTCTAATTGGATCTTGTTTAAAGTTGTAATTTTGTTTTATAAAATTATTATTTTTAGTTAAAAGTTTAAAGTATAATTTTAAATAACTATTTTAAAATAATCTGAACAAGCTAGTTATTTTTTATCAGCAAAATTTTATTCAAAACTTCATGAAAAACTATGATAATTTTATGAAAACCGATAGTAATCATCAAAGTTTTGATAAAATGTGTATCAAAAGCCATGAGAAGTTAAACCATATGACTGGAGATTTAAAAATGTGTAAGAATTTTGAATTTAATAAGTATGTTCAGAATGAAAGAACATTTATCTCTAATAACTTTGATAAACTCTAATAACTATAAACTGTCAAGAAAGTTTAACTTTATAAGTATAATAAGGATATTTGTTAAAAATTATTCAAACAGTTTTATGAATTTTAAAAAAAAAGAAAAGAAAGGACAAACTAATATTATGCACTTGAATTGACACTTGTATAAAAGAATATTATGGCATGTCAGCATATTTTATTATTTATGAATGTGGATGAAGTATTTTATTACTAGTTTATCTTAAAAGAGCAGTTTGAATGGATTATATATTTGAAAGTGATGCATAGAAAGATTGAGAGAAAATGACTCTAGAACTTTATATTTTAGAAAAACATTTACTTATAAAAAAACTGATGGATGGAATATACATTTTAAATGATTTTTTTATGAAAAACTAAATGGATGGTAATATGATTTTTGAAGATTATTATTATGTTATTTAATATTGCCTGGATGAAAAAGCTGTACAATTTTATATAAAAAAAATATTGATTGAAATGTGCACATTTAGAAGAGAAAAAATTCTTAAATTTGTTAAAATATATATACTTATCTTTAATAAATGCACATATATACATTTGCTTTTGAAAAAAATAATGATGAAAATTGTCTACTAAAAAATTAACAAATTAATAAATCTTATTCTATAAAATACTTAATTAATGCTTATTAATGAAAAATACTAATATCACTATATTTTGTTATAGAAAAGCCTGGACCAGCATCATAAATATATATGTATGTGAAAGATATATTGTTTAATATGAAAATGAATTCCTGAATGTTTTACATTAGAATATTAGTTCTTCTAATAAATATTTGAAAAAATAGATTCAATGGTATATTTATTTAATATGGGTGAACAATATTTCACTTAGATTTTTTAAGATTCAACTTTGTGATTTATGAGTTTTGTTTTGCAGTGCCAGGAGAAGAGAGAAGTTTTTGTTCAAAACTGTTTTTAGTATCTTAGCAACTGGGGAAAAAGCAAAGTGCTTGCAGAATGAAGACAAAAAAACTTTAATAACTTTGAATTGTTTTCCTTAAACAAAATAATTTTTAATTGACATCTTCATTAGAAGTATATTTTTAGTTTTAAGTATTGACATAATTTATTTTTTTTAATAAATAAAGAAAATGATAGGTTTCAGAAAATAATTTTCTGAAAGATAAATAAAATACTTAGAACTTCTTTGATGTTGGGTGATCAAGAAGAGAGGTAGATCAATGTATATAATTCTAATAATTTTTAGAAATGTAGGTAACATGTTAAGTATGTTATATCATATTTTAATGATATTTTAATTGATATTCTATTTATTATCATATTTCTTGAATATTAAAAGCTAGATGAATCATATTTATATGATTAAGAACTTATTAATTATTTTATGAATGTAAGGTAAATGTAAGTCTTGTGAGTTATCTAAAGATATTTTAAGAATTTTTTATAAATGCTTGAATATGCATATATTTTTCCAACATGATTATGAGTTGTTAATATATTATTATGGATGGTATATGTAGAGATACATTAATGCAAAAATGTTGATGTCTAAATTATAGAATACTATAATAAAAGAATAGATGTATGATAATGATGAATATTTTATCAAAATCAGTTGTGCATAAAATGCTTTGAACCGTCTTGAAGTGAATATTAGATATTTGTTTTAGAAAAGTAGTTTGGAGATTATTTTTGTAGCATGGTTAGTGTTTCTTTGTGATTTTAGCAGAATTATTCAGCATGTAGAAGATAAAGGATGGTTTTTTAGGAAAGTAGTTATTAAATCAAATCCTAGGTGCTAGGGATATTAAAGAAGGAGATTATGCATGAATCATATTATTGTAAGTTGATAATCTAAATAAAGATAACAAAGGACTGTATAGTTATTACGTGGACAGTTGCATTCTTTCCATAGTTCAATAAGAGCTCGAGCTCAGATAGAAGCCACAACTAAAATTTAAGGTACATGATAAATATGTGGCCTTAATCCCTGTAACCATGATGGTGTGTTCATGCTCATTTAAGTTATTATTATATTCATATCTCTCACTATAATCACTATCAATTGCCACTGGTATTACATCGTATATGAAAGCTTTTTCAAAATGGTTAAAATAATAACTAAACTGTTGAAAGTTGGAAATTTTGTGAATGCAAGAAGAGAGAAAGATTCTATCACAAATGATGTTGAATTGTTTACTGTTTATAATAAAAGTAGAAAAGGAGTGATTTGATATTACTATGAATGTTTGAATGTTAGAGATCATTAAACTCAAGTATTTATGAATATTTTGAATGGATTGTGAGAGAGAGAGAGTAATAAAAACGTGATATCTGAATGTTATGATGGATATAAATTATAAGAATGAATAAATAAAGAATGTCAAGCAATATAATTTAAATTTGCTATTAGAAGAACGAACTTATAAAATAGAGAAAAATTATGGGATTATATTTTTAAAATGTTTTGAAAGTAATAAATTTTATAAAATGATGCAATAACTATATATATATTTGTGTCAAAGCGTTGGCTGGGAAATGAACCCGGGCCAGCCGCCTGGAAGGCAACCATGCCAACCGCTAGGCCACCAACGCTTGACATGTAGAACATATCTGAAAGGTAAAGAGGAACGCTTTACTGGAATGCAAAAAAAGTGTCTATTAATTTCATTTAATATTACGATATATGCTAAGTTTTAGATAAGTAATAACTTTAGTTATATTTTACTGTATTAAGCATTACCTAATTATAGTTACTTTTAAAATAAAGTAAAGCATAGTATTAATTTAATAAATCATAATTATTTATTCTCATTGTCTTATTATCATAGTGACAATAGAATATTTTTGTTTTAATGATAAAAATGATAGATTATTATTATTATTATTATATACTATATACTTTCATTTTTTCATAGTAAATAGTCGGAATGAATGCTATTTTATGTTTGTTTATTATGTTTTTTTATGTAAATATTTTAATTTAATTAATTTTCTTATGTAAATAAATCAATTATATTATATAGTGCGATGTTTTGTAAACTGTAATAGCTAAACAGCATTAAGCTGTTGCACATGCACTTTGCAGATTTTAACTATAAATGACTGAATACAAACACTTCAAACACATGATAAAGTCTTCATGTGTTTGAAGTGTTTGTATTCAGTTATTTATAGTTAAAATCTGCAAAGCACATGTGCAACAGCTTAATTTTCTTATGTTATTTTATATTGTATTTTATAAATTTATAGTACACCTGGGTCTTGTTTTACACAATAGATAGGTTCCTCAAAAAACACGTGCAAATGAAATCGCGCAAAAATAGATGTAACTTACCTTGAAAAGGGGGGATACAGACTGTGATTTTTCAAAACTTGCATAAAAGCAAAGCACCAACATAAAATTTACTTTAAAATTCGCACAAAAAAAAATAAGGAAATAAAATATGACTAATAAAAAATTTCAAATTTGAAAAAAAATGATACAAGACAAACTTTTTTTAACTATAATATTTAATTTTATTCAAAATAATATATTTTTATGCATAATTTACAGTACAGTAACTTACATTTTTTATACACATTTTAATTATTATCGCCATTTGCTGCTAAACAGTTTCGTTTGCTAACTGCTAAAAAATAGATTCTTCACAAGACAAAATACAACTAGCGCCAAGTTCACTCACATTGTGTTAATGTTTTCTGTTGACAACGTAATTAATAATTAATCTTTGAGACGATGATTTTATTAATTGTTTATGAACTTAGACTTATGATAATAAAAAGACATTTATTCACCACTGCTGGGAAAAATTTAATTAAAACTAACAACTAAAAATTAAATTCTTATTTTGTCTTTAATTTTCAATTCCGTTTAAAAATCAAATTTCACAACACATTATTTCAAGTCACCGTAAGTAATTTTTAAATTGTTAATTACAATTAAAAATCAGATTTTAATTTTTAATTGTCAAATTTAATTGTGCCCACTGCTATTACTCACCTTTTAAAAATAAACTTGTGGACACTAAATGATTAATAATTGATTACGTTCTTTTTTAAAAAACACAAACAGAATGTAATTTAAAATGAAAAATTAACATGCAAAATGTTTGAACAAATTTACATTATAACCTTGTAAAATTTAATGTGTGTATACATAAAATGTGGAAATCATGATTTTAATTTCATTATTGCATAAAATCTTACTATTATAAAGCACTGAAAATATTGAAATTACTAAGATGAAAGTTGAATAACGTAAGTGCGCAAAATTTATTATTTAAAGTAATATCGCATATCGGAGTTCGACTTCCAGTGAAACATATGAATCGTGTAACTTCAAAATCGTGTTAAATAAGTCCGCGTAAAAAGAGACCCAGGTGTATTAAGAACGTAGTATTATTAAATTATAATAAAATTTGTCAATGTTTAAAATTAATATCGTCTTGAGAATTTTATTTCTCTGAGTGTGTTAATCTTTGATTCTTCATATCCACATACATGATTTGCAAAGATTATTTACGAATATTATTATTGCACATGATTAATAAAAAATATATTATTATAATAGTTATGATTATGAAGACATAATTATTGGTGATTATGAAAATTATCCAATGCCAATTTTAGACATTAAGGTTGCAATTGTATTAAGAATATAATATTTTCCGTGAATGCTACATAAGAAATAAAGTATTATATGACGTTTTACAAGAATTTATGATTTTGTTTACATTTATTGAAAAATATTAATAGTCAAATAGATGTATGATTTTAAGGATTGTTAAAAGATTCCAATTGTTTCTTATTGTTTTGTGACGGTAGTTAATTGTATGTAAAATCCCTCATTATATTTAACTACATGGTATTACTTTGTTTATTATTATTATTAGGAGGTGAACTTGAGATATGAAATAGTTATAGAGTTATGTGAAATGATGATGGATAGAAAATTTAGTTAATACTAAAGTTTAATGTTATTTTTATGAAAGAATAATAATCTATGTATTGTTTTCATAATAAATTTCATAACTTATTAAGTTAGGATTAGTCTATGTGTGTTATAAGACATGAACATATTACAAGGTAGTTTTGTTTTATTAATTAAGTGGGGATAATATTCTTATGCCATTGAGAGTATATCTTTCGGGACACATTATCAATGTTAAGCCATTGTACCTTGCTGAATGTCTCATGTCAAAAGTTTTCATAACTTTATTAGTATTTCTTTCTAACCATTTGTTAATTGTAATTAATAAGTTAGATGTAATTTAATTTATGAGTATAACAGAGGAGCTGAGTATTTGATTGGAACCAAGATTATTTATTATTGTTATAATTATTATTATATTTAACTTGGTTAGTTTATTATATTTAGTTATTATGAAATATTAGTTTTGTTAGGTATTATACATTAGAAATGCATTTTGAGCTAGTTATAATAATACTTATCTTTAATAGTTATTGATTACATAACTTATTATATTTATCGATTGTAAGCCGGAGAGAATTTAGGTCAGATTTACCTTAAGCAATGGTACAATATATATATTGTAACGATCCAGAGGATATAGCTTAATGTAAACTGCACTACAGGGCGCCATCTAGGAATTTGAACCTAAAAAAATTTATAAAGTAGGCAGATATGTAAGTCAAAAAAAAAAATTTTTTTATTTTATTTTGATTCCGGTCGTTAGCCCATGTCACTAGCTCAGTGGAATAGCAGAGATTAAATAATATAATATCTTATCTAATTATATTTCAATATTAAAAAAATAAATAAAATAAGCCACTGCCAATAATTAACATACAAACATTTATTTATGCACATATATATAAGATTTAAAATTATTTTAGTATTAGTTTTACATTTCAAAATTTAACTTTATTTTTAACTTTACTTTAGATTTTAATTTACATTCAGTTTACATTTTAATTAAGTTCGCACAGATGGGCTTATAAAAGCGTGTTTTAATATGTTGCTATAGATCGGTTACATAGATTACACGGTTAAAAACATTTCAAAGTAAACATAAATGATCAAAAGATAAAATCATTGATACTGGCAATTGCAGAGGGAAATTTATAAGTAACCCAGTAGTATTCACCATAAGATACTTGCATTGTCACCAATGATTTAAAAGACATCCGAATAAATACATTTTAGATACTCACCGTAAGGTATTATTATTTATCGAATGTCTTTATATTCTGATCAAATATGAAAACCCAAAACATACTTAACCGATAACCAATCCATGCAAGCGTCCATAAACAACTTAAATTTAATGCATTTTTATTTAGGGTCAAACATGAATAGATTACATAGATTTGCATTTGAAAATAAAATATTCTATCCCTATTTAACCTTAGGCTAAAATTCGCAGTCAAACTGGCATCAATTCATCTGATACATCGATGTATTCAATGTAATACAGAATACAGCAGCACCAAAAAGATTAAGAGAAGATATTGACCTTCATCAGATAGGAATATTACTTCTATCTAACGAGAAGAACAATAAAAAAAAAACACCATAGAAAGGAACTGCGCTCTGCATCTTATAATTCCTTTCATAGGCAAAACGGGAGAGTGCGGCGTATGAAGCGATTCTGCCAGTAGCGAATCTCCGACTACATCTACTAACTACATCAATGTATCCATTCCATTGACCCAATTCAGCAATGAAACAAATAACCTAAGATTACCCTCCCCTAATATAACTTTATAAATCTATACAACCATTCACGCCCGACTTAAGTTTAACATTTATATAATTTACCTTAACGGAAAACAGAAATCATAATAAAACTTAAAGAACAAAAAATAAATAAATAAATGGAAATGATTTTAAATATATATATAAAAAAAGAAATACATCAAATAACATTATTAATAAATTAAGTTGGTCAGATAGGATAATATTGCAATCATTTAACTCTGGAAAGTTTAATTTAATGTTCATTATTTATAAAGTTCTTACGGTTTAAAACAGTTCCTCTTTATCCATTGCTTGCCATGACGTGAATTCCCACGCCGTCCTAAGATTGATATTCTGTTGGCCAATTTATTTATCCATCCGGAGGTTTTTGTTTTAACTGGTCCTCAATGTAGAAAAACGATAGTTCATTTCTCTTTCTTTCCTAGCAAAACTGAAGGGATTGAATCGTGTGTCTTTTTCAATCCCTTCTTCACTTCCACACTACCACATATCTCTCACATCGTAATTAATCATTCACTAATTAATAATTTCCAAACTTGTCCTTTTATATTACTTTGAAAGATTGACTTAACATTACGTCATCGATGTGTTGATCCTTTTCATTGAGGTCCGATTTCCCAATGGATTTATTTCATTTGCTAAAAGTTTCTATTGTTTTCCTATCTGACCGATGTTTTTACATTTAAATGCCCAGGGCTGGTTTACATTTGACTAATTAAATTTATCATTTCCATTTCTGATTAATTAACCTGTTTTCCAAATCAAAGATATATTTAAAGATAAATTTAAAGATATGATTTTATCTCCAAATCTTTTTAAAATTTAGTTTTAAAATACTTTTTCTTTAATAAAGTTTTATTTTAATAATTTTTCATTATCTGTGCGATTTAACATATACGAGTTTAAGATGATATTTAATTTCAATTTTTAATTCTTAAAGAAAATTTTTAAATGCGAACTTTTTAATTTACTTTCATGTTTAATAAATAAAAAAAAAACAATGTAACGAACGTCTGTGCTCGTTACAATATATATATATATAAAACAATTAAAGGAGTTATAGACTACTACTAATATGAGATTGGTAGACAGAAATTATACATTTTTCTTCTGCTGCATAGATTTCATTAATGCTAAAGGCTGCTAAATGAATACAGTTAGTGCATTTATTATTTCAGTTTATATATATATATATATATATATATATATATATATATTGAACTGTCCTCTAGCTGCCAAGTTCGATAACTTTTTACAATAAGAGAATGGACCACCTCTTAATGTCTTTTAAATGTTTTTATGTACAGCCATCCAGAACAATAACAGCTAGAGTGCCAATTTAAATCAGTCTTTGTATCTTTGAATTTAAATTTATCTTTAACAAACTGATATTAAATGTATAGAATGGAGATCTTTCATTCACTTCTAAAACTCTATAATAAATTAACACATGTTATATGATCAATAATATTTTAATAATAAATAAATAGATTTAAATAGATTTGTCAAATTTTCATGTCATTATAGTTATTCATTATTAAAATATTATTTATCATTACGTATATAACATGTGTTAATTTATTAAAGAGTTTTAAAAGTGAGTAAAATATCTCCACTCTATACATTTAATATCAGTTCATTTTTTTCCTCATGTGTCATAGCATTAGCTGGGAAATGAAGTCACTAACTTGGGACAACTACTTGTAAAGCAGCTGTCACTGACCTCTCGATCACCAATGCTTGACTAATATCATTTAGTTAAAGATCAATTTACATTAAAAGATACAAAGACTGATTTAAATTTGGTACTCTACCTGTTATTGTTCTGGTTGGCTGTACATAAAAATATCTAAAAGACATTAAGAGGTGGTACACTCTCTTATTGTAAAAAGCTATCGAATTTGGCAGCTGGAGGGCAGTTCAATTATTATTTAAATAGATTTGTAAAATTTTCACATATATATTTCTATCACTAAATCATTCACTTTTGCTCTATTATATCACAACAATGAATTTTATTGATGAAGAAATCTATTAAAATAATAGGGTTCTGATGTGTTTATGAAAAACATTTGCTTAAGTTGTCAAATCTTGACATTATATATATTTGAAGGTAATGCTAGTTTTCTTATATACAACTAGGTCACTTTTTATATGGTAGATAGGTTCCGCAAAAAACCCCACATAAAAGAACTCACACAAAAATAGACTTAACTTACATTGAAAAATGTGGGATATGTTCTATAATTTTCAAAAATCACATAAAAGTAAAGCATCAAGGTAAAATTATTAATATAGGGTATATAAGCACAGACTTTCACATGACCCACCACCCTCCACTCTATCTAATAACACTGATACACTCAAGCACATATATGCTGAAAAGATAAATAATCACCAATATACATATTTCATGCTAAACCAGCAAACATCACATAAAAAAATAAGAAAATAAAGAATGACTAATAAAAAATTTCAAATATTTGAAAAAAATTGATACAAGACAATCTTTTTTTATTAACTATTTAATTTTATTCAAAACAATACGTTTTTATGTATAATTTATTTTACATTTTTTCATATATATTTTAATCATTATCACTATTTGACAATACATTGGTATGCTTGTGAACTGATAAGAAATCAGATTTATCACAAGAAGAAATACAATTAGCACCAACTTCAGTCTTGTGCTGTACAGGTGCATCAACTGAAAATTTTCATTCACTGCTTCAAATCGCTCTAAAGCCATCAATTTTTATTTTATTGTAGCAAATTTATGGTTTTTTAAAGCTTAAATGTACCATAAGGTGCTAATTTGTTGTTGCTCATTTTAAATCAAAGAGAGCGCTTGACAAGAATTTGACAGCTCCAAGTTCTTTGTTTTGATATTCAAAATGAAAATGTATATTTTTCATTATTTTTTTTGCAATTTTTTTTACATATAAATTATTTTGATAAAATATGCTGAAAATATAATTATTTTAAAAAAATAGTTAAGATTTTAGAAAAAATTCTTTATTTTTACATGAACATAAATTGAGAAAAAAACAATGACATACACAGCATTTTCTAATAGGTTATGAATGTTCTTTTTATGTTCTCTGCTATAGAATATTTTTATAATTATAAATAGAAGTTTATTTTTGAAAAAACTTTCGTTCACTTTTAATTATTAATATGCTTTTTACAAATGAATCTAATATTAAAAGAGGAATATATTTTTACTGCTGATTCTGTAATTGAACCAATCAAAAGTTTAAAACTTTAATTCTCTCAGCCAATAAAAAAATTTTCAGTCTAAAAGTTATAGAGGTTTTTTGTGAACAATGTAATCGGTAATTAAACTTTGAGATGATGATTTTACTCATTGTTTATGAAGCTCATGATATCCAGATATACAACTATTTAGCTCTCATTGGAATTTAAGACCTCATCCATAATTCATGTTATTAAAAAAAAAGATCTTCCAATTGATTAAAAAGTTGAAGACTTTCTCAAATCATTTTTGCTGTGAAACAAATGGGTTCCACTTCTGTTTTATTATCTTTTTCTAAATCTTCTGCGGTATCTAAATTTATTGCCAAACCTTTTTTAACAATAGGCATTTAATGTATGTAAAATATAATGTGTGTATATAAAATCGAAATTCTGATTTTAAGTGAAATATGAACTTCTTTATCGCATAAAAGAAAACCACATAAAAAGATATTAAGAAGAAAAATGAATTGCATAATTTCAAAATCGCAATTTAAAAATCCACACAAGAGGAGACCTGGCTGTATATTGTAATAAAAGAAAATAAGGAAATATACATGTGGATTGACTATACGTGTATGTAAAGATTTATGCATTGTTACTTTATGGGTAAATATAATTATATCATGTGCAGATATTTGAAATGATAGAATTAGATTTATAAAATATTTAAATATGATCATAATGGTCAGATTAATTAAGATTAACCAGTGTAATGATCTAAAGAAATAATAACTATGTAACTTTAGTACATGCATAGAATTAAAGGAGACACTTAGCAATACTACACAATAATTATTATATTATATCTCTTAATTATTTAAAATCCATAAACATTCAATTTCCTTATTGTGTGGTACTAATCTCATGAATAGTCCAAAAACTATTGAATAGGTGTAGGGCAGAATAAATTGATATATATAAAATCTAGTATTTAAATAGATTTATTGCAATTCCAAAAGTGATTATTAATTTTAATAATTAAATATTTTAATAAATGACTAGCCTAAAATAAATATTTTAGTCGAACATAAATTAATGATTATATATGAATCTGACAAAGTTACAAATGTTAGAGATATAATATTATTAATGAGACGGAAATGTAGTACATGTTGTAATGTTTGTTTGATTTTTTTTTAAATTAATGCTTGAATAGCTTACATATAAAATACTAAACTTAACTTAGATCAATCATACTAATATGCAGACATACGTGCATTTTGTATTATTAAAAATATTTCATTTATTTAATTATTCATTAACCTTTATGGTACGGTGTAAAATTATTATTTTAATGCTATAAAAATGTTTTCATGATTATGCTTGATATAGAAAATGCAAAAACTTTAATTATTGTTTAAGAATTTTAATTTCCGTTTATTATCTAATATAAAATAATTCTGAAAATGAATACATTTTTGAACTTATATTTACTCAGTTACATTTTTCTAAATATAAATTAATCACAATATTTTTAAAAACGTAAGTAAAAAAATTATAATAAACTTAAATTTCTTTAATTATATTTCTTTTTTTTTTTTAATTTTTAACTATGCTAGCCAAATCTTTTAGCTAAAAGTACTGAAACTATAGTGTACTAATATTTTTATCTAACTTTGATGAAAATGAAGTTATTTCTTAAATTTTTTACAACATGATCTCATTAGCATATCTTGTATTTTCTCTATTGGTCAGTTACGACTTCATTTATATTAGCAATTGATTTATTCAAAGTTGTTTCACCGTCTGTCAAATTTTAATTTTTTTTAACAAATAATCAATAGAATTTTGCTTCTAAGTTAACTTTAATAAAGAGGTTTTCTTTCATATTTTTTTAAATAAAAAAAAATTACCCTTTTTTTAATAATGTTGATGATTTCATTCCCATAATTTTAGATAGTATTGTTTTAATGCATGGGCTATTTCTAACAATAAAAATATTCTTGACTTTGAATGGTTCTAAGATATTCTAAGTATTTGTAGATAGGTAGTAAGAATTATTCACATGAATAGCAACAGTATTAAAAAGTTAAAATTATTAATCCACTGAAAATAGAATAGACTTATAAGAACATAGTTGATTTCTATTTTTACATTCACAAATCAAAATATGTTTACATTCTTTTGATTTAGTACAGAAATAGTTTTTGAATTAAATTTAATTTTTAATCTTTTAAAATATGTTTTACTTATCTAATCAACCCGACTTCAAAACAAGTATCTTTGTTTATTTTGTATAATGTAGTATTTTTATTCTTTTGTAACAAAATTAATAATTCAGATTTATTTTTTGGTAAAATAAGAAATAAATTAAATAATCTTCTTAAACAGACAAATTTTAATTTTAAATAATTTATTTTAAAATAGCATTTCTGTATATTCTAGTCATTCTAGACTTTTATTTTACTATATACGGTTTGTTTTTTTCTTTATATAAGTAAAATATATATACATATGGATTTAACTTCCAATCTCATCACTTAATGTATATTTGAGCCACTTCAAACTTTTTTCACACTTTAATTAGGTTTTTTGCACAGTCAGCCCATATCATCTATATAATAATTATCACTAAATGAACAACATGCTAATATTACTTAATGATTAAGTCAAGAATGGAAAACTACTATACTTTTCACTTTCTGGACAAAATTCTAATGACTAATGCCTGTTTTTCAATATATCTCTGTGAGAAATATTGAGTCCTTTGCAGTGCTTAGTTAAATTGTTTTACATTTACCTGAATATATATATATTGAAACACACACATCATTTCATATACCTTGAAGTCCCCCATCCTTTGTTATTTTCAATGCAGTTTGATTAAAAAGCTGGCACATGAGTGAAATTAAGAACAATAAATAAATAATTGAACGTGAATTAAGATCAATTTTTCACTTATGTTGTCAAAACAAAACATCTAAATTTAAATTCTCCAAAAAAGGAGGGAGAGAAAATTCAATACTTGAACTTACAGTTGAATAAAGAAAATATAAATTACACATTTAAAAAATAAATCCTTACCATTAAAATTCGCAGTTGTCAAATTAAAATATTACTGATATAATATTTATTTTTAATGGAGTTGAATGTTTACAAATTGCAATATTGAAATGCTAGAATTACTCATTAATTAAAAAAAGATAGTGTCACTTTCTTGCCTTGGTCAAAATAAGGCAAGATGTTTTTGAACAAAAGTTTATAGAAAAGAGATTGATAAGAAAAACGCAGGAAGTGAGAGAGTATAAATAGTGTAATCAAGCAGTTCCAATTATTATTAGTGTGACTATTGTATTATAATTATTATTAGTGAATTAACTGTTGTCATTGCTACTCAGCTAAATCCAATTTAGGAAAAACAGACCAACCAAGTTTGAAGCTGCCATGACCATTCATAGGAGAAGAAACCCATAGTTACTATATAACTGGAAGATGAAGAAGCAGATAATTAACTTAGAAAACACCAAAATGCTCAGCTATCCAGAGTAGCTTTCTCTTTCTCTTCCCACATCATGAGTAAGATAGGAAAATAAAGACATGCCTATGTGACTATCAAAAGGAAAAAGTATAGCATTCAGCTGTAAGACAACCCCCTCTTTAATGTAAAGATTTATCAGCTGTGAATCACCTACATATAAAGGTAAGAAAACTCCAGTCAACCTTTGACATATCTAAATGTATTTAGTTAAAACTGTAAGAAAAACATTTTGAAAAAGTTAAGATGAAACGGGATTCCCTAAAATTAGTAATTCAATAATTTTATCTTTTTTTTTAAATAAGAAAAGAGAGACATTTTAAAATGAAACAAACAAGAAAATAATTTTGCCTGGATTTATAAAATAAGATAAGGGGTAAAGAATAAATGATTCTACAATCTAAATTTAAAAAACGTTGATAATTAATCAATAAGAATCTGTCAAAAAAAAAAGACTTTATTTGCTTTGAAAAGAAAAGAAACCTAAATTACAGAATTTGATAGCTGATTTTCTTTATTGATCACCAAAATTAAATCTGTGACTATATAGCTGATTTTCTTTATTGATCACCAAAATTAAATCTGTGACTATATAATATGTGTTCATATACCTGGATACCTTAAATCTACATTTATATAAATAAAGTAAGTATGTCTATATAATATATGTCTATATATCTGAATTAAATACGGGGCTATATATGAATTAAATGTGTCTCTATACCTGAATTAAATATGTGCTTATACATGTGTATATTAAAAATACATCTACATACCAGGATAATATACTCTGCGTTTATACAAATGAACTAAATCTGTGTCTATATAATGTGTCTGTATACTTGAATCAAAGATGTGCTTATATAAATGAATTAAATATGTGCTTATACATATATGAATTAAACATACTTGTATTAAATATGCTTCTATATACTTGACTTAAATGTGTCTCTATAATATATGTTTACATACCTGGATTATATATGTCGACATACCTGGATTAAATACATGCTTCTATATTTAATATGCTTCTATAAACATGACTTAAATCTGTGTCTCTATACAATATATGTTTACATACCTGTTTAAATACGTGTTTATATATGTATGTATTGAACATGCTTCTATAAACATGACTTAAATCTGTGTGGATATAAATGATATGCTTGAATTAAATCGGCATCTATACAATGGAAGTAAATATGTGAATCTATTCAAATATAAATACTGGCTTCGGAATGATTAAACAAAAGAGATTAATTCATGTATCAATCAAACTTAAGAGAATTCTGCAAGGAGGATTAATATACATATCTACACAATTAGATATGTGTGCATGTGTGCATATGAAGAGAATCTAGACCCACAAAAGGAGAAATTAAACTTGAAAAATGATAGGGGAAGTATTCGTGATGTACAGATAGATATCTAAATAAATCCCTACTATGTGAATGCTTCAGAACAGGATAATTAAATATCAAGGATGGATACTGGAGGATCAGCAACTATGTAACTGGAACTGCAATGAATTGGTAGAAGGAGTATCATCCAATACTATGATTTAAATAAATTATTGTTGTAATAATATATATATATATATATATATATATATATATATATAGTCGGTTCATTTCATATCATCCAATTTCTAATGCACTTGTTCACAGGAATCTCATGTTCCATGAGCTATGTTTGGCATTACTAGATCTAGGTGAGTAAGGTTGTAGAAACTCAAACCTTAGTAGGGCCATTTGGGAATCCAAACAGATAAATTTGTAGTTCCAGTTTCTTTAATGCTACACCCTCTGATGAGTAGGAAATATTGTTGTAATGGGGATAATGTCAGCATTAGCTAATGCCAATCAATATCGCCTTCCTACAATCATCAGGAAATAAATCAACCAAGAGGGGGTAAGGAATATCTAGTCCAGTTACATTTGTCATCCTAATCATGAGGCCTGATCTAGCTAGCTTTCCCATAGATATAAAAAGCTAGAAGGAAAAAAGAAGACAAAGAAGAAATATGGAAGGCAGATACAAATTTACAATCCTGTAGATTTGAAGATAGTACATAGTGTGGGGATTTGAAATGGAATGATAAAAGGGGAAATTCAGAGAGCTAAATAAAATGAATTGTATACAAGAAATAAAATAATAGAGAAGTTGGAGTTAAATAATGGTGTGGGGGGAGAGGGAAACTTACTATAGTTCAGATTTGTAGTGTAAAAGTAATTCAATAATTTTCTTTTTTGGTGAATAAAAATATGAAATAGAGACATATATGTTGACAAGAGAAGAAACAAAGACAATTGAAAAACACAATCCAAAAGAAGATGATTAGCAACCAATGAAAGAAAGTCAGAAAATAGATGATGCTTCAAAGATAATTTAGCTACTGGAAATGTTCAAAACTGAAAGTAAAAAAAGAGAAAAGAATAATAAAAAAGATACAAACAAAGAAAAGATGAAAAAAAACAAATAATAGAAACAAATCAAAATTTAAATGAGAAGTTGGAAAAACAAATAACAAAAACACATCAAAGTCAGAATGAGAAGGTAGACAAATGATAGAAGAAGCAAACCAAAGAATAGAGAAACAAATAATAAAAGCATCTGAAAATCAAAATGAAAAAAAATCATCAAGGTTATTGAAGAAGTTAAACAGTGTCTGGATGAACAAGAGATCAAGATGGCCCAGATTTGTGAAGGCACGGATATAAGGATAGAAAAAATTCAGGAATCCATGCAGGAGAAGGTGGATAACTTGACAACCCAAGTAAGGAACTACATATAAATAACAGGTGTATGATGCCAAAGCAACATATTCTGAGGAATGCAAATGAAGGAACAAAAACAGTCTCAAAATAAATTCTAGAAGAAAATCTTCACAAATTAACCAACAATTGTCATTAAACAATTACATACCAGGAATTGTAAACCAGTTTCTCAAAATAAGAATGCTTTCAGGAGGTTCTAATGAAGCACATATTGAGTACCTAAAAAGTCTAGATAGGTACTTCTATTTTAATGTAATGTCTGAGGAAGCAAAACTGGTGATAGCTTGCAGTCATTTGCAGGGTGCAGCAAAGAATGGTGGGAATCACCCAATTTCAATGATTTTAAAAAAGCACTTGTGAGCTGCTATTGGATTGATAATTGTCAGGAGTGCATCAAGAACAAGGTTCAGAGTAAAAATGTCTACCTGGTGAAATTTATATCCTCTTCTTCCAAAAACAAGTAGCCAAGTTAAAAGTGCTGATGGCAGATTTACTGATGGAACTCAAAATCATTTGGATGATCCATTATAGTTTCCCCAGCTATGTAAAAAGGATGCTGATTGTAATGAATCATCAAACCACTGAGCAGGTTGCTGAGATGTTGACTGCATGTGACAATTGTGGTACCTGGGCAACAAACAATAAATAAGAAAGCCTCTTATAGAAGAGATGAAAGACTGAGAATAAGTGCTCTCGGTATAAAATACAGTTATCTCCATGATGTTGCTATAGCCATAATCCACCCCCATGGTATTATAACAAAAGAAATAAAGTACCACCATAGAAAGGAAATAGGAGGAATTCAATGGGCAGTATTCATAGTCCATACCAGACCTGAATAATTAAATGGTCTAACAGTAACAATGAACATCAGAGAAATGAAAGTAGAAAAGAAAACCACCATAATGATGTCTGACCTGGTAAACATCCAAAGATAGCACAATCAAGAAGTATATCACCTGACATCACAAGGAGTTATTATCAAAGAAATGATCATGATATGCAGTCTTCTAAACAGGATGCAGCTACCCTTCTGATCAAAGAAACAAAAATAATCAAGATAATGAAGCTAAAACTGAGAGAAAAAGATATTTTGAAAAAAGTGGAGATAAATATTAGGAAGCATTATAGCTTTGCCTTAAGTGCTGATGGTGGGTGATGATATTCTTAGGGGCATAGGGATGCTGTGTGTTCATGATGCTCCAGTGTTTTATTTCTGCACTGCACTTATCTAAGGTTTAAATTTTGTTTGAATAAGCCTTTCAGAGGAGCTGGGCTTTTTTATTAGAACAACATGGAATTGTCTACCAGGCACAGAATTGTGTCATGAGTATGGAGCTTATAAGACTCAATGAAGGACATGAGTAATGTATTCCACATGGCCAATTATTCTGTTAGTCTTTTTTTCTCTCAATGTGCTCTCTGGGTAGTAAGTTGAGTAATGTATTCCACATGGCCAATTATTCTGTTAGTCTTTCTTTCTCTCAATGTGCTCTCTGTGTAGTAAGTTGTGTTTGTGCTTACCAAGATAGCATTTATGGTCCTTGTGTTGCAGTGCAAACATATGTTCTGTAATGAAGTTTCTGTCCATCATGGTGTTGGAGGGATGTATGCATATATAAGACCAAGAGTCATGCCACCTTCAAAAATAGCAGATCAAATACAAGGCTGTTACAACCCTTTAGAAGTAGCTGATGGAAGAAGTTTTTGAGTGGGATTGAAGTAGTGTGAATTTGTAATTTTCATGTTTATGATGGGTGTATAATTAAGTAGGAGTGCTTGGACACATTGGCTTCATGATGCTCCAAAGTGTATTCTCAGCACTATCCAGACTCAGGGATAGAGGTCTGATGGTAATTCTGGGAGAATAGGTCTGGGGCCCAGAAATAGATAAGTCCCTATGACTCACATGGTAATGTGCAGGACTGGCCCAGTGTCAAAAGTATTCTCTGGCTATTGTTATAATGAATGGTCTGTCTAGGTACAAGTGTAGTAGTGCTTAAATTTGAGGTATTTTCTTGCAATGTCATGGTGCATTTTGTACTGATAGTCAATGCTTATGCATATACCTATCCTAACATTGGGAGCTATAGTTCACATATTCACTTTTCCCCATCTCTCCTTACTTACTTCATCAGAATTATCTAATCATGCAGAGACATGATTGTTGATAATGAATTTTATAGTTTATGAAATGAAATCATGGTTTTAAGGCAATTTCATCCCAAAATTTAGTGGGAAGTAAGAAAACAGACACCTTGTTTTATATATCTTGAAGTTCTCCATATCCCTTGTTATTTTCAATGCAGTTTGATTAAAAAATGGACACAGTTTTACTGAGTGAAATTAAGAACAACAAATAAATAATTGACAGTGAATTAAGATCAGTTTGTCACTTATGTCATAAAACAAAACATGTAAATTTAAATTATCCAAAAAAGGAGGGAGAGAAAATCAATATATAAACTTACAGTTGAATAAAGAGTAATAAATCCTTACCATTAGTTCAGTTTTTTACTTATGACATCAAAACAAAACATGTAAATTTAAATTATCCAAAACAGGAGGAGGAAAAAATCAATACTGGAACTTACAGTTGAATAAAGAAAATATAAATTACACATTGAAATAATAAACCTTTACCATTAAAATTTGCAGTTGTCCAGACAAAATATTACAGATATAATTTTTTTTCAATGGAGCTGAATGTTTACAAATTGCAATATTGAAATGCTATAATTAGTCATTAATTAAAATAAGATAGGGTCACTTTCTTGCCTTGGTCAAAAGAAATACATTAATAATTTTGTTTTTCTATCAACTTTGATTTGAATTATAGCAGCATTTTAAAAAATAGTTAAGCAATTAAATAACTAAATATTTTTGTAGATAATAATTAAATAATAAGTCAAATAAAAACTTATAATCATAAAATTGTAAACAAATAAACTCTGGACTAAAGTAAAATACCTCCTTACTTTACCATAATGTTTAGCTATCATTAACATTCTTCTATCATTTTATGATTCTCTGAAAACAACATCATAATTCTATAATCTCTTGACACAGCTATATTATTACTGCTTTGTCTGCAAACCACTTTTCACATAGGAAGGCTTTACCAAACCGTTTTCAGCATTAGTTAATATTTTTATGGGAATTTTTTCGCCAAAGTTCTTTGTCAGGAGAAATGCATTTTTTGTGCAGAAAGGCATATCTGGGAGAATATTTTTAAATACTGATGTAATTTTAACGATGGTATTCTCAGCTGCTGATCATGCATATATATGTTTGTTATCTAAAATTTGTACTTTTAGTTACTGTTGCCTTTTTTACAAAGATTCAGCTTTCATTTGTAATCTCTCTATTGAAACTTTACGGTAAAATACTACTATATAAATGTAATTTGCGCTAACGATGCTTAACGACACAAAGCTGAATTTTTCTAAATTCTTTATATTATTGAAAAGGGATTAAAAGTAAAAAAATTCTGCAATAAATTGTTTTTTTCATTTAGAAGTGATAGATTATAATGATTATGTCAAAGGATCAGTATTATTGCTGGAATATTATATTCTCAGTCCTAGATACCTAAATATGACGTGTTAATTAATATGCACACATTTTATTTTTGAAGATTATAAATTACAAATATTTGCTGTAGTTTTTTTTAAAAATGTTCTGATGTGTTTTGAATAGGATTAGCAAATTATATTGTTTTAGAAAATATTTTTGCAACTAACGCTGGTTGAGATCTTAAACACCTGGAGAATTGTTATGTTTTAAATTATCGTGCTTCAACAAAATGCTATACATAACAAATAAAATTTATTTGTTAAAAAAAATGAAAAAAATATTTTGCATTAATTATTAGAAACACTGTTTTAATATAAGGATTCTCAGGCTTCGTCATGTTATCACGTTACGCAGAAGTAAGCACACACACACACTCAAATTCAGATATCACAAATTCAAACGCCTAAATTTATTATATATATTTCACAAATTCAAATGCCTAAATTTATTATATATATATATATTTATTTTGTACTTAATTCAAAACTCACTGTAAAAAATTTTCATAGTAAGCTTTAAATATGTATTAAATTTAAAATCAAATCTTAATAAAACACCTGTACTTTATTAATTATTTTATATTTTAATTAAATATAAAAGGAAATGTAAACTATCAACGAGAAAAATGCACAAAATAATTAAAATAATCTTTTTCAACTAGACTTCATTCTTGCATAGTTATCTATTACTTTATTATAATATCAATAAAAAAACTAATGGCATTCAACATTTTTCACCAAATAACTAAAGTTTAATTTCTCAAAATAAAAAAAAATCACACTTTATTTACCCCCTCAACTTATCTATGTTTCCCTTTGCAGATAGCTGTTTAATATTGATTGAACATTTATTATTATTTATACGTTGATTTTACTGATTTAGTCAAAACATTTGGTTCAGTTAATAGACAAGTTTATGGCATTAATTGAAATTAGTTGTTAGCCACCAATGAAAAAATGGTTTAAAACAGGCAAAACTCTCCATACAGTAGTGCCACTCAGTGCCAACCAGAGTAATCAATGGATGCCAGAAGACTTGTGCATAAAATCCCCATCTAGTGCCTACTCATCCAATATCTCCAGACTAGTTTCTGGCTTGTGGCCTTCGTCAGTGAGGAGCTTTGGATCTGAGAGCACTGCACCTTTAAAACAGTAATGTGCTAGCATAAGAAATAGTGATCATGTGATGTTTAGTGGAAACAAAGGTTTACTTTTACAAGAGGAAAATATAAAGCATTTGATGGAAACGGTGTTAAACAACTATATTTACTTGATTCAATTTCGTTTTCATTTTTATGGCAGCTGTATTGAGTATTATTTATCAGTGCATAGATACGATAAAGGTTTGAAGCTGAAATTTTTAATTAAAAGTAAAAACAATAACTTCATCTTGGATTTTCGATTTACAATATGCTGATGATTGTGCTATTTTTTCAGCTTCAAAATAATTTACAAAATGTAATTAATGTTTTGGATGCAAAATTTAAAGAATCCTCAACAACTTTTATCTCTGGTTCTTTATTCATCTTGGGAATAAAAAGCAGTTTAAATATTTTGATAGTTTTATAAGTATAAAAGTGGACTGTATAGTCCAGTTTTATATTGCTTTTAATGAACTATAAAAATGGTGTATTTTATTTTAGGAAAATAACTACTGCTATTTAGTTAACTGATATAATGTTCTCGTTATTTATTAAGCGCATAAGAATTATGTAATTAAATAGAGACAGGCTTTAATCTTTATTATATGCGCATTCAATGTTTATAATAGTCAAACGATGTAATCTTTTGACTGTAGAAGGACCTCAAAAACCTCAACACAAGATAGCGACCTTGTTAAAGATAAGAACGGCCGTCTTATCCTTAACCTAAATTCCCACTTATATAGGCCAATGTGTAGCATCTTCATTTGAGAAATGAAGCTGATACTCCCTTCACTTTTAAGTTCATTATTTCCTTCACAAATTAACTTATGCGAAATCTTGCGATTTACAGCAAGTTAATATTAGGTTATTTTCAAATGGGAATATAGAAACTGATGTAACGTTCTAATTATTTATTAAGCATATAGGAAATATGTAATTAAATAGAGAAAGGCTTTAAACTTAATCATTTGCACCTTCAACATTTATAATAGTTAAACGATGTAGTTTTTTTGACTATAGAGTAACCTGTATGAAGTGAGACTTAAGACATTAGAGAAGTTTCATTTAAGTATGCTTCTTACAATTTTTTAAACACAATGGCAAGATTATAAAATAATTCAATGTTTTTTCAACTTGCTGGGTGTGATTCCATACCGTTGACCATCGTAAAAGCACACCTTCATTCAATTAGACATAAAAAACAAATGATCAATGCAATCTTATACAAGGGGGTTTTAAGATGAACTTAAGTTGGTTTTGTGGGAGAATTATATTTCATCTATATTGTAAGGTTTAATTCAAATAAATTCCAAAGAAATTCAATGTTAATTGTTTCTATTAGGAAAATATGACAGAGAATAGAATACATGGCAGAGTTACAATTAGATTGGGTTCAATTATTTTTAAAATAATCTTTCTGCTGAAGAAATATCCAGAAAGCAGAAAAATGTGGATGTATTTGTGGATCACAGAATGGTTTGTATTGTCATCGCAGAACCCATTTCTAGAAAAACATCTTTTTCGTTTTTGTCTCTTTCCTTCCATTTTTGCTTCTTTTTATTGGAGTTAAAATTGTCATATTCATTTAGAAAGGCTGAAAATGAAATGTAAATATATATTTTAAAATAATCTAATGATTTGTAAAGAAAATATATTTTTCCTTTTGAAGCAAATTATTTCATAGAATATTTCATAGATAGCAAAAAATAAAAAGCAAAGAAAGAAACTCAAAAAATTTTAAAATAAATTGTTATAGTAACAACTCTTAAATATATCGCCTCAAATGTAAAATTGAAATTTTTCTTTATCTATAAAAATTGTGTTGTTTAAGGCATTAGAAGTAACTATGATGAATTTTGAATCAGAAATATTGAATTATAAGATTAGATCGCTCTGCAACCATATTATAACAAGTTTATTAAATAGCAGACGCTGATTCGACTAAATATTAATTTTTTTCTTGTAAAAGTTAATTAAATATACTTAATACTCAAAATTAAATTTGATTAAGTTATTAAAACAAGATACCAGGAAAATATTCTCCATGTGCATAATTCTATGTTACAAAGAGTAGCAAATAAATATCAAATTAGGAATATACACTTTATCTTAAAAAACAAAAGAGCATGCAAGCTCTAACAAGTTTTATGGATAAATGCCTCCAAGAGAAAGCATTTTAAAAATCTCTATCTAGAAATTATCAATACCCTCAGACCAGTTTCATGCTTTTGGCATTCTTCAGTGAGGCGCTAGGATATTTCAGGCACCAAATCCAAAATACTAACTCTAAGCCAGCACTTATCTGACAGTTATCTTTTAAGTGGACCTGTTCACAAGTTAACACTTTTAAATTCAATTAAAAACTGGAATATAAAGTATTTACCTTATATAAGAGTAATGTAAAACTTTAATTTTAATGTATATAGGTTATATATTACATCTAACAAGTCTTGCAGTAAATAACTTTTTAGATTTCAACTATTTGAAAAACATCAATAACATGAATTGAGCTGAATTATTATTCATATTTGTCAAGTCAACATAGTCTGTGACAGTCACACAATTAACATTTCTTTTATGTTGAGGTTTTTTTCCAGACTTCTAGAAAAAACATTCATTATGATATGATAACCATTTGCATCATTGATGATGGGTGTACTTTTTTGCTTCACCAGCAATTTGTGGAGTATTATATGTTTTTTCTAATAAAACTGACTATTCATTTATACTAATCTATTTTAACTTGGTCGTGGACGTTTCTATGTGCACATTAGACACCTGTTTATTTCCTTTACTTTTGTTTTATTCTCCAGAAGTCATTAAAAGCATTATTATTTTAAAGATATTTTTATTACTCCTAACATTCATTTCGGTATTGTGCTTTCACAACCACAAAAAATTGTAGGAAACATCTCAGCTTGGTTACTTACTTTTTATTTCCATACTCAAATAAATAGTTTTACATTCAACAAATATTTTCCAGGATTGTTGCAGAATTATTGGATATTGTGATATTCTATTAATCTCTAGCTACTAGTTTATCGTTATTGATAAATGATTTATTAAGTATACAGAAGGCACAAACTGATAATCATTTATATGCTTTAATTATCAAGAAGGTGATTATCAAATATTCAATAAATAACAAAATTCATTCATTAACACATAAATGTATAACACTCAAGTCCCATAATAATTTCCATCTTTACTATAGATGGTACTTTTAAGATGAAATATGATATAGTACTAGCCATGGTAATATAATAAATAAATTATTGTACATCTTTTATATTACAATGCAATTTTGTTCACTGTGAAAAATCTATTATAAAAAATCAAACTGTCTTTAAATAATCAACTTCAAAGTAAAACTCTAGCAGCCAAAGACTGCTCTAAACATTTTTACCAATTGGTAAATACAAATGTTTAAACAGTTTTTCTTCCTAAATTTATTCTATGCCTGCCTAACTAAACATTGATTTACTAATCAATATTAAATACTGTGTTAATGAAAAAATGTTCATGTTTAAATCCGTGTTACAGATTTGGTTTGCCAATGCATGCTAGTGTTTATCTCTAAATTCATTTTCTGGCTCAAATTTAATACATTTTATACTATATTTTTAACCTATACTAAATCAGAGACACAAATTTTACTTGCATCACTGTCTTGTTTGAGAATTTTATTGTGATCAATATAAAGAGATAAGCAGAATTTTCTTGCATAAATAATAAACCTACATTAATATCCCCCCCCCTCATTTTGATAAAGTGCTCTCAAGATTATCATCATTACTTTTATTATATATATATATATATTTACTGGTGTTTCATGCAGAAATAACTTATCTATTATATTTACATCATTTAGATCGCTTATCAATTTACAGTGGTAACAGGTAATCTAAGTAAAACTGTTTGCCCTTAATACTGCATATAATAAATATTTCATGATAAATAAGAGAAAAGGATTTAGGGTATGTACTGTTTACTTCCTCGAACCGTTTCGCTGACAATATACTTGTAAAAACAATAAAGAAGGTGAAGCTGTTCTTTTGAAGCTTTTTTTATATGTTAAAGTATCCGCCAGGAAGCGAACCCACAAACCCAGGACAACTGCTTGTATGACAGCTGTCAACTTTTTCAAGACAAATTAATGTAGGATTTACTCTGTAAATGCATTTTTACTTTCATTCAAGCTTCATTGTTTAATTAAAAATTATTATAAAACTTGATCTCAAAAGGGAGGTCTTTTTAATAATGTAACATTAATAATAAAGTTAGACTAATTTAATTAATCATCTTACTTAATGTCAGTCGTCCCCATCCTGATGCCATGCAGATAACATTGTCTTCAATTTTGTATGTTCTTTCTACCAGACAAATTGGATTCACGTAGTCAGTAAAGGTGATTGGATGGCTTAATTTCAATAAAGTGACATCATTAAAATATTTGCGAGTGTTATAACTTTCATGACGAATTAATTTCACGACTTGTCGAAATTGTTCCGTTCCTTCAATATTAATCTTATGATGATCTCCCAGAATGACTACCCAGTTAGATGGATACAAAGCTCTAAAAATATAAATACTTATTTATTTTCTACCTGTCATTATCTATATTATATTTATTCATTTCTAAATTTATCAAATCGATCATTATGAATATATAAAAGGTAAATATGACAAAATCAGTTTTAAATAAGCCAATACATGGTCAAAGCTTCTTTGAATATGTCGAAGTAAACATATATAGTAATGAGAAGATATTATTCACAAGTCATATCACACATCAAGTGATGAGAGATTTATAGATTATCTTTTCTATTTACTTTCTGAGAATTGTTACATAGGCTTTAATCAACCAATATTTAGATACCTGGTAAGACATCATATTCCTTAAAAAAGATAGGATATAAATATAATAAACTGTATTTGAAAATGTTTCACAATCTACAATGTTTAATTTTATTACTATTATAAATTATATTTTTACTGTAGCATTAATAAGCAGAACATTTGATTTAATACTTCCGTGTTAAAGCAAAAACAATGATTTTCAATATTGCGACAAATATAGGTAATACTGGCATTCAGCAAATTATTAAATAAACGCATAACCATTAAAAGATAATATCTTTAGAGATGAATTTATAGAATGGATACCATTTAAATCTGTAATAAACCTGTTAAGGTTTAGAAAATCGTTTATACGTTAGATTAGTAAACATTCTCCATAACTAGTCATTCTTTTTAATGTAATAGTTTTAAATTTTTTAACAAGATAGTAAAATTTTTTTTTACACAAACAAAAATATAAGCAATACAGATTATAGTAATTAAGTTCATAATGACATATTTTGGACGTTTTCCAATTACTTGTCAGATTATTAAAACTTTTAATATTTTAATTAAAAGCAAAGAAAAGCACAGAAACACTTTATGCGGAGAAGGTTTGGCTAAACTTGGATGGTTTATAAAGTACATAATCTGAATTTAAATCAGAACGGAAGTAAGCTGAATATTTTTCAAGAAAACAAAGATTTTTTACGTATCTAGTTTTATATTCAACGTAGACAATTATTGCTTATTGATCTATCCATTGAAATATATGAATAATTTTTGCCATGTAAACAATCAGAGTAATGAAAATGCATAAGTTGCTTATATTTTGAGTGTTTTGAGCTATATGATTCAGTAATAACGTTAAATGAATGTTACCTTGTTAAAAATTGATATATATTAAAGAAAATATTACAAGGATAAAAAAGTTTTATTTTGAATATCAGTATATGCATGTAAATATTGTTAACATGAAAACTGGGCTGTTATTTTAATTGAGACTCAACAGACGATATCCAGATAATAGAAATCATTTCAGGAATGTTGAAGAAATATCTTGTGTATGGGGATTGTCTCTAAATGACTTCTACTAGCTGGAGAATGACTAATCAATCATTGGTTATATGTTAATGCGAAACACAAGCTAATGTACACATAGATGAATTTATAATATATACACATGCAAGTGTGTATTAGAGTCTTATTAAAGCAATTAAATAAAAAAAATGATACAATCAAAATTATGACTTGATCATGATCAATACATTAATTGTTTATTATTCATTCATTTATTCTCAACTGGATGTAGAAACCTTTTAAGATAATTTGAGCTAGAAAGAGAAGAATTAAGAGTTATTATATATATTAATAGAGTAAATTCATTTAGACTCAGGACTGCTAATTAATATTTAATGGTTTCCTAGCAACATTGAAAGGTAAAGTTTTTTTCTGTTTATATACATATAATTTCTTAAATTTTCATTTTTTATCAATTAAAAATAATCTATAAAAAGATTTAATTCATTATATATATATATATATAAGGAACTTGAACTTACACTTTCAAACTCTCCATCATTATCCAATTCATCTTATACAACTGATAAACATGATAGCATATATGTGAAAAAAATAAATGATCCACAATATATGTATTTCATGCTGAACCAACACTCATCAGTTGATCCAGACCATCATATCCCACACATATATACAATCACTGCTCAATTTATATTAAGATAGTAAATCTTCAAACCTTAATGAACACATCTCAATCCTATATAAACTGAGCAGTGATTGTATATATGTTTTGGAGATGGTGATTTTGACCAACTGATAAATGCTGGTTCAGCACGAAATACATATATTGGGATCATTTAACTTTTTCACATGTATGTAGTCATGGGCATTAGTTGTATAAAATGGATTGGATAGTGGTGGAGAGTTTAAAAGTTTGAGTTTAAGTACCTTGTAATTATATTAAGTTTAGAATAGAAAATTTACAGGTATATATATATATATATATATATATATATGAACTAACTCAAGATAATATAAAAAATACTAATAAAAGAAAAACACACATTCATCATAAAGCACAGTCTGCTGGTTAAAATATTAAAGCAGCTTTATAGAGAAGTAATTGTGTGGGGTTTTTTTTATTAGTGTTAACTAAAAGTTTTAATATAATTTTAAGGTATTTCTTTTATTTAGAGTTTAGGTATGATACAACAAAGCAAAAAACAAATTAAAAACTATCAATACAGCTGAGATCACACAATCTACTAATATTTACATGACTCATATTTTATAAATCATAGACGTGGAATGCTCTTTTGTTTTAGTTTCAAATAGAAAGGTAGATCAGACATCAATATTTTATATATGTAAAGGCTTGAAGCATCTAACTTCCCAAATATTGTTACATGTATGGAAATCTATTCCATGAACTGTTGAATAAAATAATTAAAATATTTTAAAGATTTATAGATGTAAATTTGAAAGGTTTATTAAAAATATGTCTAAATATTTTCCTAGCTAGTGTTATAGTTTATTATTTGCTATTTACATATGTGGTGAACAAAACAAAATTATGACTGTTGTTCCCAGGGGGTTGGAATGTTTCTACTGTTGATGGATAACGATTGAGGATTTTAATAATCATCTGATTTTGGATCCAATCTGCAATTTTCTGATGAGCTTTTATTTAAGTACTTCCACCTGCAGATTACTTTAAAGTGAAAAAAGGTTATACAAATTGGAAGAATGATATATTAAATAGGATATGGTTGAGCTTTGTAAAATTATAAAAAGTTAAACGTTACGCCTTGATTATGCACAACTTGAGTGGAAAAACAACCTTGTGAACTCTGGTGATAAATCAAATATAGTTACATGATTAATTATTTAATTTAATAGAAGTCATTAAATATAAAAGTTCAGAATTATGCTTTAACAGTTCTCATTGTGATGAAAATATAGAACATTATTTATATGAATGTACAAAACTCTTTTGGTAAAACAAATAATATTTTATAAGAGAATTGAATGTTACACTTGGTAAACCACTGAAAAATTAAAATGTATTATGGACAAGTGCTTATGAAGACAGAAAAATAAAAAAAGACATGTATTTACAAAATGTACAAATAATCTACATATAATGAATTATTCCTTTGAGTAAAGTGTTTAACAGAAGTGGACGTAAAATGAAGCTAAAGCAAAATTGGATTACAATTTGATTAACAAAAATAGTACTTCAAGATTGTAATATTCTTAATGCATTTAACACAAAAAAATGATCATCTATTAGCGAGATGTAAGAAACGTGTTAATGCAAACTAAAAAATCGAAAACTATAAAGAAAATCAATATTAACAATGGATATTCCTAATATTCAAAAACAATCTAATGAATTTAAATTAAAAATTACCAATCGTTTTAAAATATTAAAAGATTTTGAAGATGGTTCACACTTGAATGAAATCAATAAAAAGATAATTGAAATATTATTAAGAACTGCAGAAAAGATAGTAGATACAAAAAATAGCTATTTACCAGTATTTTTTTTTAGTAAAAGAAGACAAAGTATGAAGAATACAGAAAATAATTTTAATATCTAGAGTTTTGTAAAATAGTTGAAAAAGAGTTAATAACAATATATGAAAATATAATTGGGAATTGGCAAAGAAAAAAAATTGAAGAAAATAAAAATGTGAGTAAAACAGGCAAAACTCTCCATACAGTAGTGCCACTCAATGCAAGCCAGAGTAACCAATGAATGCCAGAAGTCTTGTGCATAAAATTCCTATCTAGTGCCTACCCATTCAATACCCCCAGACTAGTTTCTGGCCTGTGGCCTTCATCAATGATGAGCCCAGGACCAGAGAGCACTGCACCTAGATCTTAGGATCTAATGCAACCCTCCAGCAGCCCCCTTTTATCTCTACTTAACAACAAAACTATGAGAATACAATTGAAAACACAATATTTTCAATCTAAGCACAATAGCTTATATAGTCATATAGGTCTGAACTCAGTTCAGTACCTACATATTTTGGTGCCCCCAGCTCTTTAATAATCATAGCCACCACTATCCCACCAGACATGACCAGTATTAAACCATTAAACATCACATGTGATGTTTAAAAGTGTGAATAATATCTTCATATTGAAAAAAAGTTTTTGTTACAATAGGAAGAAAATATGGAATTATATATAAAAAAAAGTATGGCATCATGAAATGTTTTGAAGTATTGTCTAAAGAATTATATAGTAATAAAATCAATAAAACAAAGTATCATCTACAGGTATTATATCAATTGCCCAGAACATTAAATAAAGATGTGAAACATGCAATAAAGAAAAGAAAAGCTGCAAAAAATGGTGGAATTTTAGTTGGGCTTAATAGAAGATGAAGAAAATCTTTTACTGTACCTATATTAAATGTCTGAATGATAAATATTGATCATATATTCAAAATAATGCTATAGTAACACTAATAATTAAGAAGATGATAAAGAAGATATTAGGAATTACAGATTTATCAATCTCCTATTAGTTCTATATAAAAATCTTTACCAAGATAAACTTATCTGTAACAAACTTTGGACTCAAACCAGTCAAAAAAACAAACTGGATTTAAAAATGGTTTTAATACAATGAATCATTTCCTAATATTGAGAGAAGTTATAGAAGACATGGATGAATATATATTATCAATATATTTTGAATTTGTAGATTACAAAAAATCATTTTCTTCTATAAGCATTTTTATAGTGATTAAAATATTGCATGATCACATACGTCAAAATGTGACAATGATTAGGTTACTTGTAATTCTAAGAAGATAAATATTGAATAGAGTGATTACACATCACTAAAACTTTTTATAGCAGTTTACATAAATTATTTGTGCATTCAAAGGGGAAGCTAAGGGAGGGAAAATTAATAGATATTATTTATGTAATTTAGATTTTGCAATTAGTGTAATTGTTATACAAACAAAGCTTCATAATTTAGAAAATATTGCAAGAGTAATCTAATGAAAGTAGAAATATAGGATTTAAGATAAATACTGCAAAAACTAATTTTCAGTGGATTTTCTCATAAGTAGAATATAGTGACTGATACACATATATTTGAGGAAATTAACAACTACAAATACCTTAGTCAGATTATTAATACAGATGGAACATAGCTGATAAAATTAATTCTAGAATTAAACTATTATAGATTGGTTTGTTAGAAAAAATAACATTAAAAGGAAATATATCTTTATGTTTGAACGTTTTTAATAAATGCCTTTCATCAATTATGGATCGAAGACTTGGACACTTTAAAAAAATTGCATAGATTTCAGATCACTCAACAGATTATGGAAATACGTTTGCCAGAAGAAACAAGATAAATCAAAAATTAAATGTATGAATGAGAAAACAAACATATCACTGACATCATAGAAATAATTAAGAAATTGAAATGGAACTGATCTGGACATTTTCAAGAAGAGATATTAGATGAACAGTTGTTGTAATTAACTAGCTCTCAATGTAATAAAAAAACTAGAAAAAAAAGACATATAATAAGAGAATTTCCTGGTATGTTATGGAAATGAGAGCTAGAGATTAGAGAAATTCGATTACAATTGGTAAATCTGTCATGCTGCAATGTATCAATAACGGTTGAAAATAATACTTTATTAGAGGGAATATATATATATAAATAATGAAAATAATTTATATAAATATATAATTTTTTTTATTCTTGAACAGAAAGTCCATTGGAGGTGGAAACTAAGAGAAGTTTACTTTTTTCTTTTTAATGAATAATTATAATAAATTTGATAATAAGTTTCAACTGAAGTAAATAGCCTTTCTTATAAAATCAAAAACCATACTTTAACTATCTATGAAGTATATTTAACAACTATTGATTCTTAGATTTCAAATCATTATTCTTCACGTTTAAAAATGCAAAATTAATAACATCCTGCAAATATACTCACAATAGTAAACAACTAATTATCTCTCATCCTCCTCTGAATCTTCTTGGTACATTAGCATATACAAACACTCCTTCTTTTATAGAATAGCTATCCTACCATGTATTTCTATTAAGTACTTGTTTTCAAAATCTAATAAAAAGATTTAACAATCGTTAAAAATTCGTAAGATTAATGATCTTATTTTTAATTTTTTTCAGTAAAAAGTACTAGTTGCAGTCAATTAAAATTAATTTTATGTCCAGTTAATAAAATGTCTTCAGCTTCAATAATAATTACTTAAAGCAATAATTCTGATAAAGGCTACTAGATAGTGCTACTAACGTTATTTTAAATTAGATCATGTGACATCTGTCTTAATTTTTTTGACATTTTATTTTTTGCTATTAAGACTTTGGCGATTTTATATTGCTAAAGCTATTAATATATGGTGTATCTGAACATAGTTCAGTCCCATATAGCTATTTAAGTTAGATAGCTAGATTGGAAGACATATGGAAGTCTAAAAATTTCGGATTTTCTTCTTAATAGTTATACATTAGATAAAGTGCTGGGCTTGTCCTGGTATTTTTAATCTAATGTTTGAATATCCTAGCATCTCACTGAGGACGCCAGTAGCAGAAACGTGTCTGGTGTTGGGGATAATTTTAACAGCTTTTCTAGTTTATCGGTTCCTATTTATCATAGCTCAGTTCTTATTTGACTTAGCAGCAATGTTTCTGAAGGCAATATTTTAAGATAAAGGATATTTGCTTTTTCGTTTTTACTATATAACATTTTACAATTGTGGGTCCATTTTCTAGAAGATTATCTCTGTAACATAAAATATCATATAAATTCACACAGACACCCTTTAATAATCTTTTATTTTTTTTTGCTAAAATTATATCCAGAAATCATTAAATTGAGTTATAAACTTCATTCAAAGTGAAAAACATTGAAGGGTCTATCAGTAATTAATGTTTTTAAATATAAAATCAGATTTATAATGGAACTTGAATTTTGACTCTATAAATCAGTGGTTGGTATTCCATTAGCACTGCGAAATGTATCATCGCCGTCTCCCCCCCCCCCAAATATTACATTTGTCCCTTGAAAATATCAATAACATGACAATCATTTTAATATTTTACATAATCATTATGTAAATATAGATAATTAAACTATTTTTAATTATTTTAAGCGATGCTTGAGATTCTATTCAAAGATGCTGCTAATTATAGCAGTGGTAAAAACATCATAATCGGTAGGTTTAATAAACATCAAAATAAAATAATAATCGGTAGGTTTCAAAAAGTATTACCAAGTCTCTTTTTTTGTATCAGCACATGAAATTGGCACCATAAGAATTGCATAGTTGCTGCAGCATCAATAGTTATTTGAACATGTTATATTTATCTATTTTGATTTCTCTTCAGATCTAATAAATTTTTATTGTTTTCATTTAAGATGAACAATAAAATATTGTTGTTGTTTTTTCTTGTAGTTAACATTTATAAGTTAACATATATATATATTGCAAAAAATATAACAAAATAATAACAGAAATATTATTTTAAATATTTATCACAATGGGTGTTAGTGTTAAGTATATTAAAAAAATTATATTTGTCTACTTGTTACTGCATGAAAAAAATTAAGATAAAAGGTTAAGGTCGATCTAATCCAGATATTATCAGTTAGTAAAATAAAACATTAGTTTTTTCATTAAAGATTAATATGAAAAAGTAAAATGGTTATATGGTTGTGGAATTAGAAATACTCTGCTTTATTTTCCTTGTTTACTTTTTGGTAGTGATACTGTAATAAAGCACTCCTATTTAAAAATATCATGGCTTATCACTGTTACAGATTAAAGTATATCCATATAGCTAGACAGATTGGAATTTTTTTCTACTAATTTGAAGTCTTCTTTTTATTGTTGACGAATTAGAAATTGAGCTTTCAATAATTTTTTTATTTTAATTTTTGTTTAATTATGTTTTCCATGGTCTTTAATATTTCTTTTTTTTTTCAGAATTAATGATTTAAAATGTGATAGACATAAATGATCTAATAAATATGAAACATTGTGTGGTCACTAGTAATATTTTATACTAATCATGCAAACTATGATGGTTCTAAAAAAAATACTAATTTGCCCATAGGAAACACATTGCATGTAAATAAAGAGAGCAATCTTCCATAATTTAGACAGCAAGTTTTAAGACATATCAGGAATATCGAAATTTATGGCAGTCAATGAATCTTATTATATGTTTTAATGCACATATGGGCATTGTTTTTATTTTGAATTAGAACATTGTATTTAAAATTTTAATATATATAATATTAAAATGCATACTTTATTCACAGTTATAAACAGTCGCCAAAGTTAGGCAGAGGAACGAGTAGAATAAAGAATAAGCTAGACAGAAGGAGAGGGATCAATAGCATAGTTTTTATTTTTGGTCATATAGTTAAACTTCAAAATAATAATTTAAATCTTAACTCAAAATATAGGTAAACATTTACATACAAAGACACTTTAAATATTTGTGTGCATAAGTTGTTGGTGTGTGAGAGTGTTAAAATTTATAACATTTGTTTAAATAAGGTAAACGTTCAAGTTCAATTCTACATTTTAAATAAATTCTAAATAGGTTACTTTACTTGTAATTAACTGTGTTTTTGGTAAACATATTTGATTGGGTTTATTATAAAAGATTCAACACACAATTTTAATTAAATTATTTTGGTAAGTGTTTTGAAGGGCAATGTAATTATTTTAAGTTCAAGATCAAAGTGTTAATTATAAAATTAGATGAATTTTTGAAAAACATATTGTTAATACTTAAATTCAAAAACAAATTTTTAATTAAATAATTTTGGAAAGTATTAAACAGTGTAATTAACTTAATCACATTTAATACTCGATGGTTTGTGGATCTTGTAACTTGTTTATCAAATTTTACACAAGTTGAGACAAAAGATAATTATCATGAAGATTAAAAGTGAATTGTTTCATTTATTTATTATACTAGCACAGAGGTCCCCAACCCTATGCCTGCAGGCACCATGGTGCTTGCAGACCATTTTATGTATGCCCACTGCTTTCCGAACACGATAAAAAATTATTTATCTGATACAAATAAATTTAATTTTTAAAATTTCTTATAAATTATTGTATTATATTGTAGGGCATACTATACTTTTACAACGTAAAAATATAAACGTTAATTATATATTAAAATTTTATTTTTGAAATAAATATTTTTTTGTACATTATGTGTATTATTAACAATATCCAACTATAAATTTACACTGAAAAAATAAATGTTGCTCGCCATCTGGTTGAAAAAAAAATGGTGCCTACCACCTGGCCGGTATTATAAAATGTGCTCCTAAGTGCAAAAAGATTGGGGACCCCTGTACTAGCAGATTGAAAAGGAAGTTAGACTGTTATTATTCTGAATTTTTCTCTACCATAGAGATAGTTTGGAAAACAATCTTTGTGAAATGGCAGAAAGTTTGAATGTTAATTAAAATAAGGTGTTAAACATTTACATAAAAATCCATAGGATCACTCTTTCTCAGATTGACTGACTCAGCTAAAGTGATATTCTGATTATCCCCAAAGTAATTACAAGAATCAGCTAATCTTGGAAAAATCTCCAATCTATGACACTTGTTGAATGTTGTACTTTGTATAAAATTAATAAAATTGTTGACAATACATTAAAGACCATCAGATATTTGAAGATCACCTCTAAACCCAAGCTAGAAAGCCAAACTATAAATTCTTTGAATAAATATATTTTACACAGACTTCTATGTATATACCTCAAAAAGGAAAAGTAATTTATCAAAAAAATACATAGCAATGTATTCCAGATATAAATTTATTTTATCTATTTTTACTTTACTTTTAAAAAAAAAGTGTTTTTTTTTTTTCTATATAAATTTATGTTTCTTTATTTGATATAATATTTTTTTAGTTACATTTTCGTTTACGAAATCATTAATATGCATAGATATATGTAGACAAAAATTTTAAAGAAGGTCATTTTGTCACATACTATGATGATGATAAAATCTTGAAATATATTTCTTTCTAATGTTTGTTAATCATTTGTATATTATCTTATATAAGTTGCTTTATGAATCCTCAAATCATAGTTATTGTTTTATTAACAGGTATGAGTAGAATTTTTCATGTAATGATATTGAAAGCGTTTAAATAAAAATAAGTTTTATAACATTCTCGTACGTTTAAATAAATGTTGTAATTATTAAAATAGAATTAAATAATGATATTGCATTAAAAGTGTATACAGAGCAATGTACACATGTAATGCAAATCTCATACCTGCTTTTGAAAGTGAATTGATTTTTTAATTATTAAAATTTATATCAACATTAGAAATGTCTAAAATTAGTTACGATAACAGTTTTACTTAAATGAAATAAACTTAATAAAATAGAAAATCGTGAATAATAAGATTTTTTTAGCAGTAGTTTTTTTTACAATTTAGCCTGGTATTGGGATTAATAATATTGAATACTCATGGAAGGATTTAGACAGTTTTAAGAACGGACTTGTATAAGTGATTTGTTGGAAAATAATATTAATTATAATGTAGCCATCTATTATTTATTTGTTAGAGGATGTGTTATTAATCATGTTTATAAACTGAAAAAAGAGTGACCAAAAATTTATCTTTTTAAGTGGTTTTTTTTTGTGTGTGTGTGTGTGAATAGATAATAAACCCAGTATTACAAATCCTATGTAGATATTAGAATAATAAATATTGTATTGGTTCATAAAATTATTTCTATTTTATAAGCATGTTAATGTGACCATGCTATAACATACCTTTTAAAAGATATATGTTATTTTTCCAGGCTTACAATTTCTTACATATTGAACCAGGTAGGAGAAGGATCGAATAAAAAAATATAAAGAGAATAATCTTCTTTACTCCTTAATAAAAAACAAAATTGTAAAACAAATTGTTGACCTCTTTTATATAAAAACTTTACAAAATTATTCATTATAAATTCTATCTACTCCAGCTGTAATTTAGTATTGCATCACACCAAACCCTCAGGCAGAGAAGCACAATACCAAAGGTACCTATAACCAGACTGAAGTTATACAATGTGTAACTTGTGATGACCTTTCCAGGCCACAGAACTTCCCACTGCTGAATTTAACCCCTGTCATTCTAGACACTTTATTTGTTTTGAAATAATCTTCAGGCACCAATTATTTACAAAAAGTAACTAACATGCCCTCAGTGACAGATTCTAATTCAGCCCCTGATAAATCCTAACTAGTTCAGTCAAAGCATAATATAATAAAATGATTTAATAGATTCTTTACTTAGTGATAATTAGTGGTATTAGTAAAAGAATTGACTGTCAAAATATTAATTTCCAAAATAATTTATTTTAAATACTTTAAATAGATTAGTGACTAATTCATCCCTTCCCTGAATAAAATAATGATTAGATATCATATATCAGGCACACATATTTTAAATAAACATATAGCATTAAAAAATATTATATATGATGCACACACATTTTACCATTGGGGTAATTCTACAAATATTTGTTTATTACATTAACCTGCACATGAATAGTTCTTTCATGCTAGTTATAGAGTTTAGTTCTGTTGACTCCAGATACCTCAAAGATTATAATGGCTACAGTAATAAATTACTGTCACACTAGGAATGGGAATAAAAAATAATTAATATTACCTATAGGTTTTCAGATACGCGTTCCTCTGGATAGACAGCTGCTTCTTTCTCCTGTGCGGTGCATGTTGTACCAACCAGTTGGAATTTGGATTGCTGATGAATGTGGTTCCCTGCTGCATTTCAGTCTGATAGGCAAATGTTTGAACAGCATAGATTGTTAGGTGTTTATTGTGGCTAATTAGAGACCTTCATATATTCTAGAGCAGTCAGAGCCTGGAATGCAGTGGTATACTTCTTCCGATTAGCAAAGCATGTTTTTCTTGGCATTCACAAAAATAATTTTAATTTGCACAGACTGTAAATTATATTAAGTATCCAACAAATAACACTGCTACAAGATGATGAGTGTTTTTCAGGCATATTTATATGTGCCCCTCTTATTGTTCTTATCCTTCCAAATCAGTTTGATTACATTTTATATTAATTAAATTCCCATTGTTTCTTAGTTCACATTTCTTTTTAGATTAATCTAACTGAGGATAAGATATAACTTTTTAATTATTCCAATTGTTTATTTATTGCTAATTAATTATTCCCATTCCATCTTTGCTTATCAGTTGAGCAATTTTTGAATTTGACTTAACTTTTATATTACAAACATTACCTTCCATTTTTTTATTTCAACTATATTTTATGTGCATATATATACGTTTAATGTCTTTTAAAATCAACTCTTTCATTTATGCACAATATATTCTCACTTCTTTACGTAATTAACTTTGACGTGTACATTTTCATTTCTTTTAAATAAACAAAAAGAGAGTTTTTTTAAATTTCATGTAAAAGATTTTTTAATTTTAAATTTTACTTAGTTATATTTTTCCCTCCCCCTTTTAATTGCTTTTCTATTTTTTTTTTTGTAAAAAAACTTAGCAAATTTCTAGGCATAATGATGCAACTTTTTTTCTTCATTTCTCCCTCTGGCAATCTACACTGTTTTTACAACAAAATTAAACAAAACTTCTTTTAAAACCTTTTAATATTAACTTCTGATTTTCTAATACTAATTATTTTTTCCTCTTTCCTATTTTTTGGTATAAAATTTTAATTTTAAAATTTTATTATAAATATGTAATGCTTAAATAGTGGTACATTATACTGCTTCCCCGACAAGAGTAAAATGTGTCAGTTTGACCATTTTCATCTCTTAAAAACACTGTTTTTTTACATATATTATTTATGTTTATGCTAAGATATTTATTTTATCTAAGTTTTTTTTCTTTACATCTTGAACTACATACACTGAGAGCAATCTTCTTTGATTGTGCTTTTCTTCTTTCTAGGCTGACAATATTGCTTATGATGATCTGGTGCTAAATGATGACCACCAACTCAACACTTCTTTCTGGTGGGATAAGGATATGAAGATGGCAGATGCATAATTTTCCTGGCTTAAACAGACTTACACATATGTTAAATGAAGCTTTGTATGCCAGATTTTCCTACCAGACATTTGGATGAGTCCAAGACTTGCTCCATTGCAACAGCACCCAGAATGCACAACACAAAAGAAAAAGATCACTGTGAATGGCAGGATTGATCTATTGTCCAATTTGACTTACACTTTTGAAATGATGTATGAAATATGTGGACTCTCTCACAAAGAAGTGATCTGCAGATTATCCTGGTTGTTCCCAGTGTACATATTTACAGAATGGATGGGTCCAGAATTTGCTGAGAATCCTGAACCTGATAAACTTTTTCCTTGTGAGTCCATTATAGGTATTATTTCCACCCTTCCTATAGCCTTACCCTTTCCTTCTTCCCTAAAACTCACTTCTACACTTCTGACCCTCCTTTCTTTCAATTACAATCCTCTCTACACTCCTACCATAAACTTAGATTGATATTCCATTTATATTATCTATTTACTTATTTATATTAACCCTTACAAATATTATTTAAAACCATTTATTTAATTTTCTTCTACTAACATGTGTGTATTAAAAAAACTTTTATTTGATGGTGTCCCATCGAAAACACTTCATTTAATTTCTTCACTTTGTATCTCTCAAAATTATTATTCACATACTTTTCTCTTGCCTACTAATGTTGTCTCCCTTTTTCCATAGTCGGATTGCTAATTTATCTTTAAATACAAAATTCTCATATTCAGGTTTAGCACCAACATCAAAAATAATTTTCTGTTTTCAACTCATAGTCCAGTTATAAATCCCTTGTGTTATTTTTAGCAGTCCATCCGATCAATATCATTTACACTCGGCCAAGTGATTCTTTCTTCCTTCCTACTAATTCTCTAATGTATGTTCCTTTTCCCCTTTTGTCTATCCCATGCTTCTAATTTGTTGTTTTGTCTTTTTCCCATTCTGTTCTATTTTCTTCCTTGTAAATCAGAAAACCTTTTTTTTGAGCAAAACTCCACATTTTTATCAAGTATCTCACTTTCTTACTGAGTGCATTGATAACAATGAATGGAAAGAATTCATTTCTAGAGTTTTTTGAATGTGTTAAATAAAATTGCTTTATAAATAGTTTCTGTTTCTGTTTTAAAATTATACTCCTTAATCTTTTCCACTATTTTTCTCTTTGTTTTAAGTCTATGCTTAAAACGAACATTTACTTTAACCTTTCATTTTTAGTTTCTTGTGAAAACTCTTTTACGTTATCTTCTGTCTTTAACTTATAACTTTCTTCTGGATTTTCTACTTTCTCCACCACACTATCTATCTATATCCAATTTCTATCTATTTCTATATTTGTTTCCATCTTATCTATTTCAACACTATTTGATTTTAATTTAATTTCATGTCTTTTATCACCTCAACTTCCTTTTCTATTTTCTGACTTTCTTTAGTCAAATCTATTTTTATGATTTCTTGATTTTTTGTACCTTTCCTATTATCTCATGTCTCATTTCTCTCATTTCCACTTTGAGCTCTGCCAGCATTCCTTGCTGACTTTGCTAGAATTCTTGATGCATTTCTTTCATCATATTCCTCATCATTTTGATCATCATCTGGGTCTCTGATATCTCTTTCACTTTCTTTACTACTTGTGGATTTTTAAACAAGATCAGGATTTCTTCCAACATTATATCTGGTCCATTATTTCTGTACTTATATTTATTTCAATATTTGTTTTATTCAAAGCATACAGCTGATTCTAATCCTTTTAGTCCTATCATCTGTACCTGTCCCTGAATGCAGTTAGCTTGTCTAAACATATATCTGTCATTGATTATATTATATATGTGACTATTATTATTAATTATAATTCTTTTAATTTTTTTTTTAAAATTCTATTTATTATCATTTCTATAATTCACTCTTTACAGCTAATGAACTTTTTATTTTCATAATTGATTCTAAAACAATTACTTTTTTTTCAACAACATAATGTTCATTATACTTTCTTTTTTTTTCAGCTGTGAAAGATCACTATTTCTCTTTACTTAAAACCCCCTTTAACTTTTTTACTCTCTTTTCAGTTAAACAACAAAAAATTGGTTCGTCCATTCTTTGATTTAAATCATACCACTTTACAACTCTAATTATATGCAGTTTAACATTTCTTTAAATTTTAATTTTCTTTAATGTTATTTGACATATGATTAATTGCTGTCATATATGATAGTTCTGCACCCACATTGGGAAAGTCAAATAAACCATGCAGTAGAAGGATTGAATAAAAAATATATAAAGAGAATAATCCTTTCCTCCTTAAGAAAAAACAAAATTGTAAAACAAATTGTTAACCTCTTTTTTATAAAAACTTTACAAAATTTATTCATTATAAATTTGATCTACTCCAGCTGCAATTTAGTATTGCATCACACTGGCTCCTCAGGCAGAGAAGCACAATACCAAAGGTACTTGTAGCCAGGCCAAAGTTATACAAGGTATAACTTGTGCCCACCTTTCCAGGCCACAAAACTTCTTGCTGCTGAATTCAACCCTATCATTCAAGGCACTTCACTTGTTTTAAAGTAAACTTCAGGCACTAGTTAATTACAAGAAGTAACTAACATGCCCTGGATGACAGCTTCTAATCCAGCACCTGATAAATCGCAATTAGCTCAATCAAAATGTAATATAATAAACTGCTTTAATAGATTCTTTGCCAAGTAATAATTAGTGATATTAGTAAAAGAATTGACTGACAAAATATTAATTTCCAAAATAATTTATTTTAAATACTTTAAATTGATTAGTGACTAATTCATCCCTTCCCTGAATAAAATATGATTACATATCATATATCAGGCACACATATTACAAATAAACATAAAGCACTAAAAGTATTATATACGATGCACACACATTCTACCATAAGCTATTTGTATGATTGGGGTAGTTCTACAAATATTTATTTATTATATTAACCTGCACATACATAGCACTTTTATGCTAGTTATAGAGTTCATTTCTGTTGTTTCCAGTTACCACAAAGATGGCAATGGCTACAATAATAAATTCATGTCACACTAAGAATGGAAATAAAGAATAATTAATATTACCTATAGGTTTCCAGATACACATTCCTCTGGATATATGAATGCTTTCTTTTCCTGTGTGATGTATGTTGTACCAGCCAGTTGGAATTCGGATTGCTGACAAAATATGGTTCCATGCTGCATTTCAGTTTGGCAGACAAATGTCAAATGGCTCAATTTGTTAGATGTTCATTGTGGCTAATTAGAGACCTTCACATATTCTAGGGTGCTCAGAGACTGAAGTACAGTGGTATACTTCTTCTGATTAGCAATGCATGGTTTTCTTGGCAGTCACAAAAATAATTTTCGTTTGGACAAATTGGAAGTCAAAAAGTATCTGGTGAATAACACTGCTAAAAGATGATGATGAGTTTTTTCAGGCCTATTTATATGTGGCCCTCTTATTGTTATTACCTTTCCAAATCTGTTTGATTAAATTTAAAATTAATTAAATTTATTAATTAAATTTCCATTGTTTTTAGTTCACCTTCCTTCTTAGATTAATCTGAGGATAAGATGCAACTTTTTAATTATTCCCATTTTTTATTTATTTGTAGCCATTGCTAATTAATTATTTCCATTCCATCTTTGCTTGTCAGTTGAGCAATCTTTGAATTTGACTTAACTTTTATATTACAAACTTTACCTTCTGTTTTTTTTTAATTTAACTACTTTTTGTATGCACACATATATACACATTTTAATGTATTTTTAAAATCAACTCTTTCATTTATACACACATATATTTCTGACTTCTGTATGTAATTAACTTTGACATGTATATTTTCATTTCTTTCAAATAAACGAAAAGAGAGCATTTTTAAATTTCATGTAAAAGATTTTTTAATTTTAAATTTTACTTAGTTATATCTTTCCCTCCCCTTTCTGATTGCTTTCCTATTTTTTTAAAAAAACTTGTAATAGTAATGATGCAGCTTTATTTTCTTCATTTCTCCCTCCGGCAAGGCAAACTATGCTACATTTTTATAACAAAATTAAACAAAACTTCTTTTAAAACCTTTTAATATTGACTTCGGACTTTCCAATACTAATTATGTTTTCCTCTTTCCTATTTTTTGTATAAAATTTTAATCTTAAAATTTTATTATAAATATTTAACATTTAAATAGCAATACAATATATATGTATGTAGGTATACACCTTTAATCCATTTAGTGCTTGGTCTTTATGAGAGAATTCACAATAATGATCATTATCAATTTGTAAACATTGCTTTGATTTACAATTCACTATAACCATCATAAAAAAATGTAAAAAAATGTTTTTGGTGGCCATTTTGTAATACTGATGATGTCATAGAATAGTTATTAAACTCATCTCATCCAAAATCAAAATAATAACTTTCATGCTAAATTGTAGTCACGTGTTTTATTTATAAAACCCAACTTGATAGTGCTGCACCAAATATTTTGATTATAAGCTTAAAATATGATTAATAAATATATACTTTATTTAATTTTCATCTAGTGTTTTATGAGACAATTAATACTTCATTAACAACATATCCAAATTAAATATTTTTATTGTTAATGAATAAGGAACAAAAAAATTCAAAGGTTAATTCTGTACATGAATTTAAATCAACATAGCTCTGTTTAGATCAGCAGAGTACACATTTAACAAAAGGCTTAAATATTGCATACAATATGCAACTCAGAATGCATTAGATTTTTCTTTCATTTTTCAATACACTGAATTTTTTTAAGTTCACTGTGATTAAGTTTTATAATGTATCATATGTCAATTTGGCTCTTGTTATTCTAATGTTAAATAACAAGTCTTTATAGTCAATCAAATGATTTGTTTATTAAACATTGTTTTTTATTTTATTTTAATAATTTCACTTAAGCAATATAGTATAATATTGTAGTACAAATGTTTAAAAAAAATTTTTCAGTATAATGAAACCTAGTTGTGCAGAAGAACACTAAAAATTGTTAAGTGCTAGTTTACTTTCACTTTCTCAGTCTCTTAGGATCTAAGGTTCTTCACTGATGTAAGCCACAAGCTAGAAACTAGTCTGGAGATATTAGATGAGTAGGCACTACATAGGGATTTTATGCACAATCCTTCTTGCATCCATTGATTACTCTGACTTACACTGAGTGGTGCTACTGTATGGAGAGTTTAGGCTCTGTGCAAACAGCTTGTGTAAGCATAAAGAATGGTGATCATGTGATATTTAGTGGTTATATTGTATATATAAAGATCTTTTTGTGTGTTATATCATGTATTAATTTGTTTATTAAATTCCTGATGTTTAACACAAAAAAGATTGTATTTACATTATATACTCAAAATATTAGATATAACATATATATATAAAATTCAACTTGATATCTATTAAATATAATAATATTCATATAATTCAATTTATTCTGTTAGAAGTACTATCGACTATATTCCTTTTAGTCTTTGTCAACTATATAACGATATAACGTTGAATAATCAAAACGAGACATTATAATATAACTTCACAATTCTATTCAGTTTTCTCACAATTCTGTATCTATGTACAGTTCTCCAACAATTCTGTTATTTTAATGTGAATAATCAAACGAGACATTATTTTATAACTCCCTTAATTCTATTCAGTTTTTCTCACAATTCTGCTAATTTAATCATAATTGTGAGAAAACTGAATAGAATTATGGGAGTTATAAAAAATAATGTCTCGTTTTGATTTTTCGACATTATATCGTTATAATTGACAAAGACTTAAAGGAATATAATCGGAAGTTCTTCTAACAGAATAAATTGAATTATATGAATATTACTGTATTTAATATATATCAAGTTGAATTTTACATATATTTTGAAGAAATACAGACATCAATAATAATATTTTAACATATATATGTATTTTTGAGAGAGAGGGGCAAGTTTATATATGTATACACTTGATAAAAATGTAAATTACAGCACTGCAATCGATGCTTAAGAAAACCTTTAAAATAATTTATGTTGAAAATGTGAGTTAAAACATACAAATACATGTATGGGTTTTTACTGTATCTGCACTAAAAAAAAAAATAATAATAATTTTCATTTCTATTTTATATATATATTATTTAATAAATTTACGTAAAAATTGAAAACGCGTTAAGGAAAAAAGTTGTATTGTAAAAACACTTACTCATCACTAAATGATACACAGTGCGCTGCTGTCAGAATCCACTGTGAGTTGATCAAGGATCCACCACATTTATGTGTTCCATTTTTGAAGCGTAGAGAAACCTAAATACGTACAGAAGTATATAAATTAAAACCCAAAAATAAAATAAGTTTAATGAGCATTATAACTTTTTTAAATTAAAACTTTACTTGAGGCATTTATTTAAAAAAATGTAATATAATGATATAATTTCAAAATTGTAAAATAGTCACAGAACATCCAGCTCTCTCTATAAGCTGTCTTTTGAAGAAGATATTGTTAGGCAAACCAAATGCTATTTTATAAGGGTTTATGGTTATTTTTCCTGATTTATCCTCTAACTATAAATAGTTATATAGCTATTTACCAATCAATAATTGAATTGATGAATGATATAAGGGCTAGATATCATTAAAAGTACTGTAAGCCTTTTTTAATATGAAATCTTTTTTAAATGTTGGAATTCGAATTCCTTTATCATGACATTGAAAGCAAATGAGTTAAATCACTACGCTTCACTTTCTCTACTTACAGTGAGTGAAAACAATAATTATTATAATCTAAGACTTATTCCAAAGTGCAATTAATTATACCAATTAACACTTGATAGAACATTATTATGAAGCTTAATTTGATTTTTTTTTTATTGTCAATGACATTAAGTACCTATTTTGTGAGAATAAATAAATACTTTACCCTAGTTACAATATTTAAAAAAAAAAAAAAATGGCCACTGAATAAATTTAAGACGCTAATATAAAATTTTTATTAATGACTAGTTATTAATGACTAGTTACCGTCTTTTTGTTTAATTATATTTTGCTTAATATATAGTTAAAACAGTTGAGAGAATTTGTTAAACTAATATAATGTATTACATTCTTATGGAACATTGATATGTATAGATGGACATTATCAATTAATAGTAATAATAATAATTAATTCTTTACCTTATTATAGTATTATGAAAAAAAGTAATTCTATAATCTAACATCGTCTATACTAAGCATAAATAATTCATGATTACCAAATGTTAATATATTTTAATTCCTATTCCAGCCAATATTCTTAGCTTGAGATCCAAATTTAGAACGAATGCGATTATGTACCTAGAAATCTCCTTTAACTTTTTTTCTATTGCACTAATTTAAAAGTCTGAAATTGAATGATCTCTGTATTGGCATTACTTAAGCAACTATATTTTTAAATAAAGTTCTGGTCTTTTTAACTTTTAGCTTTTTTCTCTAATTACTAATGTTAACTGGCTTTTTAGATTACTCAATTTTTTTTATAAGCAAGAGAAGTTTTTTAGCTATAGAGAATGAGGATTACAAAACACTACAATATAGAAAATACTAATTATTAAAAATTTTAATAGATGAAACTAGAGTAGAGAACCACCTTATCTTTATTATAAGATGCAAGTATGCTTTTTAGTTTTTATTATGCTTTTTTCTTCCCATGATTACAATGTCAACACATATATAAAGAATTTGCCATTGTTTTTTAAATAAAACAAATGTACATTATTTATTTTTAAGTTGTGACAAATTTTAATAATATATTCAGTCTACTCATCACTTTTTCCAATAGATGCTGTCAGAATCAATTACTTGAATGCATGAGATTACAATAATGCCTTCCTATGTTTAGGCTTGCTAAGAAATATTCATTACGTGGATAACAAGCTTTAATATAATGCACAATAATGTCATTAAGAAAACTATTAAAATTCTACATTATAAACAAGACAGCAATATTTTTATACTTATTTGTGTACTGTATTTCTAAATCAGCCATTCTCAATCTATAATAGGCAATGGAGTAAAGTTATAGTAGGCGAAAAATAAATTATTTTTTTTAAAAAAATGGTATAAAAAAAGAAATTAAAATATATGTCCATTATGACCGTTACTGCTTTTATGAGTTATTTGTCGTAGGCAAAAATACCTAGGCTTACTTCACTCTAGGACATACACAAGTTTAATTTCGATTAAAATTACGTAACACAAAGCCTGATATTAAAAAATTGTGTTTTGCAAATCAAGTTCAAGATTCTCATTAATTTGATTAAAACGTTATATTTTGATTGTTTTATTTTTATACTGATTTCTTATGTAATAATTTGAAAATGTTAGAAATAATAATAAACATTTTGTTAATAATAAATAGGTATTCAATATTTATTGTGGTAATTAGGTTTTAGTAACAAAAAATTAAAATTAATATTTTTATTTACCTACTTTTTTTTTTTTTACTTTGATGCCGACGTTTTTTATAAAAAGTAGTGGTATGAAAAAGTTTCCATATTTTTTTGGTTGGTATGCCGAATCAAAAAGTTTTGAGTGTTTGCTTCTTTAAACCATTGTAAATTTTGCATTTTAAATTTAAGAGTGTGAAATAATATCAAAGTTTTGAATTGTCTTCTTTTGTTCATATGGGACTAATAAATGGACAAAATTATCTTTTAGATACTGAATTGCTTCAAATGAGATTTAATATTTGATTATTGATATTTTTGTCTTTGAAAAGAAAACTTAACAAGTTGCTCCTTCCCAAATTTATTTATTACTTATATTTGTATTTAATTGAAACGGTTAGAAATTAGGCTGTTTAGTTTAGTGTGACAGATTAACAAGTTACTTACTCTCAGAATATAAATATTTTATTCGTCTGCTGGGGAAGTCCAGTGCAATTTCTACATATTTCCCTTCTTTATATATGGATATTACATGTCTGAGGTTTAATGTTTTAATAGTTGTTCTTTCATTTACTGATAATCTCAGCATACCAAAATATATTTTATTCGCAAAAACAAAGTAATCAGAAAAGATTTTACTGTTATGATCTTAACATTCTAAAAAGTATTTTCATAATGACACACAGTACAATTCTATATAATTCTATGAACCAGAATAATAAGTGATATATTGTGTCAATTTTTAGTTTACGGTTTTGTGTAATTTTGTGTTGAATAGTTTTAATAGAATAATTGTGAAACAATTGTTTAGTTTCACTTTTATTCCACTGTAGAAAGTTCAATTAAAAGATGTAAAAACTATGAAGCCTAAATAACAAATTGAATGTTATCAAAAAAACTATGTTTTAATAATAAGGCAAAAAGTTATAGTATTTTTATTTGTAATTTGTTTAAAGACACATATAATATTATGAAATATATTTTGTAATAATGTGTAAATCTAAGGCAATATATAACTTTCTTATACTAAATGTTTCATATATGTAAGTGGAAGAATTTGAATTCAGGATTTTTAGCCTATTCACCTTCACTCCATTTCAAGCAACTTTTACACATGATCACACATACATGCAATAAGAACATGATTCTCAATAGTCATACTGGCACTCATAAGTTGGGCAAGATCATAATCTTTCACACATAAGTACAAGCAGTGCTCAGTTTATATTAAGACAACAATTCTTCAATCTTTAATGGAGGGGCTTCAATTTTCTTATCCTTCCAACTATTCAAATATCCTTTTCATTGAAAAATCCAATGATTGAATGTTCAAAGCCATTATTAGATTTAATATTGTAGTCATACCCATGTAGACATTATGTCAATTTAAACCCTCATATTATTGAAACATTATATGTCCATATACATTAAAAAGAGAGGGATGGGCTGAACTTAAGATGTAATCTATTTCTTAAACAATATGTAATTCTAAGACAATAAATAATCCGTTTGTACTAAATATTCCATATATGCTTAAAATGGAGTGGAGGATAAATAAACTGAAAAATACTGAGTCCAGATCTCTCAACTTACATATATGAAACAATGGATATGAGCAAATTATATATTACCCTAGAATTGTATATTGTTTGGGAGATAGATTACATCTTAGTATACTGTCAGCCCATTCCTCTCCTATTAATATATATGTATGGATTCCTAATTTTCTAATAATATGAAGTGTAACATTGGCATAATGCTTCCATGGATATGACTACAATATTAAAGTCAATAAGAATTTTGAGTATTTCATTGTTGGTTGTTCAATGCAATAGATGGTTGAATAGTTGGAAGAGTGACTCCATTAAAGTTTGAGGAATTGCTAACTTAAGATAAATGGAGTACTGATTTATATATGTGTGGTATATTATGATCCAGACGAATTAATGAGTACTGGTTCTGCAAAAATTACAGACATTGGGGATTGTGCATCTTTTTCACATGTGTGACACCATTTGTATTAGTTGCTTGTGATAGAATGGAAGATGAATAGACTGAAAAATCCTGAATTCAAATCTCACTAATTACATATATAAAACATACATTATAAGCCTGGAACATACTGTTCCTTAGAATTACATATTGCTTGGAAACCAGATTACAACTTAATATATTTTCAGCCCATTCTTCTCCTATTAATATATATGGATATGTAATGGTCCAATAATTTGAGGTGTTAGATATAATGTTTACCTATGCATGATTACGATATTAAATCCAATAAGGGCTTTGAATGGTCCATAATTGGTTTTCCATGGATTACATGGTTGAATAATAGGAAGAGTGAGAAGACTGAAACCTGTCCATTAAAGTATTAAGAATTGTTATCTTCATATAAACTGAGCACTGGATGTACATTTGTGTGAGAGATTATGATCTGAGCCAACAGATGAGTGTTGATTCTGCATAAAATGAATATGTATATTGGGTATCATGTATCTTTTTTGCATATGTACTGTCGTATGTTTCATTTGCTTGAGACGGAGTGGTGGATAAAAAGACTGTAAAATCCTGAATTCAAATTTCTCTCAATAAATAATGTGTAAAATATATTTTGTTTGTAATTATTTTACTTTCTTACTGTAGTAAAATACAAGAAAATGTTTTATGTAATGCTAGAAAAGACAGAAAATCATGTTCCTTCCCCTCAAAATAACTTCATTATTTTAATATTTCTTTTTTTGAAATTTTTAAAAGTATTTTTAGTGATAATTAATCTAAAAAGTGACTTAATCACGAGTTGCCTTCGAATTGGAGAATATATATATATATATTATAGTTTATATATATGATATATATATAATTTGCCTTCGAATTGGAGAATATATATATATATATTATAGTTTAAGCCCATGATCTACATTTAATTATTATTTTAAAGAGTATACATTTGCACATGTGTAAATATATATTTTAGTTATTCCTTCTTTATATGTTTGCCTCTGTTGTTGTTATTATTATTATTATAATAATTATAATACTGAGATTTTTAGCCATATAACAGCAGTTTTTGTCGGGATGAAAAAAAAATTTCAAAATTATAGCAGAAAACTATTTATTTTTATTTAATGGTGTTTTAAATGCTGGATTTTAAATTTCCTAGAAATGTGACTGACATATTTTGTCCTACAAAATGCAAAAGCAAGATTTGGAGAGAAGAGACTTTGGTGCCTTGTATGGCAAGGATAGATATGAGATTAGTCAGGTTGTAAATCTGAAAATTATCATAAAGACAGTGTACTGAAAGAAGAGACATTGTGAGTTGGTATTTGGACGGTGAAATTATTGAGGAGTGCTAATAACATTAGAAAATTTGAAAAGCAAAATGAGAATAAACAATATTGATATTGTGGCATTAATTGTAATAAATTGGGAAGATGTACAGAAGTAAATGGTGGAGATATTATTTTACTTTGTAATAATAGATAAGTTAATGAAGCCGATTTTGCTGTTGGAAAGAAAATTAGAAAAAATATTACACAAATAGATTATGTTGATGAAAAACTTGTGTTGATGAGAATAAACTACAAGATGTAAAGACTTAGTATTCATGCTAGCTTATATACCAATTACCAGGGCCTTTCAGAGATAATGGGAAGCCTGGGGAAACTAATATTTTAGAGGCCCTTCAAAATTTAAAATAAAACATGGGTAGAGAGAGAAGAAATAAGAGTTTTTGCTTACAGAGCCAAAAACAGGACTCCCTAATTACGAATCACAGAAATGAGCAAGCAGATCACCAGATAGTACATGGATAGAGTAGATTTACTTTAGCACTCTTAGTATTGTAAAACACTGTTATTACAGAACTGACTGACAAGAAGTTGAGACTATTAGTTCTTCTGGTTGCCAAGCACTGCAGTCACTCATAGACTCATCAAATTGGCACCTCATCCCTAAACTGGCTTATGTTTTTAACACATGATATGCCTGCTTGGAAATGTTTTTCTAGAATATTTTATTGGAAAATTTAACAGTAAAATTAAGGATGTTCTCCAGCCATGACATCGCTTTGCCTTCTCCTATATTTTTGTATAACATATTGAGTTGCCAAGTTGAGGCCCTTAATATGGCAAGGGCTGGGGCAGCTGCCTCTTTTGCCCCCCCCCCTGATTGGGCCTGCCAATTATTCATCATGATGATGTAAAAACAGATGAGTAGTATGAAAAGATAGAAAAAATAATACAACAATAGGATAAAATTCATGTATATTGCTAATTAAAATGTTCTGGGAGAAGTAAGGAAGTAATAATTATATGAAATTATAGTTTTGAAAAGAGAATGAAAAAAGTAATCAGCTTATTGAATTTTGTAAAGAAAATAATTATGTATCTACAAACACTTAGTTTAAAATCATCCAAAGTATTAAATATATAGAAAGCTCCAAATGATAAAGATATCAAATATACTATATATTGATACATAATAGATATAATAATGCTATTAAGGATTCATATGATTTGTCTGGGCGGTAATATTAACTCTGATTACAATACCGTTGTGGCTAAATTAATCTTAAATTTTAAAAGGATGGAATATATATATATATGACTTGGATAAATTAAATAAATAGAGAAAGAAAGATTTGGTTTCATACTTGAAAAATGTTTAGACAAAAATGAGGAATATATGAATGATTTTTATACACATTGGTATAGAATTAAAAAGGGAAATATTATAAACGATAAAAAATCCAAAAGAAACTAATCGATTATGAAAATGTGAACAAATTTAGATAATAAAAGATAAGTTAAAAAAGTTGGAAAAATGAAAAAGATGGTGAGGAAAAATAAATACACCTGGGTCTCATTTTATGGGATTATTTTAATGCAATTTTGAAGTCATGCAATTCATATTTCTTCTTAATATCTTTCATATTTCACTATATTTATTAGATATCAAGAAATTTTTAATTATTAATAACTTATTTTGACTTGAAATACTTTTTTTTTTCAAAAAATATAACGTTATATTCGCAGCTAATGTGAATATGGCCTGAAGCTGTATTTAAAACTTAGCTTCTATGTAAATAACCTATTTATACTAATGAGTAAATAGTAATAATAGATTTATACTTACATATAAAAATATCGCAATAAATATTCAAAAAATTTAAACTTTTAAAACATATTTTGTTATATATAACAGAAATAAATAATCTTTTACATTTTAAAAATAAAAAACGAAGATTTTATAAACTGAAAATAATCTTTCTAATGATAATGTATAATCTTTTTGTTTTGATTATGTCCCATTTTTTTAATATAGAAACAGAAAACCATTAACACAGCACAAGGCTGAAAATGGTGCTAGTTGTATATCACATCACGAATAAAAATAAAGTGGCTAACAGGTTTCTCTGGGCATAATTGCTGAGAGATTTTTGACTTTGTTTAAGGAGAAGCCATAATACATCACATCACATCGAATCTGATTTCTTACCAGTTTACAAACAACGCTAGTTAGTGGTAATGATTAAAATATGTATGAAAAATGTAAAATTAAATACTGTAGTAATAAAAAAAGTAAAAAAAAGTTTATCTTGTATTAACTTTTTTCAAATATTTGAATATTTTTATTAGTCATACTTTATTTGCTTATTTTTTTAATGAGAAGTTTAAAGTATTTTTTTTCTTGTTGCTTTGCTTTTATGCAAATTCTGAAAATTACAGCACCTATCCCCCATTTTTCAAGGTAAATTAAGTCTATTTTTGTGCGATTTTTTTAATGAGGGTTTTCTGTGGAACCTATCTACCACATAAAATGAGACCCAGATGTAGTATATAAAAAAAGTAATAATGAATTATGAAGAAAAACAGATTTAACAAAAAAATAGGAATAAGAATGTAGAAAACTAAAAGTGTTCAACTGACAAAAAGAAATCTGGTATTTAATAAAATTAGAAATGTCACTTGGAAAAACAAGAAGTGGTTATGTTGAAATAGATGATAAGAGTGAAAAGTTAATAACCGATAGTGATATATTTAGATAATGGAAAGAGTGTCTTCACTATCTGCTTAGACAAAAACTTGTGCAATTGATTATGAACTTGAAAGTGAAGAAGATTTTGAAATAAATGTCAAGGTATGGATCATTTTGAGAGAAAAAATAAATAATTCTTTTTTTAAAAAAAATAGTAAAAATATAGGTTTTAAATAATGTCAATATGATTTTTGAAAGATATGAGAGAAACTACTATACAATAAATAGTTGATCTATGCAATCTGATATACATAGTGAAGTGGTTAGATGTAAAGGTAGAGGACAGCAGTTTATCTTTATCTCAAGTTTAACTCTATGGATTTATTAAAAGATAGAAACTTTGATTTTTAGAAAACGAAAAGTACAAGAGATGATATTGGTGTAGATAGAACATAGCAGAAAGAGAAACAAAATGAAGGTAGAATGTATAGAATATGGAATGAAGATTAATGTTGAAAAGACAAATTATTTATGAATAGGAATATGTATGAAAATACAAGCTGATATTCATGATAATATAATTCAATAAAAAATGTATTTATATAGTTTGATTGAGTAAAATAGTAGAAATAAATAAGTTAAACCAAAATAGCATTGGCCAAAAAGGCATTTATTAAGACAACACAATATTTTTGAATCTTTGAAGAGAAATTTAAAGAAAAAGATCAATTAAGTGTTAAGTATGGAGTATATTATTAAACAGTTGGAAACATAGGCAATGAGCAAAAGAATTAGGAACAGATTGATAACCTTCAAACTGGAAATGAAAGGGAAAATGTTATTAGATAAATATAATGTCAAAAGATAAAGTTTTGGAAAGAGTAAATAAAAAAAAGATCGACTGAGAAAACTAAAGATTTATAGAAAATTTAGATTGAAAAAAATAGTCTAATGAGAGATGTTTTGGAGGAAATGGTGAATGGAAATAAACAAAACAAATCCAAAGAAAATTGTTCTTTCTGTATGATGGAAGATGGGGGAAAATATGTGACATTGAAAATTTGGAAACAAACAGAACAGAATAGACAAATTACCTATGTGACTGCTTTCTGAATTTGTCCATGAGACCGCAGACAATTGATAATGCGAATTTATATAACATATATTAAATAAAATACAAGAACAATGATAATTGGTATTGATTATCTATAAGTTGTTGTTAAGTTTATGAGGAGAGTTATTGGATACTTATGATTATTAAAAGTCATTTACATATTTTATCAATGTCTTTAATTTAATGCTTGAATTATTAGAATGATATATATATATATATATATATATATATGTTTCTATATATTATATATATATATATATATATATAATATAGAAACAAGATATATATACATAATAAATATTAAATCACCCCACATGGTTAAGAAATCCAGTACTGTCCAGAGAGTTGTATTGCATTTCTTAATCATATGGGGTTGACAAAGATTATGTTGTGGAAATGGGATGGAGCAGAATATGGGAAAACTTACAGTGGGGAATGGAAGGTAAAGTGGCTAACAGGTTTCTCTGGGCATAGTTGCTGAGAGATTCCTGACTCTGTTTAAGGAGAAGTCACATTGCATCACATCACATCACATGGGATGATTTAATATTTGTATATTTTTTAAGTATAGCATTATGCACTGGGATTATTTTCTATATATATATATATAACATATATTCAACATATAATTGTGAAAGTCATTCTTATAATTTATATATAAAGATCACATATGTATGTAATCAACCAAATTAATTCAGAATTTGGAATTACATTTCACTATCTCATATGTTATCGATCTAATGAAAATGGCAACAAATTGGAAGTTGGGATATCGTTCCTGATAAGTGATTTAGGTATTTCACTTTTTTATTAAATTTTTTTTCTGAAAATTTAATACACTGTGGAGTGCAATTCAGGAATATTGTGAATTAATCAGTTTGTTATTTAATAACCTTTTCACCGCTGATTATATTATTGGCTGCGTGAGGTAAAAATCAAAACTTTTAATTGGCCAATTCACAAACTGAAGTGTCAATTAACAAAGTCAATTGTCAAAATATATTCACATTTTACTATTATATTCACTTTAGTTTCATTTGTAAAAAGTATATTAATAATTTGTCAGATTATGAAAGTGAACAAAAGTTATTTCAAAAATAAATTTTGATTTATAATTTGAAAAATATTTGATAGCAGCTGAAATTAAAAGAAACGTCAATCACCAACCAGAAAATGAATTACCCTGATGATTTCTTCCCACTTTGCAATAAATAAATAATTCTTGCTAAAATCTTAACTATTTTTCTGAAATAATTTTATTTTTAGCATTGTTTTATCAAAATTGTTTATAATTCATCAAAAAATACTGTTAAAATGATATAAAACATTCGTTTATCATTTTCAAAATAAAACAAAAAACGATTGTAACTCTTTACTTTTTGACAGCCATTTTCTTTGTTGTCAAAATTTAGATAGCCAATAAGATTCAACAGAAGGTGGTGCTTTGGTATTGTTTGACATAATTGGTCATTTTTATTGATTTTTTACTTGTAAAATAATTCAAGAGAGGGCAGCATCTTACAGAACTTTTTTTTTCTCTTCAATGATGTATAATTTGTAAATGTAGTATAAAAAGTGGCCGATTTAGAGTGACATCAAATCACCTCGTTCTTAAACGAGTCGATCAGTTGAATCAAAACTTACAAAAGTAACATAAAACAAAAAAGGATTTGGGGTGTTGAAGAGGCTTAGTTATTTTGTGTTACCACAACAAAAAAGTTACTAGGGAAAAATCGTAAATAATCTATTTTCTGTATATTAAAAAAAGTATCCTTATAAATAAATTAAATTTGAAAACTGATCTATATATGATTGCTATAGCTACATTTAAAGCATTAAATAATACCTTAAAATCAGTTTGACTAAACTAAGATTTTTGTAATTTTCTTCAGCAAGAAATCGATCTAGGAATATTACTATTGCGTTGAACTACACAAAACATATAATGTCCAGTGTACTCGAGTAAAATAAGTGCTTAATTAAAACACAGTATAAAATTAAATGGCTTTTTTTTTTTAAAAAAAAAGTAGTTTAGTTCTACCATTTTTTAATGAAAGGACTGGACAAAAAGTTTACCATAGTTGTTATGAAATGGCTTTATTGTTCTGTTGCTATGGATTTTATATCATGATTAAGTGCCATAAATAACAGAATTGGGGTAATCCATGGGTATTAAGTTCCAGAGTTTGCCACTGCCACAAACCATGCAGAGATGCAAGTTTTATTCTTAAAAAATATTATTAAATTAAAATAATAACTATAAAAGTTTTTAAAACAGGCAAAATTCACTATATGTATTGCCACACACAGCAAGCTAGAGTAATCAATGGATGCCAGAAGGCTCGTGCATAAAATCCCCATCTAGTACCTACTCATCCAATATCCTCAGACTAGTTTCTGGCTTGTGGCCTTCGTCAGTGAGGAGCCTTGGATCTGAGAGCACTACACCTAGGTGGTGATTTTATGCACAAGACTTCTGGCATCCATTGATTACTCTAGCTTGCTGTGTGTGGCAATACATATAGTGAGTTTTGCCTGTTTTGAAACAGTTATACACAAGCATAAGAAGTGGTGGTCATGTGATGTTTATTGTATAAAAGTTTTTAATATAAAAAATACTATATTAAATGAGATCAAATTTAAAAGAAGAGTTGGTTTAATGTTTTGAAAATACAATATATTATTAATCTAAAATCTGAATGCGTTTGGAAGTCTTTAAAACTTATAGAGCAATATGGAAGAATAAACTAAGTAACAAAATTAATAATGTATAATAATCAAAAATTTTTACTAGCTCAGTGTTTATATTGTAATTATAAAGAAGGTAATCATCTCTTCTCACTAGCGCTGTTAATGTTAAAACTGCTAGGACACTCTGCCCCCCCCTCCCTCCGACACAAGATAGCTTTTAGAAAATAAGAACGAATGTCTTATTCTCAAACTCAAATGCACTTATATGAGCCAATCATAAGTGTCTAGAAGTGAGAGCAGTGAATATGTAAATAAAAAAATATTAGAAACAATAAAAATTTAAGAATAAAATTAATTGGATTGATCATTTCTATATAAATTGAATAAAAAAATTGGAAAGTCGGAATCGAACACCTAGAGACATTTTCGATCATTGGAGTTGGAGTGGAAAAAAAAAATCTTGACTTTTATTTCATTTTAGAAAGTTTTATGTAAAATCTAATTTTGAATTTTATTTTGTTTTTTATTTAAATTAAATTAAAAAAATTTTATATTAATTTTTAATTCTTATTTTTGTTTTTTTCTACAATTTCTTTACTTGAGATAAAAAAGTGTTTGAATAGAAATTTAATTTATTAATTAAGAGTTAAGTAGTTTTTTTTTAATCCATAATTTGTGGGAGTTTCTTTGCTTAATTTGTTTTTTCTTGTTAGGATGGCTTTAGTTTTTTAATTCGTATATAATATATACAAATATACTATATATTCAATATCAGTAATTTAATTATATACGTGTATATACTTACTTTGTTAACTATCAATTGTAAATGCAAAAGTCGAGATCGAAATCATCGTTGGCCATAAAAGTGACGGGCTAAAAATGGAGCACTGTTTGGTAGTACATATTTTCTATTAAATGGTTGTGTTCGATAATACATTTAGTAATCTGAGGGTCCTAGGAAAATTAATTTTCTCTTTCTTCTCTCTTTCCCGTTTACTTTTCTTTTAAAAAGAAGTACGCTTATGTGTTTTAAATGAAAAGATCTTTATTAGTGTGTTTTACATATAATTTAGATTTAGACTTGGAGTCTTGTAATGCAGAATTTTTGAGCACTCTATGATGTATGAAGAGATATTGAAATACAAGAAGAGGTGAGAATCAACATGTATAAATCGCAGATCTAATAGTTATTGCAAATATCATTGAAAAAATTAAGATTGACAATAAAGACGGATAATGTTAGAAAAGATAGTAATAGATGGACAGATAATATTTTTAGAAGTATATTTCAAGAAGTTGTAAAATTACTAAATACTACATGTAAAGTAGATGGATAAAACAATGAAGTTTGTTTTGTAAAATGTAAAGAAAATAAGCTATGTTTTGAAGAAACTGATTTAAATTTGAAAAGACCATCACTCTTCAGAGAGTCAACAATGATTAATATATATATATATGTGTGTGTGTGCGTGCATGATGTATGTTTGTATGCATAAAAACTTACTGTCCAAGGACATTCACCATGTGTGGCTTCTACTCCTCCAACAATTTTATAAATATCTGGTTGAGCAAATTTACTCCAACCACATTCTGTAATTATAAAAAAATGCTAAATAAAATAAAGACCCGCTATCTTAAAATCTTGGTTAAAATTTTAAACACTAATGTAGTATTAATGACTAATAACTCATTCACACTTGAGATATATATAAATTATACAAAAGTGTAAATAATTACTAACTATTGGGATAATAAATTTTGGTATAAAACATTATTTATTACTTTGCTAAGCCAGGCTTTCGATATGGTAGTTGATAATTATCTATATACTCATGTAGAATTTATTTTATTACATATTATCTACAGTATATACATATATTATAATTTATTCTTTATATATATATATATATTAACATTAAATTAGCACAATGTATTGTTTATACACAATTAAGGTGAAAAAAACGACTCTCATCCAGGCTATGAATAAATAACATTTATGTACATTTAGCAAAAATTTACATTAACTAACACAATAGAGAACTGATGATTTTTTTCTATTCTTGATATTTGCTGACAATATAGAGTAAAATTTATTTATAGTTTGTAAAGCATTGGTGGTCGAGAGGTCAGCGACAGCTGCTTTACAAGCAGTTGTCCCGGGTTAGCGGGTTCGCTTCCCGGCTGATGCTATGACACATGAGAATAAAAAATATTTATAGCGAGGGAGAGTGATTAGTTATTTTTAATTATATTTATTAACAGTAGTGTTATAAAACCATAAATAGTTAATCACATAAAATGTTTTATAAATAAAAAGACTTTACATATATTAACAAATTTATAGTAATTAAAAATTGGAACTCTTCAAAATAAATAGCAATAAAATGCAAATGCAGTATCTAACTCAGTTAATTCTATCATTTTAAGCAACAAGTCAAGTTTACAGTTTATAAAAAATGTTTATAATCTTTTTTTAGTGATATTTTTGGAAATTTATATCATTAATCCAAATGTAAACGATTTACTCACAATCATTACTAAGCTTTCAAAATTTATGTAAATCCACACAAGTTCAATCGTTTATTTATAAGATTATATATATTATTTATGAAGTGAGATTTCTACCTTCTACAAATCATTTTCACCATGTAAAACAAATACTTCATCAAAAAAAAAAAATATGATTGAGATTAATAGCATAATACACAAAAATTCATCAATATATCTCAATTAAATTCTTGTAAATTTTATATTTCTAATACAATTTTCCATTTCACTACTTTTATTTAAAACATATTTAGATTTACTTAAATAAAATTCCTCAATTATACATACTATTTTATATATGAATATTAAAATTATTAAATTTCTGCACAGGTCGAGTGGACAGCACAGCTGCCTTATAAGCAGTTGTCCCGGGTTTGCAGGTTCACTTCCTGGTCGATGCTTTCATACATGAAAAAAAAATCAATACTAGTAATTTATAATCTTTCTATATTTACAGATACATTGAATCCTATTTAACCCATTGTTCGAAATAATAGATGTATCAAATTAAATATAATAAATAAATCATTTAAATGCAGCAGTAAATCTTAGTCCTGCCACCATGACCTTCCAACAGCTCCTGCTTCAAATTCTAAAAGTTTCCTCGATACCATCTTTATTAAAGGTACGTTTTACACATTATCAAAAAAAGAATAACACTATTACATAGCATACTTTTTTAAAGAAATTTCCATGTGTGCACACAGAAAAATTTAACCACATGGACCAATGTGTAAAATAAAATAAAGATGGCAATCTTGTGTTAAAAATTGTATAATTATACTCCCTTAGCAAAACTTAGTTTTTTTTCTGTATAACAGTTGCAAGTTTTCAAGCTTCAACCCAAAAAATTTGCTCAATACCAACATTATTAAAGGATGCCACTCATAATAACTGGTGCTTTTCCATTTTCCCAATATGCAAATCATGCTGACTGGCATTTTCCCAAGGGACAATCCATGCTGAACTAGTGTTTTTCCATTTTTCCAAGATGGAATCAATGCTGATTCATGCTTTTTTTCATTTACTCCTGATATAATTCAGGCTAACCAGTGTTTTTCAGTTTTCCCAAGATGCAATTTATGCCAACTAGTATTTTCAATTTTCTCAAGATGCAATTAATGCAATCGAGGGTTTTTTCCATTTTCCCAAAATACAATTTATGCTAAACTGGAATTTTTTCATTTTTTCAGGATTCAATACATGCTAACTACTGCTTGTCCATGCTGAAATGATATTTTTTCATCTTCTCAGAATGCAGTTAGTGTTGACTAGTGTTTTTTCCATATTCCCAGGATGCAATTCATGCTAGACAATTCTTTTCATTTTCTCAAGATACAATCCTCACTTAATTAGTATTTTCCCAGAATGCAATTCATGCTGAATCAACATTTTTATGTTTTCCCAAGATGCAATTTATCCTGACTAGTATTTCTCCATTTTTTTTCCACATAGAACTTATGCAACATATCAAACAATAATACTTGGCTATGAAACTAAAGTGCTCTTACCAAATAAACCTAATTTCTATGGTACCATATGTCAATCTAACACTAACTTTAACCCTTCCTCCATATGTTTTCAATCATACTATCATGTGTTCCCACATACTTTTCTTACTACCACATTTAAAAATTATATATTAACCTAATTTGACATGTATTTTATGTAATAATTATTTTTCCTTTAATTAATGTAAATCATGTTTTTTTTCCTATCACAATCAAGATTGTAAATCTTTATTATATATGTAATACTATGAATCAATATGTATCTAAGACCTCATGTTTTCAAAAAGTTTATCCTTTGAAACATAACAATAATAATACAATGTAATTGAATAGATTAATTGATATAGACCCCTATTCAACACTTCCATACCTATGTAATTAGCAATGAAAATCTCAGTCAACTCAAATTGTAAAAATCATCATGCCACTGTAACCAAGGCATAAGTATGTAATCATCATGTAACATTTGTTGACAATAAAGTATATTATTGAAACATAAATAAATCATTTATTAATTATAAGGCATTAATTGTGATGATAAATATTTACAATAATAATTATATATTAATACATTGTACAGGCTTAAACCTACATTTTTATATATGTAATATATGCAGGGTTTGAACTCAGACTTCCACACGACCCACCACTCTCAGTGCCATCTCATATTGCTGACCCACCTGATCACACCCATGTTGAAAAGATAAATAATCACCAATATATGTATTTCATGCTAAACCAGCAATCATCAGTTGGTCTAGATTACTATCCTCACACATATATATAATCAGTACTCAGCTTTATATTAAGATAGCCAATCTTCATACTTTAATGGACAGGCTTCAAACTATTCCAACTCACAACTCTTTAGCCTTCCATTTCATTGAAAATCTGATGATGGAACATTCAAAGCCCTTGTTAGTGCCAAGGTTGTCATCCTACCCATGTTGACATATTAGTCATTCTGACTCCTCATGTACAGGAGAATAATCCATTTATACATACATATGCGAGGGATGGGCAGACCTTTTACACACTATTTATATAAATTAATACATTGTACAGGCTTATACATACATATGCGAGGGATGGGCAGACCTTTTACACACTATTTATATAAATTAATACATTGTACAGGCAAACCACCTGTACAATGTATTAATTTATATAGATAGTGTGTAAAAGGTCTGCCCATCCCTCACATATGTATGTATAAATGGATTATTCTCCTGTACATGAGGAGTCAGAATGACTAATATGTCAACATGGGTAGGATGACAACCTTGGCACTAAAAGGGCTTTAAATGTTCCATCATCAGATTTTCAATGAAATGGACGACTAAAGAGTTGTGAGTTGGAATAGTTTGAAGCCTGTCCATTAAAGTATGAAGATTGGCTATCTTAATATAAAGCTGAGTACTGATTATATATGTGTGAGGATAGTAATCTAGACCAACTGATGATTGCTGGTTTAGCATGAAATACATATATTGGTGATTATTTATCTTTTCAACATGTGTGTGATCAGGTGGTCAATAATAATTATAAAAACTCGGACGAAATTTAAGTTATATTTATAACAATTCTCAACTCGTAATTTCAATAAATGTATACTTATTAAAACACTCATCATAGTTAATATATAATAATAATAATAATAATAATAATAATAATAATAATAACAACAACAACAACAACAATAATAATAATAATAATAATAATAATAATAATAATAATAATAATAATAATGGAGATAAATAACATTCATAATGTCAATTATAAAAATTCAGAATGTTTAGTAATTGAAAACAATTATAGTGTAACTGAAAATGTTTCTGACTTTTTATAATTGCTCTTCTTGATTGTTGTAAATTTTTAGAGCTCTGTAGATCTAACTGTATCTAAAACAGCATTGTTAACAAGGTTTGACAAAGACATAGATTTACTTAGTCTATGCTGGTGGAAGTCACAATAACAATAACTGCTGGATATTAGAGTTATTTTTTTAACTTGTACTGATTGAATTTGTTCACCTTAAGTAGCATTTTGGAGGGTGATATAAGCAATGCATTTTGCAATATGGAATATTTTATAATGTTATTTTTAAGATTCGATGGAACGTTTTTTTTTTTTTTGCTTGCATATTTGAAACTTGAGATTTGCCTTCAATATCGATATTTAATTCTATATTCTTGTGATGTTTATTTTTTTCTGATTTTACAGTTTTAAAACTGTCAAGGATTGGTAGCCGAGAGGTCAGCACAGCTGCCTTGCAGGCAGTTGCTTGCAGACAGTTGTTGTGGGTTCACTTCCCGGCTGATGCTTTGACATGTGGAAGAAAAAAAAACTTTTGACTGTTAAAGCTTATTCTTGATTGCAGATATCTTTATTTTCAAAGATTATTTTAACATTAGGTAAGCCAACTAGCTTGAAACCATGGTCTAAAAGTTGGAGACAACGAAAGAGATATTGAATTCTATCTCTCTCAGAGTTTATGTAAACAAAACTTGTTAGTGATTATTGGTAAAGCTCCATCTAGTGATCATAAAATGCAAGCTAAGAGCAAGTTACAAAATTTGTAAATTGTTTTGTTTATCATATATATATATATATAATCTTAGACGAGAGTAGCAACTTTTCTTGTGCAACTGTAAGTTCAACTTTCGAGTGCTTGGATGCTATTGTAAAAAAAACTTATAATTAATGCATTTTGAAACAAGCTTACCTTTTTGGAGGGCTACATATAAACTCAAATTCTTAGCAATAAACATGAGGCCATATGTAGTCCTCAAAAGTGCTAAGCCCGATTCAAAATGCATTTATTATAAGCTTTTCTTACATTAGTGTCCAAGAGCTCGATAGTTAAATTTAAAAATCTTATAAAAGAGTTGCCAAAATGATCACTATTAGATCCTAAGATCTAGGTGCAGTGCTCTCAGATCTAAGGCTCCTCACTGATAAAAACCACAGGCTAGAAACCAGTCTGAGGATATTGGATAAGTAGGCACTAGATAGGGATTTTATGCACAAACCTTCCTACATCCATTGATTGCTCTAACTTGCACTGAATAGCGCTACTGTATAGAGAATTTTGTCTCTGTCTATTGTTTATCTGTAAGGAGAAATTTAAATTCTATTTTTTCCTCCACATTAACTATTTCATAAAATGCAACTCCATACCATTTCTTGATTTGCTTTACTATATATTTAATTGGGCCAGAGCAAGTTATTAAATAAATCATTATTAATATTTTTTCAATGTACTGTATTTTTTAATAGAGATGATTTGTTTCTCCAAGATTTTTAATAAGAATTTGTTCTTTTTTTATAATGCGGTCAGATAAAAGAAATTGTAATTACTTACTTATTTACAGATTTACATTGAGGATTTTTAGAAAACCGTGTCATTTGATTTTATTTGTGTTTCATTTATGATTTTATAAATATAGAATAAACTATTACTATAGTCAAAATAATCTTTAATTTTATAGATACAATTTAAACTTTTTGGTGCATTATTTTATCCAAAAAAATATTTAATTTATTTAGGCAAGAATTTGTAAATATTAATTCTTATTAAGCGCAATGTCAGCACGTAATACATAAAGCTAAAGCTTTAGTACATGCGCCTTGAGTGCTTAATTTTAGCAAGAGACCTCTACAAATCATAACACGAGATTCGACTTTATAAAGATAAGAGGGACCCCTCTTATCTCTAACCTATTTTTCTTAATTATATAGGCAAATCTAAAGCATTTTGATTTGGGAGCATGAAGCTAATAAATTCTTCACTGATTAAGTCCACTATTTCTATTAAACATTAACATTCGCGAAATCTTTCGATTTAATTCAGATATTAAATTTAGAAATATTTTGAATCAATTTAAAGTTATAAATATTAATTCTTATTAAGCGCAATGTCAGCACGTAATACATAAAGCTAAAGCTTTAGTACATGCGCCTTGAGTGCTTAATTTTAGCAAGAGACCTCTACAAATCATAACACGAGTGTAAATTTTAAAAACTTAGCATTAATCTTTATATATATTACATTGAGTGTAGGGTATAAATTGTAAAAAATGAATTAAAATCATTTCTGCAAAAAGACATTTGATTTATTTTTGAAAAAGATAGAAAACTAAGTAAATAGAAGCAATATAATTTAATTTATTGACATTTTATTAGTATTACTTTGAATTATCCTCATTTTGAATGCAATCAGAGTGTCAGTTTTCACTTTAAAATATTGATTTGAGGGCATTTGGCTTTCATTCACTCCTGTTCTCAGTTGAGTACTCTCTAATTGAGTAATTATAAATGGATAACCTCATATCATTCAAATATTTTCATATATATATATCCACTAGAATAAAACTACAAAATTTTAAAAATGCCTATATAAAATTGAAGATCAATATCCTTTGCTATAATATGTGCTGTGATGTACTGTAGCTTCTTCTTAAACGAAGTCAAGAATCTCTCAGCAATTATGCCCAGAGAAACCCGTTAGCTACTTTATTTTACATTCCCCAGTCTAAGTTTTCCCATATTCTGCTCCATCCCATTTCCACAACATAATCTTTGTCAACTCTATGGCCTTTATATCTAAATCTCCCTTATATTTTCCCAAACCCAGCATAAAAACCAATAATCCATTTTCTGTATAATCACTTTTTTCATATTTATTCTTCTATAACTTCATTATATGTACCCTTTCTGTTTTCAAACATTTACATTCAATTAACAGATGCCTAATATTTTCTATTCCTTCCTTACACAATTTACAGACTAAATCATCCATATTTTTTCATTTACATGTATATTCTCTTGTTGCTAAAGATCCCATTCAAGCCTTAAACAATAAACTACTTTCCTTACTATTATCATATATTAACTCGCACCTAATATTCTGTTTATTTCTACATATATTTAAACTCTTTTTACTTTCCATACTAGTTCTCCATCTCTCTAACTCCCTAATCTTTATTAATAAATCTATTCTTTTATCCCATTCCTTACCACTATAACACTCAAAAATCTTCCTAACACAATCATCCCATCTTTTGTACAAATATACTGGTATAAATTCTTTATCCAAATCTTTTGCATACCACCTTACCTTTCTCCCCAATATTGTTGCCTGCCCTTTACTCATCACCCAATTAAATACTATTTTGGCTATTCTTTTATTATCCATAAACTGCAATCTACCAAACATTTTCATTTTACTTTTTGCATCTCTCATATAAAAACTTGACCATCCCATTTCTCCTTGAATTGCCTCCCTTGCTGTTTATACATCTGCATCCAATGCATGTCTTCCTACTTCCCTTTAAACTTTTTCTAAGTAATCTAATACCCCTTTACTAACACCTAATGCATCATTACCATATGTTAACCCTCCTACTGCAACTCCCATCCATATAATTCTAGCTACATCATATTTATTATATGAAAACACTGTTAATTTCTTTATCAATGCCTTTCTTTTCTTTGCTTCATTTATCAATTTTTTCTCCCATTCATCCAAATAATTTTTCTGATTACTTAAAATAGTTCCCAAATAGCTATATCTATTCACCACACTTAACTTAATATCTCCCACTAAAAATTCTACATCTTCTCTTTCCCCAGTATTAACCATCATTATATTTGATTTTTCTTCACTAAATGTAATCCCCATCTCTTTACCCACTGTTGCAAATATCCTCACCATAACTTCCATATCTTCTCTTCTTTCTGCACACAAAAATATATCATCTGCAAAAAAAAAGATCTGACAAATTATATACTCCCTTACCACTATTAACGGTATCTCTATCCCTCTTCCTACTCTTTCTATTGCTCTTTCCATTTCACTCAAATACAACACAAACAAAATAGGTGACATAGGGCATCCTTGTCTTAGTTCCACCTCATTCTTAACTTTAACTGATTCTATATTCCCTAATTGATATATATATATAATAATTATTTTCATATAATTTCTTAATAATATCCACTAAAGCTTCATCCATTCCCAAATTTGCTAACCTTACCCATAATCTATTTCTATTTACTCTATCATATAAATGCCTTCTCTATATCTATAAAACTCATATATAACTGTTTACTTGAATTCCTACTCATAACCATAAGTTGTGTAACTACAAATAAACTATCTCCTATACACCTATTTAATCTAAAACCTCCTTGCATTTCCTCCACTTCATTATTCCCTTCTATCCATTTTACAATTCCTGAGAAAACTTTATATAAAATTGATGTAAGCTGGCTATAGCCAGCTTACAGCATTATCCACCATCTTTAGTTTTATTCTAGTGGATTTTTTTTATTATACTTAAATTATTTGATAGTATATATATATATATACACACAACAAAACCTTTCACCAATTGGAAGATGAATAATTAAAAGTGGAATGATTAATACCTCACTATTTTTGTATACAGAAATGCAAAGGAGACATTTATATTGCAGAGAGTTATGAGTATTTAATTAGTTACTTATATATAACATAATGGTCAGTGAATTATAATAATATGACTATATTATTAAGTAAACTATTTCCAATGTTTGTAATGTTAGCTAAGCATTATACAATTAAATAAATTACATTAAAGATTTCAGGGTTGAATTATTATGATGTTTACAGTCACTATCTAGCTGCCTCCTCATAAATATAATGAAAAAAATGCAGGGATATTATCTATATCTGTGACTAGGAGGATTCAAGTTTTTCTTTAAAATATTTTCAAGATTTATGTGAAGCTTTAATAAAATTTAATAATTAACTTGACCAAAAACATCATTACCTCATTTCATTTACCTGTCCAAATCAAGATTCACTCTGCTAATTCAGATAAAATGAACAATGGACATATTCTGAATTAAAACTTTATATTATAAAAATTTTTAAATTTCATAGTATTTAATGAGTAATAACAACAACAAAATTTATTTACAGATTAGTAATTAAATAATTTTTAGTATATACATTTATTTAGTTCCTTTCTCAAAAAAAAAAAAAAAAACAGTATACATTCTTTACATTTTATATAAGCATAAAATGAGATATTATATTTGAGAAAACTATTAAAGTACTTCCCATTTAAATTAAATTCTTCATTAACATTATTAATTCCTAATCTAATTATCCATTTTAAATTCTAGTAATAACTAAAACTATTTTTTAACAGTTTTAGTTTTATGTTATACTTTAATTGATGTTCCACAAGCATGAATAGAAAGAAAAATATAGCAAATGATGGCATTCAATTGTTGGAAAAGTATCCAAGATATATATATATATTGAAACGGTTGTCTTCAAGTCCCTCACCATTTCACCAACCATCCTAATAACCCACTCGTCTGTGCTAAGTTCAAACCTGTTTAATAAGTCTAAATTAAGATTTGTAAGCTAAAAATTGCAATCACGGCTATATAAACAGCATTATATACGCACATACGAAAGAACGCTATAAGTGAATAGTATTGCCAGAGTTATAGCGTATAATTTTATCGCGTAATATTTTTAAACAGTAATAATGTAGCGTCAATTTATTAATTTATTACTTAAATTGTATGTGGGAATATAATCCACCTATATTGAATATATATATATAGATAGTGGGTGATTAAAATATTTATTAAATTTTAAGTTTCATTTTTATTATAAACCAATTTAATGTAAAACACATTGAAAGGGTGATTGATTGCAAATGCTGACAAGTTCTTTTAAAAGAAAAAAGATTTTTTTCTAAAAATAAAAGTATTTTGGAGAATTAAAAGTTTAGTAAAGTTTTTGCTGTAAACAATTGTATCAGTATATCACACCTGCCTTACGTTTCTAAAAAGAAAAGCCAATTTTAAAATAATCTAGCTAATTGATTCTAAATTATTTTGGACCTCGCTAATTAAAAATATGTTTACAGCAGGGATTTTCACATAAATTATAAAATCAGAATAAAATTCTGACAATTAAAAATAAAATCTAATATCGGATTAAACGTTAAAATTGATTTAATTAAAAGTTGATAATCAGAGAAAAGTTATAACACCTAAAAGGAATTCAGTGTTTGAAGTCAACCACTAATTTCATAGAAATTAAAAATTTTGTAATCTTGATGGAGATGAAATTCCAAGGTGTGTGGGCTGATAATGGATCATTTAAAAAGGCCATGTAAAGTGGAGGAGCCATCTTAGATCTTTACTTTTTGAAACCTTGACAGCTTGAATGCTACATCTGTGAAGTTTTGCCCTCTTTGATCATCGTTAAGCTTTGGAATCCAGCGTGTATCCTGAACCAAAAGCAACCGTGAACATTTTGACATCCAGTTAAGACAATAATTTTTATATCTGTGGAGAAAATGTCGGGCAAAACACCCTTGGCTAGCTCCAGAGTGAAGGCGACCCTTTACTTCCATCCAAAACCACCATCACCAGTATGCCACCATAACACTCCTCTAACCGTGGGAAGAAGATGTCACTGCCACAAACTCCCGTACTCCAGCTCAAGTACTACAAGATGCCTAACCTCACCATTTCTAACTGCAGTTCAATATATTAATTTTCCTTTAAGTCTAGACTTATAAAATGTATTTTAATTCTAAAATCTTGAATTCAAGTAAATTGCTAAATGTAAAATTTTATTCTTAAATTTAATTATATAATTCTGACCTACTTTCTAATGTTTCCTAACTAAATGATTTTAATAATTTTATTTTCAATTTTCTCACTGCAGTTGTGACTATGTTCTTTATTTCTTTTTTATTTTAAAATATAAATTATATGTAATCTGAAACAGGCATTCAATATTAATAATAAAGAGAAGAGAGAATACCCTCTTCATTTAATAATTATTTATCGTAGCTTAATGCACCTGTTTAAACCCTCTTAAATAACTGTTAAAATTGGTATGTGTGATTATTATTTTGACCTTGATTATTTAATTATTTGTTGGCAATTTTAAAATGGGAATCTTGTTTTAACCCAAAGTAAATTTCAATTTAATTTTCACTAAGCAATATCCAAGCCTTGAATAAGTATATTTGTTATTTATTTCATTTGTAAAAGCCTCCAAATATACTTTTCCCCTTTTTCTTTTTATTATCGCGTAATCAAATGTGTTTTGAGATTGAAACTAGAAAGAAAGAATATTTAAAAGTACACGTATAGCATATGATATTAAAAATGCTATATTAGGTTGGCTAATGATTCCACTGATTAGCTATCGTTCTCGTGGCTAAATATTAAATTATTTCAACTCTTTTGTTGGCGGATGGGATAATTTTATTATACATTTCAACTTTCTCGTTATGTTGCATTTTTCTTTAAGATGGGACTCGGAACGGCCATCCCTCTTACACTCCTTGGGTCGCACACGAATAAGACCTGACTCAAATTCCAGGCAATAGTGTTACTACCCCAACCCTCTTTAGCAGCTGGCGATCGGTCATAGGGCTCCGGTGTTGACACAAAACCCTAAAGATTAATCCATCCCAGAGCGACATTTAGTATAACTGTTTACCAGCGCTATACGCATTAGTTCTTTTGGTTGCCAACTCTTCCTCCCTTAAATTAAGTTTCAGCCATTGTCTGACATATTCAAGAGCTAGTTTCGGTCTCATGTACAATAGTTTGAAATAATAATATTATAGATATAATTTGACTTTAAATGTTTCACATATATGAGAAAACAAGGCTTCGTCTGATTGCTTAGCTGAAAATCATGGAATAAGAGGGATTAGCATAATCTGCCCCATAGCTACAATGCAGTGACTGATCAATAAGATAATAAAGTAAATGATAAAAAATATTTAACTTCATCAAATAAAATAACAAATGTAAAATAATTTTAATTGTAAGGAGAGAAGGTTAAAGCCTCTCCAAAATGTTAGATGCTACGCGCATTTCAATTGTAAAATGCAAGAGTGATATAGATAAAATCGTCAAATTTAATCTGCAAAAATAAACATACAATTTAATAAATTACTCTGATCTCGATCTTATTTATTTCAATCCAATTCAAAATTCTCTATATTATATATATGATTTCCGATGCATTAATTAGTTTTAAATATATACAGTTAATAAATTCCATTTTTTTTTGTTATGAGTCTCATTGCTTCTCCGTGACCTATGTCGGCCGTGTGGAAAGAGGTGTACTACGTGTAAGTTCAAGGTGGTCATTCGTAGGGTCTTGAGTCTTGGAATCCTGGCTTACGAGTTGAAGTGCGGTCGGACTCGGGATGTTAAGTCCTAGTCTGGTCAGCTTCGGTCTCTTTTGCTTGGATTCTGAATTCTGTTACGCGAATGTACAAACTTGACTGTTACAATATATATGATTAAACTTTATAAATATTACTTGTATATCTAACTGTTAATAATCCATTTACTGTGACAAGTTTAAATTATGCATATAGGTCTACCAACATACCTCCAGTGTAAATCTTGATAAATATATCATATAACTAGACAATTTAACTTCCATAAAACTAATATAATTCAAATGGATTGTCAGTTTTAGAATTCATTCCTTTAGAAACAGTATCTGTAAACCTACTAATTTATAAATGTGGTCAGCTTTCAGATCCTTTTTCTTATAAAACTGTATTTTTATTACTTAATCACTTTTATTCCATATAATAGCTCATAATAATTGACATTTCTTATGCTTTCAACAAGCTTTTAAAACAGGTAAAACTCTCCATACAGTAGTGCCACTCAGTATTATTCTGGCTTGTACTGAGTGGCACTACTATATGGAGAGTTTTGCTTGCTCATAAATAATTATATAATGTTTATGCACATAAATAATTGATCATCAATGTTCATTAAATGCAAAGGCAAAATCTTTACACAAGACATTCTATATGCTTAATTTTAAATTAAACATGATTATAGTGTTGTCTATTTATTCTATTTGTTAAGTATTTCTCATATACTCACACATATATCCACATGTGATCAAACACATTATATTTATATGTATTGTTATGTGATTATTGTGTTCTTAATTAATCTAAGTTTTGGAATTATAATTACTGTATTTAAATAAAAGGATTAATAATAATGTTTTAAATATTATTACCTCTTTTATTTAAATATAATATTTTTGAATTATTTTAAATATCACTTATTCATTTTAAAAGAGATCAGTCTGCAAAAATAAATATATATTTTTTAACCAATACTAATTTATAAAATGAGTATTAAATGGTAGAGTGAAGATTTATTTCTAGATCAACTTACAAATTACTTTTAAAAAAACAATTTTAAAACATAAAAAATCATTTAGTAGACTTTGCACATTTCAATTATCTATTTACAAACTTTTTTAAGTATAATACATAATTAATAAGATACATTTACGTGGGTAAAGTATATTAAAGTTTTTTAAAATAGTAAGTAATATTTACTGAGGCTATAACCTCGATAATATGCGTGTAAAAATGCGATAATTAAAATAGTAAGTGTAACTGATAACAGTTTTATATATATCAAATAATTCATATAATTTATGTCTGCAACATTAGTCAAACATTTTCTTGGCCACATTCTTGTATAGATTATTACAAGGTTTATATAGTTCATGTCTTAGGGTTTTCCTCAAAGATTTGTACACATACATAATGGAGACAACGCTAGATATTTTATATATAAATTATCTGTCTAGAGGTGAATTTTCCTTTTTTTTTTTCTTAGCAATTTGCTTATAACTTTTCTAAATAAATTGCCTAATTGTGAATATATATTTTTTACTTGTATTCGAAAATAGAACTTTGTTCAGGAAAAGAAAAACATGAGTATAGTCAAACTGCAAATATGGATTCCTAGATAAATTTCAAACAGTTAGGGAAGGTTTCAGGTATGATGTAAGTCATGTTACTTTATATAATGTCCAACTGCAATGATTCCTTTGAAAAAAATACACATCTTAATACACCTGCTCTACGAACTCACATGTTTTATTCATATCATCTTAGATATTACACTGAATTAAAGTTCATATCATATAATTATCTTCTTAACTAATGCACTTCTTGCCGTATAAACTGGAAATTAATTTTAGCAAAATATTATTTTATTGGCGCCTGCAAATAATGCAAAAATTTAATCTTATACATAAAATACAATCTTAATCTATTTTAATTATACCACTCTCGGTCAACATATTGATTAATTTCTATCCACTTTGATTCCCAAAATGTACATTATATAACTAAACTAGTATTGATAAATTGGACCAGACCACAATGTCTTATATATATATATGATAAACAAAAACAAGTTAAAAAAATTTTAACCTGCCTATAGCTTGCATTTTATGATCACAGATGGAGCTCTACCAATAGCCCTCTCAAGCCTGTTTACAAAAAAATGCTGAGAGAGAATCGAAAATCCAATATCTCTTTCAAATTGTCTCCAACCTTTAAATCATGGCCCCAAGCTAATTGGCTTTCGTCAGTAAAGGGTAGGAGAATTAGAAACTAGATCTAAATCTCAAATCTACTGAACAGCTATATAGTTTGCTTAGCTGGATTTTAAGATAATTACTATCTAAAAAAATTGTGCTTTCAAACTTATAGGAACAGTTTGCTTAAGTGCTGTTCAGTAGATTTGAGATTTACATCTAGTTTCTATTTCTCCTACCCTTTACTGATGAAAGCCAATTAGCTTGAAACCATGGTTTAAAGGTTGGAGACAATTTGAAAGAGATATTGGATTTTCGATTCTCTCTCAGCATTTTTTGTAAACAGGCTTCAGTGGACTATTGGTAGAGCTCCATCTGTGATATATATATATATATATATAATTGTTATATATATATATATATATATCAAATTACTACAGTTTAATTGATAAGTGACAAACTTTCTACCCTCCCAATATTGACACAAACCACTTAATTGAAGAATAATAATATTTTTTTTATTAGTCATTCATTAGTCTAGAAATTATCCAGTAATGAATAATGTATTTCATGCATGGTAAAGTTTGGTTTCTATCCAGTTAATTTATCATCTTGTGAAATGATGTAATCATTAACATATAACTAAAGACATGTAAAAAAGATGTATGATTCCTGTAAAGCACATTTCATGATGAACCAGCACTTATTAATTGGCCAAGACCACAATATTTTGCATATATTTTTATCATTGTTCAGAATATATAGATAGATAGCAAATTACAACAGTTTAATTGATGTGTCAAACTTGTGTGAGTGTATTCTAGTAAAAATTGTACTACAGAAATATTGTTCATTATTGGAATAATCTCTAGTGTAATAAATGACTAATAAAAATTATCAATATACTTCCACTAAATGGTTTGTGTCAATGTTGTGAGGGCAGCAAGTATGACACATCAACTAAATAGCATTGATTTGCAACTAGACAATGATAAAAATATGTGTAAGATATTGTGGTCTTAGCCAACTGATAAGTGTTGGTTTAGCATGAAATGTGCATATTGGGGATCACACACTGTTTTCACATGATCTTGGCCATATGTTTATGATTCCATCCTTTCACAAGGTGTTAAATGTGGATAGACACCAGTCCCTGCCTTGTGGGGGAGTGATGTATTGAAAACTAAACTACAGAAATATTATTCACTATGGATAATATATGAATATATTTGTTTCAGTCTAAATCCTTCAGTTAATAAAAAATTAACTTACTACATTATTTTTTTCCACTGTTATAAAATATTATTTTTATAATTTTATTTTACATCGTTCAGATAATGTTAGAAAAAAACTAAATTATTGAAATTATTTTTTATATATATTATAAAATACTATTAATATTTTTGTTTAATATTCTTTTAAATACTTCAAAGGTACTTTTTTATTCTGCTTTACATCTGCTTGTAACCAACACTCTCGTAGACGATCATGAATTAGATATGGCAATTACCTATTTTAATACATTCATTTTTTTTTTCGTTTTTTATCAGTGCATGCCATCTCAACTTTCTATATTATATCCATCCATCAATATAACAGATTATTCTCTTTGTCATATATCATGATATATACATAAGTTGATATAGCTTTCAAAATTTTATTAAAGTATGAAAATCTCTTCATCAACAAAAGAGAAAATATTTCTTCGCTGCTGGACTACTTTTAGATGGTGGGAACATTACAATTTCTCTTATTCTATTTTTTTTTTTATCTTTCTAAAAAATAAAAACATTTTTAGCGACTAATAATTTGAAGATTAAAAGAGCTCATTAAAGTAGAGCAACTGAATAAAAATATATTTAAGTATGGCAAATAAAACATGTTTGACCAAAATTCCATTTACATTATATAACCGTTTCAGTTTGTCTTTTGGGCATATTAATATATATAAGATAACATTTATACTATCGTTTGATAAATTTAAGACAAGACTAAAATATTAATCAATAAATTCCTAAGCACATATAGAAAATAATACCTGTGACAACATATGTAATTTTTATCAGCTTAACATAACTACTAAGCGCAATAGTAGTTCAGAACCAGTAAGGGTGAATCCAAATGAATTGAGTATTTATTAACTAAGTACTTAAAAACAAATTTGTTTGGTCAACTATTTAAAGACATTGTATGGATTTAAACGTCATATCTTTGTTTATGAAATTAAGTTTTAGCTACTGTTTATTATTTTATGAGAACAAAAATTTTCATATAACTATAGTTCAGAACCTTATTTTAATGTTTCGATTATAAATTATTCAATGGTTTATCCTTATTCTACCCTCTTCCGTTGGAAATAATATTAATAGTAATAATAATAATTTTGCTTACCTAAAATTTCAGATTGGCTAACTTTAATTAAGGCGATGCTGAATAATAGAAAAAGCATATTTGTGAATTTGTTAATAATAATATGTATTATGAACTAACTTCAAAATCCAGTTTGTCTATTTATATAAATAGTTTGGTTGCTTTAAGAAAACAAAAATTTTAATATCATTATTGAAGTCAGATATTAATATCAAACATTTGCATTCCAAAAAGTATTTGTTTTTCTACAAGTTTAAAAATATATTTACTATCATTTTTTAAAAATATTAATAACTTCTTTGTCGTTTGAAATTAATAAATTATTTCTATATCTACCGTAACTGTTTGTTTGTGTGTTCGTGTCAATTACTTTATCACATTTTTTATCCTTACAAAAATCCATGCACTATATATAGATAATATTCGAGATTAATATTAATAACATCATACAATGAATATTTTAAAGTATTCATTAATCTGGCATAAATCAAAATTTAATAAAAATTAAGCATCCGTTTATTCTCATGTTCCATTCATTAATAAAGTAGATTTGGATAGTAAAAATAATAAAGTATATATCTTAATTAATCAGGAGCACTTTTAATTAAGTAATGTAATATGGAAGCTTAATATCATTTGATTTTTCATAAGCTGTATATGTTAGGATTTACTGCTTGTCTATTTATTATATTATTTTTGAATTTATTTAACAATATTGCTTCCTTAATTTTTATCTTTTATGATTTCTTTCTTTCATTAATATTTTTAAAATTACAAGATTTTTTCATTGTCAAAGAATACTGAGGCAGAATTTCATTGAACATTTATTTTTTTTTTTGCACAATTATATAATAATTCATGTTCTTTTATCCTTTTTTCCAGAACATATCTTGATTTCCTGATATATGATTTTTTACACCCACATGTAATCTGATAAATTGTATTACTAAAATTATATTACTAAAATGCAAAGAAGTATTATTATTTATTGGATTATATGTGTTGTAAAAAGTCATATATCCGAAAATCAAAATGTGCTCCTATTTCAAAAAGGGTAAAAAAACATCAATTATTATATAATTGGATACAAAAAAAAACTATAAGTAATCAATTAAATATTGCCTCAGTATTTGTTGACCATGAATAATCTTGTAATTTTAAATTTACTTTTAATAATATTTAAAGCGCAATCGATATTGAAATGTCCCAGTGCTTAAGATTTGATTGACTAGTTGTAGTCATAAACGTTTGAGAAATTTGCACTCTCTCAATTATTTACTTTTAATGTAAATGATACAACAAAAATATTAACCATTATTCTGCACAAATTCTGTTTGGCTGAGTGAGTTAAAACTCTAAACTTTCGATGTAATATGTTGGACTATTTCCATCATTTATGAGTGAATATTACATCTTATAATATACCAACAAACCTTCAGACAAATTCTAAACTTTCGATTTGTCAATTACAGAATCAGCAGTAAAAATATATTCATCTTTTAACATTATATTCATTTTAGTTTTGTTTGTAAAAAGTATATTAATAATTTGTCAAATGATAAAAATGAATGATTATTTTTTCAAAATTAAATTTCTATTTATAATTATAAAAATATTTGATAGCAGAAAATGTAAGAAGAAGTTCGTAATGAATTACATAGTGTTTAGACATCATTGATTTCTTTCTCAATTTATGTTAGTGTCTAAGTAAAGAATTTTTTAGTAAAATCTTACTATTTTTTACTAAAATCTTATTATTTTTGTAAAAATAATTATATTTTTAGCATATATTATACAAATATGTTATAATATGTAAACAAAATACTTTTAAAATGCTCTAAACCATTTATTTCATTTTAAAAATCAAAACAAAGAAGTTGGAGCGGTGAAAGTTATTGATAGGTGCTTATCCATTGTTTGTGATGAGAACCAACCAATCAGCATCAAAGAAGGTCTGCCTTCTTTGTTTGTTATAGTTTTGAACACCTATATTATTGACTTTTTTCTTGTAAAATAACTCAAGAGAGGACAGTATCTTACAGTACTTTTTAAGCTTTAAAATGAGCCTAAATATGCTACGATAACGTAAGAACTGCCCAAATTAGATTGAGTTAAGCCATGTATGAGTTACTTGAGACAGTTAGGTTAGGAGTTAATGGAAGAAAGAAATCATAAAAAGAGAAACATTAAGAAAGCAATATTAATAAATAGATTCAAAGATAATGTAATAAATAGACAAGCAGAAAATTTATATGCAGCTCATGGAAAATCATGTGATATTAAACTTCCTTAATACTTTACAGTTGAAATAGATTACTACATAATCAAAAGCACTACTGATTAATTAAGATATATATTTCATTATTTTTACCTTTAAAATTATTTGGAACTATATATATATATAATTAAGCACATATACTAAATATGATATATGCACAAGGAATATACATATTAGTTTACTTCAGAAATATCTAGTGATATATATATATATGTGTGTGTGTGTGTGTGTGTGAGAGAACTTTATTTAATGCAAAATTATATGTAGTAAATTAAGTTCATTTACAATATAGTTTTGTTAGCATTTTTTTTTAAAAAAATAAAACATTTCCAATCAAAGTAAAAATGTTAAAAACTTTTCATTTCAAATAATATTTTATATTATTAATCACTTATACACACATATATACATCTGATGAATAGGATATGTACATAAAGGGTATATATTTTAACTTATAGCAGAAATAACTGGGGATATATATATATACATATATATAATTGAAATATTAAAGAGACCTACTGGTTTAAATAGAAGTGATGAAGCACAACATATACCAGCTATGTGGAAACCTCTTTTTTTATCCAATATTAACTTAAAATTAACAGGTAAAAATACTGAGGAAAATAAACATTTTGATAAGCCTCATATTGTGAATGCTGAACTGGAATCTCATTTCTCATCTCGCACACAGTCACATTATTTGTTAAGATCTAACGGTTTTTCTTTCAAAAGTTAATTCCGTTGAAATATCGGTGCTCAATGGAAAATAAGACACGGTATATCCCAAAAAGTTATAATTTATCTACATCATATAACCATGAAAACATTAAGTATAACATATATATATATATATATATAGAATGAGGAGATAATATCCATTAAATAGAGGTAAACTTTAACATTTTATGTTATTATTAAATTATCAATTACTTCTAATTAACAATTCCTGAGGCTAAGCTAATTTTCTTCATAAACCTATAATAAACCTCCCAAAAAAGAACTATTATAGATTTGTGAGAAAAACTTGCTTAGCCTTAGAAATTGTTAATTAGTAGTAATTGATAATTTCTTTTTAACATCAAAAGTTAAAGTTTATCTCTATTTAATAGATATTATCTCCTCATTTTTATTCATTATTATAAAAACAATCCATATAAACATTTAATTCAATATATATATAGATATACACTTGGGTCTCTTTTTACATGGACTTATTTAACATGATTTTGAAGTTACACGATTCATGTTTCACCGGAAGTCGAACTCCGATAATGCGATATTACTTTAAATAATAAATTTTGTGCACTTACATTATATTGAAAGTAATAGCACATTATTGGAATTCGACTTTCATCTTAGTAATTTCAATATTTTCAGTGCTTTATAATAGTAAGATTTTATGTAATAATGAAATTAAAATCATGATTTCCACATTTTATGTATACACACATTAAATTTTACAACATTATAATGTAAATTTGTTCAAAAATTGTGCATGTTAATTTTGCATTTTAAATCACATTCTGTTTTTGCTTTTTAAAAAAAAACACAATCAATTATTAATCATTAAGTGTCCGCAAGTTTATTTTTAAAAGGTGAGTAATAGCAGTGAGCACAATTAAATTTGACAATTAAAAATTAAAATCTGATTTTTAATTGTAATTAACAATTTAAAAATTACTTACAGGGGACTTGAAATTAATGTGATATAAAACGAAATTTGATTTTTAAACAGAATTGAAAATTAAAGACAAAAATAAGAATTTAATTTTTAGTTGTTAGTTTTAATTAAATTTTTCCCAGCAGTGGTGAATAAATGTCTTTTTATTATCATAAGTCTAAGTTCATAAACAATTAATAAAATCATCATCTCAAAGATTAATTACTAATTACGTTGTCAACAGAAAACCATTAACACAACATGAGAGTGAACTTGGCACTAGTTGTATTTCCTCTTGTGAGAATTTGTTTTTTTACCAGTTTGCAAATGAACATATTTTTCGGCAAATATCGATAATAATTAAAACGTGTATAAAAAAAATGTAAATTAGTGTACTGTAAATTATGTATAAAAATATATTATTTTGAATAAAATTAAATATTATAGTTAAAAAAAGTTTGTCTTGTATCAATTTTTTTCAAATTTGAAATTTTTTATTAGTCATATTATATTTCCTTATTTTTTTTTGCGCGAATTTTAAAGTAAATTTTACATTGGTGCTTTGCTTTTACGTGAGTTTTGAAAAATCACAGTCTGTATCCCCCCTTTTTCAAGGTAAGTTATGTCTATTTTTGTGTGATTTCATTTGCGCGTGTTTTTTGAGGAACTTATCTATCGCGTAAAATGAGACCCAGGTGTATAACCATTAGAAAACAATAAACATTTAAACATTCCCAATATAGACAATAATCAACAATCTCAAACTGTTGTCATGGCAACCTCCAATTTATAAAAGAATATGATAATAGATAATAAATTATTGTCAGTTTTTTGGTCAATATTTCCTAAATTATTTGAAATGATCGCCATACAATAAATATTTTTTATCAAATTCTATTCTCCAGCCATAAGCACATTTTGTAGATTAGTTTATTAATTTTTTTTACTGATGAATTGATTTTTGCATTGGTATATTTGCTTTTGTTTTGATCATGTAATTACGTCAACTTTGAATGCCTTAATAATTTGATCTTTTGGTCACATGATTACAACATTGGATTTTTCCTCATTAATATATTTGTTTTTTGCTAAAAGTTTTTTCTGAAATTTTGAATTTTGCTATTTTTTTTGTTACATCATGTAATTACACTAACATTGTGTGGTCATTTTTTCACATATGATTGTCATAATAATTTTATAGTTTGGTCATGCATTTATGGTAGCAACATTTTTTTTTCAGTCATATTCTAATTTCTAATATCCTTGATATTTTGATTTCGATGTGAGTCTGATTTTTTTTTTATGGTTCTACAAAATTTGCATGTTTACATTTTAATTTTTTAAAATGTGGTTATGGCCATAATTTGATGTTATGGTTACATATTTTAAATTATTATAGCTTAGGCACATTTCTTGTTTGAGGTTATGCAATTTTAATAACCTATTCAGTTGTAATTTGATCTTTTGATTATGTGGTTTGATGGAGCATAGTTGCACAAAATTTGCATGTTTATTTTTTAATTTTTAATGGAAATTGTAATTTTTAACAAATAGACAAAAGAATGGGAACATTATTTCTTACCCATGGTGTGTTGGGTCACTTTATTTATCACTTGGTTGTGTCAGCAATAGGTCAGGGGTTCTTCTTGGAAACCAGAATGGTGGAGAGTGCATACTAAATCAGTACTAATTAATTTTTCCATATTATTAAAAATTTACTTTATAATATATGAGAGGTAGAACAATAAAGTACAGTGTAAAAGAAGAAAAAAAAGTTGTCTTGATATTTTTGAACTAAGTTTTAAATCAAATTTTTCATATTTCTATACTAAAACTAGATGGCAAAGCTAATTATAATATTAAAATTTTGGGATTGTTAATAATTTTTTTTTTATTTCATTTATTTACATACAAAGACATAATATAATGTACATAAAATTTGTATTCACAACATATTTTGAAGAAAGCAAATACAGTGCAGTTTACTACTGAAGCTGTGTTGCATGTGTTTCCAATCATAATTTGGAAACACTTGGAAAACAGCATTTTACTGGCTGCTTTTAAAGTATTTTTCAATACTCCAGTTATAACAATCAGTATTACAATAACATTAAATCACAGTACGTGTGCTTTACAGATGGATATTTATAATGAATACTCTCCTTTCCAAACACAAGTTAAAGTCTTTTTAAAAGATAGAATAAATACCTCTATCCTTTATCACCCACACAGTCAGTATTATGATTTTATTTAGCTAGACAACCAAAAAAACCACACCAGTCAAATGAACCTAGAAAATGCAGTCAGATCCAGAAACTGATGGTGAAATTTGCATAACCAACCTATACCATGCCATAAAAGATAAAAGAAGCTATGCTGTTGAAGTACCTAAGACCTATTGATGTCATACTTTATCCAGTGTCAAACATCACCAGTTCGAATAAAGAACCACCATCTTTGGAGACATTAATTAAGATCTCTTCTTTAAAAGAATGATATCTGCAAAATCCATGTTTTGTGATTGTTTCAATATTTAAAGTGGTAAGATCTATTATTTTATATACTATAAACCCTTAAAGTAAACAAAATATATTTTACTACTATAATATTTAATATTTTGTGAATGTGTTAATAATTGTGAGTGTATATGTAACAGTTTTATTTATTTATTATTAATACATTGTAGCATTTTTTTATTAATCCATTTAGTTTGTATTTATAACTCAATCCAAATATATGCGTATTATACACATATGCTTGTTAATATATACTGCCTTGAGAAATCAAGCAGTCCACTGGGTGTCAATGCTGGGATGGTGATAATAATTGGTGGTGGTTGTGCCTTTAAAAGTATTCCCAGAATAAGCTTTCTTTACAAAAGGTTTGGAACCTCAGAGTTTAATTTTTATTGAAACTGAAAGACAAATAAAATACTTTTGGGAATACTTGTACTTTTAAGTTATAAATCATCATAAGATTGATTGAATAGATCATTATATATCTTTGATAGACAGGTTCAAACCTATCTAATGTTATAAAAATACCATGCATTGGAAAGGTACCGTTACATAATTGAAAATTTATGCACCCATATATATATATATATATACACATAATGATTAGTAAGTAATCTTAAATATTTGTCTTAACATTGTTCTCAAAATGAGTGCCTCCAAATATATGCATTATAATGTTTTAGCAGATTCCTATCTTTCTCTTTCTAGAGTTTACTTCTGTTTCAGTGTTATTATTTTATAATTTATAACTTTTGCAGATGCCTTTTTTGCTTCTGTAAATCACTTGTAAGCAGTCAATGCCTATTCAGCATAAATAAGTATTTAATCTGTTATCAAAGCCACCTTTATTTATTTATATTCTTTACCCATGCTGTGAGATATGTTTTATTTAAAATTTATCATATATATAACAAAAAATTTACATATGCATAAAAAATGCATCTGTATATTTGTATGAAGATATAATATACGCAGAATATATTTTCAAGATTTTGTTTTTATCAGTATATCTTTTATATTAACTGAAAATACATCAAGTCACATCAACAGAGAAATTTGTTTTATGTATTTTAATAATAGTAATTGTAGGTTTTACATTTATAGATTTTTTTTAACTTTACTTTTAAAAGATAAGAAATTAAGTTATCTACGAATAGAGATATATTTTCTGTTTCTTTTTTTGACTGATATTATAATTTTTCAAACTTTCAATACTAGGATATTACTAATAGAAAAATAAAATGAAAAATAAAGCAATATAGACTAGCAATACGATAAACCAATATTTCACTTTCTTGATAATCATAGTTGTATATTTATTTTCTGACAGCCATTTATGTAGATAACTAAATTAGCTATTAAAGCAATATTTATTAAAGCTATAACCTTAAGACTAAGCACCTGAAAAAACAACAGTAGGGACCTCTGCAAATCTTTAACACAAGATTTATTTAAAAGACAAGAGCGGCCACTCTTATCTTAACTTACTATCTAAATAAATAGGAGAATCTAAAGCATTTTGATTTGAAAGCATAAGGCTACTAAATACCTCTCTGATTAAGTCCACAAATTCTGTAACACATTAACATTTGCAAAATCTTTATTTAGAAAGTAGGTTAAGATAAGAGTGGCCGCTCATGTCTTTTAAATAAATCTTGTGTTAAAGATTTGCAGAGATCCCTACTGTCGTTTTTTCAGGCGCTTAGACTTAAGCTTATAGTCCTAATAAATATTACTTTAAGTAACGACTATGCGCTTTATAAATATAATTATTAAATTAGCTATTGAAAAGTTTCATGATAGAAGAAGAATTGTATTTTTGACTGAAATCTGAAGAAAAAGAAGCCACCACTATCATTCAGATTTCACCACTAATTATAAAAATGTCAATGGGATGAGTTAATTAATATGCCACGAGGGCTTTTAATGTGTACTCACTCCCATCTGCATATATACTATAAAAACAATTCTCAAGTCATATATTATAAAATATGTCAAACAAACATGCAAAAAATAACCATATGAATTGTTATAATAATACACTTGCTCGGAATTAACTTATTACATTTTTTCAATGATATAATATTTAGTAGTTGAGTTTATTTGCAGTAATATTAGAAGTAATATCGTGAATGTTATTTGAAACTGTAAACTGGTTTGAGGTTGCTGCTAATATAAGCTTTTAATTAATGAATTATTATTTATGTAATAATGGGGAAATAAGATAAAAGATATTTAATCTTTTAATGTTATATATATATGAATTAATAATATTATTCCCAGGAAATTCCACGAAGCTCTGAGGAAAGTGCTTGTTATTGTACTAAAATATCAGCTGTTTTAGCTGTGATATTTTTATTATATGGAAGCTCCTGGAAATAAAAAATATGAATTCATATTTTATTCATAACAATATTAGAATGAATGGGTATATATATATTGAATCGGGTGGAGTAATAGATCGAATAGGAAACAAAAACTAGCATGAATTTTTTTTTTACTTTTTAATAGAAATTGTGAAAAGCAAATATTAAGATAAACACATTGTTGACTTCTTATACATATAACATATGATACAATTATTTATTATAAAGTCAATCTTCTACAACTGCAATTGAATTATTGCACCACAATGGTCCCTCAGGCAGAGAAGCATAATACCCAGAGCATACATATGACCAGGTCAAAGCTATATAAGATATATAAATGCAACCACATTTGAAGGACATAGATCTTCTCGACTGCTGGATTCAACACCTGTTATTCAAAGCACTTTTTTGTCTTGAAGTAAACATCAGGTGCCAGTTAACTACAAGCAGTTAACATGCTTTGAATAATGTTAAACTAATTCAGCACCTAAGAAATCCCAACTAGCTCAATCAAAAGAATAATATAAAAAATGGCTGCTCTAACTTCTCTGCTAAATTGTTTTTTAATAGTATAATTAAAAGAAATTGACCCAAATACTAATTTGTAGAATAATTTATTTTAAATAAAATGTTTAATATAACTTGTAATTAATTTTATAAATCTTTTAATTAAATATAAACAATGATTTATAATATCACAGGCACACACGCATTATAATAAAACATATGATAATAATGTAATATAAACATAAAGCATTAAAGATAAGTACAGACATTCAAACCCACACATCAATAGTTTATTTTGTGCATTCTATAGAGTTCATTTCTTTTACTGACTCTAGAGGTTTCAAAGATTGCAATGGCTACATTAATTAATATCAAAAATTGGAATAATAAAATGTTATTCATTACCTGTAGGATTTTTAAACATTGAGGCTTCTGCTGTTTGCTGCTTCATGTGTGTTTTACCAACCGGTTGGATTTTAGGCTTCTGTTGAGGTTCTAATGATTGCTATTCTGTGCTACTTCTATTTCAGGCAGTTAGACATTCCTGGTGTCTTCAATTGTTAGATGGGCATTGCTTCTATCGGACAGACTGCTGATGTTCTGTCGGTCAATTCTTTAATTATACCACTAAGAACAATTTAGCACAGAAGTTAGACATGTAGTTTATTCCATATTGAATTATATTTCCCTTGAGCTAGTTTGAGATTTATCAGGTGCTGAGTTAGTAGCATTATCCAGAGTATGTTAGTTATTTCTTGTAATTAACTGGAACCTGAAGTTTATTTCAAAACAAATAAAGTACTTTGAATGACAGGGTTTGAATTCAGCATTCAAAAATTCTGTTACCTGAAAATATGGCTGTAGGTTATACCTTGTGTAATGACAGTCTGACTACAGATACCTCTAGTATTGTGCTTCTCTGCCTGAGGAATTGGGTGCTGTAATATTTAAATTGCAGCTGGAATACATCAAATTTATAATAAATAATTTTATAATATTGTCACTTTTCTAGAAAAAGAAGTCAAGAATTGGTTTATAATGTTTTCACAATTTGTTTTTATTAAAGAGTAAGTTTTATTTTGTATTTTTTATTAAAAAGTAAAAATTATTTTTTTATCTTTCTTTATTCAATATATTCCCACCCAGTTCATTTGGCTTTCCCACATGGGAGCAGAACTGTATTGTCACAAAGGGAATTAGGCCAATATAAATGATAAATATGCTCATTAATGATAGAGAAATAATTTGTTTTAAAGCAAGTATACAATTTTATTACTATTCCATCTAATTAAATATTGAGAAAATAGAAAAATATATATAATTTACATATCAAATGATAACATAAAAGAAAAAAAATGAAATTTATTAAATATAAAAGACTATATATATAAACATCATATGTAAGAATGCATTTATACATTACAAATTTAATTATATAGTTTTAAACAATGTTTAAACTTTTAGAGAGTAATGATAGGCAATTTTCAGTTTACTTAAGACAATAAAAATTAGTCATATTTACCTTGGAGTACCCAGGTTTTATTTTTATTAGGTATAAGTTTATTTCCACACAAGCTTGTTTCAATGGTCCAAATAAAATCTATGAATTCTTTATTGTTGATGAATGGAAAAAATTTCTGTTAATGACAAAAGTCTGCCATCAGCATCCATTTTGAGGTATTGCTTGGATATAGAAAATAATGATATCTTATTGGAAGCTTTCTTAGTATATATGGTTCAAGATTTATTTATTTCTGGATTATTTTAGTAGCTTCTCGGTAGGGTCTTTTGGGTTCTTGGATTGGGAGGCATTAAACATGAATAGCTATATATATTTTGGAGCTTAGGGTGCTTGACTTATGTATTTGTCCTACCCCAGCATTACATATGTAGCAATTGTATAAGTTGATATTGCTAAATCCATTTTCTTTTTGAGGTGGTTGATTGAGGTACTTTTAATATTTCATTTTTTTATAATGCGAGCATAACCACACGAATAAACTTAGCAAAAAGAAAAAAATATGTTAATACAACATTTCTGTCCAAAAAAAAAACACTCTTGCTCTCTCTGTCCTTTTTCACCTACTAAGCTTTACTTTTTTGCATAAAGTGCAATTTAAAACTTAAACTCATTTACCAACTTCTTCAATTTATCATTCTCAACTACAAACAAACGATCAGTCATATATCTAACAAATAATTTTAAATATAAACAATTATTTTAATAATAATTTTCTCTTCCAAATAACTAATATAAACTGAACAAACTAAAAGATAAATAATATAACCTATTATCCACCCTTCCTTAAGCTTATAAAAATTATCATTATAAGTAAAATATATAGAATCCTCTAATAATAAAAGCAATTCTTTAATAACTTTAATTTTATTTTTTGACAAACATCCATTCTTAACCAACCCAGACATAAAAACATCAATACTGCATAATCTATTAACAGACTGATACATATTCTCAATATCTAAATTACCAAACACTCAATTACTTTCCATTTTAAGCCAATAAACACCACATAATCACCATTTTTATGCTTGCTCATGACAGGCAAAACTCTCTATACATATTGCCACTCAGTGCAAGTCAGAGTAATCAATGGATGCCAGGATTGCATTAGATCCTAAGATTTAGGTGCATTGCTCTCAGATCCAAGGTTCCTCCCTGACAAACTCACAAGCCAGAAATTACTCTGGGATATTGGATGAATAGACATTAGATGGGGATTTTATGCATAACCCTTCTGGCATCCATTTATTACTCTGGCTTGCACTGAGTGGCAATACGTATAGAGAGTTTTGCTTGTTTTATTTTCCATTTTAAAATTATTAATCTTATTAAAAGCCTCAAAAGAAGAAGAAACTGTGTAATGACCAAAATCAACAAATTGTTTTAAAAAATTATTCAAGAACCTAGAAATATCCTCTATAACACTACCTGTAAAATCAAAAATAAATCTTTAAAAAAAAACATCTTTATGAGTTTAAATATTCATAAATATCTTAACTGGTATGAAATTTAAATTTACCATTTTTTTCATAATATCTATTAACTTCCTTTTAATCATATTACCTGGATCTTTTTTTTAAAAACATATATTTACCATTATTTAATTTTTTATCCATTTTCTCCCTGAACTCATTTCCTTTCATAATGACAACTAATCAGTTTGTCTTCACGAGAAATGATCACATCATTAGCAATTAACCTATCCTTAAGATGTCTTATCTTGGCAGGAGTATTAATAATTTTTTTTTCTTTTTAGGCTTTTATTCAAAATCAAATAAATGCTGACTTTTTGCTCATTACTCAAATTACTAAATTCAGTAGATGAAATTGTATCAAAAGAAAGGAACAAAATTAGGATCTTTACCAAAAATCTCTAATTCTCTATCATTTCACTTACTATCATAGAAATATTACTCTCATACACCCTATCACTACAGTAAACTTTATTCATTTTTCCAAACAACCATCTTAATTTTCTTCTATATTTTCTACAATAGAAATTTGACCTATTTTATCTAAATTGCATCATGTAAGAAGGTTTATATAGGTCAGAGTAGTTTGACCTTAAATGAAAGAATAAAGCTACATAAAAATAGAGTTAGAAATTAATATTTTAGTTCTGCTTTGTATGTCCATGAAAAAGATACAAGCTACACTATTAATTTTGAAGAAGCTAAGGTTATCTTTTTTGAGAGAAATGAAATAAAAAGAAGAATTAAAGAATCTTTACTATTAAAAGTTTATGAATCTGAAGCAATTAACATATTTAAAAGTTCTTTTAATATTAAGGATGCTTGGGAAGTAAATGGAATTGTGGGTAAGTCTGCTTGTAGCAGTGAAACCATTGATTGTGTTTTAGATTTTACTTTCTTTGCTAGTCTGGTTGAGTTTTGGATTTGGAATAATTTTAATAATATATACATATATATTGTAACCTCAACAAAGTTTACATGCATGGCTTTTTGGAAAATGTTTATGCATTTTTTATTATGTATTCTAATATGTATTAAAGACATGTGTACAAAATAAATTGTGAAAAAATTTAAAATAATAATAATTGTAAAATTAAAAATGTATTACAATTCTTTATTTGTAATTAGAAAGGATTTAAATACAGATTTTCAAGCTCCCTTCAGTTCTGTACTCCATCTTTTATAACTGATACACATGACCACATAATGTAAAAAGATAAATGATCTTCAATATACATATTTTGTGCTGAACCAGCATTGATCAGTTAGTCCAGATCATCATCTCAACCCACATATATAAACAGTCCTCAGTTTAAATTAAGATAGCAAATCCTTAAACTTTAATGGACAGGTTTCAATCTTCTCCACTCTTCAGTCATCCATATTATTAAACATCTGATCATGAAATGATCCCTTGTTGATGCCAATATTGTTGTCACATTCATTTTGACTTTAAGTCACTCTGATCCTTCAAATGTATGACCATGATATGTCCATTTAAGTACATAGAATCTTAATGGGCAAAATTTGGGCTGAATCTGTAATATTTGAATATTAGTATAATGCATATATTGAACTTAAAGTCAACATTGATATAACAACATTATTGGCAACAACAAGGGCTTTGAGTTTTCATCATCAGATTTCAATACTATGGATGACTGAAAAGTTGGACAGTGAAGAAGATTGAAACTTGTTTATTAAAGCTTGAAGATTTGCTATGTTAATATAAACTAAGCACCAATTATATATGTATGTGTGGGAGATGATGATCTGGACCAACTGCTGAGTGCTTATTCAGCATGAAATGCATATATTGGAGATCATTTATCTTTTTCACATGTATGTTGTCATGTGTAATTATATAAATTGGAGTAAATAGCTGAAGAAAGCTATGAAGTTCTGTGTTCAAATCCCCTCTAATTACATCCAAAATTCAGTATATACATATTACTTGAGTTCAAATGTTATAATTCTTTGTTGTAAAATAAAGTTAACTAAAAATAATACCACATTCATATAGAAACCAATTGAAAATTGATCTGATCAGCTGCTTTAAATAGAAGAGATTCAATTGCCACACACATCATTGTGTCACTTACAGGATGAAAGTCAAGAAATTTTTGGTGAATTTTCAAGTTGATGAAATGCAATTTCAGGGATAAAACTTCAGAGTGCCTTACCTTAAAATTTCCAATAGTATAGTTTATTATGGAACAGTAAACAGAAGAATGCCTTTGAAATTAATTCACTTCAGTTGTCTATTAAATATTTTTAAACACTGAAAATGTGTGTCACTTGATAAAAAAAAATTTGCCCTCTAATTAATTATCAAATGGAAATATTCTTCTTTGTCTTGATATATAAATCTGCATAATTTTGATTCCCTCAATCATTGGAGGGAAAAATGTATTAGAATAAACTATGATTGAAACAAACCACAAGAAATTAAAATGTTAAAAATTTCTGGCAGATGTTTTAAATATGAGGATTCTTATGGCTATATTCAACATTTAATGAAACATGTGCTTACTGAAACATAAAAAAGTAATTAGATAAAATTAATCTAAACTTTTTTTATGAATTATTATGAATCAACAAAGATTTTTTTTTCTATCATGTGTGTTCTTCATATAATATCAGATGTAAATATGCAAATACGATTTGTTATATTATTCTCATTCTGTTATTGTTGATAATTTTTGGTTACTTGTTTATTTGTCATATGAATTCTAAGAATCCTTATTTTATTTTATCTTTTAATAATATTATAAATGTTGAAAGGCAATCAGAAAATATGATTGCATTTGCATAAATGTGTGTCTTTTATGTGTGTCTAGTCTGGTTGTTACCTATGAGTATTGTAAATTAGTTAATTAAAAATTAAAAAGTGTGTAGTCCTCCATCATGTACATGGTTACCCTGTTAGTTATTCATGATTCTCTTAGACTAAATTTAATTTGTGAATATTGTTATTTATTTTTTATTTTGACCAATTATCAATTAGGATTTTGTTAAAAAAGATTACCATTAATATATACATTTATTTATTCAATTTTATTATTTAATGTTATCTTCTATTTATTTTGTAGTCAGAGTGATGACATACATTTATGAGTTTGATTTGTTGTGTCAGTGACAAATATCCTAAATGAAAAAATAACGATTTAAAAAAATAGATGTCTAAAATAAAATATATAAAAAGATAAGACATCATAAATATAACAGAAATCCCTTTTTACTTTAATGTCATTTTTCAGGCATTGTCAGCTAAGAGTCATTCTTGTAGTAATCAAATTTTGTTTAATAGGTTTAAATATTTTTTTGAAATTTTGTTCATATTTCTAAAAGTATATAGGTAAAAATTTAGTTGCAATTGCAAAGGAAATAGATTGCTAATAATTAAGTGCATATTATTCAAACCATGATTACACATTTTTAGAGCCCTGCAGAGGTAGATTTATTGCTACTGCTTTTATCTCTTTCCATCTATACATGAATATTGGCCATCTTCAAATGGACCAAACCAAAAAGATGAACATGTCAAATGCAGATATATGGCAGTAGTTTTGATTTATATAGAAAAATTATAAACATTACAGAAACAACTTTCTAAATTACAAGTACTATAGCTAAAAGAGAACAAACCAAGCCACTGCTATTGAAATATTGTATTTATCTAATGTTTTCATTGCAACAATTTTTTGGTTGCTGTAATATAAAAATTAATTTGCATTATATATGCAATCATTAATATTGCCTTTTAATTCTATTATTTTCTACTGGTAAATGATAGAGGTTATTTAAATTGTCTTTTAGGAAATTTGTAGATTGTTATCTTGTGTAGATTTAAGAGACAAAATGTTATTTATCTACAAATATTAAACCATTAAACATCACAGGAGAGTTTTGCCTGTTTTATCAACAAATATATGTGTATATCTAAAGTATTTTAAATATATGTATATATATATTCATAATGTGCATTATGTAAAATAATGTGTGTCAGAGGGACTGATTGAATGAGAGGAACACCAATGAATCAGCTTTATCTACTGATAACTACTTTATTGCTCTTTAGCCTAGACAATTATGGAATGATGAATAGTTTGAACAAGTGCAAATAATCTAATGTATTTAATAGTGATATTTTTTTTTTCGTATGTCAAATGCGTTGACCAAGAAGCGAACCCGAGATTGCTGCTTGGAAGGCAGCTATGATCATGTAAACCTTAATAATAAAAATAATAATTTCAATATTTTTAACTTGCATTGATTTTAATTTAGAACAGATTTTAATTTAAAATTATTACCAATATACAGAAATGTAAGCGTAAAGAATTTATTACATTTCATTGGAAGATCTTTTGTCATGTTTATTATTCCGTTGTTTTAATTATTTTCTAGTCAGCATAGATTAATATATAAATTCAATAGGTTAACCGAAAACAAATTATCATTTTTCTTTTACATGTATAAGAGTGTATGTCAGGAATTGCCCATTTTAAAAATATTATTCTGGTTGTTATTTTTGCTGATTTTAGTTGGGTTTTTTTGTCAATTTATTAAAGTAGTTTGGATTTATTATATCATAATCCAGGACTTTTCCTTTCATAGATAGTTATTTTGTTTTAGTTTAATTTATTGAGGTTAATAATTTTATATTTTTATTCATATTATATTGTTTTTTATTGACATAATTTTATCATTATTCGAAATGGATTTTCACCTACTATCCAGACGATCAAACTTCGTATGAGATTTGTAGAAATTATATTTGCGTTTTTCGCCCCTGCTGAAAATTTTGCGAAACTTTTTTTTTTCCGGTTTTAATAATAAGATTCAATCTATATATTGTACTTAAATCATCTATATGCGATGATTAACAGAAAAGTTTCATACTAATATGAAGAGGGATTTCCGACATTTTTATTTTACTGTAAGAGTGATCATTCATTGATGCTATATGTATTCAAATAAATAAAATTGTTATATATATATACATGCATTTTATACTTTGTTGCAATGTCCTAATAACTCCCATTGTGTTCAAACATACCATTAACTTTAATCAATAAACAAATTAAATATTTTTTAAATTAGTTTAATAAAAAGTATGCAGTCCCAGTCAATTAAATAATATAAATATTTGACTTTAAAATTGTCCACAATATACAGCATTTGATATCATTTAGACATAACCAGAAAATTATTATCCATCATGTTGTTTAAAGTCCATATTTTTATATATAGTATAGTCACTACCAAAACACTGTATAATAACTTAATTACTACACTATATATTACAAAATAAATTAACAATTTATTTCAAAAATAAATTTAATGGAGTTAATACTCCAAACTATTGCTCTCCAATTACTAGAGTACATTGTTGTTTTTCTAAAGATATTAAAAACATTATTTGAAAAAATTAAATATCAAAATGAATGAAAAAATTATCTATATGCTAGATTTATTTATTCACATATATTGAAATTTAACCCTTGAAAAATAGATAAATATATTTCATACTGTTTCAGAAAAAATATATTTTACTAATTATCACAGCCGTTAAATCCTTGTTTAACAACAGTCGCCTCTTTTTTTTTCTTTCAAAATATATACGACTTATAAAATATAACATAATCCAATCAAAAAATGTATACACTCTCTTTTTTTTTCTTCCAAAAACTATTTTATCCATCACCATATATATATATACATTTACTTGTTTATCACATCCAACATTTCGACTACCTTATTTTAAGTAAAGAATAAATTTGTAGGTAAAGATAATGTTTTGAAATAATTACTTAAGAGGTATAAAAAGGAGAGGAAAAAAAACATATGTAATTTATTTAAAAAAAGAAATGTATAGATAAAAAAAAATAGTTTGGGGAGAAACAAAGCAAATAAGTGTAGTGTATATATAATGTATTATATGTAAAAAAAGATGCATTGATAAATGAAAGGAAAATGTTATTATTTTTTATGATAGGAATAGATGTATCTTTTATGTTTTTATTTGTATTGATAATTATAAAGATATAAGGATGGCATTTTGTCGCTCCTTGAAAATGACTACAAAGGTGGCTGAAACGTTGGATGTAGTAAACAAGCAAATATATATATATATATGGTGATGAAAAAAATAAAGCTTTTGGAAAAAAAAAGAATGTATTTAATTTTGATTATATTTTTTTCATTGGATTTGGTGGAAAAGAACATTATATTGTTTCAGTATTGTTCTGCAATTTGTCACTAATCTTCAACAATGGAAATAAGTAATAGTTTTAAAACAGCACATGAATATTGTGTTTTATTCCAGTACAACTGTTAGAACAGTAGTAACTTTCTGCAAGCACTACTGCAATGTAGTGTAACTCATAGTAATCAATGGATGCTAGATGATTTTTTGCATGTAAATCTCCCCAAATTAGTTTCTAATTTATGGTTTTAATCAGTGCAGAGCCGTGGATCAGAGAACAATGAGCCAAGATCTTTGGGTTTAATGCATCCTTCCAATAGACATTTTTTTCTTCCAAAATCTATATCCATTCAACATAAATTGAAACAAGGCACTCATATTATTAGTCATCATCTGATATTACAAAGTCTTTCATCTTGATTTATTAATATTATATTGTATTATTATTATAACAAATCAAGATATTAATATTATCATCATACTATATTTTTATAATTATTTCACATAAAACACTCTACAAATATATTTTGGAATCAACACAAACAAAACACATAACAAATTCAAAAAGCCTAATATAGAAATACTACATTTCACCAATTTTTAATTTCTCATTTATATATGTTTCAAATAAAGGCATATACAATCTATGTTCTTTTGACTCTGTTCTTGCATTGCACACAATTAAAATAAAAATATAATGCATTAATATTATAATGAGGATAATTAAGAAAATGATTGATACACTATGACTATAGTTTGTAACTTTAGCTCTATTTCTACAATCCTTTACCATTATAAACTGTCATAGAATAAATTCCCAATGATAATGAAGATGATTACCATCAGGTCCTTACAATATAGCACATTTTTTCATGTCTATTAGATAAGAAAATGAATGTACTTTGTTAGAAAATTGATAAGATAAATCCAAATAAAAAAGTTTTTTATAAAATCTCAAATTGTTTCTATCTATGTTATCTTGATCACACAATAATTATCAAATGACAATTAAATTTGTAATGTTAATATTTATATCCCCTTTATGATTATTTCTGCATCTTGCTCTTAAAATTAAGACCTGAGATTTAACATGTATAAAAGCAGAATGGTCTGGCTAAAAACTTAAAACTGAAATTAAGTCAAAAATAATTATATAACCTTTAACTGCTTAAACAGTTAAATAGAACAAAAACCAGTTCATTATTAATTAATTTTAATACATTCATTGTTTCTATTAATGTAGGTACATTATGATTCTGTTACGAAATGTTAACTGGGATAATACACACCAAACTATCACTTTAAAATGTGACCAAAACATCCTCTTCTTCATTCTACTGCTATCTAGTGAAATATTAAGTAATGAGAAATTATTAAATGTACATAAAATAAATATATTTCTTTTTTAAATCTTCAACTTCAGAATGGTTTTTCTTTTGCCATTGTAATTAGAACTGGAGTGACATCCTCAAAAAACTGTCAACTAGCAATAATTTCTATTATTTTACCTTTCGAGCAAATAATTTGAAATTCAAATTAGCCTACAATGCTATATACAGGCAGCAAATTAATGGCTAAAAAATATCACATTTATTCAGCCACTATATATTTTCATATCTTTAGTTTATCATTAAATTTATGCATATTAGTCCACTGGCTAAAAATGATTTTAATAACAACAAATGAAGAAATTATCAACAAATAGCAATGTCCTTATTTAATGAGACCTGAGATTCAAAATTAGATGAAATATAAAAATGTATCCAATAATCTTCTTTAAATCCATTCGACCATAAGAGCTAAATACTTGATATTAAATTCAATATTAGTGTTTGAACCCATGCTTTCCATATTGATTAATAATATAGATGTAAAGCAGTTAATAAATATATACCGTTAGTTTCCTCTGTATTTCAGTAAACACATATGCTTTATTTCAATGGAAAGGAATGTTAACAATAATAATAAATCACACTTATCATCATAAAATTTTAAGTCAATGGAAAAGCAGATACAGATTAGATTGTCAGGTATATAATAAGCATGTGTGTTTTAGTTATTGTCACTTATTGTAAATTTGAATAACCAGTGCTTACAAATGTTTTTAAAAAAATTTTTATCCTAAGTATTTAAATTTCCTGCTGAAACTGTTATCAGTTTTTGCCAATATTAGAATGACATGGTAATCAAAGTTGAACAAGGATGTTTACTTCCATTCAGAAATCACTTTTAATTTTATTTTACATTCAAATTAAGAACATGTAATTTAATTCAGCCAAAAATTCAGCCAAAAATTTTAAAATCTATTCATCCTGCATGTAATGTGTTTTATTCCGGTGTAATCATGTATATATGTGGTATACATTTATTATGTATTTTTAAACTTAAGTTTTACTCTTTTATTAAACAAAAAATTATAATATGAACACATATATGTGTGGTTGGTTTTGCGATGCCCTCTAATTACTCGCCCAGCATATTTATGAGCATCAATAATGACCTCAAGCACCAATCTTACCTACGAATAAATAAGAAGAGGATGCTCTGGCTAGCTCAATCAGGGGTAGTAGTCATTGACCATGGGAAAGAGGTGGAGGGAACATATAAAAATGTGCGTGTAGTGCAGGAGCGATTCGTTTGCTTTTCTACTTTTTGCTTTTTAATATTATTCTAAGAAATTAACACTAACACACACAATTAAATTTATAATACTACTCAATATTGATTAATATAAAGCAAATAATAAAAACAAAACCCATAGAATCCCATAATTGGATATTGGTTTGTGTGCAAATAATTAAATAACCCACATGTAAATACACTCGCACAAGTTCATAAATGCAATACATAAAAATACAGATCATAGCTTGAAAACAATTTCAATCAGGCATTGTCTATTAAGGCGTATCTTTATACAGGGTATTATTTCAACATTTTCTTCATTTACCTTAACCCTTTTACGCATTATTTAATAGGATGTGCTTTCATTCAAAATAGTTATTATCACTTACGAAAATGTTTGGTTTACCTCGTTTATCTCACCCGGGTGTAGATTATTAGCAATTTTCCACTGGCTTCATGCTGCTATACGATTAAAGGATTTTTTTCTTTGGTCAATTTCCATAAGGCAATCAATGACATCTGGTGAATGCTGTTCTTTTCATGGCTTTAAGAAGGGCTTCGCTCCTACATTGACAGTAATGGTAGTATCTCCACAGGATGGATGACATAGCCTGGCCCGTTCTGTTCTTCTACCCCAGCATTTTTCGATTATAAACTTTTTCTTTTACTAACTTTTTCTTACAATCCTGCTCGTGGCAGTTCCAGCTCTAGAAGTGCTCTCTGTTCAGCTTCCTCAAATCTAATTAATTATACTTTCATTAAACCACGTGGTTTGCAAATGAGTCTTTTCAATCTTTTCTTTGTTTCTTTTATCTATGCTTAGAAATTTCCAATTTGCCTTGCGATCTACATTCGACCGTTCATTGTCTCTTATTTTTAACATTTTATTTTATTAATTAAAATGTCTTTGTTTCAAGATAGTGATCTGCAACTTTTCAGGTCCTTTCTTTGCAATTAATTAATTTTTTTTATAATTTGTAACATTCTTCCTTTAATCGACCATCTTGGAATATTTCTTTTTAAATTAAAATAACTTTATTCTTTTTTACGAAATTATTACATTTACTCACTCATGCAGCAATATAAATACGCATATAAATAAATATCAGAGCACGTACCATATAATACCCTGTCCCTCTTATATTTTAATCTGTTTTTTATTTACTTACTTAAATATATATGTATGCGCTTGCATACAAGACCACAACGAAAAAGAAAAATAACAATTTACTTAATATTACTTTTGATTTAATTAGATACATATGCTCGGTAGTATTACCCTCTGACTTAGAACAGGGTTTGAACTCAGACCTGTTATAATACCTCCCTTTGAAACCCTTTAAATACAGTTTTAGTATTTAAATGGCTCACTATCAAAATAATTCTAGTTATTACTCTGATGGTACAGGTTTGGGTGACCGAGCGCATAATATGATCCCTTTATTTCCTGTCCAGTGTCTACCCAAAATGCGTGATTTCCCCCAACATCTCACAATGGTGAACGAACCCTCATACAAATTACAGAATTTTTTACATATGAACTTACCTGGCTAACTTACATGTGGTGTCTTTATCAACACCCGGTCACCCACCTTGAACCTATGGTATCTCATTGGCATTCTATTCCGCTTCTGGCTTTTTCTTATGAGATTGCGATACACCTGTCTTTGATCACTTTTAGTATCTACTGAGTTTTCCTCACTTCTTGACAGATTATCCGGTATTAATTGAGGTGCATCACGGCCACAGTGCAACCATATAGGAGAGAATCCCATTGATTCATTTACTGCCCAATAATATAGTTGAGTATCTCACTATTTTTTTGACCCAACCTCTATGGTTGGTGGGGATGTAAGTTCTAAACAATCTACCCAGCTCGCACATCACTCGTTCACATGAGTTTGATTGGAGGTTCCAGATGGATGTCAGTAAATGACGGATCCCTGATCTCTGTACCCATCTTCCCCATTCTCCAGATGTAAATGGAGTCCCATGATCAGAGAGGATAATCTGGGGTTTCCCCACTAATGGAAAATGTTCCTTTTCTAATATGCATATCATGTTCCTTGTATTTTCTTGAGCTATTGGGTATGCAGCCATGAATTTGGAAAACAAATCGTATACCACCAACAAATACTTCTTTTTATTGTATGCTGGCAATGGACCATAGTAGTGCACTTCTACCATCTCCCGTGGTTTCTTTGGTATTATGGATGTCATTGGGGCTGCATAATTTCTGTTTGCTGGTTTGGCTCTCTGACAAATTTCACGTTAGCCAATGACAGCAACTGTTTTAGCATGCATGCCTAGCCAATAAAACCATTTCCTGAACCAATGTTTGGTCTTCCACACCCCATAGTGTCCATACACTTGGTGGACATGAGTCACCACTGACTCTGTCATCTGTCTAGGTATGCTTGGCCTACATTCTTCTGGGTCATTCATGACTTTATATTGAAGTATGGATCCCTCTAATTTACAACATCCAATCCTATGTTCATACCAACCTATAACCTTGGTCTCCCCATCCTCCATGTACTCAATTACCTGATTCAATTGGGTCTCTTTTGTCTGGTGTTGAGCCAGCTGTTTAAGGTCATTTTTAACCCCAACCATTTCCAAGCTCACACCAGCAATATATAATTTTTTCTGTCTGCAAATGTTAAGATTTTAAAGGTATAGGGTTCCTGCTGAGAATATCCACCACTATATTCTCTGAACCCTTGCAGTACCTCACTGTATAATTATATTCTTGGAGGTATAGACTCCAGCGTAATTATGGTTAATGAATTCCAAGCTTTTGTGGTTAGTGTCCATGATGACTTCTGATCCTAACAAGAATGTATGAAGTTTTTGGAAAGCCCAAACAATTGCTAGAGCTTCCTTTTCAGTTGCCATATAATGGAGTTCAGGTCCCTTGATCAATTGGCTCAGGAAATACAACACCCCTATGTGACCATCCGCTTGCACTTGTGACACTTACTCCCAAACCATACCCACTACTATCTGTCTGCACCATGAACGGCCTCTCAAAATCAAGAAATGCCAACACTACATGTTCAATGAATCCTGCCTTCACCCTTTCGAAGGCTTGTTCTTGTTCCTCTTTCCACTCCCACCTTACATCTTTCCTCAATAGCCTGACCAAGGGTTCCATTTGTTCTGCAAATTGTTCCTGAAACTGGTTGTAAAAGTTGCACAAGCCAAGGAAGGACTGTACTTGTTTCCTGGATTTAGGTGCTGGAAAGTCTCTAATGGCTGAGACCTTATCAGGGTGGAGCCTAATACCTTGTGCTCCTACCATATGACCTAGGAACGTAACTTTTTCCTGAAACAATGTACTTTTTTTAAGTTTATTTTAATCTCCTTTTCCTTGCACTCCTTTAAAAACATTGTTATATGCCCTATATGCTCTTCTATGGTGTCTGATGCCACTAACACATTGTTCATGTACATCGTGATCATCTCTTTTACTTCAGGGATAACACCTGATCCAAACATCGTAGCAATCTGGCCCTACTGTTAATTAAGCCAAACGGCATTTGGTTAAACTGATATGAATAACCCTCATATCGAAACACGGTATATTTACAGTCATCTGTGTGTAGCTTGATCTGCCAATAACTAGCGGTCAAGTCAAACGTTGAAAATATCCTTTTTCCCTTGAATCTTCCCAGATGTTCTTGTATGGGTGGCAGAAATTGTAATCAGGAATGGTTATTTTGTTCAGTTGTCTTGCATCGAGGCACAGCCTGATTGTACCATCTCTCTTCCTCACGACCACCAATGGATTACAGTAAGCTGACGAGAATTTTGAAACAATGCCCCATTCTACCACTTGGTCTATTTGCTTTTTCACTTCGGTTCGATATTTATAAGGAACAGGGTATGCCCTGGGTTTAAATGGTTCATTTTTATTTACTTTAATCCTTTGTTCAAAACCCAGTATTATTCCCAGTTTGTCAGAGAAAACTTGATGGTATTCTTGCAATGTTTGCATCAATGTGCTTTCCCAACTTCCTGTGGCCATCTTTACCTCTCGTACCCTTTCCATAATGATGTCATTTGTATGGTCTTCCACCATGCACAATGCCCCGACTGACCTATATAAACCCTCACTCAGAAATTCAACTACCTTCCCCTTACATGTGACTTGCCTGCCTTCATAATCTAAAGTGCATTTATATTTATGCAAAAAATCTGACCCTAACAAAATGTTGCATATCAAGTCTTTCATTATCAAAAAGATGTGCGGACAACTTTCTCCATCAATTTTAATATCTAGCCATATTTGTTTGGACTCAATCTTGGCTTTTCGGTTATTGGCCACTGTTACATGAGCTGATTTCAATGGTAGGGTAGGTATGTCCAATTGTTCTTTCCCAATTCTGTGGTATTGTCTTTCTGCTATCACCGAAACCTGACTACCTGAATCCAAAAGAGCCTCCATCTCAATTTGATTCACTGTTGTGTGAATTTTGGGGCATGTCTGACATGCATAACTGGGACTCTGTATTTCCATGAACACACTAAATTTCTATTTCTCTTTTCTCTTGTACATATCCTTTCCTTATTCCATGAAGTTCTGTCTGCTCTCGTGACCTCAATCTTTGCTCATAAATTTGCCTCATCTGTTTACTTACCTCCATCTGACTCAATAATCTATCTACCACTTTCACTGTTTTCTCCCTCCTTATTCTATCATCCAGATGATTTCCTCTGGTAGATTTCTGCACACTATTCTTAGAATCTGTTTTTCAGATAGTCTGCATGCTTCTAGTGTTTTTATTGTGGCCACCTGTCTCCTGAAAAAATGTACATATTCTTCTCCATTATTTTCTTGAAACTTCTCCTTCATTAAGTGTACTCTAATGTGCTCTTGCAGCTCTTTACTCCAGAAGGCCTTCTTCAAATCCTTTTTATAATCTGGGAATGTTTGTGGTTGGTGTAAAAGTGAATTCCACCAAGCCTCAGCATATCCTTCAAGGTGGTGGCATGCTATTGTTACTTTATCTTTCTCTGGTATTCCATGGGTATCAAAATATCTTTGTAGGTTTTTAATATGCTCTATTGGCCACTCCTCCTTTTCCCCTCTGTACATATTTATTTTCACCATCTGTCTCCCTTTTTAGATATTATATTGCTATTTCTATATCAGATGCACCAGACCTGCTCTCCATCCCCAAAGTACTGTGTCCTCTGTCTATTCTTTCTATCTAGACCTTTTCAACCCTATTCTTAATCTCTTTCTTTCTATTTTTCACCGAGACGATTAGTATTTCCTTGTTACTTTGCCTAACAAACCAAAATATTAACTTGTTCAAACTGAATCCCCAGGTTTCTAGCACTAGCAGTGTTTTATAACATGCCTTTTATGGGTAACTGTTTCACAAATATCAATTTCCTAATCACATACACATATATGAAACGGATCCAAAAAAAAAAAAAATTGTATGTATTGTTTAGATGTATATATATACGAGTTCATATAGAATGTAGTCACTATACTGCTTTCTAAAATTAATCACTCTTAATTATATCAAATAAAAAATTTACAAAAGTTTTATTTATTCACTTTTGTACCTGTCAGAGCAGTTAAACATTTAACACAATAAGAAAACTCTTAAATGGAAAATAAAACTCGCATATATAATATTATTTCTCTCACTCTTAATTATATCAAATAAAAAATTTACAAAAGTTTTATTTATTCACTTTTGTACCTGTCAGAGCAGTTAAACATTTAACACAATAAGAAAACTCTTAAACGGAAAATAAAACTCGCATATATAATATTATTTCTCTTTGAATCAAACAACAAAATTTCCACGGACTGTTCAATACATACATATATATTAAAATATTCATTTGAATGCGATTTTGACCTAATTAATTTTAATACAGACAAAATAAAACTACCGGCAATAATTCGTCTACACAAGCTATATTTTATAGCTCTTATACTATATTTCTTTCTTTTTTATATATAAAAAAAACATATAAAGCAACTTCATAGTATATTGTCTTATCTAACTTATATTCTATCCCCCTCCCCTACTTTCCACTCTTCGAAAGCTCCTTCATTGGTGCGCCATTGTAACGTGTTTATTCTGGCGTAATCACGTATATATGTGTATACATTTATTATGTATTTTTAAACTTAAGTTTTGGTCTTTTATTAAACAAAAATTTATAATATGAACACATATATGTGTGGTTGGTTTTGCGATGCCCTCTAATTACTCGCCCAGCATATTTATGAGCATCAATAATGACCTCAAGCGCCAATCTTACCTACGAATAAATAAGAATTATGCTGGGAGATGATGAGTATCAATTTCTGGTGGTTAGAGCTTGTACATCTGGATAGCTCACTCAGGGGTAGTAGTCATTGACCGTGAAAAAGAGGTTGAGGGAACATATAAAAATGTGCATGTAGCGCAGGAACAATTCGTTTGCTTTCCTACTTTTTGCTTTTTAATATTATTCTAAGAAATTAACACTAACATACACAATTAAATTTATAATATTATTCAATATGTATTAATATAAAATAAATAATAAAAACAAAACCCATAGAATCCCATAATTGGATATTGGTTTGTGCCCAAATAATTAAATAACCCGCATGTAAATACACTTGCACAAGTTCATAAATGCAATACATAAAAATACAGATCATAGCTTGAAAACAATTTCAATCAGGCATTGTCTATTAAGGCGTGATGTGCTTTCATTCAAAATAGTTATTATCACTTACGAAAATGTTTGGTTTATTACATTTATCTCACCCGGGTGTAGATTATTAGCAATTTTCCACTGGCTTCGTGCTGCTATACAATTAAAGGATTTCTTTCTTTGGTCAATTTCCATAAGGCAATCAATGGCGTCCGGTGAATGCTGTTCTTTTCATGGCTTTAAGAAGGGCTTCACTCCTACATTGACAGTAACGATAGTATCTCCGCAGGATGGATGACATAGCCTGGCCCGTTCTGTTCTTCTACCCCAGCATTTTTTGATTATAAACTTTTTCTTTTACTAACTTTTTCTTACAATCCTGCTCGTGGCAGTTCCAGCTCTAGAAGTGCTCTCCGTTGAGCTTTCTTGAATCTAATTAATTATACTATTGTTCTTTCATTAAACCACATGGTTTGCGAATGAAAGTCTTTTCAATCTGTTCTTTTCTTTGTTTTATTTATCTATGCTTAGGAATTTCCAATTTGCCTTGCGATCTACATTCGACCGTTCATTGTTTCTTATTTTTAACATTTTATTTTATTAATTAAAATGTCTTTGTTTCACGATAGTGATCTGCAACTTTTCGGGTTCTTTCTTTGCAATTAATTAAATTTTTTTATAATTTGTAACATTCTTCCTTTAATCGACCATCTTGGAATATTTCTTTTTAAATTAAAATAACTTTATTCCTTTTTATGAACTTATTACATTTACTCACTCATGCAGCAATATAAACATGCGTATAAATAATTATCAGAGCACAAACCATATAATAGTCTGTCCCTCTTATATTTCAATCTGTTTTTTATTAACTTGCTTAAATATATATGTATGCGCTCGCATACAAGACCACAACGAAAAAGAAAAATAACAATTTACTTAATATTACTTTTGATTTAATTAGATATGTATGCTTGGTAGTATTACCCTCTGACTTAGAACAGGATTTGAACTCAGCCCTGTTATATGCATGAGTAATCTAATTCAGTAATTATATATATTAGTACCTCCATTTCTTTATAGGCATATTTTGCTTTCAGTTTGAATTTTTATGTTTTATAACTTGACAAGTAAAATGAAATTAATAGTAGTTACTGGATGTCAATATTTTTTCAATTTTAAATTCCATATTTCATTGACAAAAGCAAAATCCAGAAAACATTCTAAGGATGAAAATGTTGATAATAAAAATAAGGATTTTCTGTGTCTACTATTATCACTAATTAAAAAATTGTATACAAGAAGCCAATAGAATAGAGAGTTGCCTATGTATTATCATATTCATGTAAGTAGGGAATTGGTAATATATTATTAATCTTTTTTGCAGGTAAACTAACATGCCTAAGGTTGTAGAATAACTGAAGTTAGGAAAATATTTTAGGCTCTGCAGGCATTCAAATATGTAAAAATATTTAATTAGCTAAACATGGGTTGAAAACCTTCACTTGTTTAAAATCACATATTAATGGAAACAGATACAAGAGAAATAATAATGGTTGGGTGCATGTCTATAATCTTTTGCACAATAAATGCTAGGTTCCATTTATAAATGCACAAGCAAAAACTTAGTATGATTGTGAGATCTAAAAATATTAAGCTTATTTGCATTTGAAATTTTCTGGTGTTTTCTATTTTTTTAATTTGTCTCATCTCATTACTTGATGTTATTACCTTTTATTATTATTTTTTTAGTTGGAGTAGCCAAACACATTTATGGGGTTTCTATTTTTTTTGAGTGATAAATATTCTCAATACAAATTTATTTTAAAAAATAGAACTTGAATATATTTATATAGAAAGTTGCATTGTTGTAAATATAATGGGAATTCTAAGTTTACTTGTAATAACATATTCCAATTATTGTCAGCTAAAAATCATCCATTTAATTTTACTTGTAATAACATATTCCAATTATTGTCAGCTGAAAATCATCCATTTAATTCTACTTTGTCTAACTGTATGTGTAATTTTAAAAATATAAGAAAAAAATGTAGTTGTCAAGAGCACAGAAAGTAAGTTTTTAACAATTAAGTGTGTAGTACAGAGCCATGAGCTCATATTCTTAAGAGCATCGTGGAGCAGGATTTATTGTCTACTGTCTTCTGTTTCTCTTTATAAATGGCCAACATTGGGCATCCGAGTGCAAACCAAGCAAGTGAATAACTCAAATGTATAATGCAAATGCAGTTTGCCACAATTGTCCTTTTACCATAGGTGTACCTCATCTTTACAGAAGCAACTATCTCTAGCTGACATAAGCTCAGTTAAAAGAGATACTATTACAATCCATCAATGTAGTAGAAATAATTTATTTATCTAGTGTTTTTATTACAATAATCTAAATTTGATTAAATTTAAAAAATAATTTAAATGATATCATTTATAAATTTTGAAAAATAATAATTTCTTCTGCTTAATATGTCATTGCAGATTTTATTTTTTATCTTAGTGCTTTCTAATTTTAAACATATAAAGTTGAGTTATCTACTAGCTATATTTTTGCATAAATATAAATGATTAAACATCAAATGAAACTGATCTGCAAACAAGCCTATACATGTGATAATTAAATCAGCATATAACATTAAAAATCATTCACAGTGTACATTGCTGACAAGTGAATTTAAAATATTAATAACCTATATTAAAATTATAAGCTGTATGATCATCAGTGGGATTAATCTAAACTTGATATAATTATTTAAAATATTCATTACAAAAATTTGAATATTTATTTTTTAAATATAAAAATTAATTTGGTACTTATGGATAACTTCTGAACCCAAAGATGACAGCCATATTTTTTGTTTAATAAAACATTCTCAGGGTCATACTTAGTCAGTAACTGTAATAAGTATGTTTTATTTATTAATATTTAAAATTATCAATAAATTATGAATTTTTGTTAATATTAAAAAAATAGCAGTTAAACATCATATAAATTTCATCATGTAATTAATATTTAAATACAAGTATAGTATGTATACCTAAGCTTGTTGTAATCACACAGGATTTAAACCCAGACTTTCCAGCTCCCCTCAGTTATCCAATTCATGTTATACAACCAATACACATGGCCAATTACAAGTAAAATAGATAAATGATCCCCATTACACATAATTTCATGGCGAACCAGCACTCATAAGTTGATCCAGATCATTTCACACACACACACACACACACACACATATATATATATATATATATATATATAATCAAAGCTCAATTTAGTTTCTTCAAACTTCAAGGGAGAAGCTTCAATATTCTCCACTCTTTATCTATTCATCACATCTATATTATTAAATATATGATGATGGAATTTTCAAAGCCCTTGTTCTTCCAATATTGCTGTCATTCTCATGTTGATCTCAAGTCAATATGAATCCCTATATGTAGGACCTTTCAACAAATTAAATACACAGGAGAGTAATGTGTAGAATTTAGATTGAATATGTAATATTTAACAACCATAATCAATAAAGCAAGTCATATGTAGCATGACATTACTTTTATGAGCTGGCATTTATAAATATATAATATAGGGAGTGTACCAATAATAGCTCAAACAAGCTCTTAATTGATAAGTGCATTAAGAGAAAAATATTTAAAATCTCTATCTAGAACATTCCCAGGCCAATTGATTTCAAGCTTTTGGCTCACGTCAGTGAGGAGCTAGATTATTCAGACACTAAATCTAAAATATCAGTTCAAAAGTATTTACAAATATGTAATATGGGGAGCATACCAATAGCTCAAACAAGCTTTTAATTCATAAGTGCAATAAAAGAAAAGTATTTAAAAACTCTATCTAGAACATTCCCATTCCCAGACCAATTAGTTTCAAGCTTTTGGATCACCTCAGAGAGGAGCTGGAATATTCAGAATGTAGATCTAAAATATCAACTCAAAATTCAGCACTTATTTAATATGTAACATTTAAGTAGAAACTCTGAAATTTTTGGACGTGAAATATTCTTTAACTCCAGCTATTTAACTTAAATAGCTATATGGGATTGAATCAAATTAAGATCTGCCATATATTAATAGCCTTTGCATTACCAAGACCTTAAAAGCAAAATTATAATAAAGTAAAGCAAGTCATATATAAGCATCACATGATCACCATTTCTTATGCTTGCTCTTAACTGTTAAAACAGGCAAAACTCTCTATATGTATTGCCACTCAGTGCAATCCAGAGTAGTCAATGGATGCCAGAAGGCTGTACATAAAATTCCCATCTAGTGCCTACTCATCCAATATTCCCACACTAGTCTCTCACTTGTGGCCTTCATCAGTGAGGAGCATTGGTTCTGAGAGACTGCACCTAGATCTTAGGATCTAATGCAACTCTCCAGCAGCCACATTAGATTCTAATATCTAAGTGCAGTGCTCTCAGATATAATGCTCCTCACTGACAAAGGCCACAAGCCAGTAACTAGTCTGGAAATATTGGTTGAGTAGGCACTAGATGGAAATTTTATGCACAAGCCTTCTGGAATCCATTGATTACACTGGCTTGCACTGAGTGGCAATACGTATAGGGTTTTGCAAGTCATATATAGTGTGACATTGCTTTTATGAGCCTGTATATAATATAAAAATTTCAGAGTTTCTACTTAAATGTTATGTATTAAATAAGTGCTGGCTTTTGAGTTGAAATTTTAGATTGAGGATCTGAATATTCTAGCTCCTCACTGAAGTGAGACAAAAGCTTGAAACTAATTGGTCTGGGAATGGGAATATTCTAGATAGAGATTTTAAATATTTTTCTCTTAATGCACTTATCAATTAAAAGCTTGTATTTACATATTTACATATTTGTAAATACAAGCTCATAAAAGCAATGTCATGCTATATATGACTTGCTTTGATAAATGCCAAATATAAAAAGAACAATAGACAAGATAATTAGATGATTTAAAGACCCTCCTAATCTAGGGGATAGACTGAACAAAACCAGGATTTTATTACCATATACTAAAAACATATATACAGATTTACAATTTTTTGCAAAGACTTTAGTGTGTGTTACAGATCCCTCTTAACTTTAATAGATGCATTAACAATTCCAAAGATAAACTATCTCCAATTAACACTCATCAGGCCATATATAAAATTATTTGCCCAGAAAACAATTGTCATGCAGCATATTATGGGGAGACCAAGGCCTCTGTTCATATGAGGTTGCTGCAGCATAAATATGCATACAATAAGGTGCTAATGGATCCTTCCCACTTTTCTATTTTTGCGCAGCATAAAATCTCTATGGGCCACTCGTGTATACCAGATAATCCACAAGTGATATGTGGTGAGCGACATGAGATAAGAAGGAAAATCAAGGAGGCCTATTTCATTAGCTTAGATGAAAACTCATTAAATAAAAGAGACATGTTTTACACAATCTCGAAGAAATGGCAGACCTAAGTTAAATAATTTGCATCTGTTGGTTTAAATAAATTGAACATCGCTATCTAACTATAGCTTTGAAAATGAAGGTATAGCTCCTTCGAAAAGCGCTTAAGAAATAAATAATTAGAATAATAATATATATTTGAGTTTGTGTGGCGATATTACCATAGAATATCTGACTTTATTACATATATGAACTACACATTTCGTTATTTAACAGTTACATTTATTGATTATTATAATTTTGCCTTTAAGGCTTTGACAATGCTATGGCTATTAATATATGGTAGATCTGAATTTGGTTCAGTTCTATATAGCCATTTAAGTTAGATAGCTGGAGTTAAAAGACATTTTTCATATTCAAAATTTCAGAGTTTCTACTTAATGGTTATGTATTAAATAAGTGCTGGGTTTTGAGTTGATATTTTAGATCTAGTGTCTGAATATTCTAGCTCCTCACTGAGATGAGCCAAAAGCTTGAAATCAATTGGTCTGGGGATGGAAATGCTCAGAGATTTTAAATATTTTTTTTTTACCACACTTATCAATTAAGAGCTTGTTTGAGCTGTTGGTAAGCTCCCTATATTCCATATTTAACAACAAGTATAGTATATATAATGAAGCTACTTGTAATCAGACAGGTTTAAATCCAGACTTTCTTGATATTTTCAGTCAATAACTCCATCTTATACAACTAATGCACATGATCACATACATGTAGAAAAGGTAACTGATCTTCAATGAATGCAATCCAAGCTAAACCAGCACTCATTATTGGCCTTGATTATCATCTCCTACACAAAAGATGTATTATCTTAATATAAACCCAGTACTGATTATATATATGTGTGTAAGATGATGATCTGGACCAGTGCTGTTTCAACATAAATTATGTATATTTAAAATAATTTATCTTTTTCACATATATGTGGCCATGTGTATTTGTTGCATAAGATGGATGACTGAAGGGAGCTTGAAAGTCTGAATTCAAATCCCCTCTGAATTTATCTAGTATAAATAATATACTTATAATTAAATATTAAATATTTAGCCTAAATTCTGCTTATCAATCTTCTACATATTTAAATAGTCTTAAGGGCCTACATATGAGAGATGATACGTGAATATAACAATATCAGAAACTAAGGGCTTTGAACATGCCATCATCAGATTTTCAATAATATGCATATCTGAAGAGTTGAGATTAAAGAATATTAAAGCCTGTCCTTTGAAGTTTGAAGATTTACTAACTTAACATAAACCAAGCACTGATTACATATATATGTGTGGCAGATGATGATCTGAACCAACTAATAATTGCTGGTCAGCATAAAATATGTATATTGGAGATCATTTATTTTTTACACGAGTGTTGTATAAAATAGAGTGGATGACTAAAAAGAGCTTGAAAGGTCTGGATTCAAATTTTCTCTAATTACATCTAGTTTACATATATATACTGTACTTGTATTTAAATATTTCCAACGCAGTTTGAATTCTGCCCATTTCCTTTCTGTTTATTTAAATGGCCTTAAGATCACATATATAAAGAATCAGATTCACTTATATTCAACATGGATATGACAACAATATTAGCAAACAAGAGCTTTGAACGTACATTCATCCGATTTTTCTGTGATATGGAAGGTTGAAATGTAGGAGAATAGAGAAGATTGAAGCTTGTCCATTGAAGTTTGAAGATTTTCTATATTAATATAAACAGAACACTGATTTTATATATATGTGGAAGATGATGATCTGGACCAAGTGATGAGTGTTTGCTCCACACAACATGAATTTTGGAGACAATTTATTTTTTTCACATGTATGTTGTCATGTGATCAGTTGTATAAGATGGAGTGTATGACTGAAGGAAGCTGGAAAGTCTGGTTACAAATACCCTCTGATTACATGTAGTTAATTATTTTTTAAATTGTATCATGTGCACATGATAAAGTCTTTTAAGCAAGCAGAAAACCAATGAGAGAATATTTCCACAGTAGTTGTTATTCAGTGACTTATGCAGAGAGACCAATGAATACTTTATAATTACTGTTCTAAGAAGTGCTACTATTTCAAAAATGCCATTAAACTAAATGTGGCTAATGGGTCTGTGATTTATTCAGATTTCTGAAAGGCATATAAAACATGCTTTATGCCATTCTGGCTTTGAACATTTAATGTGAATCACAGATACAACATTGTAAATATGCATACAAGGATGCTTATACAAAACATCAAAAGATTATGGGGTATACCCAAATGGCTAAACAAGTAATGATACCTCCTACCCTATTTATCAGAATCTATGTGATGAAACATGTGCAAAGAAGAAGATACATTTGTGGTAGTTTTGCAGGCCATTAGAGATCTCAGGCCATAGATATGAAGCATTGACATTAGTAATTTTTGTTAAAAAAATTCCTTGTAGAAATTATATTTTCTCCATTTTGAATTATTAAACTTACTTTATTTAAAATTTATTGTCATAGTTTGTGTTATTTTTGTGAATGAAATTTGTAACACATTTATTGCTATTTTTTGAAGTTATTTTTAATGTTATGGGATAACTTTGCCTTTGCAATATATAATTAAAAATAAAACATGATTGCCAGTCTTGAGTTTAGGGATTCTCTATAAGTACTATTAATTTATATTACAGGGAAACTAATGTATTTATAAATTTTATATAATTTTCTGATCTATATATTGACATTCATATTGACTTTTAACTTATATTAGTGTATAGCAATAACAAATTGGAATAAAAGAAATGTGAATCTTTATTTTATTGTTAATATGTTTAAGTTCAGTAAAAATATAAAATATATTAAATCATTTCTCAATATCAGCGTTTCTTAAACTGTGAGTTGCGAAACGAAAAGTTGGGGTCATGAAAATTTAATTCAGATACATGAATTTAAAGAAATATTAGTCGCAATCCCTTCGTTAGCAATCCCTTCATTATCTTTAATTTAATATATTACATTTTCTATACAGTGCAATTATAAAATCGTAATAATGTCCAAGTTGAGCTGTAAATTAGATTTACGTATTAAAAAATAACACTAAATGCATCATAATAGTGGTCTCGCATTGCAATTTCAGCATATAAGTTATTTTCAGAATCAAAATATATGCTGCAGTGGCAAGAATAAGGTTGGCGCCACTGTGATTATATTATGCATTTCCGGTCAAGCTATTTGTTTCAGTTTCATTTCAACAAGTGATCCCATCGCAATAACAATACAATGTTGTATTTTACTGTTTTACCTGACTAAGGTTAGTACTTATTTGAATAAATATTATGAAAGACGTTATTTTTTATATATAAAAATGCTTGTATACTTTTTTTCTCACTTTTTTATTCAAAATTTATTTTTTATTTGAAACTTATTGTCATTTATTTATTAACAAGTAAAATATTTTTTAAGCTTAACAGGCTATTTGTAATTGATTTATTGATATTTTTTAAATATTAAAAAATAAAACATACAGGTATATTAAATAATAGAATATACAGGAGTAAATATGTTTTGTATAATTAAACAGAAAATACGGCTGCCACTTGGTATTTCGGCTGAGTATTGTTATTTCGATTTTAGGATAAACATACTTTTTACCCATCAAAGGTATGTTGCAGATGGCTATGCTATAAAGTTACTTCAAGCAGGATCTCGTAATCAGAAATATGCATATAAGATGCGAAAAAGAAAGAATGATGAGACATTTCTCCAATTTGGCTTTACTTTCATCAATCTTTGTTTAATTTGCAATAATGTTTTGTCTACGGAGAATATGAAACCATTGAAGTTTAAAAGGCATTTTGAATTCAAGCATCCTTCATATGTCAATAAACCAAAATAATTTTTCGAACAACTTTTAAAAATTTTAAAGAAAAACAATATTTTGAGAAATTTATAACTGTAATTGAAAAATATTTACTCACATCATATGAAGTGTCATATCTGATTACTAAAAATAAAAAGCCATACACAGTTGGAGATCTTATATTACCTGCTGCTATTAAAATGGTAGAAACACTGTGATAAAATTCGGAAAATTCCTTTATCAAATGACACTGTCACTAATAGAATTTCTGAAATTAGCAATGATCAATTTGAGTAACTTATTACTAGACTACAACTGGTATTTCAAAAATAACTCAATTGTTAGTGTATGTCAGATACATTTATAAAGAAAACATTGAGGAAGAATTGTTATTTTGTCATTCTTTGGAAGAACATACAAGAGGGGAAGACATATAATAAAGTAGACAATTTTTTTAAAAACTGAAGGTTTAAAATGGAAAAATTGCTTTGGAATATGCACAGATGGTGCAAAAGCAATGACTGGTGAAAATATTGGTTCTAAATCATTTGTTAAAGCTTCTGGTAATAATCATATAACTTTTACACACTGCCTGATCCATCGAAAGGCCCTTGCAGCAAAAAAATTAGCAACCGAATTGAACGATATGCTTAAGGATACTGTCAAAATTATTAACATTATTAAAAGACATGCCTTAACAGCCTTATTTTCAAATCTTTGTAAAGACATAGACTCTGAATATAAAAATTTATTGTTACATACAGAAGTAAGTAGGATGTCAAGAGAGCGAAGTTTAAGAAGATTATTGTTATTAAAAGAAGAAATTATTGTATTTTTAATGGAACAAAAATCTGATCTTGCTGCTCTTTTTCAAAATGACTTATGGCTATCAAAGCTGTATTATTTGTCTGATATTTTTGATAAGCTAAATGATCTTCATTTGTCTCTTCCAAGAAAAAAATAGCAATATTTTTACTTCGAATGATAAAATTAAAGGTTTTATTAAAAATATCAACATTTGGAAGAATCGGGTGGAAAATGATTAAATTGGAAATGTTATCGATTATTGACAATTTTATAATTGCAAAAAAATAATTGTAAAACTTTAATTGCAAAAATTATTATAGATCACTTTAAAACCTAGAAACATAGTTTAATAAATACTTTATATCGAATTTAGATTTCAAAAAGTTATCTTGGATTCAAATACTATTTTTCATTGACATGAATGAAATTAATCACCTGCCATATAAAGTCCAAGAGGAATTTTCTGAGCTATCAAGTGACTCAGACTTAAAAACTCGACTTTCCACAAAAATCTAAGGCTGAATTCTGGATTGCAGGTAGTACTGAATTTCCCATAATTTCTGAAATGGCATGGCACCAAATGTTCTTCTGTCATTCAGCACCACATATTTATGTGAAATGACTTTTTCAGCTTTAATGTATATTAAATCCTAATATCATTCAACTCTGAAAAACATTGAAGATGCTTTAAGTCCAGCAATAGCAAATATTTCACCAAGATTTAATTTGTTATGCAGCAAACAACAAGCCCATCTGTCTCATTAAAATGTGAATTTTTTCATTTTTGTATACTGAAAACAAATCCTAAAAGTACTTATTTTCATATATATATTGTTTACCAAAAAATAAATTATTTATGGGAATATTTATTTGTATATTTATTATCTGGGGTCGTGAAAAAATCTCAATTATAAAAAGGGATCGTGAATGAAAAAAGTTTAAGAAATGCTGCTCTTAATTAATAACCAATATTATTAGCGATGAAAATGAAGTATAAGATATTAGAACTTGGATATCAAATTTAATCTCACAATATACTGAACTATATATTGTAACTATATGGTTGAGCTCGATTATATCAAACCTTATTTAAGTAATCAAATCTAAAAAAAGTGTAGAATTTTAATTAATAACAATTGCAAAATATTAAAGTCACTGAATTACATCAATGATATGTTGTAGTGGTTGCTAGATTTTATCTTTAAAATTCAGTAAATTATATCCTTAAATATTCTGAGAGTGATAAAAACACTTAGATTGTTCAAGATACACTAGAAAATGTGCTTGAGTGTAAAGATTTCATATGCATTGTAGGATTTCAATAATATAAAATGATAATTTAATAGTATTATTAATTTAGGGCTATAAATATGTTTGATATTTTATTATTATGGAATAATAATTGGAAAGATTAAATTTATAAGTCTTTTAAATGAATAATTTCAAACAATCCTTAAGCATATTTTTATTGTAGTTTAAATTAGTATAGAATAGTCTGAGTAATTCTCAAGAATGAATGTAGATGGAGTATTACTAATGATATGCATACCATGCTGTAATTGGTCTATTTTTTTGTACCATAATGCAATTGAATAAAAAGTATAAATAACGTAACAGAGTTTGTAGGGGGAGCCTATCAAAAAAAATCAGAGAGAAGGCTTCAATATCTAAAACCTACAAAATTAAAGAAAGAAAGAGCTGAAAAAGTTCTAACATTGGGATTGAATTGAACAAGATTAAAAGATATTGTAATTTTAAAACCATAGAATAAGAAATTTTATTCCTTGTGTACATTTTCTCTGCTTCTCCATTGACTGAAAATTTCTAGTGGAAAAAAATAAGAGCCATATTGGAAACTAATTGTTTTACAAAATGGAACTTCAAAATTTGGACAGGACAACAAATTGTAAGCATGAACTTTTATTTAATCTATTTTAGTCAGTATATATATTTAAAAGTTATGTGTGATTTATTTAGAATGGCAAGAAAAAGAAAAAAAATTTCTGCACACTCTTTATAAATAAAGAAGAAAAATATGTTTTGCTTTTGAATTATAATCTTAATAAACTTATGGTTAAAAATAATTTGAACTAAACTTTTAAAATTCAAATCAAACAAAATAAAAAGTCACTTCAAATGTTATAATATTTAATCAATTTATAAAATGGAGAACTTACTTTATATATATATATTTTTTTTTTAAAAAAAAAAAAATATCATTTGCCAAAATTTTTTTTTAATTCTGCCATGCTTCGCCATTAGAAATGAAAATTGAAATACGTTTATGGTGTTAATAAATGCAAAAAGAAAATGTTTAACTCACAGTTATTCGATATATTTCATGGAAATCCTTATAAAAGAAAACAATAGTCATTCATTATATTATGTAAGAAAATAAATGAACGAATATCTACTTGATAACTGGTGGATCATGGGAAATGGAAAAAAAAATCAAAATAATTTTGAGAAAGTTTTCTCTTGCTTTCAAACTTGAAGATACAGCTTAAGTTTAAAGAAAAAAAATTGTCTGCAGAAAAGATCAATAAATGGTATGGTATTATTCTATTGCTACAAAATGTTGAGTGTTTACTATGTTTTCAGTATCAGGATCGAATATTAATAAAAAATATGAATGCGTTACTCATAAAATGTTCTGCCCATGATGTCATTTTTCCTCATCAATCAGCTCATAATAAAAGAACAAACTTTGAACTACGGGATAAAGTAAAATGTGATAAAATGTTTTTTTTTTTATTACTCGTGTATATTGTTTTTAATATGTTATCAAGGTATATATATATTTAGTATTGTGGTATAAATATATAATTGCTTTGAAGACAGATTAATGTAAATGTATATACATTTATTATTATTATTTTTTTGTTATTTTACCGATTGGTTTAAAAGCTACTATTCTATCTAGTTTGTCTAGATATAAAGAGAGATACTCATCTCTTACATTTTTGAAAATAGTTTCTGATATTCTATTTAGGGGTAAACAGACAGAATAACTTGTCAGAGGCATGGTATAATGACACAATCGTTTTATTATATGGAATATTTTATATAAGCATTTTACATTTATTAAATTTCCCCTATGAATTAGCATGTCTCCTTTAGTTATAGAATGTATGCTATTTTTCATTGTCTGTGTATATTTCTTGTTATTAAAAAAACATTATGCTTTTAAAAATAATTGATGGTTGTTTGACTTACAATGTTAGTTTGTTTAATAAATCATTAGTTTATGCATTGTGAAGTGGGATATTTATCTTTTAGCTTTTATTGTTAGAATTATTTTATCTTGCTATTGTATTGATAAGGATTTGTGATCGTTTTCATTTAATAAGTATGTGCAACATATAATGGTGTCAAATATTGTATCATTGATATTGTGCATGGGTAGATGTAGCACTCTCTCATTGCTTACTTCATGAGAGGATTATATTGTCGAGGCTGATAAATAGTTAACGCTTAGTTAGCTCAGTTAATCTCTAGAGAGGATTATATTCATGGCACATATTCTGTTCCTTGTGATGAGACAATGTCCACACATTTTGTACCTAGGAAAAAGGTATTGGAATCAGCCATATTATTGTACAACTATATAATGTTTTGTAGAGCCTCTCTTTATTGTCTGATCCCTCATGATGTTATGTAGTTATTTTCCATTGTGTATGGTGAAGTTCTTGATATTTTAAAATTATATAGCAATAATAGGATAAAATTAGATTCAAGGATACTTGATTATTTATAGTGTTTGCCTAACTGTGAATAGTGTATGTATTGTGCTGTAGTGCCTTCATCAGTTTATAAGCAAACCATCCAAAAGTTACTAGTAATTATAAAACTTCTGTATGGCATAATAAGGGATACACATGTACAATGTCATTTTATTTTCGTCAAGTAGTGATTCATTAATGGATCGGTAAGACAGGTTAATAATTAGAATGATTATATTGTGGACATAGGCAAGATTTGGTATCATGTATACATTTGACTTCTGATGTCTGTCCCCACATTAATATAATAAATTTCTTCATATCAAATAATACTAATTATTATTTGTGCTGCATATGATAATTGCCTTTATCATATGCTTTATAACATTAAGTTTTAAATTATAAAGTTCTCACTTATCCTAAATATTTGAATACACTTTTTTTTGGTAACTTGAATGCTTGTTTATGTTAAACAGTTTAACATTCCTGTTCTAGAATATAAAATAAGAGAAACACAGCTGATAATGATAGTGATAATGAAGGTATCACTGTATTATACTATTTTATATATTATGCATGTATTCCATGGGATATATCTTGTTTTATATAATGTCTCTGTCTTGTTTCATATAATGTTTCTGAAAGATAGTTATTCAATTATTTCTTATGTTTGAAGAAAATTTGTAAATAGTGTAAATAAATCTTGTTGTTTTAAAAATTTATTTAGTTGTCTGTTGTCTTATTGCTAATCATCATCCACAATATTATTGTTATTAACACATTATCTTAAAGTCATCATCAATCAACATAGTATATTTGACTACACATTAGTATATTGTAATAATTTTGTTAAGCCCTTATATTTTAAAAGTACATCTAAGGAATCATCACTTAATGATCAAAATATTGTTAACCTAGATTGCATATGTTATTTTAAATAATATATTTAAATATAAACACTTAATTTTGATTTAACCTGTTTATTTAAACCATCAGATATATCATTCACGGATCTTGATCACATTGCCCATAATTATTTAATAAAAGAAAGTTGGTAAGTTATTGTGTTTAGTTATTAAAAGTTTATTCATATTTCTTGAAGATTAAAGTTTATAATATTTATAGAGTTTATAAAGTTTATTTGGAATTGCCAAATATTGCTTGTTAATTCTATTTTGTTTTATGAGCTGTTTTGTTTGCTATATTTGGGTAGTGGCAAAATCCCTCTCATTGACTCAAGTATATCTTGTAAAATAATATTTAAGTTATTTGAACCCTGAGAAGAATAGATTACTAATTTGCAGTGTAATTTTGAACTTAGGGTAAATTTTATATCAACAGTTATGTATTGTACTTGGATATGAGTTATGTTATTTTCACAGTTTTATTAAAGTCTGCATAACTTTAATATGTAAATTTCTTCTTTTGTTTTAAAACTTATAGCTTGTTTTGACTTTATGGTGAATATTCTGGTTTTGTTAAGCTTGGAATCCCTATTTTATTTTACTTTTATCTTATTATCACTTAGTACAATATCAGTTTATAGTTCAAGATCTCATTCTCCATCATCAAAATTGTTCTCCTATTTCACCTTTTTTTCTCTTTTATTTCTTCATTCTCATTTGATCTTCATTCATTATCATAACTGATTCACCCTTCACTGGCTTTTGTTCTATTATCATCTTAATCATCCATTAGCTCTTATTCTATCATTATCTTAATCATTCATTATTCTAACCCATCTTCTTTCTCTTCTCTTCTCTTCACTCTTAGATTCCTTTCGTTTTATTATTGAATTATTATTTATTTTAATCATCCATCTAGTCATCTACATCCTAATTTATTTATTACGTAATTCATAACTTTAATTTCCTATTCATTCTATAGACCTAATTATTAATTATTTATTAGTTTAACGAATATTAAATTTATTTCATATTTTGTTTGTAGATTTTAAGGCTAGTTTAACTAGAAGTTATTATCTTCATGGAAACTTTGTAACTTCTTTGGATTTATTGTTTCACGCTAGCCAGGTTGATTTTAAGAAAGTAATATTTTATTTGTACATTATTTTCACGTACATATTCTTATTATTTGTATAGTGAGGATTACAATATGGTTTGTCGAGTGGTATTGATCTCTGAACTTCTTCAGGTGTTGAAAGTGGAATAATATTGAATATTATTAATGGTTGGACATTAGATGTCTTGCAGAATTTGATTCAGGATGTCTACAAAACTGGGCAGTATAATTGGGCAGAATTCAATATTTAAAGACTAATGAAAGAAAAGCAGAAATAGTGTTGCCACATGGATAGAATTATTATTTATCAGCTCTCATTATGACAAGCAACATCAGCTTATCTTTCTAAGCTAAGTTTTAATATGCAATTATAATTACTAAATACATATTTTAATCAAACATCTGTGACTGTAATGCAAAAATTATAAATTGAGCCTGAATAATAAAAATGAATAAATAATTAAGTATCAAAGGTGGATTTGCCCTATGATTTTGAAGGTATCTCAATGAAGTATATGGAACACAATTTTATACAGGATATTCTAAATGAAGTAGTGAAACAATTTATAGATGGTATGAATTTATCACAAACAGAATTAGGTAGCATTATTTTAGAGTGAAATGGCTAAAATGTAATATATTTGTTAACATTAAAGTCCAATATAAAATTGACTCCCAAAACAAACTTAAAGCATAAATGACAATTTAGTTATAACCTTAAACATTATATTTTAATTGTCTTCAAAATTATTAAAAGCATACTAGAACATTATTCCGAAAAATCTTTAAAAGCCAAATAATAAAAAATTGCAATATTGGTTAGAACTTGTTAATAAGACATTTTAATTTATAGCTAAAATTGACTTCATTATAATTATAACTTGAAGATTTTTTACACCTGCAGATTTATTTAAAATGTCATAAGAATGTAAAGTAATACTGAAATAGGTGTATTTTCCATTTAATCATGGTAATCTAGCTGGATAGTGTAATGTATTTTTCTTTGTGGTTTTTAGATTGAAATCATATTGATATTAGTACTTTGGATGACTATATTCATCATCACAATTGGCATCACCTCTTCTAGTTATAAAGTTATATTTACATTATTCTGGTTATCAATAAATATATTCAGATACATAATAGTTTATCAAGCTGTGGATATTGATTGAACTAAATTTTATTTTTATTCATGAATAACAGAAAAAAATATTTTGACCATAATCCTCAAATATTTTATCATTAGTGGTTGAAATTCCCAAATTACCTAATCAATTACATTGGGTGCAAAATGTATAAGAAGATATAAAAAGAATGTTGGCACTAGTGATTATTCTATTTCCTATCATACAGATCTCCAACATTGATTCTGATAAATTGTCGCAACTATAAACCAGATCACAATGTCAATATAAATTTAAATCTAAAATATAGAAATATGCAGAATTTTAGGTTAGAAAAATAACTGAAAAATAAATGTTTTGTTGTTTTGTATCATAGTCACAAAAATTGCACAAAATGAAGATAAATAAATAAATACACATTTATTGCATTTGAAAGTGCATTCTCTGTAAGGAGCAAATATACACCTTTGGATAATTACCATTGTTTGTTTAATAATTTATTTAGAGCATTTTGACTTCATAAACATTTTTTAAAAAAAGTATTGAATAGTGATTTGGGATATTATTAAAAAGCTGCAGGAAATGAAAATAATTTTAACATTAGCTTAAATATTATACTATCTTAGAGATTATTTGGCTAAAATTCCATTTTTTTCAAACTGTTGGTCTTTGAAAAAAGAAAACCATGTGCAAAGTACAGGGTTACATTATCACTATTTATCTTAGGCTTATTGTTTTTTTAGTTTTTCTAGTTTCTAGCAATGCAAAGTTTTTTGCTTTAACATTATTAAAACTGAAGTTTTTAAAAAATTCAAAATGGCGCCTCAAGATCCAAGCAGTTAACTTACCCAATTTTATTTTATTTGATTAATTTTATTGTTTACAAATTTATGGTAATATTTATATAGTTATGTATTTTAATTTGTTGTTCATTATATCACAGCTTTGAAGAAGATCTCAGGACAGTCGAAACATAAGATTGTGTACATATATAAGAAAAGGTTTTTGCTAAAAAGTGCTCAAAATAGTGAATAAATTGGATTTGAATAAGTATGGAGACTGATGATATATATGTATATCATTAAAAACCAGTCAACACTTAGACAATCCCAGTATCAATAACAATCAACAAATTCAAGCTGTTGTCAGGGCAACCTTTTTTAAACAATAAAGATGGAATCCCAGCTTTATTAATGGTCTAATATCCTTATATAGATACTAAAGATTGCAACTTAACCACAGATTGAAATTATTGATATATATATAGATTACGCATATATAAAAGTTTGAATGTGTTCATGTCATATTTACTATAAATAAAGAATTAAGTTGAATGTAAATTAAAATTTTATTTTCATTAATTTCTATTTTCTTCATTTCTTCAAAATGTTGATATGTGAAACAATATGGATACTGAAACACAGACATGGAAAAAGTTCAATAATTTAAAATAAAATGAATAATTCAAAATCCACTTAAATATACATATTTATTTATTAATATATGTAGCAAAACCTACACAAAAATATGCTTCTAATTATAATCATAAAATGTTTGCTTACACCTATTTTGAATTTTCTGGATGTTATAATAAATGTTATGCGCATTTATTAAAGACATAAAGCACTTGAAAAAAATATTTGTTTTATTTAGTACATAACCCAAAAATAAAGTTAGGAATTAAAAATCAAAATATGTGGTTTACATTTACAAAACAAATCAGATGTACATAACTGACAAAAAAATATATATCCAAATATAAATGTAAAAACCAAATGGATACCAGCCAATCATCATCAAAAAATTAATAAATAAAAAGCACACATTACTTTATAAACAACAATTGCAAACAAAATAAAAAATATCTAAACAATGGAATAAATTTATATATATATTTACAATACATGGTTAAAAATTGCTATGAACCAATAATCAGTTTTATAGAAATCTTGGTTTCAAATTATAAATACGGAGGTTATTAATTTGATTACAAAAGCTATAAAAACGAAAATCGTTCTTTACTGAATTTTTAATTTCTGATAAATTAAAATAAGTACAATATAAAATTTAATTTCAAAACTGCATTATGAAGATTATGTGATAGCAATGTAGTAAGTGGATACAAAATTACAAAACCTGTGATATCTAAATTTTTAATAAAATTTGGGTAAGTTTTAAACAATAATTCATCAATTAATAACATATTTTGAAATGCGCTGTATTATATTTTAATAATACTTTTATAAGTACAAATCATTTAGCTGCTTATTTTTAAATCTGTTATTAGATTTAAAAATCGTTTAAATACATTAGTTGGTTACAATGTGTAATTCGTGAATAAATATAATCTCTATTATTAAATTTATATACTTAAATAAATATATATAGAAACAATGCATAATGCTAGCTGAAATCTATATAAAATATTAGAAACATCCTATATCTATATGGTTTCAGCTATATTCTCCTTTAAATAATAAATAGCCTGAATTTGGGCTGCAAAATTCAGACTATTCTTTATTTAAAGAGGAATGTGTCTGAAACTATATAAATATAGGGCGGTTGAAATATAAATGTATATATATATTTAATTGTTAATGTTAAGAATTTCTAATCTACACTTATAAATTAGTTAGTTGAATAGAAGTAATCTAATTTTTTAAAATTAATTTTTCATTAATAATATGTGAAGTAGATTTAATAGAATATGAAATAATCTTGGGAATGATATATAATATTTCTATTTGTTTTTATACTTTACCTACTCTATCTGTTAATTAAAGTAAACATTTTATGTAAAGCTTTCTAAATTTTAAACAAACTCTACTTATTTGTAAACCATGATTGTGCATATATATACTTAAATACGTATACAGAATAATATATATTTATTTAAAAAATAAATACAAAATTGTTACAAACAAGGGATGCCTTTATAAAAATTATAAACCAAATTGAATATATAGATAATCAAACACTAAACAGACTAGAAAATAAATAATTTAAACTATATCCTTTTTAAATCTTTAAAAATTCTAGTCTCAGTTAATATTAAGCTACACCACATCTGAGTACTGCATGCTATATTTTTAGTATCACATGAACGATGAACGAGATTCCAATTCAAGATGAAACGTAATAGGTGGGGGTTTTTTCCATTTGGTATGAGTGACTATTTTTTTTTTTTAGTGATTGAATTTATGGAGTTTTTAGCAAGGATCATTAATGTTTAGAGAGAGTATAATTTATATACACTTGTATGTTTTTTTATGTTTATTTTTAGATCTGTATTAGGAATAGTAATTAGTTTTGTCTACTCAACTTTAAGAATTGTCTGCTGTAAAGTTGATTAATGACCAGATAATGTATGGTAATTGTAGTTCTAAATGTCAGTCTTTTTTTTTTTTTTTTTGTGGTTATTGATCTTCTTGATAAATGCATCAGATTTTGTATATATTGAAAGTTGTTGGCTAGTATCTGCTCTATATAACTCTATACAATTAATTTCATCTCAGATTAATGTCATGGATAATATTAAAGAACTAATAATGGCTTTTAGATGTATGGGTACAAATTTTGGTATTTTCCATTGAAAATGTTCAGTAAGTAGAGTTAATAATCATAATTGCTTGGGAGGTCATAAGAAGTTAGAGTACTGGAAGTGATATAGCTGGGCTGCAATCCATAAATTTTGGGCTCCAGAATCTGCCATTTTAATTGCATTAGTCCAAGCAGTTATATGCAAAAATTTATTTGAGAATTTTATATAACACTATCATCTATTGTTTATAGATTAATCAAATTCACAATAGATAGCTCTGAACTAAAGTAAATTAAATTAATTACGATTCCTGATGCAGTTTTTATATATAATGCGTAATTTGATAAAACTTTGACTTGGCACGTTTTAGACTTGTACTACATCTTTTCACTCTAAATTCGAATGTGCAAATTATTGAGGTAGAATATAAATTAGTTCCATTTATTATTTTTTGGTATTATTATAACTAAGCTTAATGTCTGAAAGATATTAGAATATCAAGAACCATTTCAGTATAACCAAATTATTGTTATATTTTTTAAGTTCTGATATATATATCCTTTGCTTTATGCTAGTCACTATCCATTCATACAATGCTACTTCAAAAGAAGTAAAAGTTAGTGTTTGATTGTCATTGTTATAGTTAATTCTACATTATGCAAATTAGTTGAATTTCTCTAATATTCATAGCTACTAGAAACAACAAGATTTTTTTATTACTTCAATTCAATTTTTTATTGCTGTGATATCTTTTCAAAATTATAAGTTGTTATTATACAAACAAGATAAAATAAAATCTAATATGTTAATTTTAACAATAGTTATTAACTTCTCCAACGATATTAATGACATCTTTCTTCATATATTTATAAACAATGTTAAAATTCATTGGATATTAAATGACAGAGTATCCTGCAACTAGTTTCCACTTACATCATCTTGTTTTTATAAGAAGCATTAGATATCTTTTTATTGAGTAAAATCCATTTCTGGTCTCACTGATTAATTATGCTGAATTCATTATAATGTGTACAAAATTTAGTTGTGTTATCAAAATTGAAAATATTAACTAGTTCTCAACATTCCATTTTGTAAATATTTTTTGGCTAAATTGTTTTGAAATATAGTAGTTATATATATACTATATTATCTTAAAGGAATGCATTATTAAGATGTGTATGGATTAAGAAATTACTAATATATATATATGACAATTTGATCTACAAGTATCAAACTTTTTGCAGTCATATCTTTGTCACCAACTATTACTAATAATTTATTCAGCTGGAGATTATCATATCACTTCTAGCCCATATATAGTCTTAAAGCCCAGTCAAATATCAATATATCTATTTTTTATTAATTTAACATAAAGTGCATGAAATATTTTTTGATTAAAGTGTATTACATAATGTTTTGTATTGTAAAAAAAATATATTTTCTATACATAGTGTTTATTAGATATATATAAAAGTTATATTCTCCCATATTTTTTTGCATAGAGAAAATCCTCTCAAAAAACAAATGGCCACCAAAATGCATTTTAAATTAATCAACACTTCCCAATTAACCCAAATCACAACTTCTCACATGTGTTCATCACTTGCTTTGCATTTATCAATACTAAATTATGACAATTTGATTTACAAGTGCCAAACTTGCTGTACTTACAACTTTGATGCACTCCATTTTAGATAAACATGTTAATGATTATTAATTTATTAGGCTAGAGAATATTATATCATTACTAGTTGACATATAAATTTTAAATTTAGTTAAAGACCATTTCAATTTTTTAAAACCTTATCAGTTATTAATAATTCAACTTTACCTCTCTTCTATGAGAATAACTCTTAAATCTACTTAAAACTTGTATTTCAACACACTATCTATATCAAAATTTAATATCTATATATATTTGCATGTATCAAGTAATATCAAGTGCAATAGCTAAGAAATTGTGTACTACAAACAAAAAATAACTTTATCATCATCATCAATTGTAATTTTGTATCAATTGTTATCATCTGCATTTTATTCTATTATCTTAACATTTAAGCTCATGCCACAAACTTTAATGAATGAGCACTTACACATTTAAATAATATATAATGATGATAGTTGTTTATATTTCTTCTATACAGAATGTAATAACTGTGACAAGTGCTCTTATATGCAACTATAGAGAAGCTTGTTATTTCTATAAATTAATTAACAACTTAGTACTTTTGACTATGGCATTCTCATTATTCATACCAAGATGAATTATAATCATCTCTCCATTATGATTATAGTTCATCTTGCTATGAATACAAGAATGCCATAAGTTCAAAGTGCTAAGCTGTAATTAATTTATAGAAATATCAAGCTTCTCTATAGTTGCATATAAGTACACTTATCACAGTTATTACTTTTAATATATATAATATCTCACATTCGTTTCATTACATTTTATTCCCTTTCACTAACAAAATTTATGCACTAGGTGGCACTATTATATGGAAAGGTGCTACTATTTCAAAATTTTAATACTATGAAAATAAGAGTCTTATATAGCAGATAATAAAATTAAGCATATATATATGCGAATGCTTGTGTCTGAAAGTTTTTTAATAATTGTGTTAAAAAATATATAATCAATTAGTTAATAATAGTAATAACATTCAAAATTTTGTATGAATGATTCCTAAAAGCCTCTTTTTGGCTACTGTAGATATAAGTACTATCAATTATAATGTTTATATCATGAAATACTGTGAGAAGTTATTTCCTAATACATATTTAGTCATGCTGTAGAAAGTCTGTGTAACATTAACTTTTATCAAATACATATTTTTTTCTGCTGGTAAAAATTGGTTATTATCAGAAAAAAAATTTGCTTAATCATCAAAATACTAACATAAGGATACCTAGAGCTTAGGTTGCAGGCCACGCAATGGAAACATTAATTTATACTACTGACATCATAGTAGTCAATGTTTGTTTCTGGAGACATTCTACTAGGGTTTATATATTATTAATAATAATTTATAATGTATATATATTTACATGTGTATATTTACTGCTTGTATATATAACAGTAAATAGAAATAACATATTTGAAGATTTATTTTAAAAATACACATATTTGAAGGTTTATATTTAAGTGGTTTTATAAGCTGTGCCATTCAATTACTGAAGTTTACAATAAATGGCTTCTGGAGTAGAACAATAGAATGGATTACTGCTTCTTATGAAGGCAGAAAGGTTACTCATATTTGATATGAACATGAGTCACAGTAAAATTACCAAATATTTCTACAACTCTTGACGTGTAAAGAGTGGCATAGTCAAACAACTTCTTTTGCTAATTAATCTAAACATTTCTGTTTTAAGATATTTTTATTAACCATTTCCAAAGTATTAGACTTGTTTCAGCAGAAACATTTATTACATTATAATTTCTTTCAAAAACATAATATTTGAGACAAAAATCAAATTCATGAAGCAGTGGTAACATCTAATGGTCCTAAAAACTATTTTTTCATGATAACATCAATATATCTGCAACTCATTGTATTAATGTTTGTTTTTTCAATCAAAGATATGAAAACAATACATATAAAATCATCATTAGATTTTTATCAAAGAAATAAGTACTGGAAGTCAAACCAGATTCACTTTTAAACAAAAATTTCCTTCTCACATTCTGCTTCTTTAAGTAGTCATAGCTATTTCTTTATTAAAGCCATTTTTTTTTAAGTTTATATTTTACAATTCTTTTTAGTATGCATTGGATTATTTTCATCATGTAAGAGAATTATTAAATAAGCATTTAATTTGATTTATACTTTTTCAAATACATTCATTTGATGGTAATAATATGGAGGTTAGTGTGTAATATCTTTCAAAAGGCATTCTTCTTTTCCCTTTTTCAGATATTGCTGGCCTTACTAGTGGCAAAGTTAGCATAATGATTAAATATATAATGTTTTAGATTCATGAATACTCAATTTGAAGTGATGTTCTAACTGGCTAGATTAATTTAAGCCAAATAACTTAGTTAGTTAGATTGCATAGTGCACTAAAGCAGTATATATATATATATATATATGTTGAATGCATTGACTGGGAAGCGAACCTGGGCCAGCTGCTTGGAAGGCAGCTATGCTAACTGCTAGGCCACCAACGCTTGACTAAAGCATTATCTTAAATTTAAAATTCAGCAATCTTAATAGCATCAGTCATGCCAGTATCATCTGAAGAAGAAAAATTGAATAATACAACTGAAATCACTGTATTCTATCCTAACCTGTTTTAATAATAACAGATGAATGTATTTGGAAAAGTAAAAATAAAATTTTAATTTTTTCTAAAAAAAAGTATTAATAATTCAAGTAAGAAATGGAAGTATTACAACATATAACTGCAAGTTTAATATCAACACAAGCCCTCAGACAGACTTTTTATTATATCTTTCAATATTCTTTCTATGACTAAGTGTTTATCTAATCTAATACTTTTTTATAATTTGTAGGTTATATAAATTGTTTTACAATGTTGTCAACACATCAAAATTTCTAATTTTTCTTTTAACTTATCATTTCAATTCTCTTTCAACTCTATATCTGCAACAACAAATGTCTGTCTTTTATGTCTCCATATGTGTTCAGTTTGTACTTTATATACAAAAAGTAATATTACAAAAGCAATAAACCAGATGAAGAAAAAGAAGTGAATGGTGTCTAAAATAATTGCAATTATTACAAACATTAAAAAATTCATATGCATGTGATCTAGATACATTTCAACAAAAAAAAAGATAATTCATGAAATAGTGCAATTTTTATTTACATTCCATAATTAGTGGTGTCTAAGAAATTAACTAATTAAAGATGGCATGTTATCTGAAAAGGTTGTAATCAATTGATGGTTTATTAGATAAGCCTTTGTCTTTAGTACATATTAATATGGAAATGATTATATATATATATTGTATGGAATGAAAATTTAATATTCACTTATTTACATATATATGTTATTCATTTTCATATTTGGATATATATATATTATACAAAGTTCTGTATAACAAAATAAGCTTTATATAAATCTGCAGTATATATTAGTATTGAGTTATTAAAAATAAGGCTGTATTGAAATTCTAACTTTGACATCAAATTTAATATAGTAGAGAAGTTTAAAAGAAAATAATATAGCTATGTTGATTTTGTGCTGGTCAGTTTTCTGATTTAAATGTAAATAACATTACTATGTTAATAAATTGTCAGTTGCTTTTAGGACATTTAATGTATATGATTCCCAGAACATGATGTGCTGAGAATTATCAATTTTTTGATCACTATAATGAAGATTTAATATTGTTTTATTTATATATTGTAATTATAACAAATCCAATACAGTTCTAATGAGGTTATATTATAAAGCTGTGTAAAAAATTGTTTGATTAATAAATATAGAAACTGCCATTAGCAGATGTGTGCATATATGTGTTTCTTGAGTAAACTGCCTAAAAAATTTAAATAAAAGTTAGTTTATGCATTTGGTCACATTTTATAAATTTATTTTGTAATATGTGAGACACATAATGGTGAATTGTATTATAACATGTCATACCATTTACACCTTAAGAAAATATGAAGTAGAGAATTGTATTATAAAAGAAGGAAAAATGCTTTTGACACACAAATGAATTTTGAACTGTGATGTTTCTAAAAATCTCAATTTAAAACTTTTCTAGTTTGTCTTTCCTGAAATGAGCTTTAAATAAAATTTTCCATAGTTTATAATAATATAATATTAAAATTTTTGAATTCATAAAATTAGTAAATTATTAAGCTATAGTTAAAAATTATTAAGCTATAATTAAAAATTGACAATGACTTTTCCTTTTTCCTATGCTAGAAATTATAAATAAAGAGGGAAAGGAAAAACTTTTTTTTCTTATCTTTTTTTATTACACTTATTTATATATAAAATCATGATATAACATATATAAAATTTGTATTCACATGTTCTGAAGAGACTAAAGAGGGCGTTTTTTCAAAAAATATGTTGTAATGATGCAAAGGTCAGATTTTCTCTAGTTGGTGATGTATATGTTCTTTGAACATCAAGTAGGTATAAATAGATCTGAAACAATAAACTAAGCAGTCCAGCATTTCCTTCCATATTGCTTTGCATTTCAGTTTTGTCTACTTTTGAAGCAGTGTTGCAGCAATCCATGTTGAGGAAAGAAATAACCACTAGTTGAAAGTGTTTTCCATCATAATTTGGATAGCTGGATTTTGATGACTGTTTTTAAAACATTTTTTAATACTCCAGTTATAACAGTCTGTATGGCGATTTTATTTAGAAAAAATCTATTTACCATGTGTGGCTAGATAAATATAAATCACACCATCTAAATCATCCTGAAAATTTCAGTTATATCCAGAAATTGATGCTGAAGTTTACAAAACCAGTCTTTGCAATGCCTCTATAATGTCATGAAAGAAGAAAAGGACAATGATGTGTAATTTACCCAAGATCTATTAATATTGCATCTCATATAACATCACCAGTGCTTCTGTATTTATTCTCTTTAACATCACTAGTGTTAACTATCATCATCAAAGAGACCAATGAAGACAAACCTAAAACATTAAAAGAATGATATCTGCAAAAAAACATGTTTTCTGACTTTTAATATTTAACATGGTAAGATCTTAGCATTACAAATACTATAAGACCTTATACTTGAACTCAAATTTAAAATATCTTTTGCTATTACGGTATTTAATATTTTTTATATGTATTAATAGTTGCAAGTAAATTGTTACATTTTCTTATTTATTAATTCATTTAGTTTGTGTTGTAACTCAATCCAAATATTATGTTTTTTACACTATACGCTAATTAATATCCACAGCCCTGAAAAATTATGCAATCCACTGAGGAACATCCTGGTATAGTGGTAATAATTGATGATGATCATTTCTATTTTCTCAGGATAAACTTTCTTTTTAGGTGTTTCTTTTTTATTGAAACCGAAAAACAAACAAAATACTTTTAGAAGTATTTGTATCTTTAAGTTATAGATCATCATCATCACAGTGGTTAATATTATTATATATTTTGAATTAAATTTTTTTATTTGAATTTTATTAACCATTCAACTTTCATATTTAATTGAACCAAAATTTATGGTACATATATATCTTTGGTTTTGGGTTCAAACCTATTGATAATTGTGTGTATTGTTTTAAATCTTTAGTTTTGGGTTTAAACTCTGTCTATTGTTATAAAAAGGTCTGTTACTGGCAAAAATTACTGTTACAGTATATATATACTAAATGTAAACATAAATAAAATTAATGATACTTAAACTTGGATGAATTGCTTTCAGTAAAGGAACTATAATATTTAAAGAATGTCTGTTTCTGAGAAAAAGAATTTTTAAATAATTGTATTCTGCTCGTGGTTACTTATTTATGAATCTGGGATTTGGTGATCTTAGAAAATGAATAAGAGAGAAATAATAAATCACCTACTGAAACATATAAATTTGTATTAGTTTAACAAAGAAGATTGAAAAATAAAATATATTTTTGAAAAATCACGTCTAATATATAATTACAAATGAAGTTTTTCATTACAGACTTTCAGACAACTAGTTGTCACTATTATAATTATGAGACTTAAGAAATATGTGAGATGGATAAGATAAATTTTCTGTAGTAATATAAATAAGAAAGGCTTTTAATGCCTTCAAATATGTGATATTGAAGTTATTCAATAGTAGTTCAAAGCGATAATGATGATAATAATATACCTATTTATTTATATTAGAAGTTTTATTTATTTTATAATACCATATAAATTAAATTAACATTGAAGTTAGGAGATATAAAAGTTCTGAAGAAGATTTCTGGGCAATCAAAACTGTAAATTGTAAAAGAGAGTGATAAATAAAGCATTGTATAACAGCAGTAAAGTGCATGGATGATTTAGTATTATATGGTATATGTTTGGCAATGCAATAAGAATGAGTAGTTATTATTCTATAGTATTTTTTTTAGATTCTAACAAAAATATAGTACAATGTTTTATTGCTCTGGAGGTCATAAGAAGTTCAAGTAGTTGAAGTGATAGAGCTGGAATTGTGATCATTGGATCCAGAATCTGTCACTTAACCATTGCACTAAATTGTGTTAAGGTATGTCATATTTAAAATATAATTTCTGTACTTTCCACTCTATAACTTCAAAATGGAACACTGAAGAATAAAGTGGATTTCTTAATAATAAATACAGAAATTTTTATTTTTACATATTATTTCTTTTAATCACACTCTCACACAGATCCTATTAACAATAGAACGAGAATAGTTTAAAGAAAATCAATTTGTTACATCTAAAGAATGCTTATATAAAGTAACATGCATCACAAAAAGACATTGGTTTATGTCAAGATTAAAACTTTAGTGTTTTCTTGGATTAGTAAATACTGCATTCACTGCAATGACATTAGATTCAATTCTTAGAACTTTTTTTGTAATAAAACTGAGAATTTTTAAACAGGTTTAATGTTTTTTATCAAATAATTTCCTTCTACTTAATAAGATAGTTATTTAATTATTCGATGTTAAATGAGTATTTAAGTACTCTTAGTTGAAAATAAGCTTTGTTATTCTTGAGTACCCAAAAAATGTCAATGCAAAAGGAACACATGATGGTAATATGGTGCAGGCTTTAGATGGGTAAGATATCACAGCATGCTTAGCCCAAAATTTGCATTTAACTATTAACTATTGAGATAGAAAAAGATAAACCTGCACAAATACATTTTCTTCATCAGTTGTAAATGTCTGATTATATTATATATTTATTTTTATAATCAGAACATTGATATTTATCTAAACAAAACAGGGACCCTTTTATTCTTAGCTAATAACAGCTAAATAATCATTTACTGATGATTATTAGATGGCTACATCTGTAGGCTATGGGATTACTATTCAAAAAAAAATCTGTTTATGATTTGAAAGCATTATTTAACTTTACCTATACTGGAATCAAACAGACCTATTGTGTATGATAGCATATATATATAATATTCAAATCAATATATATACATTAAAATACAGTAAAATTAACATATATTACATATATCTTGGAAAGAATATAAACACCAAAATTAATTTATTACATATATATATGATCACAGTTGGAGCTTTACCAATAGCTCACTCAAGCTTGTTTACAAAAAATGCCAAGAGAGAATCGAAAATTCAATATCTTTTTCAAATTGTCCCCAACCTTTAAACCATGGTTTCAAGCTAATTGGCTTTCGTCAGTAAAGGGTAGGAGGACTAGAAATTAGCTTGAAACCATGGTTTAAAGGTTGGGGAACAATTTGAAAGAGATATTGAATTTTCGATTCTTTCTCGGCATTTTTTGTAAACAAGCTTGAGTGAGTTATTGGTAAAGCTCCGTCGGTGATCATAAAATGCAAGCTATAAGCAGGTTAAAAAAATTTTAATTTGTTTTTGTTTATCATGTATATATAATTTACAGAGATAAAGTTTTTTACATTAGTTATTAATAGTTTTTTTTTTATATGGTTATATATTTAACATTTGAAAGAATAGCTGAAAATTAGAAAACATTTCTGGTTAAAGTTTTTGGCAAAGTATTAAGTTAAACAGAGACCAGGGACATTACTAGCCACTCATAGAAACATAAAATTGATCTCACTAAAATATATAGTTACTGCTTTAATGTCAGCTATGTATAATTATTTAAAATGCTTGGCTTGGCTTAAGGAGAGTAGCTTGAGAGTGTAAAAAAGTTAAATATTGCTTCTGACTTCATTGATGCATGAACACTAACCATGTTAATAATAAAGATCTGAAATCAGAGCCTAGTCTTAAATAGTGAGTATAATGGCACAAATATCTGGGACTAGTGATTGTTCAAGCTCACAATGGTTTGCTCTGGAGTAAAATGAATAAGTAATAGCTTTTAATAAGAGAAACTCTACTACAAATATAAAAAAATGTGTTAAACTTAAGATTTCTTGTGACTCTGATTAAATAAATAGTGGTTAAATAGTGACTTTATTCCTATTCTTAAAACAATGTTCTGGCAATAAATCAAGGTGTTTCAATTATTACTAAGAGTAAAATATCAAGTAGATATTAAGTCTGGCAGAGGTAGTGACAGACTCAATAGATTAATTTCTCTTGACTGAATATAATTCTGTCACTCTGCTGTTCAAATTTTATGACACCCAGAATAATAAATCATTCAATTATTTATCTATAGTTTTGTGGTATAGTGGTAACACATTCTATTGCCATTATCATGAGTTGACTTTTAATATGGCAAGATGCCAAACTAAAAATTGTTTTCCTATTGATAGTTTATGGCATTAAAACTAAAAGATTTTGGATTGACACCCAATTTCATCATTTTTGTTGTTGAAAACTTTCATAACTTACTAAATGATGTGTTCTATTACTTTATTGACTACCAATTAATTTCATAAATATTAGAGACATACAAAGTACATGATTAACTTTAGATTATCAAATAAAAGTGTGTACTCATTTCTCATGTTAATTACATAGTATTGTTTTCATTTTAGAACTCATTCTGTTAAACTTTTAATAGTTATTGAAGAAGCCTGCTAGATACCTAAACCTGTCAAATAAAGTGCAAAAAAGGTATATATATTTTTAGATATTTACTTGGTCATTAAATATCAATGCAAAATAAAAGGTTAATTCAATTAAAAAACAATACTATCTGATGTCTATTGATTATTTAGGTTTAATATAGATGGTTCTAGAGTAAGGTGAAGAAAACTGCTCTTGGAAGCATATGAGAAATTCATGTGATATCATTGTCAATACCAAGTTATATTAATCTACTGATGGAACAACCAAATCTAAAAACATTACTATGATAATTCACAAGCCCATATGGATAAGTAAGAAAGAAGCTATTGTCTAAATAACTAAGTAATAAGTTGAAAATATTATTTTATGCCCTCCCAGTAAAGAATTGATACATGGCCCTTTAGTAATTGACTCTATTCTGACCATTGCAATAAATGGCCCAGAGCATAAAAGTTTACAGTATGTTAAGGAGTAATTAATCACTGCACATTTAGAATTAATTCTAAAAATAAAGATAGAGGTCACTTAAGGCATAGAAAATATTAGGCATCTGTTAATTAAATGTAAATACCTGAAAGCAGAAAGGGTGCAAATAATGAAGGTGTGGAAGAATAAATATAAACAAATGGATTATATAGAAAGTAGGTTATTGTTTTTTATGCTGGGTTTGAGAAAAAATAAGGGGGATTTAGATATAAAGGCCATGGGGTTGGCAAAGATTATATTGTGGAAATGGGATAGAGAAGAATATAGGAAAAACTTTGGGCAAGGAATGGAAAAGGAAGATAAAGTGGCTAACAGGTTTCTCTGGGCATAGTGGCTGAGAGATTCCTGTCTCTGCATAAAGAGAAGTCACAGTGCATCGCAAAAATAGAAAAGCCACTTGATGCATTGTTTTTTGATACATATTTATGTAAGTGTGTTAATGAATAAGATAGAATAGTACATTTCTGCAGATAATAAAAATGTATCAAAGCAGGATTTGATAATTGCTTCTAATATTAAGTTGTAGCGCAGAAAATATTACAAAAACCAATAAAAGTAAAAAAAAAAAGTTAGGGCTAAAGGTAAATGCTAAAAATAAAAAAAATTAAGTAATGTTCAACAGCTTTCCTGAAAATGGAAAATAAAGATTGATAGCATTGTATATGAAAACAAAAATAAGATTATTAATGTAAATAGAAACTATGTTAAAGTTCAATATTGATAACTTATTGATATGTAGTATTATGTGTACAGAAACTAAATGTCTGTATGTAATCTTGTATAATTGTTTGTTTTCAGTTTATTTGTTACAAACTTTTACATAGTTTTGCTTGAGATTTCATAAGTAAATGGATTCATTAATATAATTAATTTGAATTGCCTAGAATAAAAATATATGTGCTATGCCAATTCCAAAGTGTTTTTTGGAATAAAAAATTTGATAGCCTGCCTACTACTTAACATTTACATAAAAGAGTAAAAGGAATCCAGATATATTAATGATTATCAAAAGTTTATTTGTTGGGTACATGAGAAGAAACCTTTTTGATATCAAATCATCTTATTTTCAGAAAATTATTCACAGAATATATTTAACCAAGACATTTTTGAATTTTTTAGTATTCCTATCTACATTCCTTTATCAATACTATTCATCCTTAATGAGACAAACTATTACTTCTCCCAAGATGGAAAGTTTAAGAAATTGATATATAATAGTTAGTAGTAACACTGTAGCAATAGATGCCACCCACTTACAATTTGCTGCACACAACTCATTACATCACTTTAAATTTGTGTGAGCTGTTTTTTTTTTGTTTTTTTTTTTTGGGGGGGGGGTAAACACAATGAAGATGAATGTTTGAATGCAATCAAATTCAATCTTTAAATTCAAAAAAAGGTCATACATACAATATATGTATACATTGGACTATTAATGCAGATATAGAATACAGATGTTTTAAGCTTCTTCCTCAGCTAATGAATAAATATTATTTTGTGAAATATGTATACAATGAAAGAGAATAGTGTGGTATTTTTACATTGTTGAATAGTTAATCAATGGATGCCAGACTCTGGCTTGCACTGAGTGGCACTACTGTATGGAGAGTTTTGCCTGTTTTAAACAGTTATGAGCAAACATAAGAAGTGGTGATCATGTGATGTTTGGTGAATAGTTGTGATATGAAAAATTGTGAAAAGAGTTATACACAATATGTTAAATTACATATGTTTTATCATAACAACCACTAACATAAAACAACCTTTTAACTTAAATTAATAGTAATGATTGTACGTAAAAAATATGCTATTTGTTTTGTGGATCTTAGCATGTTATGAAAATTTGATATGCTTAAGAAAGAAAGGAATGAAATGAGACATCTAGATTCTTCTATGTTCATGTATGTTTTTATTTCCAACTAATAATGAAGATTCGTTTGAAATAACTATATACATACACATATGATTGTGTGTGTACAGAAAAAGAATGGCAGAAGGATAGACAGGCAGCTATCTAACTCATAAACATATGCATAAATTAATACTCTACAGCATTATTTGTAAAGAAGGCATTAAAAAAATGCTTGTGTGAATATGAAAATGAGTAACAAACATTGTCTCTTAATTTCTATTGCAAAATCAATTCTTTGATATGTAAAAGAAGAATGACTGTAAAAATTATATGTAATCCAAAATATAATGATATAAGTCCCTGCCATACTTTCTTGATTATAATATGGCATTAAATTGATTATTATACATTTCAGTGTGTGATCTATATGTGTGCGTGTGAATTCTTATGTCACTCAATTGCTGAACATTAAAATGATACTTGGGCACAAAAGATCTAAGTTTATGAAGATTTCTCTTTGTTAGCTTTTTACTGGGTCTATAACCTCATTTTTCAATTTGTGAATCAATAGTAAAATTATTTTAAAGTGTAACAAATTTTCATTATACAAATAGATAAAACACTTTTGGACAAAAACTTCTACTAACACTCTTTCTGGTTATATCCAACATTTAACAAGATATTGAGAATGTGGTTTCAAACTATCTCAATTGGACTTATTAAACTATCTTAATTAGACTTATCACATGTCTAAAAAAATGCTAAATTACTCTTATTTTCTTGCTATGTCATATGAACCTATCCAAAACATAAATCAGAAAAAGTCCATGTTGGCAATCAAAACAGTTTTATCCGGGGAAAAAATAAACTGTTGCTAACATTTGTAATTTCCTGAAAACACTACTTTTCAATTTTACTTTTTTTATTATAAAAATATTTGATTTGATTAAGAACATATATTTTATTATCAATTTTTCTTAGTACAACAATGAAATAGGAGAGACCATTCTATCTTTTGGGCATTTAGGATAGAGGTACTAGCCTTATAATCATAAGCAACCATTTTTATCTAGTAAGGAGTGAAAGGAAAATAAGCAAAGAAATTTGACTCATTGATCTGAGAATATTTGGATGTGACACTAATAATGAAGTAGAGATTTTCAAAAGCATTCTCCTGGTTCTCTTTTTTTATTTGGTTCATTATTAGTGGACCAAAATCATGCTCGATACTTTATCATAAATATATTCATTATAAATATGTATATGTATGAGATGTGACAATTTAATTCCCGGAATAGCCATGTTGTGCCACCGTGACCTAATTGTATTGAAATCACATAAGTATTCATGTTTCAACATGTTTAAGCTAAAACATGTATAAATTTTAAGCTGATAGAGCTAGTTGTTAATCAACTATTGAGAAGATAAATAAATATCCATGTGTAAGATATGATTTGGCATAAAAATGAGTAATCAAAATTTTGAGCCAGTATTAATATCAAATTTTGTGTAAAAATTAGCAAATGTGCTAGTGAAATGTTACAGTTGTTGCAAGTGGCATATGGTGAAAATACTATGAAGAAATTGATTGTGTTTGAGTGGCAGAAGTTCAAGATGGATGATTCCAAATTAGACAGCAAAAACAACAATGAATGACATTACTATTAACAAAGTGTCAGATGAGATGATTAAATGTGAGATTAATAGCTGAAGAATTGCAGAATAGTTAGGCTAATTTTTGCAAAGTTTGTACCTTGAATATTGATAAATAAACATTAACATTATCAGTTTGATGTTGGCTTTGTGATCAAAAAATCAATTAAACTACTGGACCATTCTGCCCATTCACCTAACTTAACTCCCTGTGATTTTTGATTAGTTCTAAAATTAAAAACTATTGAAACAAAGGTTTTCTATTATAACTAATATCTAAAGCAAAATGACTTAGTTCCAGATGTGCTTCCAGAAATGGGAATGCTGTTGCAATCAGTTTATAGATGCACAAGAAAACTACTTTAAAGGTAATAGTAGCTACTAGTGTATACTTCCACATGTATATTTTATAAGAGTGCATTCTGGGAATTAAATTGGCACACCTTTTATGTCTGCAGAGTGTATAATTAATTGTGAATGAAAAAAGCAACATGGATTATACAATTCATCTAAACTTATAACACTTGATCCAATGACATCAAATACAACTACTATTGTGACATCATGCCCATACAAACACCCATAAATATTTTCAAAAGTATCTCGATATGATATTGTTGCCTGAAATTATCTTGCTTCACTTACAACAATCAATATTTACCAGAATAAATATTATAGGCTGCATATTAATAATTTATTTGCATTATTGATATTTTAAAAACAAACATTTTATCAAATTTATAGACATAAAAATTCAAAAAAACATTTCTAATAAGTATACAGTAAGTAATAGATACTCACAATCTTTATTGATTAAAATTATAAGAATTTCCATATTGTAAGATCAGACAGAAAATAGTTTTTTTATTAAGGAAGTTTTTTAGTTTGCAATGCCTGTTTTTAATTCATTATTTGCCTGGATATATTATTAACTGAAATATATTTAGATAAATACAGGGAAATTCCTGTTATAATTTTCCTATTTCCATATATATATTTATAACTATATATATATAAAATCAAGATTACCCCAAATTCACAACTCAACCAGACTAGCTAAAAAATAAATTCTAAAACACAACCACTGCTCAAGCAGACTTCTCAAGTGTAAAGAACTACAAAATAACAACATATTTAAACTAAACATTATCCACAATTCCACTTACCTCCTGTAAAAAGAAGAATTAAAGAATATTAAAAATTTATGATTCTGAAGCAATTAACTTATTTAAAAGTTCTTTTAATATTAAGGGTGTATTGGAGGTTAAGTGGAATTGTGGGCAATGTTTAGTTTAAACATATTATTTTAATAGTCCTTTGCACTTGAGAAGTCTGCTTGTAGTAGTGAAATCATTGGTTGTGTTTTAGAGTTTATTTTTTGGCTAGTCTGTTTGAGTTGTGAATTTGGGGTAATTTTGATTATTTATTGACTAGTTTAGCTTTATGCTTTTAATGTTTAATATATATATATTTCAGTTGACTATAGTGAAAAATATAAATATTGTAAACATTTTAAATGAAAACATAAAATAGTATTAGTGATTGCTATTAAGACTTTCTATATTTTTATGGACAAGTGTCTATTCGCAAATTATATACATAGGGTGTCCACATATCCAGAATTATAGAATTACAATAAAATTTTATTGACTATAACAGAAATGAATAAGAGAAAATGGATTAAAATAATTCCATATTTAAGAAATGAGAGACAAGCTTCTAAATATTTTCACAGATTATTTCTGAATGTGTATTGGCAACTTTGTTGAAAAGTTTTAAAAAGGTAGGATATGTATAATAATAAATCGAGTAATTAGCCCTTGGGAGGACCAACTGACATTGAGAAAGTTGCTATCTTTATTTATAGTAGCAGCAGCACTGAAACATCTATTCACAGCTTTTTTTGTTTGGGTTTTGCTTTTTATTCTATGAAAATGATTTAAGGGACACCCCATCTCATAGGTATAACAAACCGTATATGGAGAAAATTGTATTCTAACTAAGTGATATTTACATTTTACCCTGTTGCCACTAGGTTTTCTAAAATTTCAAACTGGAAATGCTACTTGCAATTTATAGAAAATATAAATCTTACATCTGATTGTCTATTGATTATCACTATAAATGCAACTTAAAAACTATCAATTATTTAATAATAGTTTTATTTTTTTTATATGTATCGTTTTAAAACATACACAAACACACTACATTGATTTATAGATACATGTGTAAAACTAATTAAATATATAATAAAGTGATAGTCTGATAAAAATTAAACCAATCTCTGCTGAAAATATTTTTTTGTCATAACTCACACCATAATCAGGCTAGAAACTAGTTGGCATTTCTTCAAACATAATTTCATTTTTAACATCATCACAATGTTTAAATTGATCTTAAGGCTTAAATTGAAACTGCATAGCTTTGTTTGATAGGTTGTCAATTAATTTCTCAACTGCTAATAAATGTTAATCATGATGAAATCATAGGTTCAGCATAGAATGATTGATTCCTTTTTTTTTTTTTTTATTAAAAATTACCACTCAAACAATTATAAATTTCTGTAGGTAGTGCAATTATTGTATTATTTAAAAACACTTTCCATAGAACAATTTACAGTATGATTTTAAATCATTGTATTAGTATTAAGGCTTTGCAGCACAGCCATTAGAAATCTTCCTGCAATGTTTATGACAATGGCTATATTTAAACTTGGAAATTTAAATTTTATTTTGTTGTTACAAATTTATCAGGAAGTCAGCTCGGCTATTATTCAATATTGATCAATAAATATCTAGATGTATATATATAGAAATAGAAACAATGCATAATGCTAGCTATGGGACATTTCAAATATTATATATATGTAATACAATATTTTTAATGAATGTTTAGTCTGTCAGTTTACTTTGACTGTTGGTCTGGGCAGTTGTTCTAGGTTAAGTGCTTTCTAATTAAGTGGGTTTAAACGGATTACTCCACACATTCAATATATACATATATAGGTAAAATGAAGATGGGCAACTATGTCTAGTGACTATAGTTTACACTTAACTGCTTTCCATAAGATCAGTTCGTGACGTATATTTTCTGTAGTAGATTACTTAAAGACTATTCTATTTTATTATATTAGCAACTTTCTAAACTATGAATTGTTTCTGAGCTCTATCCTTTTCTTCAGCAATTATTTATTTTTTAATAAATTAATCAAACCCAGAAGTTTCTAGAAATATTTATATATAAAGTACATTTTATTTGTTTTATTTTTTAAGAGTGAATATTTAATTACACAACTCTATTAAACTTATGAATAAAAACTTTTAATTATCATCTGTTTGCTCAAAATTTTATTATAATTAATTATGAGCTGTAATTCAAGAGTCACAATGAGTTTTTGAGGAAACCTTTTATCAATGATGCCAAGCCCTAACATCAGTAAACACTGCTGATAAAAAGGTTTTCATCTAAAACTGATTCTGTGAGCCTTATAAATCTTAAACAATGAGCTAATAATGTATTAATTACATACTTATTTATATCTATAAAATGTATATGTTTTTTTTTAAATAAATAAATAAAGCATTTTCTGAAAGTTAAATCTATTACATGAATTAAATTCTCCAATCAAATTGTTCTATGAAGAGGATTTTCATTATCAATCTTTAGTATGTTCTTTTTCAGCCATTAAAATTTTAATTCATTTTAAAATTAATATTCCATTTTATATTATTTTTTTTAAAAATGTTTTCAATAAAACATATTTAAATCCACCATTAAAAAATATTAGATCATAATAAAACACCAAAATAAACATGTACAAATCATATAATAAATAACTTTACTTAACCATGTGAACCCAAGTTTTTTTTAATATTGATGTATAATACTATATAAAGCTGGTATCCTCACCCTCTTTGTTTAAAAAATAAATAAATACAAAATTACAGTTACTGTACAATTATTTGAAACTAAAGATAACATACTCATTTTTATTTCAGTAGATCACTTACACTATTTTTTCACTAATGATATGATGAACATCCAGCAGTTTTTGAGGAGTGGACCGCACTAAAAAGGGTATCTGATATTCCTGAATGTCACTTAGTTCAACTTCACCACTTATACTGTGTCGCAATATACTATTAACTACTCTAGCTCTTTCAAGATCAAGCCACATCTGTGCCACCTCTTCAAGATTATCTGATTCTGAGGCATCACTCCATGGAGCCTCAGAAGGGCCCCAAATCATATATTCAAAAGCAGACATTGCCCAAGTAAGAGAATCTGCTTTCTCTAATTTTAAAATGGCTGCCACATGGCCTAATTTTATTGAAAATGGAGATTTACTAACTAATGTAAAGTTTTCTGTGCTTTCTTCTCCATCAACAAAAAGTTTCATAAGTTTCAAAACACTATGGCACAGTGAAAGTCTACATAAACGACTGTTTGTTGGTTTCTCACCAGGAATCATATTATAAATTTCAGCATTTAATATCACAAAACGATTAAAAGTTTCATTATCATTTTTTATCAGAATAAAGTGATCTAAAGTGTTGGTCAGTTCTTCCACACCTTGAGCCTGTAAGAATTTCAGTCCACTGACAACTTGAAGTAGCAAAAAACAGATTTCCCTTTCATACATTGGTGATTTGTTAAGACGAATTGATGCATTAAGATGCACGAAGTTCTGAAGACTTTGAAGAGAACAGTGATTAAGAACTTCAACAGTAGCAAGAGTCACTGAAGAAGGGTGAGAAATATTAGAAGATTGAGGATTTAAAAGAACAGTGGGAATTTGATCATTAAATTGAGCCAAACTTCGTAAACTATGCAAGTATGGTGGTCTTGCACCAATTAATCCACGTCCTTTGCAAACCTAAAAGAATATATATATTAAAAATTATTAAATACATATGAACAATATATATATAATGCATATTTTCACATAATTAATATACACATATGAACAATATATATATATAATACATAACTTTCATATAATTAATATACACAAATATATACATACTAGATGCAAACACACATATATACAACACTGTTTGTCATTGTTGCATGATAATCTGCTGGCTCAGAGGGCTAAAATATTTTGGCAAAAAAAAGCATTGGTGTCCTTTAACATCCATTCTAATCTCCTGATTTTGGCTATGAAAGGAGCATGTCATGATTCATCCAAAGATCCAAAAATTCGTGGCAGTATTTCTGCTGATGAATCCAGCAGAGAATTTCAAGAACTACTACACTAAGTTTTATAATAATTTCCAACAGTGTATTGAATCATAAGAAAACTATTTTGAATATTCAATAATAAAAGCAAATCATAAATAATGAGTTGTATCTTATTTTCTATAAGTCAAGTTTTACTGGGAAATACTTTGTATATCTATATAAATATATTGTTAAAAGGAGATTGCCTTGATAACAGTTTGAGATTGTTGATTGTTATTGGAATTATCTAAGGGTTGCCTGATTTTTAATGATTATATATATTAATTTAAAGATTTTTATGGACTTACTTATGTAAACATTGAGATAGAATGAATTTTTATGTGTGTAATAATTTAGATAAAATTTCAGCTATAGTGTAACCAGGCAATAACCAATTAAAATTGGAAAGGCAGGCTGAAACCAAATAATAACAATAATTATTACTATAGTTTACATTATAAATTTTAATTAGTTTTTGCTGCTTGAATTTACATTATAACTGAAATGTTATCTAAATTATTAATGTGGAAATATATATATATACTGTATATTAATGTTTACATCCATATCTGTGACATGTAAGGTGTATCAATTTAATTCTAGGAATACACCTTTATAAAATATACATGTAGAAGTGAATATTATTTAGCTACTGTCACCTTCAAAATAGTCTCCTTGTGCATCTACACCCTGATTAAAATGGCATTCCCATTTCTGGAAGCACACTTGGAACTCATTTTCAGGAATACAGTTGAGCAGCTAGCTGCCTCACATTCCTTTGGATATCAGTTATAGAAATTTTCATCTTTTCAGTACAGTTATTAATTTTGAGGATAATCATAAGGAGTTAAGTCATGTAAATAAGTAGCTTATTTTAGTTGCGTAATCGACTTTTTTAGCCAAAATATCTCTCACTACGAGTCCTGCTCAAACTTTTGATCATCCATTTTTACATCAAAGCATACCCCTGGATATTTATTATCTTCTCAATAGCTGAGTAACAACTAGCTCTATCAGCTTAAAATTTACACATATGTTAGCTTAAACATGTTCAAATACTCATATGATTTTGATATAATTAGGTCATGGATGATACCACAAGGCCATAATTACTTGTGAAAATTCAAAAATGTTATATTTTATATTCTGCCAAATATAAAGTATTTATGTCATTTATTATTTTATCAGCTAGACCAATATTTCCCACATTTATTCTATCTTGGAACTCTTTACAAATCCTAAAATGTTAATGGAACATTTTGTTTTGTGGATCATTGACTTACAAATTCCTTTAATGTCATGGAACATTTATTGACCTTCAATGTAACACCCGTGTTCCACAGAACATACATTGTGAAATACTGAGTTAGAGTATTTAGCTAAAAATAGTTCAATTTTAGCTTAACATGTTGTTATTACTAGATCATATGGCTTTATCTTTCATCATCAATCACAATAAATCTTGCCTATATAGATTAAACGTTAAAGTTTTTTAGAAATTAGATTAGGTGAGGAAGCAAATTAATTATGAACTCGTATTGTGACTTTTGCACTAATAAGGATTATCCGCAATGGAAATCAATAATTGTTAGTTAATTAAGACTTCTAAAAGTTTAAGCAATTAGATATGTAATTATCAAAACTTTAAATAAATTTTGGTTTAAAAATGGCTTGAACATGGAATTCATTTTAAGATAGCTAAAGCAAATTTAATTTTTTTAGGTAACAGGATCATCATAGTATACCCCAATAAATCAATGTTGTAATGGTTATAAAACAAAAATTATTATTATAAAATGATGCCCTGGTGTGGAATCTGAATTATGTTGAGGTGGTGAGCCCAGATATTATTTTAATATTTATTTGAAACAGGTGTTCACTACATATCAAACAATGATAACAATTGAATTATTAAATGGTCCAGAAGAATGTGATGCTTAACACCCAAGAAATATAATGGAAGTGTCAATACCATTCATTCACTTGACCATCTTTTTTTTCTTTGACCAACTAAGAGTTGATTAAGAAATGTAATGTTTTACTTCAACCCTATACCATACAGGGTAATTACTGTCCTTTAATAAATAACAAAAGCAAATATATAAACCATTGTTCATCCTTTTTAATAATTTTTATTAGTCATTCATTAGACTAGAGGTTATTCACTAATGAATAATATTTCTGTAGTGTAATTTTTCCTACCTTGCATGAAAGTGGTGTAGTGAAAAGTACAATATCAATATACTATTGTTTATCCTTTTTATTCGGAGAAAATAATAGACAGTGTTTACCTTGAATGTAATAAATGCATATTAACAAAAATTCAGAATTGGAAGTATATATATATCAAATTAATATTTCAATGGCTTATTAAGTAAATGAAATACTCTCAATTCAAAGTACAAGATAAAACTTTATCTTTTCTTTGTAAGTTTTACCTTGTGATTTGGATTGAGAGTATTTCATTTACTTAATACACCAGTGTTGGAGTATTAATCTCAATATATTATATAATATTAACTGCTGGGAAGTTTATATTTATATATTTATAGTATGTATATATAATTTCTGGTTTTAAATACTTAGACAAACAATAAATTTTTCAGCACCTCAATACTTACTAGATTACTATGCAAATGCAAAATAACCATTTGTATTAGCAACCTTCAGATGTATACAAAGAGTAGCAGATCTAGGAAGTTTCTAAACAAGATATGATATATATGTGTATACATTTTAAAGCTAAGTTTTTCTAGGGTTCAAAATGTCAAGAAATATTTTGGATTTTTTTTTATATATACATTTGCTATATGATATCAGTATTGTACAGATACCAAAAGGGTAATAGAGATTATTGAAACATCTGTGAATGAATTTTGAAACCTAGAAAACAGATGGTAAAATATAGTCAGAATGCCCAAGGTATAATGCTATTAGAAACAAGCAAGTGTATGTGCATGGATAATCCAAATTATATATTCATATCATCAAGGCAGCATCCACTCATAAATATGGTCATAGCAAAACAAAGTAATAATACATTAGAGTTGAGCTTAATGATGATTAGACAAACAATTTTGTCAACCATACATCATCCACATATAGAACACGTCAGTCCATTATTGTGTTTATTTGATATTTTATAATGCTGTTCTTTTCTTCAATGGATTCCATTTACTAGCATATCTTCCTGATAAAAACAATCCAATTTCACTTTTTTAGAATATCTTTGAGATAATATTTGTCTGAAGGTTTGTAATGATGGTATATTATAAGATGTGATATGTTGGACTATTTCCATTTGTAATGTAAAGAAATTCCTACTTCATCAAAAAACTTGCTCTAGTTCATCATAAAACATCTTTGTAGGAAGACTTTTATTGTTTATTCATTTCACATCCAAACCAATAAAAAAGTGATTATATAACTGGACATTATAGATATTTCAGCAAGTGAAAGAAAATACTGATTGGTTTTATAAATTGTGCCATTGTTTTTATGGAGCAATCTTAAATCAATTTTTTCTAATACCTTTGCATTATTTCAATAGAGTATCCAAGTCTTCCATCCAATAAAGTAAAATAACATTTCCATATACAGTAATTTAGTTGCAATAATTATTTTCTTATAATGGAATATTCCATTTTTTAGCCTGTTAAAAGCAACAGTAGCATACTGGAATCTATGCTGTAGTTTAATATCTAAATCCATTTTTCTACTTAAAAAGTTACCAAGATTATTTAAATGTTTACATTTTCACATTGTTAAGTAATCTTTTATTATTAATCATTAAACCAGACCCTTTATATGTTGCACTCAAAACATTTAAAAATATTTAGATCATTTTTTGAACTATCAAAAATGCACAATCATTAGCCTACTGTAAATTCAGAATTCAAAAAGATGAAAGTCTTGTTTTTGCTTTTAATCAATTCAAAATTCTGCTATTGAACTTATCTTGCAATTTTATTTCTAATTCATCACTACCTGTAATCTATGCATGATACATAGTCAAAAAAATAAAAATCAATGTTGGAGCAATTACATATTTTTGTTTCCCCATTTGTCATTACAAATGCCTCAAATTGTCCGCCTGTAATAATAATACATTCCCTTATTTTATCATGCAAAAGTTGTACACTACCAATGAAATTAGCTGGATGACTAACTAATGATATACAGTGCTCATATAGCACTGATTATATATGTGTGTGAGAGAGAGATAATTATCTGGACAAATTAACGAATGCTGGTTCAGCACAAAATTTATATGAACTTAGCTGGATGTCCAACTAATTATATATACAATGCTCATATTGCATCTATTATATATATGAGAGATGATGATCTAGACCAACTGATGAGTGCTGGCTCAGCACAAAATACATATATTGGAGATCATTTATTTGTATGTGGGCATGTGTACCAGTTTTATAGGATGGAGCAGATAGTTGTAGTGAGCTTGAAAGTTTAAGTTCAAATTCCTTCTAAATTATATTAAGTTCAGTGTAGACAATATACTTGTATTTAAATTATATATATATATATTAAAGATTTTCATAGATTTTTAGATGTAAATATTAAAATATAATAGAAACTTTCTATATAATATTTTGATAAAATTTCAGCTGCTAGGTCATCAGGCAATAGCCAAGTAAAACTAATACAGCAAGCTGTAACTACATGATTTGTTTATAATAATAATTATCAGAACAACATGGAAATAAAAACAGAATCACTTTTAGCTTAGTATTCTAGATGATGATGTAAGAACAATGAATCATACATCTGTGAAAATTTGAAGAATAACATCTCTCAGTTTTCCCAAGCAATCAAATATCTTCTGTATAAAGTTATACTTACTAAATCAATGTTTTTTCTTGGTCTTATAGATGTAAGCACTTAAATATGATGGAAATGTTTTCATGTAATAATATATGGTCAGCTTGCATTACCTGTTTTAATCAGATGTGGATTATAGCATAATTGAAGCTTTATTTATCTTGACTATTATATAAAATTGTCTCCATTATATTTCAATATTTATATCCATAAGTTTATTAAAATGTTTAAATTAATATTTATATCTATTTGCAGGAGATGATTCATTGCTTGTGTAAATTCATAGAAGTTATTATGCTTCAAAATTTCATATATTCAGAATATCTATGTAAAACTTACCATTCTTAGAATTAAATGTAACATTAAACTAAAAATAATTATGCTTTTGGCTTAGTGCAGGTCAGACAAATATTAATGTTGTTACATGATCACATGATTTTAAATCTTACCAATTTTATTTGACTAATTCCTGATTACATTGTGACTGAAATTTTGTCTAAAATATGTTATTATATAGAAATATTGTGATTTTATTTTAAGATAGGGTAAGATAAATAAAAAGGTATAATGTCTAGATGAAAATCAATAATCAATACAGGGAAGATAGATTTTAAGATAGAATTATATTTAGTAATCCCAATATTCTTTGACTCCATAAAATGTCACACGATTGTTTAAATTTTTTTTTTTAATAGGCTTAGTATTACACTCTCAGATAAATGGCCCATAGCGATTGTAGCAAACTATCCTGTATTGGTGAATAATTGGATATCTAGATTTGTTTCTTTTTAGCTGAAGAATAATACAAGGATGGAAAAACACCTAAACTCACTGTGTAGCAATTTGAAAACTTGGCAAGTAACGTCCTCTTCTTTAATGGTTTTCTAATAAACTTTTAGATAATTTTTTTTTTTTTTTGTGCTGGATTATTTAAAGGCTGTACATATATATTACGATAAATTAAAGCCTTTGATTGTTTTCCTTCACTATATGCTAAATAGTAAGAAAGTTGCACAGTATTAGTGCTCAAATCATTTTTTTTTTTTTGCCAAGAATTGTAAATCTACTTCTGTTGGAATCTAAAGTTACTATATAAAAATAAATTCAGAAAATAACAAACTGGGAATGATATTAATTTCATTGAAATATGCCATTTTTAAATGCTAACAAAAGCCAGATTCATTTTTGTTGACAAAAAGAAATAATATGGTCATTACACTGTGAGAATTGCCCTATTTTTTGATATACAGTGAATGAAAAAGGTTGGAACTTTTAGTTTATTACATATTTTATATCCTAAATTTAATATATATATCAATGTTTTGACTATTAAAAAAATCATTGATTTTTTACTACTGGTAAACACTTCCAGTACTGAATCCATGGGGTTTATTCTTATATCTAAAAATTCAAGAAAGGATATTTAGCCATAAATAGGAATAAACTTTCATGTGTTCTAGATTAGTAAAATTGGGGTGACTCTCTTATCAATGGTAAACTTAATTAAAATGCTATTTAGAATCTGCCAATGTATATAAATATTTAGAAAGTTATTTACAAAATGATATGGTAAATATTAAAAAAACTGAATGATAAATGTTTTTGAAAAAAAAAAAAAATTATTTGTTAATCCACTGATTTCCTAATTCAAAAAACAGCTGTCTGCATGTTATAGATATGTGAAGTTCAATCTTAAATCATTAAAAGTGATAAGTTGGACTATTTCCATCATCTATGAGTGAATGTTGAATGTATAGAAAATTGTGAACTTTATTTAAACTTTCCAAATACAAACAACAGAGGTTAGTAATTACACTACATTTTTCAAGTAGTATTATTCTCCAGTCTTATTCAGGTGTTGCTATCCAATTATGCACAGTGACTATTCACATAGAAGTCAAACTGGAGTGGAGAATAGTATACATGAAACGTGTAATTACTAACTTCTGTTGTGTATTTGTCTCTTATTACTAACAAGTTGTTTATATTTGGAAAGTTTAAATAAAGTTTAAAATTTTCTATACATTCATTCATAGCCCAACATATCACATCTAATAATATACCATCATCACAAACCTTCAGACAAATAGATCATTAAAACTACAAAAATGTTATTAAAACCTTAAAAACTTTTAAAGTTGGAAGGAAAACATAAATTAAAAAATGTAAAATAAAGAAATATTAGAGACTAAGTAAAGATAAAATCTTTATGGAAGACATTATAACAGGAATAATGATTTCAATGGGTATGCTGCCATTTATATTGTAATTATAAGTCGTGTTAGAGAAAACCATGGAAGAAATAATTGAATGTTATTTATTAGGAAAATTATATGGCATTTGAGTATAGAGAGTGATACATTGAGCATTTCAGACTCTAGTTCTTAGCTAAGTTGCAAAGAGTAAAGAAAATCATTAAATATGAACAGAAAAATAATACTATTAATTGTTTTTAAAGATTTAATTATATGTATTAGAAAGCAAGAATGAGAGATGGGCATAGTGGAGAAGTCTGTACTGAAACTGTTTATGACAGGTGCTAGATGTATGAATGGTTAGATCTATTAATAATAGTAGGGTCTTCATTCATATAGCTTTGTGACCATGTCTGTGTCAGAGATCTCATGTTTGATTACAGTCAGCATAATCCGCCTAAGTTTTTTTTATGCATAGTTGTTGGTTAAAATAATTCATGTCACATAGTGTATTTCAAACTAAATTGTACATATAGAGAAGCCATATGATGATACATGGAAAAAATATACAAAATCATTTATATTAGTTTATAAAATAATAACATCTCTTTAATATATGATATTGCAAGCATAAAAAATCATTTGATAATTATTCTAACAAAGAGTGTGGTATGTGTTGATGGTAACACTCAGAAAAGAAACTCATTTTCATTTATTGTTCATTTAATTTGAAGCCCATATTTATTAATAATTACATATTTGATTATGATCAATAAGTTATAATGTTTTTAAAAATAAAACAAATGATTTGTATGTTAATTATTTGATGGTTATATTGAAATGAAACTCTGTTTATATCTAATGTGAATAGCAATATAACATTCAATTAGACAGCTTATCAGAAAGTAACAATCATTTTTTATTTGCAGGTATATTCTGACAATGAGGGCTAGTACAGTAATATTGATAGCGTATAGAAAAGGGAGTTGTTTCCATTTGTCTTACATTCAATTTAAAACTGTTGACTTTCTCAATCTATGTCAAATAACTTGCCATTAATGTTTAAATCATTTGGGCAAATAGTCATTTATAAAAATCTGAACAAAATCTCCACCGTGATATATGTAGTTTGACTTGAACAAATCTCTTTCAGATAGTTCTGGAGATATATTAGACTCAAACATTTGCTAATTCTAATTTAAGTATTTCATATATGTTTATACTATTTAAGGCTGTTTTTGTATTTCCATGGTTATCTAAAAGTGATTTGTTCAAATTGAAACCCATGTTATGATGATATATGTGTCTGATTCTTTGCATTTATTTAATGAGATGATATTTATTTTGGTGATTGTTAACTTTTTGGCTAGATATTTTAAAGATTAATGGCATATTCTTTGATTTGTTATAATTTCTAGTATATATAAATATTATCTAGCATATAAAATTAATTAGCAATATCACCTAATACAATAGAACATAAATTACTGCTTAAAATTTAAGCTTATAATGTTAGTGTTAATGGTTAATTATAGATATTAGGATATGATATTTGCTTATTATAATAAATGCCAGTTAGAATAAAGCATTGGTTATTTATATATATGCCAAATATTTTTAATTATTTTCTATATTTAAGAATAGCAAAAGACTATTCGTGTATATCACCGTTTTTGCTCATTATTATAAAATGCATAATATTTAAAATTACTTTTTTTTTATTTATTAATATCTCAATAGCTTTTTCAAGGGATAGTAATATAATTCAATTTCTGTGTTGCATAAATTATCTTTTACTTGTTCTTACACCAGAGAAAGAATTTTTGATACCTTTTATTGATGAAAACCTGTCAATACATATAACTATTTAATTATATTAATAGTTTAATAACATTAGTAATAATAATTTTAATAGTAATAATAGCTTACCATAAGTGTAAATAGCAATTGTTCATCATATCGCCATTTTGCTTCGTAAAAGATACCATAGGGAGTAACAATTTGAGGTGTGTTTGAGATTAGCACAAAGTGATTCCATTTTAAATTGTCATTTATTCTGATCACAGATTCACCGGTGAAATCCTTTGCCAAATGATCCATCATTTGTGCCAAAGATTCCAAATTTGCATTAGTGATTGATGAATAATTTTCTTCTAAGCTCTTATTAAACACAAGCCGGAAACTTTCACGTGAGCGTTTGAGCAATGGCCGAGGTGGATGTTGACTAGTTACTTCATCAAAACTTCTGCTCTTTCTTCGAGTATTAGTACTACTAATAATGGAATCCACAGTTGATTCTATTGGCTGGGCAACACCATCAGAAACCTTAAAATTGGAAGGTTCATTAACTATAGCTGGGGGACTAGTTAAAGGCAAAGCAGATGCAGATTCTTTAATAAATGAAAAATAAGGCTTTTTATAGATTACTGTATCAAAAGATTTAGTTACAGTGGAAAAAGGGATTGGGGAAGCTAAATTAGCAGAAAGTGTACTACTTTTTACATCAGAATGAGTAGATTCATGCTTACTCATTTTATTTTCTATTGAAGCTTGTTCATGCAAGGATGCTGGAGCTATTATTTGTGAAATTTGAATATTATCACATGCACTTTGAACTTTAGCATTAGCATGCTCTATAGCATCAGAATATGATCTTACAGTTACAATAGGCTCAGATGCAATTATTGTTTTAGCAGCAACAGATTCAATTATTTTGTGTTGCATAGGAATAAGTTGAGAGGGTAATGGAGTGTTAATGTTAGTTGTATGAGTAGGTGAAGTGTTAATATTAGTTGGATGAATTAGTGGGTGTGTTTCATTGGAAGATGTTTTGGTGGCTACAGATTCAATTATTTTATGTTGTGTAAGAATAGTTTGAGAGTTTAATGGAGTGTTAGTTGTGTGAGTAGGTGAAGTGTTACTATTATCTGTATATGTTAGTGATGTGTTTATGTGAGTTGTATGAATCAGTGGATGTGCTTCAGTAGAAGAGGTTTTAGTTGCAGGGGATGTTGAAGTAATTACTGGTTTTTCACTCATTTCTTCACTTGGCTTAATGGAAAATGATTTCACATCTGAAGAAAATTGGTTTGTTTCAAACATTTTTTGTAATTCAGACACTTTGGTTTTGTAAAGACTTTCTGGTCTAGTTCCACTTGTTTCAATAATAACAACATCAGGAAGTTCTGTTTCTGATTGTTGATCTGCCTTTTCAATTGGATGAGAAGGAGTGATTTTTCGAGCACAGGATGGTTCAAACATTTTTTGCAGTGAAGATACTGTTACTTTAGCATTCAAATCTTTCATTTTCAAATGTGGTAACTCAATACTTTTATAAGCAGAAGCTTCATTTGTTTGGGCAGAAGAAAGAAATGCAGCATTATTTGGTGATATACATTCTTGAGGTGGTATTTTATGCGGAGTTCCAGATAATCTAACTATATTATTTTTACTGCCATTGACTATTTGTTTTTGTGGAGAGTCAGTTTTATGTCTACTCTCTTGTTTTTTGATTATTACAGAATCCAAATTAGAATGAGTTTTCAGTATTGGTTTTTCTGTTAATATAGGAGGTGATTTACCTTCCACCTTAATTTGTTTCTGGAATTTTAAATTGGTTTGCTTATCTTCGTCCACTTTATACTCTTTTGATATTCTTGCATTTCGTACTTCATTAAGTGAAGATTGAACTGATTCATTTGTCATTATTTTAGATGGTTTCGTTTTCATTTCAGACAATTTTGAATTTAGTTCCTTAACTTCTTTTTTAACATTTGTTTCTTTAAACTCTCTTATTTCTTTAACAATCATTTCTTTACCAATATTATTAGTTTTATGTTTTGCATTATGATCATCATCAAATTTTATAACTATTTTTGAAAACTCTTCTGTTTTAAGCATTTCAGGTTCTTTTGAAGGCATTTTATCTTTTTTTGAATTACCTGGATCATCTACAACAGTGGAATTAGTTAAAACCATATGAGAACTTCTTTTTTGAGAATTATTAGAATCATGCTGCTTCTTAAATAAGGTATCAGAATCTCTTGGACCACTTAGAACAGTTGAGTTTGTTATAACTACATCCGAATTTATTTTGGGAAAAGTATCAGATAATTTCTGCTTCTTGGAAAATATATCAGGATCTTGAAGACCAACTAATTCAGATGAATTTGTTAAAACCATATCTGGGCTTAATTTGGGAGAAACATCAGGAGTTTGTTGCCTCTTAGAAAATGTATCAGTATCATAAGAAGTGACTTTTGGCTCAGTTTTTCTTAATTGGGAAAGTGTTGTTTTTAAAAGGGAAAGTTCCTCATTAAGAGCTACATTTTTTGTAGTTGTTCCCACTACAAAATTTGTCTGAGAATCATCTGACATTGAATCATGTTTGCAATTCACTACTTCTTTGTCATGCTTTGTTTCCTCATCACTATCATTCTTATTTAACGCTACAACCCTTAATGTGGTTTGTGTTAAAGTATCAACTGCATCTTCAATTCCATCAATTATCTTGGCCTTTTTTTCAAAATTTATTTCATTATTTTTTGAAAATATTTTTGCAGACCGTTTTATTTTAGTTTCTTTAATTTCTTTCACATCAAATCTTTCCTTTATTTTTCCATTTTCTTCATTCATTACTTTAACATCTGTAAAGCTTGGGCTTGCTGTTTGAATTGTACTTATCATAATTTTTGCAGAAGGATCAAGTAATTCCTTCTCTACAACTTCTGCTGATGGTGGCAAACTAATAACTCGAAATTTGGCTTCAACAGATTTTGATAAAGGACTGTTACCAGATTGATTTGTATTATTATCAAATTGGTAAGGTGGATTACTTGGTGCTTCATTGTCCTTAAAGGATTTACTATCATTATGTTTATCAGAACTTTCACTTTTCTGATATGTTACATTAAATACATTAAAGTGATTTGCTTCCTTTGTGGGTGATTTTAGTTTTTTGGTCCCATCATTGGGAAGTGATATTTCAATAACAGTAGGCCTAACTGGAGGTTGTTTTGTAGGGATTGGGGGTGCTTTTGCTTTTTGTGAAATGTGTACTGATTCTATTTGTGGTAATTCAATAACTTTATATTTTGAATATGGTTGATTTACCTTTTCTACCTGATCATTTTCCACATGGGGAAACTCTTTATGATGAGATGAGTCATTAATTTGAATGCATGTCACATGCAATGGCTTTGCGGCTGTCTTAGAGGTGCTAGAAGGAAAGCTAGCTGGTCTAGTGGGGACATTATTATTTAAAATGTTGCCAACCTTATCTGGTGAATAGTGGAATTCAGTAGAAGTTTCTTTAAATGAATGGACTTTATCAGCACGAATTGGAGGAGGTGGAGCTTTTCGCTTCTGCACTTCTACCTCCTCATCTTCAGAAGTGTTTGTTGTTCCTCTGTCTGGTTTTTTAGGAACGATAGAACTGCGAATGTCACCTAAATAAACATAGAAGAATAGATTAATAGAGCAAGTAATAAATATATAAGACCAATGTTTAAATGTAATTTGAAATCATATAAATATATGCTTATAAATGAGAAATTGTTAGTAAATAAATAGAGCTTTGAGAATGTGTCATTTGTTAAACCCCAATTAGAAGATTCTATGTTAATTAATTATTACTTTTAATCATTTGTTTTGTTTCAATAAAATGAATCATTATTTATTTATATGATTATTTGTGTTGCACTTGAAATATAATGATAAAATGGATCTATTGCTAATGTCATAGCAGTATTGCAGATTAAAGAATATTAAATGCAAAAGAATGTAACTTACCCTATGAAATCTCTTTAATGTACTTTTATTCTTTTTTTAACTAAATACTTTTACATAATGTATTCCTCATTATTTTGTCAAACAATTGAGTTGGTATTAAAAGTGATGAGTAAAGGGTATTTGAATCAATTCCTAATTAGAAAAAAGTAAACAACAAAACAAAAACACATCTAACTACTTGAATTGGGTATATTGTGATATATCTTTGTAGTAAACAAATGTAATTTATCCTTAGAAATGACTTATAATATGATAAATAAATTAACACATAATTTATTATTATGTCACTAATGATATTCATCGCAATTTAGAGCAGCAATAGAGTGATAGACTCTGGAGATCAAAGTTCATGGATTGTCACTCAATTCTATTACTTGTGGGGCTTGGTGATTATTAATCTTTACTGACGATAATCTTTTTTGATCATATTATATGACTGTGTGTTTTCTCAGACAGGGAAATTTATATTCATGCATTAATTTGCATGTTTTTTTTATATTCTACTTTCTTTTACTATGTCAGTTATTTGTTTGTTTACATCAAATCATCTGACAAATTTGTTTCAAAGAATTTTAATCTTCAATAATAAATATATGTATACATTCTAAATTGTCACCTTTTTTTTAAAAAAGAAAGTCTCACAACCTAAATATTTTTTTAATGTAATCAAATTAAGCTTCGTTATAATTATAGTGAGATTAATTTATTATTCTGAAACCTAATGATTTTCACCTAATATACATTACATTTCCTTTTTTGATTTAACTTTTAGCTTTAAGTTGCATGTAGATTTCTTAGCTTAGCAATTTTCCCCTGTTTTTATATATAGGCAGAATATTGTTAATCTGTATATCTAGTTATTCAAAACCTTCTATTATGCAAACAAAATGTCAAAGGTGAACTTTAACTTTTTATAATAAATTATTAAATCAATGGTCTAATTCCAGTGTTTTGGTTTTTCAATGAAAGTACAAAAAGGTCTATTCTGGAAATCTGAATAATTTATAAACCAAAAAATCTGTAGATCTAGGATTTCAAATTAATAATATTTTTATCTTTATAAATATCCATTCATTCAAAAATAATCTTAACAATTACCTTCAACCTTTTAAGACTACTATGGTTTAATCATTGTTTTTATTCCTAAACTCACTTTTTCTCACTGCAAAGGTTTTGACTTTTATAAAATCATTTTAATAGAAAACAGCCTCATTTGCAAAACCAGGAAATTTTACTATTCCCACATTATATATATATTCGGTTAATTTTAACAAGCATGTAAACAAAAAAAAATAGCTTTTAAATAGAAAGTAATAAATACAACTGAAAATGCCCATACTATAATCACCATTTACAAGATAAATTCTCTAGACTTATTTAATAAATTTATAAATAATATTCTCTTTGAAAACTTTGTATCATATTAGAGAGTTGATTGCAGATTCACCATTATTTTCAAATGTTTTAAAGGACTCAACAAAATCCAATATAGATATGAATGCTTGAAGATGTGAGTTAAAAGCTTGAAAATTGTTTGCTGGTGAGATATATGACCTCTCTCAAATGCGATTTTTTTTAATACACTTAATATATTAATCTACTAAGCATGTTTTCAATACCTTGTAAGCAATATCATAATCATAGTGATGAAGTCTAGAGAAAGGGTTGATATTGAAAGCATGTTTAGTGAATTATATTAAACATATAAAAAAATCCCATCCTGAGGTGGTCGTATATCTCTTTCCAGTAAACAATTTTCAAGCTTTTCTTAATTCACACCTCCAAACACATATCTAATTACAAGTGCATAAGCTGTAAATGATTATTATGATATATACATTCAATGTTTAAATTACTTTATATTATATATGAGTACCCAAATTACTATTTTCACAATATAGCATGTGATCCATACGCTATTGTCAGAAAAATAGAATGTTGTTTGTAGAATAATATATTTTTTGTAAATAAGATAGTAATAGATTAAAGTATTTTTTCTATTTGTAATAACTTGACACATATACGTTAATATGCCTGGGAAAGAGTATTATTTTTCTTTCATCAGTTTTCTGTTTGGCTTAGTGCACTTTTGGTGCTGAGTACTATACTCTGTATTATTTTGTTTGGGTTACTGCTTTTATTATATCTGTTTATTATTAATGGGCTAATTTACATATTACATTTTCATATAATTCTATTTGCAGTTATTTCTATATAAGAAAACAAAATAATCAGATAGTTTCTTGCTTTCGATGTTTTGTTAATTCAAGCTCCTAAGTGATAGATTGAACATAAGTAAATTGATTAATAATTTATCCAGATCCCTTTACTTTTTAATTTCTTTTCTTTGTCACTACCTACATCATGCAAGACTTGTATAAAATAATGATAAAAAGAAATATTACTTCCAAACAATTGTTTATTAAATACATATCCATATATTTCATCAATGACAATACAAGATTTGGATATCATTTGCAAAAAATATATATATATAAGAATGTGACCCAATCATCCATTATTGTTAGAAACTCCCCTCTCCTATTTCCAGCAATGGGAAATCTGTCAATTTATTTCACCATTTCAGTAAAAATTGTCTTCATTAATTAAACAAAAATAATAAATGGAAATTTGCATTTTGGCAATATATCAAAGAAAGCATTATATAAATTGAATCATTCATTGCTTGGGAATTTACAAAAAAATTGACCACTGAAATATCAGAGCTGGGGCCTTGAACTCATGAACTTTAATCTTCTGAATTCATTACTCTATAATTTTAGTAACAATGCAGAACAACAAAAAAACAAATAGTTTATTGCTCTGGAGATCATAAGAAGTTTAAACATAGGAAGTGACATAGATGGAGTTAAAATTCATGGACTTTGATCTTCAGATCCTGCCATTCACCTTCACATAAAACCATATAGAGCAATCAAATAATTTTTTTTACTCAATAGTTCATAATGGGTTTGAACATTGGATGTGACAGAGCTGGAACCACAATCTATGGACATTGAGTTATCAGATTTGTCACTGTACTATTGCATAAACCATGCATGGTAAAAAAATTGAATAGTTTTTTTGAGAGTTCATAAAAGGTTTAAGCACTGGAAATGTCAGAGACTGAGCCATGATCCTTAGATTTCTACTACTGCACTGGATCACACAGGTCAATGAGAACATTTTAGCTCTCAAATAGCTTATTATAAAAATATATGTTTGTTAAAATAGACAATTTCTGAATTGTAAATGTTGAAATTACAAAATTCAAAATGCCAGTTTCAGAGGATCCTCTTTCATCAGCTATGCCAAGTTTTATTACATTATAACATAGTTTTGAAATGTATTAAATAATTTATGGTGACCTTATTATGCAATTCATTTTCAAACTTTCAATGTTTATTTAATCTACTTCACTTAATCTTTAATTGCTACTAGTGGTCTATTATGCTACTATCAATTTTCAGATAGCTTAATTTCCTATTATTCTTTAAATTGAATAGATGTCTCTATCAGTACATTCCTAAGTATATGTCTATTTTTCAAAAATTAAATTAGTCTAAATTTAGCTTATCTAATGTAAATTTTCTGATTTAGCAGTATTTTATATGACTTGTAGTTTAAATGGTGGTAATTTTTTTTAATCTTTTTTAAATAACTAATTTTTTATATACTTTTTAAAACAAATATAAAAGTTTTTAACTAATGCCAACAAAAATAAAAAGCAAATTTATTTCATTATAATAACTGATTATAAGAAAACAATCGATGGAATCCTATTAACAAAAAGTAATTTTATTTTTTCATTTTTGCAATTTTATGGCTATATATTTGTTATATTTTTATACAAACATTTGAATATATATTGTAAATAATGATTATAAAAAATCAAATTTAAAATATTTACATAAAACAAATATTCTTTTTAGAAGTGGTTTGAGATTCTGCTTGCACCATTTACATAACTAAAATGCATTTTAGCTATTGGGGGTTAATTAGTATAGAAGCAAATATCTACAAGAATAACATTTGTGAGTCTTGTGAAAGTAATAAATGCTACTTTTATTACTCCTAGATTAGTAGATAATTTTCAGAATGTTTGGGGTTCTGCTACTAGTGATCAAATATATAGGTGTTACATATTCATCAACTCTTGACAACAAAGTTCACTATAAAGTTTTTCATGTAAAGATCATAAATTTTGTGATGATTAACACAACTTTGTATAATTGTTTTACACTCTATTACAACTTGTTAAATGGAAAATAGCATTTGCTTGATTTAATTTCCAAATCTTATAACTAGAATTGTATGAGATTGTATTTCTATATTTTTCTAACTAATATAATAGTATTTATAGAAACTGATGCTGGAACTGATTTATTCTATACTTAAAAGTTTTCCATATTAATAGCACTGCATTTTAACTAAATGCTATTAGTTTACATAATGATAAGCCATATATATATACCAGAAATTTATGGCATAAAATATATGTATAATTTCTATAAATATCATATCTAAAATATTGCAATGTTAACATTTAAATTATTAAGTAGACAAAAATTAATTACTTCTGCCTGCAGATCAAGAACTTATATGTGAAATGAATTTAGACAATGATAAATGCAAGAATAAAATTGTATTCATTGCAGATGTAAATAAAGCTTAATTGAAATTGGCTCAATATAATCTATATCAGGAGTGTCCAACAAGTCGATCATGATCGGTTGTCAATCGCAAAGTAGTTTTGGTTGATCGTGAGGCCAATCTGGCAAGAGCTGTGTCGGGTAATGAGTGAAACAAATTAAGTCAAGATTTTCAAGTTTTTTTGTTATTTTTATTTTTGTTCTAATTTTTTTTCCAATTCTAGATAGGTGAAGTCCACTAAGCCGTATCATTATTGAAAACCATTTTTAATCTTGATTTAATATAGCTAATTTGAAATAATAAATATTGTTAATAATTACTCATGTTGCTTTAATTCCCCTGGGACGTGAGTTTTTGTCCCGTTAAATAATTATTTTTTACTACGTAGATATATAAAAATAGTATATATTTCACACCTCCCTCCACTTAGACTATGTCTATGACAACAAGTTGATTGCCATACATTTTTAAAATAAAAACTAGATCTTATGAACACAAATGTTGACCATCCCTGATCTATATTATGTTGAAAGTACCATAGTTAAAAAATATAGATTGCAATATTTTATACCATAAATTTCTAATATTGTATATTAATATTGACTTGGTCTTTCACAAAGTCATTAATACGAGCACTTAGTGACTGTCTTTGGGAATAATAAATTGAACCAGATTCAATTAAGTGTTGTTTATATCTACAAAGGTTATGATTTCACTCTCATATTTATCTTGTCTGAATTTATTTCCAGTGCAAGATCTGGAACCATAGGGGGAAAAAGACTCTTTTTTAATTGCTTAATGATGTAGATAGTAGCATTTCAAAACAGTGTGCTATTTATAGGCAATGCTTGGAAAGTTGCAACTCTGTATGCATATTCACTTATATATTTATGAGTTCATAATTTGTTATAAATTTTGTGATTATAAATATGTGAGATAAAGTGGGTTTTCTTTTCACATGGTATCAGAAATTGTGTAACATATTTGCATACTTATAAATATATGATTCCTACCAACAATACATTTTATATTTAATGAGAAATAATTCATTTTCTATGTTATGTTATTGACATTTATTAAAAAAAATAAACATGCATTGGTGGCCTAGTGATTAGCATAGCTGCCTTCCAAGACAGCCTGGGTTCGCTTCCTGGTCAATGCATTTGACATATAAAAAAAAAAAAATTAACCGAAACAGAAGAATTCAGAACTCGATATTTCTTTTTCTGAATGTAACAGCCTTCAGCATTATCATTGATGCCTTCAAAACCTAACTTAATCTGAATCTATTTATGTGTCTGTTATTTATACATGAAAATGTGAAAAAAATGGTTTTGTGCTAGCTTTTGATACACAAATGCCTATAGTAGTTTTAGGAATTACAGTTTAAAAAACAACTTAGTTTTATTTCTAATAATGTAGAAAAGATATACTTAATATTTCAGTATAGTAGCGTCTTCTAAAATGAATTAATTGATTCCAGAAAGCTACTTGTTATGGGTTCATTGTAATTTACATTGAATACATATATTTAGGAGTAATCTGTTCCAGGCCTAACAATCTAAAGCAATCATTTATTCAAAAAATTATCATACGGTCATGAAATTTGCATACTTTAATGCAGTGGTAGAGTGGAGACTATAATGTCCATGGGTGCAAATAACATACCTTCTTATTTATTCATTGCCATGAAAATACCATCATCATCATTATTACATTATTATTATTAAATAACATTTCATATACTTTTAATTTCATTAGTAGATTTATATTTATGTATTCTATTAGTTATGTTTTAAACTCCTAGATAAGATTTTTTTTCTTGTAAGGGAGTTTATAAAATTTTATTATTTTCTTGTTATTTTGTGAATTGATAAATAAACTACCATTACTACTTATCATTATATAATCCCATAAACTCTTTTTTATATAAATGTGTATAATTTGAAATAATAATCTAGAATTATCATCATTTTACATTAAATAATACCAGCAGTATAGTAATTATGACATATGGTAATCAATCAAGTACTTGTTCCAGTATGATAGAACGTGTCATTGTACTGAGATTAAGAACTTCATACTTCCATCAATGTATAAAGATCTTTTTCCAAATAATATAATTTTTTAGTAAAAATTATAATTAAACTAAGGCCTCAACTTGGCAATATCAAAATAGATCTCAATAAGTTAATAAAATTATTCATAGTACTATTAAATAACTTTAAAATATATGCTGCTGTAATCGGCTGATCTTAATAGATATTATAAAATCTGATGAAATACAATGTTGGATACTATGTTTTTTATATAAAAAAATATTTTATATTCAATCTGTACACAGAATTCGAGATAACTTATTAGTAGCTGAGCCGTTTCAGCATAAACATTTATATCCTTTATTAATTTGTTGTGAAATCAAAATCTCTCTTAGTCTAGCCTTTTCAATCCACAGTTTTTCTTCTCCACAGCATACTCAGAAAGTTTCTCATCTCACCCATCTAACACGTTTTTTTTTTGACATTTTTTAGTAATAATTGAGTTCGAATTTAAACTTAAGTTCACTGACTATTGCCATCTTTTTAGAACCATGTGCATCCCAACTCCACTTGATTAATAAGTGAATAATTGGCTAAGCCAATTAAGTGATGATCTGAAAAAATTCTAACCTTTCTAAGGGATTCTGTCAACTTTCTTTAATATAAAAATAAAAGCAAATTACCAGCCAATGTCAGCAAACAATTTAGTAAATTATGATTGATTCCATCAAAAGCTTTATTTAAATCATATTAATGTTGTCATCCTAAAATCCATTTGGTTATATTATAAGATGGGAGAAAAGATATTTGTTTTTCTATGTATATCCATATGTATTTCTATCCAAAGGTAGATTAATCTCTCTAGTTTATAGATGTGCTAACAATGCCTTAATCACAAAACACTGTAATGGAAGCTTATTACTATTTTCTATTCAATTGACTTTGTTTTTTAATGTAACTTGTTATAAATTTCTACATAAATAAAATGTAAAATGTCTAAGCAGCATAATATTGTAACCAAGTGGTTTTTTTCATCTTCATTACTTACAGTTTATCAATGCTGACCATTTGTTTTTGGATTTGGGGAGGGGGGGATAACATCTCATAACTTTTAAAACATTAAAAGGTTGTAGATATTTATGTAAGAACATACTTCAACCATGAAATAAGATTTAAGTAGCAGGATTCTTAATGGTGTAATACAGTGATAGGAAATGGACTCTAGAACTGAAGTTGGGAATTTTGATTGCAGCTCTCAACTTCTTATGAACTTCTGAACAATAAACTATTGGAGTACTTTTGCCCTCCATAATTTGGTTCAGTGACAGACTATACAACTAAAGGTCTGTAGATCATAGCGCAAACTTGTCATTTGCATTGCTCAAGAATTTTATGACCTCCTAAGCATCAAACTATTTGATTACTTTTACTCCTTGTTTTGGTACAACATTGCCATTTCCAATACTCCAACATTTTACAATCTTCTGAGCAAGAAATCATTCAATTATTTTTTGTCTTGCAAGATTTGATGCAACAATAGACTGATGGATTTCAGCTCTGAACATACAGTGAGATTCTCAAACTTGTTTTGAATTGCTAAACAATAAACAATTTGAATATTTTTGTCTGCATGGTTTGATGCAAAAATGGAATAACAGATTTTGGAGCTCAAAATTCATAGAATGTGGCCTAGCTTTTCCAGTACTCAAACTTTCTATGAATTCCTGAACAATAAAATATTTGAATATTTTACTCTTTTGGTATAACATTAGGATGACACAATGCAGTTTTTTCTAGTATCTTTTTTTTTTTAAATTAAACAATTTGATAAAAATCTGTTTCCCCTAAAGTTATTCACTATCATTTATACCATCAATTTGTCATTCTATATTAGATATTTTTAATAAATAATTATGATGCAAGCAGTTATTGATAATCAAACACTGAAATTACTATGTTTCATTTCTGTTCCTCAAACATATAAGACTTCATCAAGGACTAATCGTTGGTAATTTAATCTTTTATAATTATTATTTTAAAAGGGCAATATGAATAAGTGAGATTTTGAAATGACATTTCCTAGAAATAATTTTAATTTCTATATAATATCTTTTATTCTTTTGATGTACACTTTTAGGTTTCATTACTATGACTTTCATTATCACAAATTTAAAAGTGTAAAAACTGATTTATACTTCAGATTTATAATGATTCATTTATTATTAGTTATTTTATATTATTTTACTTGTTAAAATATTTAAAAATCCCCAATACCAAAGAAACATATAAAAAGAATAATCCTTTAATACCAACAGAAACTTAAACCAAGTTTTAAAAAATAAAAAACAAACATTGCAGATAAATGCCCCAAGCCTTTTTGGTTAACTAACCTTCAAGATTAAACTGGTTCGGTTGGACTGTTGCTAGAAAAAGATACATTAAACCAAATGTTTATGTCAACCAAAACAGAAATAATTAATTGATTAATATTATTATTATTGATAGAAGTAAACTAATAAAAGAATAAAGCTAGAAAGTAAAATATCACAAAATATTAAATAATACAAATACTCTTTTAATAAAGATACTCTTCTAAACATCTGAATGATGTAACATCTCTCCCCCCTATATCTGCTGCCATTTATGTCCAAGCCCATTCTCTGAATACACTGAAATTATGAATAATAACAAACTCTAAATAATATGTTTAACAACCTTTGAAATAATCAAAGTTAAAATGTACACATTTAGATATAAATAAAAATGGAAAGTAATTAACTTATTAAACAATCAGTAAAGTAAGTAGATCTAAAGAGAAGAAAAAGAGAACAGCCACCAAATGAATGAATTTTCAAGATCAGTAAATGTTCGAGATATGATTTGTGATTATACTCTACAGTTGGTTGTGCATTTAAAATTTATAGTTTCAAATTTATGTACTTTCAACACCTTTTCAAATCGTAGATTATGAAAATTATGTCCAATGAACTCTGGATTTAAGAAAACTTATTTAAAACATTGGGTTATTAAAATAATAAATGCAACTGGATTAAATATTAAACTAGAAATTAAGAATAAAACAGTAATTTGATAAGTTTGATTTTAAAAAAAGATGAGAAGGTGGAATGAAACTGTTCAGATAAGTGCAAGACATGACAGATGTCATGTTATATGAGATATAAGATAATTTTATATTCATAGAAAGAAATGTGTGATTTTTCTGTATTTATCATTCATGTGTTTTTTTTTGCAGGTATTAATTATTTCATATGCTACTAACATCTGTTCTGAATGTTTTTTATGAAGTGATTATTTTTTCTTATGTTGCCATAAGTTCTGATTTGATTTTAGATAGCCGTTTTAATTAGGAAAATGTAAAGTTTTCTAACATTTATACATTAGGAAGCAGATTTTAATAGGGGAAATGATACTTTGGTTATAACAATAAAATATATTATTTTACTTCAAGTTTGTCAGTATATGCTTTTGATTATTATTTGTAAATTAATGCTGCTTAAATATCTATATACATATCAGTGACGAAGCATGACTTTTTTAGGAATAGAAACGGAAGCACACTTTTTTTTTTTTTTATGTTTTTATTTCACTTGCCACAACAATTTTTATGTAATAGCATCTAATATATATATTACACAAAAATTGCACTAGAATGAGTCAGGGAAGTTCATTCTTTCATTATATATAAAAGGAATTCAATTGTTAGTAAAAAAAAATTAAAAGTGAATTTTTTTAAATTGAATTTTAATTAAAACTTTTGAAAGTTTTAGTGAATTTTTCTATGGAAGCACTCATTCCATTCAATACATGGACCCTTCATCCCTGGAATATATATATATAACATTTCAAGATTATTTTTTATATAACTGGTTTATTAAGTAAATGAATACTCTCAAGCCAAAGCATAAGATAATTTTTTTTTTTGTTTTAATTATAGAGAAAAGATTGTACATTTTCTCTCTTTATGTGTGATCTTTTCTTTATAAACAAAAAAAAAATGTTGTTTACTTTGGTTTGAGAATATTAATTTTCTTAATAAACCAGTCATATTAAAACAGTGGATTATATTGTACATATATGATGGAATATTTTAATAAATGGGGGTTCCATTTTTCTAATGCAACATCCAATCAAAATCAGCTGTGCAGGCTGAGGCAATCTTATACTATCAGCATTATAGGCTATCACCATTGTCTCAATCTTTATAGCTGGTTCTAGAGTTAAAAATGGAATGCTTATAACGGAATGCTTATTTATTAAAATATTTCACCATCTATAACATCCATTAAATGTGTTATGCATTGTTTATATATATATTATTTTTTATAAATATAGTTTGTTCATTATATATGTTTCAATCATATAAGATGATAAGCACAAACTATTTTATATTAGTAAAGATAAAAATATGTATCATTATAGAAATATGTAATAAAAATATGGATCTTTTTTTATATTATATATACTAATAAATAATCTGAGTAAAATAGCAAAGTACATAAAAAATAAATTTGATACTTGAATGAGTTCACTGTACTAAAGATTGAGTAGATTAATTTTATTCATGTTAAATTTGCTTGTAATCGAGAGATAATTCATGTGATCAAGAGCAGTTCTCTCCATTCTATTCTAGAAATACCTATTTGAAGCTTGAATAGTCAATGGATACCAGTAATAAAGTTTTATATTGTCTCCATCCCTAGAATCATTTCCAGCCTTTGTGATTGTCAGTGGGACTAGAATTCGAATCACTTACCAGTCATTTTTTACTTTTTTATACTATTACAGAAAATAATATGAAATCAAAAAGGAAAAAACCCTAAGGTTTTAAATTCAAGCTAACATTCTTACAAAGTTATACAAATCTGACACCTGATTAGTGTCTGTACAATTTAAATACTAGTTTTATATTCTTATGTAGCTATGATTTATATAACTATGGAAGAGAAGTGGCTTGGATATTTTTTAAGCTATGAGTTTGAATAGTATAAAATAATAATAGGTGCCTTATAGATGTATAAATGCATTAGTTCCAACTTTGAATCTTAATTATCAGTGTTAATTGCAAAGCCAGAAACTTTTCTGGTTATGGGACTATTATAGTACTATATAATGTTTCTACTGATTACTCAAGCTTATAATAACTGTCTTTAAAGTAAGATGAAAATAACTAATTTTTGAAGGATATTGGTAATCATATGAAAAAAATGTGATAGTAAAAATTTGTAATCGATCTTCATACCAAAGAAAAATCATGACATTGATGCTACTTATGTATTAAAAAAATTAAGATATTAAAATGTAATTGAATTGGATATACTGCTAGATGGTAATAGATGGGCAGTTGAAATTTTAAGAGGGATAGATTATAAAAGATCTAGAAATATAGCAAATCTGGGATGGATGGATGGATGTAATAAGAAATTTTGCTAATGTATTATGGAGAAGAAATATTATGGTTGAGAAACTATATTAAATTTACAGTGATCATTATTCTACAGTAAGTTTCTAATTATTGAAAATGATGATTATGAAATATAAAATGTCATTAAATAGATTAGACTTGTGATTAATTCAAGTTACTGTTACACCATATAACAAATATACATCAAGATCATTTTTGTGGATATTCAATTAATAAACTCTTTAAATAATCAAACATTTATGATGTAGAAAATGAACTTCTTGCGAGATCATTTTCTTTTTTTCCATATTCAATAATATTTTGTGTTTGATATTCCTATATGTTACCTGAAATCATATCAATGGTTTACATGTGTGGTTGATTTCTTTCTTTATTTGTTTCTAACACACTTGTGTAAACACAGTCACATGATTGCCCAACATAAAAGAACTGAACAAATGTCTATATCATGTTAAAACTTTCACATATTACTTTGTATTGATTAATATTAATTGAGTGATAACTTTTCCAGAAGTCATTTGATGCCCAAGCAGCAAAAATCAAACTGAACCTTAATCCAGGAATGTTAGTTCAGAAATTATATCAAAGAATAGGGTCATGATAAAAGTCAAAAAGCAAGCTATCTTTTTTTTTAAAAAAAAAAAAAATCCATGCTATATATAAAATAGCATATTAATGATAATAGTGACCTCTATCTTCATTCACAACAAATAAAGTTGTCATGCTTTTTAGAGCAAAAATATTTTTAATAGTAAAAATGATATATTTTAAGAAGATAAATAAAGAATCAAATAACAATTTTGAATAAAGAATTCTTGTAAGTCCTTGAAATAATCAGTCATCTTCTGATTATCTGTTGAAACACTGAGAACCTGATTATAATAAAATAAACATAGTTTAAAGCAGTATAGATTGGAAGATTTGTGTGCTGTTGATCCCTTGATTATCTCGTTTTTTTCATTTCAGTTGTTCAGATGCCATATGACTTTTAATACAACAACCATTTGTTTGAGTATAAGAAATAGCCCATAGTAGGTAGTTTTCAAATTCAGGATGATTAAATCGGACATTGTGAATAAATCTTATAAGAATATAAGATGAAAGTTAAGTACTTTTATCACATAAATAATAAGAAAGAATTTTGAACAAGTTGATGTTTAAATACAGTAACATGTCTGATCATAAATAAGGTTTACTTCTATTAAATATTCACTTAATCAGATATTTTTATATTAGAAAGCCTCGTGAATTTCCAAGTAGCAGCTATGTGATAAATAAATAGGCGTACTGTTGTGAATAAGTTTTATCGGAACTTAGGGTTGGTGTGTGTGTGTTTTACAATAAAATGGCTACTGTTGACATTTACTTCTCTTATTAGTCTCAATTTCACTGAAAGCTTCCGTGTCTATTAATTAATTGTCTACCAACAGTGAGATCTTTTTATTTATTTTGTGTACATAGTTGGAATTTTAGGAACTCTCCTGTTCTTCAAACATTACTAGTAATGGGACTACCGTTGTGTTAACATCCACCGATTTTATAATACAGTTATTTTCTCTCAAACTGCGCAAGTTTTCCTCATTCAAGAATTTAATCGACATCTTTCGCTCCTTAGAAAGCTACCTTCATGCAGTCACATACAATTAAACATTCAGATAAGCTATTTGTTATGTCTTTTTTTTTAAAAAAAAAAAAAAATCAGTGATTGTATTTTAACATTTAGAATAAATTTATTACAATTTATGACTTTTGTAAATTTGACCATTAAAATGTCTTAAGTGGTAAACTGAAAATGTTTTCGTAATAAAGCTAAAAAGAAATGAGAATTTTTTCCTTGCACTTTGCCTAATTTAATAAAATGTGAGAAATCTCTAAGATATAAAATTTACGTGTTCATTAGCATGTATATAATCTTTAGTAGTGTGTTTGTTTATCATGTTTACTGGCCTGGGATTCAAATTCGGGTTTAGTGAAACTTGGACATTTTTTCCGCTTTCAATCATGCTGTTATTTTTTTAGATAGACAATCCAGAACACCATTCAATGTTGATGAATAAATGGCTAACTAACTATAGTCTTTCATGTTTAGCATAAAACAAGCTTATGAGATTGCTTAAACCTTCATCACTAGACAGAAACTAACATTGAGAGAATAACTTTTTGTCTTATTCTTGCTTTGTGGAAGTTTACTAGGTAGATATTTTCCCTGAAATAGGCTTCTATTTAAAAACTGCTTTTTAACTTACAATACATCTAAGATATTTTATAGTCCAGAGGTCGGCAAACTTATTAACATAAAGAGCTATTTTGTTTATATGCCCATCCATCCCCATCAAAGAGCAGCAAGGGAAGAGATATTCCTCCCACCAATTAAAAAACTGCAAGAAAAGGGTTATCTTCTTTTGCTCTATTAAAAAATCTCAGGTAAAAAATGAAAATATGTTGATGAAAAATACAAATTTCTGAATGGCTGTGCATATATTCGAACATTTATTTTAATAATACATTATAAAATCTCTATATATTCTAACGAAATAAAAATCATCTCAAAAATAAATAAATAAAAACAAAAAAAAAATATTTTGACAGGTTGATTTATTCACAAATTTCTAATATATAAATATTCATCATATACAATATTACTATTCTATGATAAAGCTGAATTCAAGAAACAATGTTGTAATGTGCATTTTTTCTCTTTTAAAGTCATCAAAATACTCATTTACAAATTGCAAAAAAAAAAATGTGTTTATGTTTATCATTAAAAAAAAGCCACAAGATTGGGATCAAAGAATCATGTTTGGCTATAAGCCACAATTTGCCATTGATCTGAGCAGAACAGTATAAAGCTAAATAATTTTACTCATGTTTTATATGGTCCATAGATTAATCCAATTCTATCATTTCTGGATCTCAAACTTTTTATGAACTTCTGAGCAATAAAATCTTACATTTATTCTAATCTTAAAATATGACACAGTAATGTGAAATCAATATTCATAGAAGTATGCTGTCATAATGGCATAATTTTATGTAATTTCTATACAATTGATATATGAATTTAAAATGTTCTATAAACTAGCATTTGTGAGTAATTCATTAAATTTAAGATAAATAAGTATGTGCATGATTGAGAATAGATCTGAATGACCAAGATCTGATAAATTAACAGAAAGTGTTCTACTTGACAAAAATTTGTTCATTGATGAAGTGACTTTCTTGCATGTGGAACATCAGTCATATAACATTTGCATTTGATCGCAGAATTTTTTGAGTAGAAAAGCAACCAACCTTAAGTGATAAGCTGATATGATTAAATCAAAGTTCATGATCCTTTTTTCCCGAGAGATGATGGTTATTGCTGCTGTATTTCTTGATATGGTCCAACTATTCCTTATACCCAAATATCTTCAGGATATTTTTAAAACAATAATCTTATCCTGGAGTATTATGCCATATCGTTTTCAATCAATGTATTGGTTATTAAAGATCTCAATTTTAGACAGCATGGTCCCTCAATTTAACACTTAGGTTTTTTTAACCTGGATTTTCACTAAATCCAAAGTTTATCACGAAACAATTAGAAATGTAGTTAATCTTCATTTCAAAATTATTTTAAAGATGTTGCTCTGAAGATGACCCCAGTGTGCTCGAATGTGTATTCTGAGTAGCAGAAATCTGTGAAAGCATTATTGAGGCACATGTTATAGCTGTAAATTAAAAGTTTAAAGTACAGACATTTACTTCAAATAACTTTTTTTGTTTAAATATATTTGTAATATACCATGAAGGGTCTTTTTTTTTATGTATAATTCCTAACAATACTATTTTTATTCAGGATACTGACATTCATTGGATCATCCAGTTTCATTTTAACATTTATAAATAGCTACATAACCATTTATTGTTTTTTACTGAATGGTTATGTAATTGGTTATCTTAAGATTGATAACATTTAAACCAAATTTGTTTACGTTCAAAGTCCAGAGTGATGATAGCAGATGTTCACTCTAACAGCAATCTCAAAAAGACTTCCTTTTTGTCCCCACTTCCAAATCAAATGTCAAAACGTAGCTATCTGGAAAAATTCTTCGGTTGACTATTGTATATCCGGTTTTATTCCAGATTTAAAGAAATTGAAAGTTTTTAAATAGAGAAATATTTTTAAAATTATTTCCCATCTAATAGTTATTATATTCAAATAATTGTAGACCCAAATTAGGGACTTTTTGATAACCCTGTATTTCTAAACGTCTGATTAAAAAATATTCATTCAATCAGCTACCTCCACCTTGTGACATTTTACATAACTAAAAAATAATATTTTACAACATCAATTTCAACTATTGTATTGCTTACATCAAATACTAATTTTATGACCTTTGAAAATGTTCTGAGACCTAGACTAATTAATTGGAATATTATCCATATTTTATGCTAATTGCTTAGTTAATAGAAATTGCTAATCTGCCGTTTAAACGGAAGATTATCTTAGTTATGCAAATTGAGGTTATTTCTATTACCTGTAAGCAAACTAAATAGAAAAGATGTGCCTTCAGATAAGCAAAATAGGAAATCTTTAAATAAATTATGCAGGGCAAAAATAATATTAATTGCATGAACTATTATTCAATATTTGTATGCACAACTATTAAATCAACTTCACCATTTTTTCTGGATTTTCCTATATACAAATATGTAGGCATATAAATATTTTACAAAGTACTAGAAAGTTCAGCTTCCTAATGCTAATATATTTGTTTTATATACTTTTACAGCTCGTGGGATATAGATTCGACTTCCAGATGTGAAATGGCCGTCAATGTGCTAATTATTATATCACGAAGCAATTTGTATTCATATATGCATATATTCTAATAATTAGAAAAAAGCCCATAAATAAATGACAGTTAATAAATTTAATATAGTGCTCTCTCAGAGAGATATGGAACCAATAAATTTGTGATTTATAATAAATTTGTGATTTATAATGCAAAGATGGAAAACTATCATCCAGTCTAAAAATTTCAGACTACCCTTTTTGCATTATGTATATGTTGACTAATTTAATCTTTTCATAACATATGCAGAAATTTAAATCTTCTGATTTCTACATGAGAATGATAGTAAGAATAAATGGTACTAATCGGTACGCTACTTGGTGGCATTGTTTCTCTGATAAAACACACAATTATATCGATCCGGGCCTGACTATTTTTAATGAAATTATTTTTACATTTTCTCCAACTTTTATTAAAATATATATATATTTTCCAAAGTTGTCACACTTTTTTATTTTAAAATATTTTTACATTTTCTCCACCTTTTTAAAAAAGATTTGGCCATTTTCTCCATCTTTTTTGAATAAGATTTGGACATTTGATACGACTTTTTTATTCATTTTTTGACATATTTTGACATTTGATATGACCTTTTTTTTTTTTAACCTATATTTTGACATTCTTGCAAATAATTTACTAAACAAGATTTGATTTAAATATTTGTACATTTTCGTTTTCAAAAATGGCAAAATTAAAAACATCGCGTAATACAAAACAAGCCAAAACATAAATTGCCATAGAGTCACCGCCGTATTTGAAAAACTTTTAAAAAAGAAAACCAAAGTTGAAAAAGTCAAAAGTTTTGATCTTACTTTAATCTTTTTTGGGGGGAGATGGGGAGAAATAATTTGTCATCACAGAGACAAAATATAGAGACAAAAGTTTTTTTTAAAAAAAGATAAATAATAAAAATTGTTTTTAAAAATAAAAGTTTTAGTATAGGCAGCGGTATACAAATAAAGCCGAAACAAAAATTGCCATATAGTCAAACAAAAAAAAAAAAAGTCACTGTATTTTTTTTAAAATAAAAACAACAAAAAACCAATGTTGTTAAAGTCACAGTTATAATCTTATTTTAATGTTTTTTTGGGGGGGTTGGGGGATTGACAAATAATTTGTCATCACTGATCAAATAAAGTTAATGATTTCCAAAACTACATGCAACCTCAGACATTTTATTTGTCTCGTAATTTACATAGCTTTTCGCGTGAATTCTGGGAAAAGGTGCTTGGCCACAGTTTTTGCAATTTCCCCCACCTTCCAAAATTTGTAGGGAAGCATGGTGATGGTCTTACAATTATTAGTATCAAATAGTTCATCGGGTATGGGGTAAGATCTTTAATTAGAATGCATATTACAACAGTTATGGCCACTTGAATTCCCTCCACCTTCACATCACATGATAGCGATCTGTTAAGTTTTCGTATTTGCATAGTATCGCAAAGCACATTAGCGGAGTCATAATATTGGTGTGCAATGCCATATACGCCTGCAGCGGCTAATATGAACAGCACTGTTCTATAGGCTGTAATGTTTTTCTACAAAAGCACGGAGATATTGGGCTGTGGAAATGGCATGTATCTGTGTTTTTAGCAGAGAAACAATGCTGCCAGCCATCTGGTCTGGGATGCCGATTAGTACCGAATAAATTCACATACAACATATACATATCTATGTACTATGTTTACATCATTCATGGAATAATTAACACAAATGGAGATAATTCATATCTCATGTTTACAATCTCTCTCTAATAACATATATATATGTTTTCATAAAGAACATTTGGAATAATTCAACATTGTGCCAGATATATATATATAACTAATCAAATTTACATTTTTAAAAATTCACATCATTATCTTTCATCAAAGGAGGATAGATTATTTTTTTAATGAGAAGATATTTTGAAATTTTTATGCTGAACGATGTTTTACATTAGATCTAATGAAGAATGTACTATAAAACCTTAAATTTGGTTGATACATATATTTCTTGTGCAGTGTATATAAATATTTCATATTTATTCCTTGTGATGAGATATGTACCTATTTTGTTTCTGTCTCTCATGGTGTGTATATAGTATTTCATTAACAATTTAAACACAGTACAAATGTGCAATTGATTGTGAAATTATTGACTTTAAAAATATACTATGTAAAGATTGGATTGTTATTATTGTAGTGTGAAAATCATGTATTTAATCCTCTAAATCATCTGATGAAGATAGAATGCTATCTAAAATACATTGAATTTACAATAATCACTATATTTTGTTTCAGACTCCTCTTGTGTGCATGGTATATATCAGAAAAGGGATTGTAATACAATATGTATTATTACTGCACTATACATATACAGTACTTTTTAACATGCATATAAATATTAAAATGATTTTTATGTGTATAATGTACATATGCAAATAAAGATTATAGAATAAACAAAAAATTTTAATAAATGATATAGTTATTAATAGTAAATTGAGAAAGCACATTGACATATATTTATTATACTTACACAATTATTTGCTTATATTCATTTAAAAAATAATATACTGAGTTTTTTTAAAAATAAAATGGATAATAAGATGTCAGACTATTCTTACAGTCTTTAATTTTTCTGATGCAATATAATAATGTCAATTATTAACATCATATCTTTTGTTCATAAATTCAATGTCTTATCAAAAAAAATATTTTTTTAGCATAAGCAATCATTCTGAATATACTTTTCTCCCCATTATTTCTCTAATAAGTGGGTCATTCTTTTTTAACATACTTTTGAACATGATTTTATTCTTTTATACTGGAGTAGATAACTGTTTTATTGCTTATTAAGGAAAGTATAAATTTTCTTAATTAAATTAATCTTAGAAAACATGTATTAACAAAATATTGAACTATATCAAACATATGGAAGGAAAAACACCTGTGCACTCAATGATTTTATAAACAAAATTATGCTAAAATTAATGAAAACTCAGCAAAATAAAATAGTGGCATCTACCATAGCATTTGTCATAAATACTTGTAAAATTTATTATAGATATGATAAACATCTCCATACTTCCCCATTCTTTTTAAATTCATATAAATAAAGATATAATAAAAGACAAATGACCCCCAAGTTGCATTTCGTGCTGAACCAGCACTCATCAGTTGGTCCAGGTCACTATCTCTCATATATATATATATATCTATTATATGAACATTTTATTTTTTGCTTTTTTATATATATATTTAATTATTTGTTTATTTTTATTGTATTACATATAATTAAATAATGTATATTGATATAGTATGTAAGTCAGCTTTATCATACATATAAAGAGAAAGTTAGTGATCTGAATATTTTTATGCTGCAATTTTATGGTTTAATAAGCTTCAATCTAATGAAAATGTACTATAAAATTATAAATTTGATTTTGGTAAAATAATGTTTACTATTTACTGGGTGTGATATGGAATGAGTGAAGTTATAAAAAAAAATGTTGGACAACACTATTTAAAATAAGAATCTTAGAAAGAAATGGAACATATGAAATCATAGAACAAATCAAATTTTATATTTTTTGTCTAATCAATAAAATACAACAAACTAAATAAAACTAAAGTTCAAATTTGGGATTGTGAAGATCCATTAATTAAATTTAATTGATGATGATTAGTAATTTATATAAAGATACTCTTCCAAATAAATCATAGTTTGGCTGTTTTAGCACATTTATTAATACCATTTGGTCTTTTCTCTGGCTTTTTTAAATATTCTATGATGATGGGACTTTGGTTTAGAAGAAATCTATGCAATAGATTATGTCACTGACATGAAGAACAAGAGCTGAAGATGATGGGTCGTGCTTTACAACATTCACATGATTATCTGTCATAATGCTGATGTGAGATTAATCATTCCTATATGGAATTGTATCTTTATAGAATTGAAATACTGTTTTAATATTGTAGTGTTTATGTCTATTTTTTTGGTTCTCTTCATATAAGAGTTGAATATCTAATACATGATTTCCAATCTTTTGTCCATCTCTTGACCACATTGGAAGAGGTGTTGTCTTGAGTCACATGCTAAATATATAAACACAATCAAAAGCTGATAAGCAAAAAAAAAAAAAGGTTTATACATAATTTTCATGATATCTGCTACCAAATATGCCTCACATAATAATCATAATTGTGCAGTGGCCTGGGGAAAGGCTTAAAATCATTAAGCAGGACCCATGTTTGAGATCATTAATGTAGAAAATATCTCTATTTGTGTTATATTTCATGAATGATTTAAACGCAATACGTATAAATATATGTGTGTAGATTGTTATCTGTGAATTTATTCTTTAAAAAAACAAATCACATTTACGACATGGACTATCACATGTAGAAATCAGGAGCTTTACATTTCTGCATATAATTATGAAAAGTTGAAATTAGTCAACTGCAAAAAGTGTAGTCTGAAATTTTTAGATTTGATGATAGTGTTACGTCTTTGCATTATAAATCACAAATTTATTGGTTTCATATCTCTCTGAGAAAGCGCTATATATTCATTAGCCGTCATTTATTTATGGGCTTTTTCTAATTATTAGAATATATGCATATATGAATATAAATTACTTCGTGATATAATAGTTAGCACATTAACTACCATTTCACATCTGGAAGTCGAATCTATATCCCACGAGCTGTAAAAGTATATAAAAAATATATATTAGCATTAGGAAGCTGAACTTTCGAGTACTTTGTAAAATATTTATACGCCTACATACTTGTATATAGGAAAATCCAGAAAAAAATGGTAAAGATGATTTAGTAGATGTGCATACAAATATTGAATAATAGTTCAATTATTTTTGCTCATTATAATTTATTTAAAGATTTCCTATTTTGCTTATCTGAAGGCACGTCTTTTCTATTTAGTTAGCTTACAGGTAATAGAAATAACCTCAATTTGCATAACTAAGATAATCTTCTGTTTAAACGACAGATTAGCAATTTCTATTAACTAAACAATTAGCATAAAATATTGATAATATTCCAATTAATTAGTCTATGTCTCAGAACATCAAAGGTCATAAAATTAATATTTGCTGTAAGCAAATACAATAGTTGAAATTGATGTTGTAAAATTTTATTTTTTTAGTTATGTAAAATGTCACAAGGTGGAGAGAGTTGATTGAATGAATATTTTTTAATCTGACGTTTAGAAACACAGGCTTATCAAAAAGTTCCTAATTTGGGTCTATAATTATTTGAATATAATAACTATTAGATGGGAAATAATCTTAAAAATATTTATTTATTTAAAAACTTTCAATTTTTTTAAATTCGGAATAAAACAGGATATACAATAGTCAACCGAAGAATTTTTCCAGATAGCTACGTTTTGATATTTGATTTGAAGAGGGGACAAAAAGGAGGTCTTTTTGAGATTGCTGTTAGGGTGAGCATCTGATACCATCACTCTGGCCTGGGGTTTGAACGTAAACAAATTTGGTTTAGATCCCATCAATCTTAAGATAACCAACTATATAACCATTCAGTTGGAAACAATAAATGGTTATGTAGCTATTTATAAATGTTAAAGTAAAACTGTATGATCCAATGAATGTCAGTACCCTGATTAAAAATATAAAAATAGTATTGTTAGGAATTATACATAAAAAAAGACCCTTCATGGCATATTACAAATATATTTAAACAAAAAAAGTTATTTGAAGTGAATGTCTCAGAAAATATACTTTAAAATTTTAATTTGCAGCTATTACATGTACCTCAATAATGTTTTCACAGATTTCTGCTCCTTCTCATAATACACATTCAAGCACACTGGAGTTATCTTCAGATCAACATCTTTAAAATAATTCTGAAATGTAAATTAACCACATTTCTAATTATTCCATGATAAACTTCAGACTTTATGAAAATTCAAACTTTCTACATGGAAATTTTTTAATCCCAAGATTTTTAATACTCCTTCTTTGAACAATAACTTGAGAAAAATGAAATATTTTATAGTTGTTTGGTTTGCTATATCTATGGTCTGTGGTCAACATGTAGGAATTTTTTTTTTTTTTAGATAACTAGCCTATAACCAGCCCAACTTATCATCCAGTATTTATGAGTGAATGACTATCTATATATACTTAACTACAGATTAAAATAGTGATGAAAAATGTCTGAATCTCATGTCATTGGAAAATTGACATGTCTTCACTGTTTTTCTTTGGGAGATAATTAGTGAAGCTTCTGCCATATAATGAGTGACTTGAAGAATATTGAACCCTTTACCAATTTAATTTAAGAGGTAAAACAGACCATTTCAGAGCAAAAGCTCACTATATATTAACTCTTTCACTAAACTAGTGAAAGTTTTACTCACTAATATTGCTACTTTCTTATTGATCCTCTAACTGAAAATTTTAACCAATCTCATTTGAATGCAAATTATGGGCACATCAGAGGCATGTCCTCAATCTTGTTTCTACTTGACATCTAATGGTTTTCTTTAAAAAACTACATCATGACAATGATGGATGTTTTCCACTAAAATGTTGGGAATTAATGGTTGTGATTGGATTGAGCTAAGGTGGAAGATGCACTGATATAATTACAAATAACTATTGGAAATATATATATGAAGAGAAAAAGAGAAAAATTAAATTAGGCAAAGTAATGGCAACATATTTAATATTAACACTGTATTTTCAACATATGTACTAATACAACTTCTCTATCATAAATCTTTTGATATTTCACACATTTATTATATTTTCAATTCTTACTAAATATAACTTCTGTAAATTGTTGAGTAGTTTTCAATCTTTATATTGATTTCCTATTAATAACCAAATTTCAGATCCATAATTTAGCATTGGGAGTACATGGATAGGTATATTGTTTTTTTAATGTTAAGTATTTTCTGTCAAAAATAATTCATCCATAATATATATATATGTTCATACAAATGTTTTCATGGGTTGCTCCTGAAAAATGTGTCTTATATTTAAAATCTCTATTTAGAACATTCCCATCCCCAGACCAAATAATTTTGAGCTTTTGGCTCACCTCACTGAGGAGCTAGAATATTCAGACACTAGATCTAAAATATCAACTCAAAGCCCAGCATTTATTTAATATGTAACATTTAAGTAAAAACTCTGAAATTTTCAGGCATGAAAATGTCTTTAACTCCAGCTATCTAACATAAATAGCTATATGGGACTGAACCAAATTCAGATCTACCATATATTAATAGCCTTAGCATTGCCAAGGCCTTAAAGGCAAAATTATAATAATCAATAAAGCAAGTCATAAATAGCAGAGGTGGCCAACAAGTCAATCGTGATCCATTGGTGGATCGCAAAGCCAATTTTGGTCAATCATGAGGCCAATCTAGAAAGAGCTGTCGGGTAATGAGTGATACAAATTAAGTCAAGATTTTCATGTTTTTTTGTTATTTTTGTTTTTGTTCTAATCTTTTTTTCAATTCTAGATAGGTGAAGTCCACTAAGTCATATCATTATTGAAAATAATATTTTTAATCTTGACTTAATGTAGCTAATTTGAAATAATAAATATTGTTAATAATTACTCATTTTGCTTTAATTTCCCTGGGCATGAGTTTTTTGGTCCATTAAATAATTATTATTTTTTACTAGATAGATATATAAAAATAGTATGTATTTCACACCTCCCTCCACTTAGTCTACATCTATGACAACAAGTTGATCGCAACACATTTTTAAAATAAAAAGTAGATCTTATGAACACAAAAATTGGCCATCCCTGATATATAGTGTGACATTGCTTTTATGAGCTTATATTTAAAAATATGTAATATAGGGCATGTACCAATAGCTCAAACAAGCTCTCAATTGATAAGTATGGTAAGAGAAAAATATTTAAAATCTCTACCAATTGGTCTGGGAAAGGGAATGTTCTAGATAGAGATTTTAAATATTTTTCTTTTACTGCACTTATCAATTAAGAGCTTGTTTGAGCTATTGGTATGCTCCCTATATTACATATTTGTAAATACAAGCTCATAAAAGCAATGTCACATTATATATGACTTGCTTTATTAATTATATACATGAGTAGTAAAGTTGGATTATCAAACTTTATGTAAAAGAATTAATAGCTAGTCACTAATATCATTAGATAAGAGAAACCAATTGTCTCATCATTAAATAGTATATCATGAAAATGGACTCATCAGATTACTTTGAGCATATATAACATTAATCATTCTTCTATAATAAGTATGCCAAACTTTATAAAGATAATTACACCCAAAAATGGAGTGTTTACACTCAATCAAGCACAATTTTCAGAAAATCATAATCATTACATTTTTTTTATGTAGTACATAATGCCATAATATGACCAGTGACTACAAAACCATAATTTACAATCAAATGATATATTTTGCTTATTATAAAACAAAATATTATATACAAAGAATTATTGTGATTGTAATACTTGATAGGATGAATGTTTTAGTTCAATCAAATCAATGGTATAATTAAGAAAACATGATCTACAGATATTTATATTGTTCTTAATTGAACGGCAGTTGAGGAGAGTTAGCCAAAAGTCCTACAAATTGAAAGACTACATAATAAATAATTACTATTATATTTATTGTTATATATATATATACTTTAAATAGTCAATCTTAATTAAAATATTGTCCATAATGTTGCTTTATAGTGTAATATAATTTTTAATCAATTTAATACTTGATAAAAGATGATCAACTTTTTTCTAAATAATACACTACTTATATTATCTAATCCACTTTCCATTTAGGACACATTTGCAGATGGTGTTCCTCTGATTTCACCAATTTGTTATCTATAGAATTTATTTCAGCGAGAGTCTTTTCTAATTATACTCAATAACCGATTTATTGAATATAAAAATGACTATAGGAAGGACATGCCATAAATTAATGGATAAGTGATATCACAAAGAAGCCATATTTGAAGTGTTTATTAAATGGAAGCAAAACTAATTAGATAATGTAACTTAGTTGTTTTTTGTCAATTTTTATTTGATAGTAAATTAAATATATATGGATGGACATACAGGAAACAGAGAAAGATATGAGTAAAAGTAGATAGAGAGCTGATTGGATTGATAAGCAGTTAAATATATAAACAGATTATTGAATTTAATATTTGTTAACAGATTCTAACAATAAATTAAACTGTATTTTAAGTGTAAAAGTTCTGAAATTGGAACATTTAATACCATCAGCTTACTATTATTACATACTAATTTTAATATCCAGAATGAATCTGACAGATTGTTGGGGTTTTTTTTTTTTTTTTGCTAGTTTGTAAATTGCCAAATACATGATGTTTTCAGGTAATCATTCTATTGGCAACTCAGTTAGGGATCCAAAAGTGGTTGATAAATGGGGATCTGTCTACTTAAGTTATTTCAAATCATCTGTACTACTTTAAAGTGCGTATGTTAAAATAGAAAAAAATAAAAATATCAGATTTAATAATTGGAGAGTTTGGAGTATATTTATACAAAGTAAAAACAACAAATCATTTAATTCTTAAATTCATATTTAATGATATTTGTGAGGTTGATGTGATGAGATGCACTGTGAGTCAGGAATCTCTCAGCCATTGTGCCCAGAGAAACCTGTTAGCCACTTTACTTTCCCTTTTCATTCCCCGCTCTAAGTTTTGCCATATTCTCTATCCTGCTCCATCCCATTTCCACAACATAATCTTTATCAACTCCATAGCCTTTATATCTAAATCCCCCTTATCTTTTCCCAAACCCAGCATAAAAACCAATAACTCACTTTCTGAATAATCACTTTGTTTATATTTATTCTTCCACAACTTCATTATCTATATCCGATCTGCTTTCAGGCATTTACATTCAATTAATAGAAGCCTAATATTTTCTATGCCTTCTTTACACAACTTGCAGACTAAATTGCCCACATTTTCCCATTTATGTGAATATTCACTTGTTGCTAAAGATTAATGTTCATTGTGATGTGATGTGATGTGATGTACTCTGACTTCTCCTTAAACGGAGTCAGGAATCTCTCAGCAGTTATACCCAGAGAAACCTGTTAGCCACTTTACCTTCCTTTTCCATTGTCCACCCTAAGTTTTCCCATAATCTGCTCCATCCCATTTCCACAACATAATCTTTGTCAACTCCATGACCTTCATATCTAAATCCCCCTTATTTTTCCCCAAACCCAGCATAAAAACCAATAACTCACTTTCTGTATAATCACTTTGTTCATATTTAACCTTCCATAACTTCATTATTTGTACCCTTTCTGCTTCCAAACATTTACATTGAAGTAACAGTTGCCTAATATTTTCTATGCCTTCTTTACACAACTTACAGACTAAATCACCCATATTTTTCCATTTACGTGTATATTCCCTTGTTGCTAAAGATCCTGTTCGGGCTTTCCTTACTATTATCATAAATTAACTCCCAACCAATGTTCCGTTTACTTTTATATATATTTAAACTCGTTTTACTCTCCATACTAGTTTTCCATCTCTCCAACTCCCTATTCTTTATTAATGCTTCTATTCTTCTATCCCACTCCTTACCACTATAACACTCAACAATCCTCCTAACACAATCATCCCATCTTTTGTACAAGTACACTGACATAACTTCTTTATCCAAATCTTCTGCATACCGCATTACCTTTCTCACCCATCTTGTTGGCTGCCCTTTACTTGTAACCCAATTAAATACTGTTTTAGCTATTCTTTTATTATCCATGAACTACAATCTACCAAACATTTTCAATTTGCTTTTTGCATCCCTCATATAAAAACTTGACCATCCCATTTCTCCTTGAATTGCCTCTTTTGCTGTCCACACCTCAGCATCTAATGCATGTCTTCCTACTTCCCTTTGTACTTTTTCTAAGCAATCTAATACCCCTTTACTAACACATAATGCATCATTGCCGTATGTTAACCCTGCTACTGCCACTCCCTTCCATACAATTCTAGCTACATCATATTTATTATATGAAAACAGTGTTAATTTCTTTATCAATCCCTTTCTTTTCTTTGCTTCATTTATCAATTTTTTCTCCCATTCATCCAAGCAATTTTTCTTATTACTCAAGATGATTCCCAAATAACTATATCTATTCACCACACTTAACTTTATATTCCCCAATAAGAAATCTTTGTCTTCTCTTTCCCCAGTATTCACTATCATTATATTTGATTTTTCTTCACTAAATTTAATCCCCATATCTTTACCCACCCTTGCGCATGTCCTCAGCATAACTTCCATATCTTCTCTTCTTTCTGCACACAAAAAGACATCATCCGCAAAAAAAAGTCCGGACAATGTATATACTCTTTTGCCACCTGTTAACGGTATCTCTATCCCTCTTCCTAGTCTTTCTATTGCTCTCTCCATTTCACTCAAATACAACAGCTCTTTACTCTAGTGTCATCTATTGTAAATTCAAGTAAATAATAATTTCAAGATTTTCTATTACATTTTAAAACCTCCATTCTTGTACTAGTTTTAGGATTTTATCTTTATCAGTGAAATTTGGAATTCAAAGAATGCAGTTTTATTCATTTATTGATGACTTTTAACTCCATTTTACTATTACCAAACTAACAGTTTGAAATTCAGTTTTGATGAAGTTAACATATGCTAAAAACCTTAGACCAATTTGAATTTCAAGATGTTAACTTGAATATAGTAAATGGAGTAACAGGTAATTGTATTTCTGGCATATAATCCTAAGCCTTACTAACAATGGCAAAATCCAGAAATATGTCTGAGAATGGGAATCTAAAATGCAACAGGGCATTTGTTAACCACCAATTACTTGAACTTACAGATGAGGTTAAAAATGGTCATTAGATGTATAACTATTTTTCTACCTTTAAAACCTATGTCTCATTGATGAAGACAAAAGCTGAAAAATGGCTTGAAAATAAGAATTTAAAACGTGGTAGAAAATCATTGATTACTCATATTTATAGTAGATGACACTACAATAGGAAATTTTTAATTTTATGTATATAAGTCCAATCATTAATAGCTGAAGGCTAAAGTAAGATCCATTATTGAATTATGATGTCCTCTTTAGTCACAAATTTTTTGGGAACTGATCTATATCTCATTAATTTTATTTATTTAATTATAGTTTTAACCCCCAGAAATTGTATTGGTCACATTCGATAAAGTTTACATTCAAAATAAAATAGAATATTATAGTCTAATGGATGACAATTGTGAGCTGAAATTATTATGATATGAATTGTACTAGTGATGCCATTTGCAAATACAAATTAGAAGAGATAAGTGTCATATTAATATATACTACCATTCTTTTATCAAAAAGATGTCAGCAGTTGATTTATAGTTGAAGTTATGAAAATATATAACTACTGATCTGTTGTTAAGTTTATATAACAAGATAAATTATATGCCTAGATTCCAAATATTTGAAACTTTTAAATCATTAGTTTGATAGTATGTTAGATATAAAATAATACTTCTATATTAACTACAGTGTAAAATAATACTTCTTGTAATGGCTAACAGCTCAAAAGTAGTCTGGAAAGTATTTGGCACTACAATAGCTATTGATTTCTCATGATTGCAATAGATAGCTCTAAAATTAGAGTGTTGTGTCTACTGAAATCAATACAGAACTAGATGTAAACTAAAGGCAACATGGTTGTACTACGTTGGCATCTCTGACAAAAAAAAAAAACTAGCGAATTACTACATATGTGTGCAAAATATCAAGAAAATGACATTAACATTGAAATTAGATTATCATTTGTAAATTAAATTTAAGGAGAAGACAAATTTTGCATGAATATATATATATTATATCATACATTTGTGGAAACAGTTTCAAATGCGTGTAATTATTCTGTAATTGAAGTTTTTAAAGCACATAATTATTGACCTAAAGTCTAACACTATCACTTGTCAGTCCAGCAATGTTCGAAGTCAAAAAAATAATATCATTCATTATGTTCTGCATTTACCTGTATATTAATACTAACAGCTGAGTTCATTTGGAAAATTTTATTTAAAAAATGATTTTTTTAAAAAACATTTAACCATTCAGCCAGATTTTTGAAATAGTGTAACATTTAACTACATACTGAAATGGAGTTGGGCTGGACATATTATTAGAAGAGATGATAACAGATTGACTATTGAAATCTTAAAGTCGATTCTAAGAGATTGTAAAAGAGACCACATGTGAGATGGATAGATGAAGTTTATGGAGGAGAGAATTTAGAGATCAGAGAAGATGGATTGAAGTTGGAAAGACCTTTCTAAAGTAGATCAACAATGATTGAAAATGATGATGATGATAACTACAAGAAAAATATCTTCATTACAAACTTTTAGATAAAGATTAGAAAATTTTTCGTTTTTGAGATAATAAATAACAATTAAATTTTTTTTTAAATTTTCTCAGCTGTTAAATTCGGACAAAATAAATTCAAACTAATTGCATCACCAGTATTTGTTGTTGGTTTTATCAGTGCATTGCTCACCTTATCTCCACTATATTATAACCATCCATCAGCACAGTCAATAAACTAATTTTTATTTTTGGCGATAAAGGTTATTTCCCTAAAATAACATTATTAGTTTGATGTTTGATACTCTTTGATGGCATAATTATTGTTGTTGTAATGGAGTTCATCCATTTTATTCTTGGTTGTTCTCATCTTTATCCACTAGCAATCTATTTAAAGATTCTACATATTTTAAACAATTATAATATTATAGTTAACGATGAAAATGATAGTTTAAATATAACATTAATTTAATAAATCCATGGGTAAATATTACTCTTTTTTAAATACAAAAATGGCCCATAATTGCCAATATAAAGAATAATATTCCACATGTTCATTTTCTTAAATATTCTTTTGACCAAATTTCACTTTCACATTTGAAAAAGGAATCCAGATCTTGAAAATATCTACAGGAGATACTTGAGATTTAATCGTAATGTATAATAATATGTTATATAAATGGATGGGAGGAAAAGTTTGCTTTATAAAATAAAACAAGATTTATAAAGAAAATGAAGGTGTGGAGTATTATTTATATACTTAAGTACAATCTACTTCACAAAAGTAAACAGGCGTATTTGGGTACACATTATACACACATATAAGTAGTTTTGTAGTGACTATTTTTTGCTGTGCATATACACGTAATTATAAAAAGATATTGTTTTCCATTTGTAATCCTACAAAAGATTTATTACTTACCTAAATTAGCGTAGTCAGTCATTATAACTTTAGGAGATTGTGCAGAAGTATTCTTCGTCTTCATTTCTTCTAAAGGCTAAAAATAAAAAGCATTCGTTATATAACATCAAACTTTTTTAAAAAAATTAAATACATACTATGCATAAACATGATGATTAATAATAGAGACTAATAATAAATGGATAATATTACTCACTAACCAATCTTTCTTTTTTTTCTTTCAATAGTTCTGGAGAGACCTATATCCAATTGGCTTGTTTTCCTTTTATCTAATATAAAGCGCTGCTATAAAATATTTTGCTGATATTTTAAGAAAAATTTACAGTAAATATTGTAACTCAATTATAAAAATTGTATGAAATAGGAGAAAACTCTTTTTGATTTTTGCAAATGGTGATGAAGGTCTTGTAGTTCAAAATTATGTTCCCCACTTGCCATACATAAGGTTTGCTTTCAAATTTGGCTCAAGTAAATTGCATTTTTTATTTTCATTTTTTAAACAGGCTAGGAATTTCTCTTTCAGATAATTGATCTGTAGCAATTCTGCTAATCATTCAGTAATTAATTGCTCAAACTCTTATCACCTATAATTGATCAGCCAGGTAAATAATTCATTTTTTTACATTTTACCTTATTAAGAGGTTGTTGAAGAAGCCTTTGTTATTCACTGGTCTGTTTAAAAGTTGTTTTACTTTTTTTTTTATTTGCCATTCCATCATCTGACATCCAATCATTAATTTAGCTTTTTTCTACTCATTCTAAACATTTCGGTAGCTATAGAAATTGTATTAATGCATATATTTAAATCAGTTTGAATGCATGAAAAATTGAACAAATATGACATCAAGCTTTAGGATATCACTAATTTATTTTGGTGGAAATTAAATGTTATAGAATCATATGCTGCTTTATATATTTATAGTACTAGTATAACTGAAATTAAACACAAATTATACAATAATATTAACCAATGTAATGATGATGATTTATAATTCAAAAATACAAGTTCTCCCAAAAGTATTTTATTTTCAGTTTCAATAAAATGAAACTCAAAGGAGTCAAACTTTTTTCTCCAGCATTGTAGTATAACTATTGTTATAGCTACAATATAAATGGCAAAATATGAATATTGAGCTAAGTAAACGTATTTAAAGGGGGGGGGGGGCTGTTATGGATTTTTTTTTTAAACACAATTTAAGAATTATGTTTTATTTACTTTAAGAAGAAAACCAGAAATATTAGTGAAAAAAACTGCATTATAGACCATTTAATAAAAGAAAATATTATTGTCATATATAGTAGTTGATATATATGTTATGTCATGATCTGGGTTCGAATCTAATGGAAAACTGTTTTTGTTAGTTAACTTAAGATTTCTGTTGTAAAATTAGAAATATTTTTTCTGGGAATTTGCTTACAGTTATTACTGCTAGCCATCTCATTTTAGTCAGTAAATAGGTATTTAACTATTCTCAGCTGGAAATGAGTCCTGAATTAATCTAGGGCAATGATTATGTCAGTCATTGACTCCTATAAAAATTGTGTATAGTTTATTTATTGTCTAATTACCCCAAACTACTTATGAGGAAAGAATATAACAATGCTGCACCCAAACTGCATCAACGTTCTGAATCTTAATATAAAAATAATCAAACCTCTGAAACTTGAAGAATATATCAAGAATAACTCACATGTCAATCATCATTTATTTTTCAAAGATTCAAATTTCCAGTGATGTTTCATTCTTGAACAACCATGTATCAGTCATAAATTTTAATATTGAGGTCAAAGCTATGTTTAGTACAAATGCTTTTGTTAGACATATAAACAAAATATGCTCAGATATACTAATGATAGTTAAAATCTCTACTATTAGAATATTATGAGCTAGAAAATAACACTTGGTCATCATCATCGCTTATTGTTTATCATTGCATGTCACTTTCTTAAATATTTCATATTTATAACTTTATAATAGAATAATATTAAAAACACCAAAACATACACGATTTATTGTTTAAAAGTTCTCATGAAAATTGACATGAAATTTGAGACTAGAAAATGACAGAATTAAGATAAAGTCCATGAAGTTTGGTTTCAGAAACCTGCCATTCTAATACTATGCTAAACTCATTCAAGGCATAAGATGTTTGAGCATCAGAAGTGATTAGATGGATCATAATCTATCAATATTGAGTTCCGGAACCATTCACCTTCCTCTTGTACTAATGAAACATGATTAGAATTTACCAGAATCACATTTAGAATTGATGTAATTTAATTGTATGTAAAATATGCAGATAACCTGCCTTTATTAGATTTGTTTAGCTAATGGGTCAAAAGATACAAATAGACATTTTTTATAAAAAAAAAAAAAAAAGACATTATTCAAAGGCATTATTAAAGATAAGCCAGGCTTAACTCTCGTCTGTAAATCAAATACCAACACCCTGTCCAATTTTCTTTTCCAAATCAGTACTATTAGTAGAAGACAGGATGCACATACATAAGTATTTTTAATCATTTAATGATGATGTTCTCAGTTTCTGCTTATTAGTTTAAAAATGATTTTGCTGCTTATGAAGTAATAAAACATGAATAAAATAATATTCTGGTAGTCTATCCTGCTCTATAAGGCATAAGCAAAAGAATTAATTTATAGAACATAAAAATTTGTTTTGGTATGTATGGATAATCCCATATTCTGGAATTTTGTCAGGGTTTTGTTTTAACAATCACTTTTTAGGGGCCTCCAATATGGCTGACTAAAAACTGTTATATTTGATGTCTTTTTTTTTCTAGTATTATTCTAAAAATGCAAATATTTATACCAAACTGTGAGAATTGACTAGAATTAAAATAAATTTAATATAATTTAAAGTACAGTAAACAAAATAAAAAGTGTAGGGAAACAAAGTAACAAACATGGGTTATTCATGTCAGCAGATGGGAATCTCAGCATTGCCACAAATGCATCTTCTTAGTGCAGTCACCAACACATAATGTCCACTAAATGGGAATCCATGTTGTCATATAGTTCCCTGTTGAAAGTTCTTCTGACAGTGAATGTTACCAAATTTTAATCATTTTAGCAAAATGTTACAAAAAATAATAAACATGCTCACCAACTATCTTACACTAAACGTAAAACAAGCACAACAATGTTTGCAATATGTTAAAATTTATTAATTATAATCAGTATAAAAGAAAAATCAATTAAATCTGAATGAAATTTATAATGGATTTTTTAATATTTTTTAAACTTAACAAGTAACACATGTTCGGTAAAATAAATTTTGAGAAAAAACAAGAGACACTTTGAAAGTGACAATTAAAAAAAAACCCTGCCATGCTTCCAATTATGGGATTATACATAATTACTTTTATTTTTTATTAAAATTGTCACGATTTTTATTATATTTAAGCCAATGAGATAATAGGTAAAGATAGTTGGGACAAAAAAAGCATCGAGTATTACAATTGGCAAAACAAGTGCAACTTTCTATGATTTTGCCCTCTATAGTAAATTGAATGATTATCAAATAAGAAAGCTTAAATGTCTCATTGATAAAAGAAAAATTCACAAAGCAATCTTAGAGTGAAGATTTAACATTTTCCAATCCAATTTGTTCCTGGAATGGAGAAGCACTGTCTGTTTTTCTTTATTACATCATATTAATTAATTTTTTGTTCCAGTTTTATTCTGTTTTACAGTTTATTTTTAATGATATACCTCCCTCAGGTTGTGACTAAATGTTGAAAAAAGAATCAAGAATAGAATGCCACTTATTATTGGGAACTCTGATGTTTATAAGCATATCTTTGTCAATATTATTCATAATTCAGAGTGAAATTAATTTATCAGCCATTTGAAATATGGCACTTAAGTGTTATTAAAGTCATAATCAATTATCCAAGGCTGGAGACAGCATCTCTCTTTTAACATCTTTATTGTAGCATATAAAAGCGATTTACCCGCTGACGAAGAAGCTGCAAAAACAATTAAATGGGCCGAGCGCTTTCAAGGTTTTCCCTCATATTCATGGCCAACAGAAGTTATAAATCATTTATGTAGTATTGTTAAGTAATAAAATATGCAAATGTAAATGCAAATTAGTTTGTCCATTTTTTCGAGATAGAAAAGCACGTGTCGCGTCTATTGATGGAATTGTTGTCACTGATAATAAAATACGCCTCCTTGACTTTTCTTTTGCAGTCGTTGGCCTCAATATATAATAAATATTTAAGTATTACAATCAATGCATTAAAAAGGTGCTATCTCCAGCCTGGACAATTGATTATAACATTAATAACATTGAGGTGCCATATTCCAACTGACTAATAAATTAATTTCACTCAGCATTACCAACAATGTTGACAAAGGTGTGATTATAAACATCAGAGTAGATTCATTCTATTCTTGATTCTTCATTCCACATTTAGAGTTTTTAATTCATAGCCTGGGGGAGTATGATTTACTCCCTTTTTTATTTTTATAAATTACTACTAACGCATATATATATATATATATATTGTGCCAGGCATTATCAAATGTCCATGCACAAAATCTGCTGTAAAGAATATTACAGCAGATACATTTATGAATTTGTAGATATTAAGCACAACAAATATATAAATGTGCTATATTAATAATGGAGTGGTCTGAGCATTAAAATACCCACACACACCAATTTAAATAATATGAAATTGACATAGAAAATATTGTAGTAAACTCATGTATTTTTTTGGTTTTATATTTCCTTTTTGTATATGTCTTATGATATGTTATTTTATGTATTTGGCTTTCTCTGAAAAATTCAAATAGAGAAAAGCAATTGTTCCAATATAATTGTACATATTTTTTTTTTTTAATTACTTTTCTAAAAACTAATTTTATTCTGTAAACTAAGAATGTTAATTGCTTGTGCAAAAATCTGGTCAAAAGCAAAATGTTTGATAATGCTTTAATTAAACTGTTATCTTTTTAAAAATTCTTTTGAATTGATTTTGTGAGCAAGTGGTCTGAGTAATCAATAAGGAATGTTATAATCTAAATGATAAGATAAATTGAAAGGATTGGCTGATTCATGCTTCTCAGGGGGCTAGTGGGATTGATATAGTTTGGTCAGGGCAGTGAGATTCATTCCTTTTTTGGCAGTCGTTCTAGGCAAGTCATGCATTTTTTTTGGCTCCAGAATTCTCCAAGCAACCAGCTACTTAGAGATTAAATTATGAACAGGACTACTGCTGACATTTTCTAAGAAATCCATTATACAGTTCTTTTAAGAACTAATGATTTCTTAAAGATTTAATGAACCAGTCAAATAGCAAGTGAACATTTAATAAAAAATTATTATCATATACAAACAGAGGAAAATATGGGGCAATCTACCAGAGAGTCCAGTGAAATGACCGTGGGGTAAACAACCAGCTGGTGCACCGCCCTTTCTCTATCCCAAGCCGCCATGATGTGACCACGCCAGTTCCGGCCGCCCTGCCTATGCCTAAATGGATGAAATCCTCACCACACAGCCAGTTGACTTGAAGCCCACTCAGAGCCCAGAGGAGAAGAATGAAGACGCCGACATAAGTTTATTTTAAGATGTTTTATTAATATTGAGATAATTAACTTTGATGTTTCCGGTTAAATATATCATTAATTTTTTTATTTTTTTATTATTATTAATCATTTAAAAAAAAAGAGAGTTGTCTCTTGCATATATATATTTAAATTCACGGTTATTACGGGCACAAATGATAAAGCTTTTACTTAAATCTTTTGAGTCAATTTTTCTATTTCAAATTCTGGTATTTTCAACAAGGGTTGCAATGAGATTTTTTTTTTGTTGTTGCTATTCGTTTTGCTCTTGTTGTTATTCCTAAAATTCGTCATATATAAATATGCATGTATGTATATATATGCGTGATACGCTTATAATATTCGGTAAATACGATATCTCATGCTGAATATCTAAAAATGTATTTAACCGTATATCCTTTTTAAGTTATTTTTTTTGTCAATGCTGCACCTTACGATGCGTGCATGAAGGGATTGATATATTATAGATTCCCTGTAAGCAAGTACTCTAATAACTTTATATTTAAAATAATAGTAAGTGTATAATTGTACTGCACGTATATACATGTATGGGAATTCATCTATAGCAAAAGAGAAATAGATACAGTACCTTATGGTGAGTACGATATAGTATCTGAGCCAATGCAACCTTGTTGACTTGTTGAAAAATACGAAATTATTGAAATATAACATAATGCAAATATACGTATGCATAGTTTTTTTTTATATTATTATTTTTGCTATCAATAAAAGGGGTTTAAAGTACTGAGTAAAAGCGTATGCCTGTATGACCAAAAATATCATATCTATATATCAAATCACACAAAGCAAAATTTATTTCTACAGGGTAAAAGGAGCTCAGACCACTTCCATTACTTATAAATATTGTAAATAGCTTTAGGGATTTATTATTTTTCTTATTTAAAATTGTATTTTGTCTATTTCAACACCTCGAATATATATATGGGTTTGTGATCATTAATTATTTAGTATTTTTAATTTTATTTTATTATATCATCATTAGTATGAAACGGTGGTGGGTATTTGGGATTAAATAAATATTTAATCATAATATTAAACTTTTTCGTTTTCGTATCATTATTTATATTGATAAAAATGTGTTCTTTCCTTATCAACCACATACCTGTAATAATCATTTAACTTACCCATTTGAAGACCCTAGATGTAGAGTGACTTGAGCTAGCCACACGGGATATCGCTCTACCGGGGTGGTAAATCTTATTCTTATGCTCCGCTGAACATATGGTATTACACATCCTTCTAGGAGGGTGAAAAATTCATTTTTTGATTCTTTTCTAGAAGTGGCGCGCAAAAGTCTATTTTGTAAATAGATTTTTCAAAGGTGTGTACTTGCCATTGTTCTAAATATTCGGGCATTCAAATAAGATATCAACTAAAGGGTGTTTTAACTGGAAGAGTCCTGTCAATCCATTCTTTCTATCAGTTTAGCTGGAAGTACTAACATATATGAGTATAGAAATCGGCTAAATTGATATCCATTTCTTTACCTGTTAAATCTTGGTCACTTCATGCTCAGTGCAAGATTAGGAAAAGAATTCCGCAGGGAGTATGGTCCGGTACAGTAAAACTGGCGCACAACGTGTTTTAAATGTAAAAATGGTACAATTAAGGAAAGAACAAGTTAAATTATAGAAATGTGTAAATAACGGTAAAAATAATTTACGTGCCGTAGGTATATATAAACTCTATCTAGGTGAAATAAAAACTAAATTAAATGTTAAATATGAGAAGTTATATAAAGTTTGATCGTTAGTTGTTGTTTTTTTTTTCTAAATATATAGTGTAATTAATAGGCCGTACAAATGAACACGCTTAGTTTGCTATATATATTTTTTTGAAGATATTCTTAGTTAATTAAAAATATTTTACTCAGAAATTTGCAGTTCCAAAATGATAGTTTATTCTTTGTAGCGACGGATATTTAATATATATTTATGATTCAAATTGTTAGCAATAAATCAAATGCTCACACTCTATTCTATAAATATACCGGATAAATAAAATAGACTTCGAAGTTATTTTAAATAAGTATACATGTAATATATTGACGTTGATATTTTGTTATATAGAGTATTGATTCTTTCATCTTAATAATTGCTTAACAATTTTCACTTTAAACAGAGTCGCTAACATTTTATTAGATAAATAAAGTTGCCGTTTTAAACTGAGTAAAAACTGACGTCTCATGTGTAATTAAAATAGAAATAAACTATATAAAAATTATTAAACGAATGAGTGGAGGAAAGTAGGTCACACGCTGTATATATACGTATATAAATGGTCGGAGGTTTTACAAATAAAAGTAATAGGTTATTATAGCGTAATATTTTTAGAATAACTTACAGTTGAATTTGTTGTTTTCTTGTTTTGTTTTGAAAGAGAGAGAAAATAGACATTTTAGATATAAGTATAAGACCCGTTTTTCAAAATTGTGTAATATTTAAAATAACTTATACTTGAAGATGTTTTTGTTTTGTTTTTTTTTAAAAAGAATGGGTATAATAAAATGTGTTTTATACTAGCATAACGAAATAGAGTTTCGTACGTTAAACTTGATTTTTTTTTTTTTTTTACTATCTATAAATAAGGTTAGATAGACGTAGGTAGACATGGGCGGAGTGGTTGGAACAGGGCGTAGAAAAGACACATAATCGGCGATTGGAATAAGGCAGAGTTAGGTGCGCGGTGTACTGCGTGTTTAAAAATAAAACATAATGGAAGAAACGTTAGTGTATATAAAACAAGAAATGGCCAGAATACCACAAAAGATAAATGAACTGACTCAACAACTCTCGGAAAACACTGCATACACGAACCAAAGAATGGAGGAGTTCAAACGTGAAATGTCAAAGGAAATCGAAACAAGATTTTATAGCTTTAAAAATGAGATACACGAAAGAGAAAAGGGACAATCTTACTCTTGCAATATAAACCAATTTTTAAAAATAAAGATATTTGTGGGACAAACAGATGAAGCCCCTATCGAGCATATTAAAAGCTTAGAAACATATTTCCAAGTGAATCAAATTAATGACTTTGGTAAACTGGCAATTGCCTACAATCACCTCCATGGCGATGCTCTAACATGGTGGCAGTCCTTGTTCCACCATCCCAAAACATTTGAGGATTATAAAAAGGTATTGTTCAAAAGTTTTTGGAGTGAGCAGTGCCAAGATATGATCCTGCAACAAGTCATGCAGGAAAAATATAAAGAGAATACTGGCGAAAATTATTCGAAATTTTTCAGAAGACAAGCAGCTAGACTTCAGACACTGAAAGCATGCCACATATCAGAAGGGCGAATAGTCAGGATAATCCGCCGTAATTTGCCACTTCTTGTTGAACAAATGGTGCTCACCGCAAGCACAAATTTGCAACAAATGGATGAATTATTAAATGAGATAGACATGAGCCAACAATATAGGCTATCAGCAAATGTTTGGGAAGATAAACATACCAATCACACAAACAGGACAAAAATGAAGAGTTCTGTGGCCACATCATAAAACCATGGACTAATATGGACAAAGAAATATCAAACTTGATATGTTCATGGGAAGATAGAGTGCCTGAATATGCTCCTCAAAGTTGTCCTGAGATCAGTCTGACAATGGAGGGACTTGAAGTCACGGCCATGCTGGATTCGGGCAGTCAAATATCTGTAATATCAGAAGATCTATACCACCGCATTGTAGCAAAAAACCCAAGCATAGAAATCTTACCTTTGAAGACAGCACAAATAACATTAGCAAACAACCGGAAAGCAAAACTTCTGCCTAAGCAAATTTGGGTACAGATGCACATACAGCATAAGATGGTATACCAAGTGTTCTTAATAATGACCAGTCTTATCCATGAAGTTGTGTTGGGTTCAGATTTCCTACACAAAAACAGATGCATTTTGGATTATGAACATCAGCTGGCAGTGTGCAATGACAAACAAATTGAAATGCTAACACCCCACTTACATGATGATACTGAGGCATGTTGTATGACCCAACTGGACATGGAGCTGATGGAAGAAAAGGCAAATGGAGCAAAACTGACTTCTGCCACTGAGACGGAAAAACTCAAATCTATGCTTTATACTTATAAAAACATATTTTCTGATAGTCCTGGGCTCATTAAAGGATATAAACCAAGAATCAGATTGAAACCAGGAGAACCGTTCCAAGCGCGATCCTACCCCATACCACACAAATTTAAGGAGGAGGTGGAGAAACTGCTGGAACAAATGTTGGAATGGGGCATCATTGATAAATGCTTTTCCCCATACTGTAACCCCCTAGTGGTGGTCAGAAAGAAAAATGGATCCGTGCGGTTATGCCTTGATGCATGCCAACTTAACAGGGCGACAATACCAGATTGTACTATTCCACCTCGTATGCAAGAATTACTCATGAAATTTAAAGACAAAATAATATTTTCCACATTTGACTTAACTGCTAGCTACTGGCAGATAGAATTACATCACACAGATCGCAAATACACAGCTTTTAGATATGGAGGCCACACATATCAATTTAATCGAATGCCTTTTGGCTTAGTTAATAGCAGTGCAGGCTTATTACATTGTCTGGACCAAGTTTTGTCTCAGGAAATCAAGAAAATTTTAACAATATATGTGGACGACGTCGTAGTAGCATCCACATTCTGGAAGAACACTTCCAACACTTACAAATATTTTTTGCAGAATGTGAAGCTAAAGGAATCAAAATCAATCTGAAAAAGAGTATATTGATCTCTGAGGAGATAGAATTTTTGGGTCATTTGGTGGGACGAACAGGAATCAAACCTCACCCTGATAAAATCAGTGCAATAAATGACTTCCCTGTACCTAAAACTCGAAAGCACATTCGGTCCTTTTTAGGACTATGCAACTTTTACAACAGATTCTGTGAAAAATTTGCTGACCGAATGGAACCTTTATTAAGATTACTCAGGAAAGATACCTGTTGGAACTGGACCAGTGAACAAGAGGAAGCATTCACTGAGATTAAGAGGGGTTTCATAAAACAAGTAGTGCTGGCATACCCAGACTTCGACAAACCCTTTATACTCCAAACTGATAGCAGTGCATATGGATTGGGTGTCACACTATCCCAAGTTCAGCTAGATGGACAGATAGGGGTCCTGTACTTCATAAGCAGGTTGTTGAAAGGACCTGAACGTAATTACACAGTTACAGAAAAAGAAGCCCTTGCAATCGTATGGGCATTTGAAAAATTTTGCCCTATGCTACTAGGCTCTGAAGTGATAGTAATTACGGACCACAAGAGTCTTCAATTTCTAAATCACAGCTATCTCACTAATAGCCGACTAGTTCGCTGGAGTTTGTTTCTCCAAGAGTTTAATTATACGGTGAAACATTGCAAAGGAGCTGAGAATGTGGTGGCTGACATCCTCAGTCGTCATCCCATTCAAACTCAACAACAACAACACCTGAAGATAGATCATGCATACATGATGAGCATATCATGTAAGGACAAAGACATAGAGGAACATCTAAAACAAATGTCAAAGAGACAGCATGAAGATAAGGACTTAAACCGGATCATAACACTGTATACACAATCTCCTCAGAAGGATGACAGCTTGCCAGGTAAGAAGTGCCGATACAAGATAGAAAAGGAGGTTTTATATTACCAAATTCAAGAAGACATTGATGAATGGAGAGTGATGGTACCACCAGCCATTCGGGGCCTTCTCACTGATTACATTCACCGATTATATGGACATTATGGAATCCCAAAAACTGAATATTGCCTCAAGCGCTGGTTCTATTGGCCTGGGATGCACCGGGACATAATAAAGATTTTGAACAAATGTGAAATATGCCAGCATGCAAAACCACTGAATAGAGCATACACAACTCCAATGAAATCAATCATCCCTAACAACTCAAAGGAAATAATGGCCATGGATTTTTATGGTCCTCTGCCACCCTTTAATAGAAAAAGATATTTACTCGTTGTATATGACCTTTTCTCCAAATTTGTGGCAGCCTACCCTTTAGCAAGAACTACAACACGTGAAACTATAAAACTTCTAGAGTCCTCACATTTTAACACAGTTGGGAAACCAGAAACGATCCTGACAGACCATGGAACCCCTTTTGTATCAGAAGAATGGAACAAATGGGTTACTAAGCAGCGAGTTAAACATGTACTTACATCGATCCGTAACCCCCAAAGTAATCCTTGTGAAAGAGTTATGCGAGAGTTGGGAAGGCTGTTTCGTACATACTTACCGACAAACCACAAGGGATGGGTAAAACAGCTACCTCAGATACTAAATTATATAAACTGGTCTGTACATGAATCCACTGGATTCCCTCCAACACAGCTACATTTTGGAAAATTCGTACCAAAACTCTTCAAGGCAAATTTCCCAGGGAGCAGAGACAAAACAATTGACATGGAATTAGATAAAAAAAAAGGCTCATGCCCAGATGCATAAGATGAGTCTCAGAAGAAACAAAAGGAAACACAGCACGCAAAACTACCAATTCAAGGTAGGGGATAGAGTGATGGTCAGAACGCCTCATGTGAGCATTCCAGAAAAGTTCCAGTGTAAAAAATTTTTTAACCTTTATGAAGGCCCTTTTGAAATTGTGGACTGCAGTGGGAATAATGCTTTTTGGATTAAAACAGAACAGGGAATAAAGGGCACATACAATGCTCGGGCACTAAAACCCATACCATAGCATCCAGGATGCTCTAGAGATCATCTCACATGTATAGTTCATAATAAAATCTTAAGACTTTAAATGGTCATACCCATTTAAAAGTCTCATTGGAGAGGGGGGTATTGTGCCAGGCATTATCAAATGTCCATGCACAAAATCTGCTGTAAAGAATATTACAGCAGATACATTTATGAATTTGTAGATATTAAGCACAACAAATATATAAATGTGCTATATTAATAATGAAGTGGTCTGAGCATTAAAATACCCACACACACCAATTTAAATAATATGAAATTGACATAGAAAATATTGTAGTAAACTCATGTATTTTTTTGGTTTTATATTTCCTTTTTGTATATGTCTTATGATATGTTATTTTATGTATTTGGCTTTCTCTGAAAAATTCAAATAGAGAAAAGCAATTGTTCCAATATAATTGTACATATTTTTTTTTTTAATTACTTTTCTAAAAACTAATTTTATTCTGTAAACTAAGAATGTTAATTGCTTGTGCAAAAATCTGGTCAAAAGCAAAATGTTTGATAATGCTTTAATTAAACTGTTATCTTTTTAAAAATTCTTTTGAATTGATTTTGTGAGCAAGTGGTCTGAGTAATCAATAAGGAATATTATAATCTAAATGATAAGATAAATTGAAAGGATTGGCTGATTCATGCTTCTCAGGGGGCTAGTGGGATTGATATAGTTTGGTCAGGGCAGTGAGATTCATGCCTTTTTTGGCAGTCGTTCTAGGCAAGTCATGCATTTTTTTTGGCTCCAGAATTCTCCAAGCAACCAGCTACTTAGAGATTAAATTATGAACAGGACTACTGCTGACATTTTCTAAGAAATCCATTATATTATACAGTTCTTTTAAGAACTAATGATTTCTTAAAGATTTAATGAACCAGTCAAATAGCAAGTGAACATTTAATAAAAAATTATTATCATATACAAACAGAGGAAAATATGGGGCAATCTACCAGAGAGTCCAGTGAAATGACCGTGGGGTAAACAACCAGCCGGTGCACCGCCCTTTCTTTATCCCAAGCCGCTATGATGTGACCACGCCAGTTCTGGCCGCCCTGCCTATGCCTAAATGGATGAAATCCTCACCACACAGCCAGTTGACTTGAAGCCCACTCAGAGCCCAGAGGAGAAGAATGAAGACGCCGACATAAGTTTATTTTAAGATGTTTTATTAATATTGAGATAATTAACTTTGATGTTTCCGGTTAAATATATCATTAATTTTTTTTATTTTTTTATTATTATTAATCATTTAAAAAAAAAGAGAGTTGTCTCTCGCATATATATATTTAAATTCACGGTTATTACGGGCACAAATGATAAAGCTTTTACTTAAATCTTTTGAGTCAATTTTTCTATTTCAAATTCTGGTATTTTCAACAAGGGTTGCAATGAGATTTTTTTGTTGTTGTTGCTATTCGTTTTGCTCTTGTTGTTATTCCTAAAATTCGTCATATATAAATATGCATTTATATATATGCGTGATACGCTTATAATATTCGGTAAATACGATATCTCATGCTGAATATCTAAAAATGTATTTAACCGTATATCCTTTTTAAGTTATTTTTTTGTCAATGCTGCACCTTACGATGCGTGCATGAAGGGATTGATATATTATAGATTCCCTGTAAGCAAGTACTCTAATAACTTTATATTTAAAATAATAGTAAGTGTATAATTGTACTGCACGTATATACATGTATGGGAATTCATCTATAGCAAAAGAGAAATAGATACAGTACCTTATGGTGAGTACGATATAGTATCTGAGCCAATGCAACCTTGTTGACTTGTTGAAAAATACGAAATTATTGAAATATAACATAATGCAAATATACGTATGCATAGTTTTTTTTTTTATATTATTATTTTTGCTATCAATAAAAGGGGTTTAAAGTACTGAGTAAAAGCGTATGCCTGTATGACCAAAAATATCATATCTATATATCAAATCACACAAAGCAAAATTTATTTCTACAGGGTAAAAGGAGCTCAGACCACCTCCATTACTTATAAATATTGTAAATAGCTTTAGGGATTTATTATTTTTCTTATTTAAAATTGTATTTTGTCTATTTCAACGCCTCGAATATATATATGGGTTTGTGATCATTAATTATTTAGTATTTTTAATTTTATTTTCTTATATCATCATTAGTATGAAACGGTGGTGGGTATTTGGGATTAAATAAATATTTAATCATAATATTAAACTTTTTTCGTTTTCGTATCATTATTTATATTGATAAAAATGTGTTCTTTCCTTATCAACCACATATCTGTAATAATCATTTAACTTACCCATTTGAAGACCCTAGATGTAGAGTGACTTGAGCTAGCCACACGGGATATCGCTCTACCGGGGTGGTAAATCTTATTCTTATGCTCCGCTGAACATATGGTATTACCCATCCTTCTGGGAGGGTGAAAAATTCATTTTTTGATTCTTTTCTAGAAGTGGCGCGCAAAAGTCTATTTTGTAAATAGATTTTTCAAAGGTGTGTACTTGCCATTGTTCTAAATATTCGGGCATTCAAATAAGATATCAACTAAAGGGTGTTTTAACTGGAAGAGTCCTGTCAATCCATTCTTTCTATCAGTTTAGCTGGAAGTACTAACATATATGAGTATAGAAATCGGCTAAATTGATATCCATTTCTTTACCTGTTAAATCTTGGTCACTTCATGCTCAGTGCAAGATTAGGAAAAGAATTCCGCAGGGAGTATGGTCCGGTACAATATATATATATATATTAATGTACTGAGTATACTTTCGACATTTTCACATCATATTCATGGTCAGTTCACTGAAAATATTTTTTAAAAACTTCTCAGCCAATAGAATTTGGGAATGAGGAAAAAATAAAAATTTGAAATCTCACCTTACACATTCTTATGATTTGAGAAAGAAGCTCTGACTAAAGTACTTATTATTGCACTGAAATGTCAGCCATTTAGCTATTATATTTTTACTACATGGAAACTTCCGGAAATAATGTTATAACTTTATTTAACTGTGAGAATATCAGAATTAATATTTATTTAAATAGTGCTATTTTTCATTGTATATAATATATTTCTTTATATCTGCACACATTACTAATATGTGTGCACGTGTGTATACAATTTTACATTTTCCTTAAAAGTTAAAAGAAAGTATCTTGTTAAAAGGTATTTGCAATCAGTTAAAGAAATGTTAATGTATTGCATACTATGGGAAGAAGATAGGTAATGGAAAGAAGCCATTACCAAAGGAAGTGTAGGAGTTTTGAACACCTTTAAACTCTATGCATATTTTAAGGTGTAAAGTGAAAACAATGGCAAGGAAACCAATGTGGCTGCACACAAATAATATGAGGAAGTGGAAAACTTATGGAACATCAATTAAGAAAAAAAGTAGAGTCAATTCATTAAGAACTCACAAGATACACCCCAGGCAGATAAAAGAAAATATGTGGAGAATGGGGTATTTTTTGATTATTCTGCTTATCAATTTTGATTCGGCATATTAGTCAGCTTATTATTTTGATTTAAGGACAGGCAGAATTCTAATCTGATTATTTTTAAGAAATTTTCAGTGTCTACTAAAATTTATTATTCTGCTTATTTATTCTGATCCTGCTGATTAGTATTTCAAGTTTATAAAATACCTGCCACCATGAGTGAGTAGTTGGGGGTTGGCTTCTCCATGGTCATTGGTGAAGTCCGGTGTCAAGAAAAAAGTTCCATTGACATAATCAAGATCCATCTATATTCTATCAGAGCCATGCAAGTTCCAAAGACCCAGAATTGAAGTCCTGGGAAATATTATAATCTTGCTGGTAAAATGTTTTTTTTTTAATTATATTCAAATGGTATAATAACTGTAACTCAATTATTAATATATTCTTTCACTACTCTTAACTTAGTAAAAATTTATATAATATTTTATTTATGTTAAATCTACTGGTCTTAATTACTTAGCAAATTAGAAATCTATTTGCATTTTATTTTTTTTTAACTTGAATGATGGAGGGAGACAAATTTTAAATAGTTAAATGTGTTTATGCTTCTCTGCTCTCAATGTCCCAAAGGATAGAGCGAGTCGAGATGCTAAATTTAAAGTTGTAAAAATTAATGTTGTAATAACAAAACATATCTAAAACGATTTATTTTCTTACTCTTATCCCCCCCCCCCAATCATGTCAACTAAGGTTATTTTATATTTGAAAGACATTGAAGAATGGCAAGCATATTCTTAGTAATCAATTATATAAATTTTGTTTAACATGTTGCCCTATAGAGATATAATTGAACCATATGTTAAAAGCATCTTTTATAGTTTAAAATATCTATAATGGAAATATATATATTAGTGATATTATGTTTAAAGTCTTTACGTAAAGCCAATATTAAGAATGCTACCTCTAGTTAAAATTAGTATATGTAAAGAAAGTAACGTTAATGATTCCTCTCTATTATAATTAAAGATTTGTTACATGAAAGTAATATTAAGAATTTATCTACTTGTCTGTGTTGCATTGCTTATGTACTTAATATAATGTATGTAAAACAAACCGCAATTCCTGTATAGGTAATGTAATAAATAATGATTCATGTTATCAGTCAGCATTATAAATGGTTAAGTTTCCCATCATTTTAAATCTTATAATATTAGATTTTTTTAAGTCTAAAATTTATTTAATAAATATTTTATTGTGACTGGGTTCCAGTTTATTATATTAATCATACATGGCTAAATAGGGATGCTTGTTACCAAATGAATTTCACAATGTTTACTTTTGTTACCAAATGAATTTCACAATGTTTACTTTAATGTAGGTGGAAGGTTTATTAAATGATAGTTTGTCTTATATTTATTAAGTGCGTTCCTGCCCTTTCTTATATGTTACAATGGTCATATTATTATTGAATTCATTACTTCTGCTCTTTTTCTGCATGGTTCATTCTTCTACATATAGTCACTGCGAGAAGTGCATGCTGTATTCCTTCTTGCATGCCCGAGCTCCTAGTCAAAATATTAGCACCAGTCTAGGTTTTACATGGGAGCTGAAGACTTCTTGTGACCCCAAATCCTAGATTGAGGACATCATTTTCTTCATTGGTATGTACCCTCAGTTAGAAACAGGAGCACTCTGTGGTCAGGGACATCCTCATTTATTAGTGTACCATGCCATCCGATCACTATGATGATCTTTATTATTGTTTTTTACCATTGACAGCATTTGCTTAGGTTAGTACCACAATGTTCTAATTAATTCTTAATCTGTAACCTTGATCTGTGTTCATTAGTAACCCTATTAATCTTGAAATTGAACTGACCACAATTGTCCCATAAGCATAAGTATATAATTGATTAGAGTTTCAAACTCCTAATGGCTGGTAGCTGTCTTATGATTTAATTAAAAATTAAATAGGGCATGCATTGTTTTGCTATAAACTACCATCATCTTCATTTATATTATGTAAAAGCCAGTAGATTCTTTTATGTTAACAAACCTGTAAGCTACCTATTCATCATATCAATTCTTGCAATAAACCTTATATTGCATCTATATTATGTAAAAGCCAGTAGATTCTTTTATGTTAACAAACCTGTAACCTACCTATTCATCATATCAATTCTTGCAATAAACCTTATATTGTTATTATTAATTATAATTGTGTCCTTTGTGAGTTGGAACTATAGAATTATTATATAGAATTAAATAGTTATTAAGCTGCTAAACAAGCAACTCCGTGGCCTTGTACCTTATTATTATAGCGTTATATCTGAAATCAGAGTAATTAATGAGATCCCTGAGGCTTTAAAGTACAATCAATAAGTGTATAAGTAAATAAATTTAATAAAACAATAATGAGTCCATGTGATATAAGCTCACTCAACATCACATGATCACTATCTCATACTAGCACAATAATTGTTATTAAACAATTCAAAATACAGCAAAACTCTCCATATAGTAGTGCCATCTTGTGCTAACAAGAGCAATCAATGGATGCCAGAAGGCTTGTGCATAAAATCCCTATCTAGTGCCTACTCATCCAATATCCCCAGACTAGTTTCTGGCTTGTGGCCTTCATCAGTGAGGAGCCTTGGATTGGAGAGCACTGCACCTAGATCTTAGGATCTAATGCAACCCTCCAGCACCCACCTTTTAACTCTATTTAACTACAAAACTATGAGATTAAAATTGAAAACACTAATATTTTCAACCCAAGCTCAATAGCTTATATAGTCATATGGGTCTGAACTCAATTCAGTACCCATACATTTTGGTGTCTTTGGCTCTTTAACAACCATAGCCACCACTATCCTATTAGGCAGGATTGGTGTTAAACCACTTAACATCACATGATCACTATCTCATACTAGCACAATAATTGTTATTAAACAATTCAAAATACAGCAAAACTCTCCATATAGTAGTGCCATCTTGTGCTAACAAGAGCAATCAATGGATGCCAGAAGGCTTGTGCATAAAATCCCTATCTAGTGCCTACTCATCCAATATCCCCAGACTAGTTTCTGGCTTGTGGCCTTCATCAGTGAGGAGCCTTGGATTGGAGAGCACTGCACCTAGATCTTAGGATCTAATGCAACCCTCCAGCACCCACCTTTTAACTCTATTTAACTACAAAACTATGAGATTAAAATTGAAAACACTATTAATATTTTCAACCCAAGCTCAATAGCTTATATAGTCATATGGGTCTGAACTCAATTCAGTACCCATACATTTTGGTGTCTTTGGCTCTTTAACAACCATAGCCACCACTATCCTATTAGGCAGGATTGGTGTTAAACCACTCAACATCACATGATCACTATCTCATACTAGCACAATAATTGTTATTAAACAATTCAAAATACAGCAAAACTCTCCATATAGTAGTGCCATCTTGTGCTAACAAGAGCAATCAATGGATGCCAGAAGGCTTGTGCATAAAATCCCTATCTAGTGCCTACTCATCCAATATCCCCAGACTAGTTTCTGGCTTGTGGCCTTCATCAGTGAGGAGCCTTGGATTGGAGAGCACTGCACCTAGATCTTAGGATCTAATGCAACCCTCCAGCACCCACCTTTTAACTCTATTTAACTACAAAACTATGAGATTAAAATTGAAAACACTATTAATATTTTCAACCCAAGCTCAATAGCTTATATAGTCATATGGGTCTGAACTCAATTCAGTACCCATACATTTTGGCTCTTTAACAACCATAGCCACCACTATCCTATTAGTCTGGGGATATTGGATGAGTAGGCACTAGATAGGGATTTTATGCACAAGCCTTCTGGCATCCATTGATTGCTCTTGTTAGCACAAGATGGCACTACTATATGGAGAGTTTTGCTGTATTTTGAATTGTTTAATAACAATTATTGTGGTAGTATGAGATAGTGATCATGTGATGTTGAGTGGTTTAACACCAATCCTGCCTAATAGGATAGTGGTGGCTATGGTTGTTAAAGAGCCAAAGACACCAAAATATATGGGTACTGAATTGAGTTCATACCCATATGACTATATAAGCTATTGAGCTTGGGTTGAAAATATTAATAGTGTTTTCAATTTTAATCTCATAGTTTTGTAGTTAAATAGAGTTAAAAGGTGGGTGCTGGAGGGTTGCATTAGATCCTAAGATCTAGGTGCAGTGCTCTCCAATCCAAGGCTCCTCACTGATGAAGGCCACAAGCCAGAGACTAGTCTGGGGATATTGGATGAGTAGGCACTAGATAGGGATTTTATGCACAAGCCTTCTGGCATCCATTGATTAATCTTGTTAGCACAAGATGGCACTACTATATGGAGAGTTTTGATATAAGCTCCTGAGTCGATGGAAGAACCCTGAAAAGAAGTCCATGTTTGAACCCTGAGCTACATCATGCTGTATGAAGATGGAAAGCTGTATGATGTCAAGGGTGTTAGTTATGTAGTGGAGACTACAAAGCTTATGTAGGGATTGGGGTAGCCCTGTGGATGCTGGTTGAGAGTCCCTGCTTGGTCTTTCAGTTTTGTTAGCAAATTATACAAACATGACCATTACAATATATATATATATTAATGTAAAATAATACTCATACAGAGTTTGAATATGAAATTTTTAATAATATTATTGTACTGAGTGTACTTGCATCATTTCATGTCATATTCATGGTCAGAGAATGTTCTCAGCAGACTGTCCACGAATATGTGAAAACGTCGAATGTATACCTGGTACAATAATATTATTAAAAATTTAATATTCAAATTCTGTATGAGTATTATTTTACATTAATATCTAGAATGACAATGTATGGAAACATAATTATATTTATATTTAAGGATTAAAAAACTCATGTGCTAAAGCTGAATTTTTATTTTCCTTCATTTTAATTGAAGATTCAGATATAAATACTTCTTTTTCAGTATAACATTAATTTTTTTATGAATAATTTTTGCTTTTAAATAACCATAATTGTTAAAATTAAGTATATATTTTTAGTCTGCATTTAGTCATGCTTTGTGTTTTCTAGAAGAGCCAAATGCACTGCCATCTGGTTATCACCAATTACTCAAGCTTACTATAGACGGTTCTGGTGTAGAGAGTTATTCTTCTTTATTAAATATTGTGTAAGCTAAAAAAAAAGTTATATTATAGACAAATATTAACGGAAATCTAGACTTTGCTCTTCTCTGCCAATGGATTTTTACCCAAATATCTATTTTTCTCTTACAGAATATTACTATCAGTTTTAAAAAAAAAACACAATATAAAGAATGCAAACCCAATGATAAAGTATGTATCTATAATTATTTAATTATGATATTCTTTATCTCTGCTTATAATCTTGATCAACAATGATTTTGGTAACTCTTTAGATTTGGAAGTATGTCTTTTTTAAAAAAACAATAAGGAGATAGATTAGGCCTACAAATCCACATTCGTTATCAGTCACCATTAAAAATGTTCATTTTGCCACACCTAAGAAAACTATTTATTCGATTTATATGTTTGATACAAGAATGATTTGAACATAAATTCTAACACTACTGTTTTGTCCAATTTCTATAATTTTTAGTTACTTTCTCATGAATGATCTAAAAGAAATGATATATAAGGGATAGTGTATTAGACTACAATGTCTAAGAACAGATGTTTGAATTGATGGTGAATGGACTTATTTGTTAAAGTAGTTTTTGAATTCCAAATGCCCCATCATCGACTAAGCTAGCATCCAATTGCTGTTTGATACATGTGTATCTTAGCAAGTGTGTTCAGCAATAAATAAAAAACAAGATATAAAAACCTCTAACCAACTATCAATTATGTAGGAAGTGAGAATTAACTTCTGCATTGTCTCTCTAATAAAAGATTTGATTTGCCCTATAATTTTATCTTACTATTCTTTTAATACATATAAAATCTATGTTATTGCAAAGTTTCTTTTAAATTCTTAGCTATAAGTAGTGCACAGATAAGTTTCTAAGAATATATTTTTAGCTTCAATTCTCTCTTCTATTATTCCAATAAATTAATTTTAAAATGTTTTCAAATAATTTTATACTAGATTAACTTTTATCATTATGAGAACAAAATTTCTACTTTTATTCATCATTGATTTTAATTTACTCTATAATGAGAAAAAAATAGAATATGCATTCTATTTTTGATATCATTATAAATCATATTGCTTTATTATAAAACAAAATCTATAACTGTTTATACATATGTATAATTCTTTTTCAAATTTAAAGACAATAATAAATCCTGGGTTTAATTTCTGCATTGGTATGATACTCTCAGTGTTTGTGAAAGTTGTGTTATATTATAATCTTTTTCTTTTTATCCTTAGTGAATCACGCTCATTTGACCATTTCAAATTAACCTGAGATTTTTGTCTTTAGTTAATAATAGCTAGATACTTATTTACTAACCAATATTATATGACTAAAGAACCCAATAATGCAAAGATAGTAGGTGTACCAACAAACCTGGGCCATTTGAATTTTATTCAAGAGGTTTTACATTTTTCTCTGAAGTAGTCAATCAACATTGTATGGATATCTAAATGTTTTTGGCAAGCTAAAAAAGAATAGGACATTGCCTAAATTTTCTTTACATTGTTGTTGGCCAGCGTGACGAGTAATGCCTTCTTCACTGCTAATTCTTGAGAAGTCATTGAAGAAGCTTTTATCCTAACATAGTCCATTTATTAAAAAAGCTGTTTTTTTGTATAATTGATTGATTTTGTATAATAAGCTTGAATATCAGAGAAAAAAAAATCTAAACCTGAATGTCATCTTTAAAAATTTTTAGAATTCCCCCAAACAAATTTAATAACATGAATTTTTATCATTTAGACAGATAAGCTCACTACTACTTCATGAAATCATCGCCTCTCTATATAAAAATGTATCGTGATGTAAAAGTCACAGAACAACTATATTAAACAATGTCTCTCATGAATTAGTAATTCTCAGAGAAATCAGTCAATACCATCTCTTTTTTATAATATGAATTGGATCTACCAATTCTATAAGATCATGTTTGATTTAGGCTAAAATATTATTTCAGATTTTGTTGCTCTTAATTTTTTTAGATGATTAATGCAATGAAAACATGACTTTACCATATTAGTAAATCCAGAAACTAAAAAAATAATTATGGTTTTAATGATTCTTCCATCATATATTCACAATACTGGGAGCATCCTTTAAATTTTGGGTGGCTTTTATGATTAACACATACCGATTTACATATATCAATTTAGCTTAAAAATCATCTTATTTTAAACTATTATAACTTTTGTAGTATCCACCAGTCTGACTGTGCCAATGTTATATCCGCAAGTCTGACTGTGCAGCCAGCAAATAAATATACACAATAAGACTCACAATATTTTACGTAATCAGAATAGCGAATAGTCCGCAACAACTCTATCTCCATAGTTCACTAATGATCAATTCCCATGCTGTTCTCTTGCAACGGATGCTCTGTAATGAATGCTCTGAATACACTCTGTATTCTCTGGCAACAAATGCCCTGCAATGAATGCTCTGCAACGGATGCTCTGCAACAAATGCTCTGCAAACGGATGCTCTCCAATGAATGGTCTGCAACGAATGGTCTGCAACGAATGCTCTGCAATGAATGGTCTGCAACAGATGCTCTCTAACGAATGGTCTGCAATGAATACTCTGCAACGGATGCTCTGCAATGAATGCTCTACAATATCTCCGCTGCAGTCTCCCCATCTCTGTAGGCTCTTTCAGCTACACCCGTGGACTACATTGCCACTGGGCACTGGTCATTTACCGCAAGCACTGACGCGAGATATCTCTACTGTAGTTGTACTCAAATCACTGCTTCTACTGGAGTTGTCCTCTAATAACTGCCCTGTGTAGTTGTTACCCAGTCTTCTTAACGCTTTCTAACAACTGCAACAATCAATCACATTGTCCAATAAGGTACGGTCTCTTATCTAGAAATATTTGCAATCAGCAAATATTTCTTGGAATTGTCGATCGCCATTACGTCAATGCCTTAATTAAATTCCACAGCTATCAGCGCGCGATCTAAAAACAACCTCTTGAACACATTCTAGTTTTTCTGGAGTGCACAAACATGTCTGCCATTTTTACAACTACACCTCCCCCCACTCCAGAAAAACCCTTGTTGCAATTCCTTGGTGTTTTTTTTTTTACTTGGAGGAACATATTTCCTGTTATTTCACTCAGAAATATACGATTTAACTGCTGCTGAAACTTTTTCACCCATTCCATGTTCAGTGGTGACTGCGCAAGCGTGGTGGGACCCAGCTTCCGATGTTAACTGCGCAAGCATTTTATTTCCAAACTTTCACTTCCGTTATTAACGTTATACTAACTGGGATTTCCATTTTCACCAGATTTCTCCATCTACTGCTAAGCTTGTTGTAATGCAAACTTATTCGCTACTCACAGGTTCAAATGTGATTGTGCCAATGTAGTATCCGCCAGTCTGACTGTGCCAATGTTATATCTGCAAGTCTGACTGTGCGTCCAGCAAATAAATATACACAATAAGACTCACAATATTTTATGTTATCAGAATAGCAAGTAGTCCGCAACTACTCTATCTCCATAGTTCACTAATGATCAATTTCCATGCTGTTCTCTTGCAATGGATGCTTTGCAATGAATGCTCTGCAATAGATGCTCTATAACGAATGTTCTGAATACACTCTGTATTCTCTGGCAACAAATGCCCTGCAATGAATGCTCTGCAACAGATGCTCTCCAATGAATGGTCTGCAACGAATGCTCTGCAATGGATGCTCTGCAAACGGATGCTCTCCAATGAATGGTCTGCAATAAATGGTCTGCAATGAATGCTCTGCAATGGATGCTCTGCAAATGGATGCTCTCCAACAAATGGTCTGCAACGGATGCTCTGCAAACGATGTTCTCCAATGAATGGTCTGCAACAAATGCTCTGCAAATGGATTCTCTCCAACGAATGGCCTGCAATGAATGCTCTACAATATCTCCGCTGTGGTCTCCCCATCTCTGTGGCTCTTATTAGTTACACCCGTGGACTACATTTCCACTGGGCGCTGGTCATTTACCGCAAGCACTGATGTGATATATCTCTACTGTAGTTGTACTCAAATCACTGCCTCTACTGGAGTTGTCCTGTAATAACTGCCCTGCGTAGTTGTTACCCAGTCTTCTTATCGCTTTCTAACAATTGCAACAATCAATCCCATTGTCCAATAAGGTACGGTTTCTTATCTAGAAATATTTTGCAATCAGCAAATATTTCTTAGAATTGTCGATCACTATTACATCAATGCCTTAATTAAATTCCACAGCTATCAGCATGCGATCTAAAAACAACCTCTCGAATACATTCTAGTTTTTCTGGAATGCACAAACATGTCTGCCATTTTTACAAAATACTACAACTTTTAAATTGGTATGGGCATAAAAGCATTAATGGCAGAAAAGTCTGCCTTGCATCACAACATACAAGTTTTTTTTTTCATCATTTAACATTCTTAAGAAGATGATTTATCATTCATGACAGCCATTCATATGTGTGTATAATCATTCCAACTCTAAGACAAAATAAACTAATACTATTACTAACGCTATTAGTGCAACTATTAATATATTATTAAACTTGGATTTAATTTTGCAATGACTAAAATGAATTTCTAAAACACAAATATGGCTATGTTTAAAATATGCTGGTTCATTATTATATTTAATTGATATTTTGGATGCTGTTTTTAAACTAATGTCACAAACTTTTCTTTCTAAAAGACTTAGAAATCTTGTTTAATTGTAGCTGTCCAATTAATTCTATCTTTAGACTCCCCAATAAATACATTCAATATTGCATATCTTTAGTTAATGTCTTTGAAATAACTATAACATATTATTTTTAGTTTGTGATTGTTTAATCATTTCATTTACCCAATTTAAGGAAGATACTGAGATGGAGTAGATAGCTGTAGAGAGCTTGACAGCCTCAGTTAAAAATTCTGTCAAATTACATTAAGTTCAGTATAGATAATGTATTTGCAATTAAATATTAATAATACATTCTCCAGTGTTCTGAAGAATATATTATTTGATTTTAATCTTGCCATCATCTTTTTAGAATTTTACAGGACCTAAGAAATCTTTAATGTCTTTATGTTACACCAAATACAAATGTCAAGTCTTATTTCTATATAATTATTTAATTGTATTTATTAATAACATTTCCACATTAAAAACTGCTAAAAATTATTCGCCTGTCATTGACTGATAAAGACACCTGTATTTTTTTAAATCAAATTCTTTATATGTTGCATTCAACCCATTAGGAGATCAATCTTTGAGTTTGCAAGAATGATGTCATTAGAATATAGCAAATCTAAAACCAAAAAAAAAAATGAATATTGTGCTTTTTGCCTTTAAGCAAATCAAATTGAAAATGTCAACAAATCTATAAACTATTCCAAAAATCATTATCATAAAAGTGGAAATTTGCAATTGGAGTTAGAACACATGCCTGCATAACTTCACCTTTTATTTTAAAAGGCTCACATTTTTCTATTATCAGTAGTAATACTTTATATCATGGCATCATGAGTATAATGCAAAGACCTTTCTAGCAATTCCTTTAGTCGATCTGCAAAAGAGAACTCATCTGTCCTTATAATGGCCAGGTGGCTGAGAGTTTGTCAGATTTCCGTTATTGCTTTATTCTATAGATTAAAATAACAAATACACATTTAACAATTAATATCTATGATAAACTACGTTTGTTGGGAGTTGGCTTTAAGGGGGGGGGGATTCTAAATTTGTTTCAAAGCTAAGAAAACCCAAGTTTTACTTCTCCAGGATTCAAACTCAAGTCATAAGTTTGACAATATGTAGCAGATGATAATACGAATAAACTTCCAAAACAAACAGTTATTTTTGAACATTCCCACAATTATGTACGTTAATATAAAAGCTCAATAAACGTATTATAAATCTTAACATAAATAGTTCTAAAATTTCATGATTTAGTTTTAAATATGTATTGAATAGACTAGAATTAATTGTATTAACAAAAGTTATAAACAAGGCAAAGGAGAACTTATAATGATCAAGTGTTATTATTTGATCGAATATCCTATTATCTAGTTAATTTATTTTGCCTGCAGGAAGGTAATAAGCATAAATTATTAACTTATTACTCATTTTAAAACTATATGAAGTTTTATTTTTTTAAAAAAAAAAAACAGCAATAATAAATGTTCAGATAAATAATCGGTTATATACACACACATCCTCCTACCTCTTTTTTTTTTTTTTATAATTAAAAAAAGAAATCAAAAATCGCTTTCGGCAGTTCGATAAAATTTTCTTAAATGAAGAGTTAGTAAAAACATAAATTTACAAAATCCCTAAAGTAAAAATAATATCGCTCTCTTACATTTTAAATAGCATTGAATAAACTTCAATCGATCGCTAATATTTAACTTGAGGTTCTTTATTGACAAATAGTTCTCTGCTGTTATCATCACTAGGTACTTTGCCATGGCAACAGATTTTCTTTTAGTCACACAAAAATTTGCTAGTTTAAAATTATCAAAATATGTTGATAATGCAGAAGTTATTTTTTGTAAGATGAAAGTAAAAAGAAACTCTATTAAAATATTTTATTACTTTATAAAATATTAAATGAAACCTAAAATAACCATTAAATAACTGAATAAAAATATTTTTCACCAGGATTTTTTCTTTTTCACTTTTATTTATAACCAGTGACTGACCAATTGCTTGGATGGTACCCTGAAAGAAAAATCTTAAGCCTGATTGGTATCTAATAAGTTCAAACCCATGCCTTGACCATATCAGATGGATATGCTATGGCTACACCATAAGGTACATTGATAAATTTCGAAAATAGCTCATGAAAGTACCCAGTATAATAATTAAGCTTTATCAAGAAAGCCAAGATCTAAATCAAGGATCAATTCAAACATAAAACTTCTCAACCTCATTTCCAACTTGTTTGTTTATCCATTTTGGAAAGTCAATTAGTTTAAGTGGATTATTACATAATAATCTTATATTTATAGTATCTGAGTCTTGTCAAATCTGTTTTAAAATGCCTAAAGTACGTTTATCTATTTCTGTATGACAAATTGGTAATATTAGTATAAAGTCTTGTTTTGGATTCAGACTTTCAAAATTCTTCTGCTTTTTATGTCAGTAGTCCACTATAAGCATGAAATTGATATATTATTTGTTTGAAGTATTATAACATGACTTTGTTGATAGCCTTAGTGTTAGACTATGTTTACATACAAATTTATTTTCTGAATTTAGCTGACCTATCTGGACAACTGAGTATTATGATCAATAACAAGATGTGATATGTTGGACTATTTCCCTCATTTATAAGTGAATGTTGAATGTACAGAAAATTTTAAACTTTATTTAAACTTTCCAAATACAAACAACTTGTTAGTAATAACACACAAATAGACAATACAGGTTAGTAATTACACAACGTTTCGAGTAGTAGTATTCTCCACTCTTCTCCGTGTGTTGCTGACCTATATGCACAATGACAATATTCACTTAGAGGTTGAACTCGCACCTTTAGATTCTTGAATATCAAATTTTAAGGCAAACACTCTACCAACTGAGCTATTCTGTCAAAAGGCAACATATAGTAGACATTTTATATAGTTATATATGAGGGTCAGTTTAAATCCTCCAGAGTCCTTCAATTTTTTTTTCTCTAACAAGTCTAATTTTTTTTCCTAAGAGCAAGAATAATTAGAGGCTTCCATACATTGTCATATGAGCAGCTTCCTTGAATTTTCTTCTATGCATTTTTTCATCTTTATCCAATATCTTTGTATTTTCCCACTTAAGCATATGGTCAGTAGTACATACATGATCTGCTATGGTAGACACATCTGTTTTTTCTCTTTTAACCATTAGTTTGTGTTCCTTCAATCGCTGCTCAACAGGGCGACAGGTCTCACCAATGTATTTCCTTCCACATTCACATGGTATTTCATAGATGCAGTTTTTGTTCTTCAGCATTTCCAGTTTAGGCTTAGTAGAAGTAAGCATTCCTCCAAGAGAGCTGAAAAAATTATTCAGAGAGCAAATGAGGCCTTATTGAGAGAAAGTATAAAGGTTCAGTGGTTTACCAAGTATCAAACATGTATGGTATTTTAATCATTATCGCTATTTGAGACATCAGATTCGCCATGATGTGATGAGATGTGAAGTACTGTAGCTTCTCCTTAAATGAAGTCAAGAGGAAATACAACTAAAATGTTTTCCAATCACTGTTGATCCTTCCCATTTCATTAAGCGATCTAAAATTAAAATTTTTGTTTACAAAGAAATTCATTTTCTTGGGTGTTTTTTTCTCTCCGTTAGAGTAAACTAAAAATTTTAAATAAAAATAAGAACTTAGACTTACGATAATAAAAAGATACCGACTCACCACTGTTGGGCAAAATTTAATTAAAACTAGCATTTAAAAATTAAATTCTTATTTTTGTCTTTAATTTTCAATTCCAATTAAAAATCAAATTTCATCGTTTCACATCACCTTAATTTCAGATCACGTTACGTAATTTTTAAATTGTTAATTACAATTAAAAATCAGATTTTAATTGACAAATTTAATTGTGCCCACCGCTGTTACTCATCTTTTAAAAACAAACTTGCGGACATACTCTTTTTATAAAAAGCAAAAATAGAACGTAATTTAAAATGCAAAAATAACAACATACATAGTATTTTTCATCTATAACGTTTGAACAGATTTACATTATAGTCTTGTAAAATTTAATGTGAGTATATAAAATGGGGAAATCCTGATTTTAAGTGAATTATGAACTTCTTTACTGCATAAAATGTATTACAGTACTATTATAAAGCGCTGAAAATATTGAAATTATTAGATGGAAGTCGAACTCCAATAATGCGCTATTACTTTAAATATGACGTGAATGCGCAAAATTTATAATATTTAAAGTAATAACGCATTAGCGGAGCTTGACTTCTGATCTAATAATTTTTATCGCATAAAAGAAAACCACATACAAAGATATTAAGAAGAAACATGAATCGCATAACTTCAAAATCGCATTAAATAAATCCACATAAAACAAGACCTGGGTGTACTTGAATTTAAAACTGTTAACTGTCCAGCTTCATCTGAATTCTACATAAAATTTTTGGGCATAGAAATAAAATATGTGAGAACTTTAGGTCCTATTAGTTTTTGTGTTCTGTTTTTTTTTAATTTAACTCTACATGTTTTTAGAGATTCCATCATAAAAATAATCAATATCTAATATTTAATTAAGTATATTTAAAAATTTCATTAACAACCCAATCTAGAAACACTTGAATCAAATCATCTAGAAAAGATATGTTGAAGCTGCATTTCATATTGAATCAGCACTTTTCATTTGTCTCAGATCATTATGAGCAAAACTTTTGAATATATCTAAAAATATTACACATAATAAATAAAGGAAGGTTGCGGATTAATGATACTATGTAGTTATATGTAATAATAATAATAATAATAATAATAATAATAATAATATATATATATATATGTCAATCTTTAACTAAGTTTAAACTTTATATCTGGTGTAGAAATGGTATAATCATCTGTAGGCTAATAAATGATTAATAATAACCATTAATAGTGTCATCTAAAGTCGATGGTTTTAAAGATCTTAGTACAGAAAATTTGACACTTGTCTAAATTGTAATGTATTTATTTTATTATAGTATTTTTAAGAAGTTAATAGGGTAGTTATAAAGCACCAATCAATTATACATCTGCAGTATATTAACACCAATGATCACTTACAATGATTGATTAAACCAAAGTATGAAAATCATATGTAGATAAAAAAATGTTTGCTATCTTTTAAAAAAGAAACCAAAGATGGTCACTAAAATATATATATATATTTATGGCTACCCAGAGGCTAAACCCTCCATACAGTAGTGCCACTCAGTGCAAGCCAGAATAATCAATGGATGCATAGGGATTTTATCCACAAATCTTTGTGCATCCATTTATTACTCTAGCTTGCAGTGAATTGCACTACTGTATGGAGAGTTTAACGTCTATATAAACAGCTTGTATAAGCATAAAGAATGATGATCATGTGATGTTTAGTGGGTTTTTATGGCTAAATGTGAAAATCTCTGCAGCCAAAAATAGATCCCTCTGACTTCTCCAAACATTATAATATGCAGAAAATCTGGAAAAATCTTGGAATTCAAAATTGAAGTGATATTTGAATTACCCTAAAAATCTAATAAAGAATAAAATGGTTTTGGTTTTTCCAGGTTGTGATAGCTGAACTGTGTGATTTAGTGCACTGGGGAATGACAATTCTGGAGCTTAATGTCCATGTCATTTTCAGTGTTCAAATTTATGAATGTCTCTGCAACTCTGCAATAAAGCATTCAATTATTTTTTGTATAATTGATACTTAAATAAGCATCTGCAAAGCAAAGTGACTTTTCACAAAACAAAAAGTATGAAAAAAGTTGTCATCTATTACAACTATGAATAGGTGTTGCACTATATTTTTTTCTCACCTACACATTATGGCTAAATTATTTTAAAAAAAGTGATTGTTGAAACAAAAAAAAATCTTAATGATGGCATTCATTACTCTCATATAAAAGCTAACTTTTACATTATACATAGATAGTGTTCTAACATGAACATAATAAGATCAAGCTACTATTTTTTTCTAAATTATTTATTTTCATTTCGCTATGTGTGCATGATTTTTTTATTATCAAAAAATGTAGTTACTTCACTAGAATGTTGATTTATTTTGCATAAAAGAAAGCATCAAATCTGTTATATTAAGTCAGATGATTTTTTTTCTCGATTTATTTCTCATGCATTATCTCAGAGTAGATTGAGACAGGAACTAAGTAAGCCAATATACAATAATTATAGTATAAACATTGGCTTCTTGCTATCACTTTTTTTTTCTGGCTATTCCATATTCATTCATGCTGAAGTAAATGCTTGCAATTTAATAATTATCTTTTGATAAAATAGCTTGGTTAATTAAAGAATTTCCTTAAAATTCAATATTCAAGAATCTAAAGGTGTAAGTTAGACTCTTAGACTTGTATTGTCACTGGTCAGGCCAGCAACACATAAAAAGAGAGGAGAATAAAATCACTTAAAATGTGTAATCTACTAACTTGTGTTGTCTTTGGGTGTTATTACTAACAGATGTTTATATTTGGAAAAGTTTAAATAAAGTTTAAATTTTTTTAAACCTTCAACATTTAATGTTAGTTGATGGAAATAAACCAATTTATGATCACATGCAAGTATTCTAATATCACACCTGAAGATTATTATTGGCAATCAATATTTGTGCCACATTTATTTATATTCTATAATTTTATTCTAAAAATCAAGATTTTTTTCTAATAACAAAATAACATTTTTTGGATTTCTGTTTTATTCAAAAATATTTTAAAAATAGGTATAATAAAGTTCCTAACAGCTTCAAAAAAGTAAACAAAATACTAATTTATAACAAAGAGATATGAAAAGTTAGTGTATTTTTCTTCATCTAATATTCCTAAAACTTTGTCAGAATTTTGGGAACATTGCAACTATTTCCCTTCTATTAATTTGACAGTAACAATTGCTGCAACATATTTACAATCTGTAATATTGAAAAAAGTATCAGCATCTTGAGATTTGTGAAAATATGGATAAGTCCATTATGTCAGATATCAAATTATATATTATTAGTGTGCACAGGAGGAAATTAGAAAAAAGGAAGCAGTAAAGAAGGATTTTATTGAAAGTGTCATCAATAGGTTTGCAAGCAATAGATGAGAGAATTCAATTTTTATGATTAGTAAAGTTATTATTATCTAACTATCTAATTATATATATATATTGTAAATTTATATCCATTATGTATATGTTTTTGTGTTAATGCACTACTGCATTACTTATGAAAAAAAAAATCCCCACAAATTAATTACAAATTTATTGGTATAATTATTTTATCTCCAAGATTTGCCTCCCTCTCCATGGGAAATATTTTGCAGATGCCCTGGATTGAACCAATATCCTAGCAAACATTGTTGATGGTGTTAGATAAGTACTATGTGTTTGAAAGTTTGTGATAGTGATATTTTATTTGTAATTCTATACTGGACTGTTTCCATGATCTAAAAGTTAATTGGTTTTTTTTTTTTTGTGTGTGTATGTTTTTTTTAATTAAATTTTATTTAAACTTCTCAAATACTTTGAACTATTAGAAATAGTATATGGGTAAAAATATAACATAATTCTTCAAAAGATATTATTCTCCTCTCTTCTGCAGGTGTTGCCGGTCTGATTAGTGACAGTATTAGCATAAACATCAAACTTGAAACTTATAGATTCATGATTATTAAATTTCAAGTGATGCTGCCTTTAAATTTAGTAATCGAGAATCTAAAAGTCTCAATTTCAGTTCCCATGCTAGTCTTACCATTAGTCAAGCTAACAACACTTAAAGAAGAGAGGAAAATAATACCATGCAAAATATTGTTATATACTAACGTGTGTGCTTTTACAGACATTTGAATGCATTTGAGAAGTTTAAATAATATTGAATTTTTTAAAGACAATAATTAATTCTAAATGATGGAAATAGTTCAACACAAATGGATTTGTCAAGTATAGGTTTATTTTTTTCAATGATAAAAATCATTTCACTATTAAATATAAGAACTGCATCAATTTTTTACTCTGCTGTTCAACAGTATTTTTTTCTTCCTGAAACTAGCTTCAGTTTCTGATTATATTATGTTTTTGAAACATAATATTAATCATTAACAATCTTTAAATTAAAACTGAATTGTCTGCACTTTTATATTAATTATAATCGTTTTTAGAATAAAACATTGGATAAGTTGCAGGATTACCTGAATACTCCTAGAAATAGAATGAGGTTGAAATATCAATTTTCTCATCCTTAAGGTATTAAGTGCCTTTCATTAGAATGTACCCAATTATATTCTTGAATATTGAATTTAAGGCAACCTTATTATTAAAAAAGATTACATCATCCTGTTATAATTAAATGATTTATTGCTTGGTAGTTTGTAAGAAGTTTGAACACGGAAAGTGATAAAGCTAGATCCATGGATCTTGAGCTTCAGGGTATCAATCTACCAATGCATTAAACTATGCATGATAACATTACTAAGTCCTTCTATCTAACATTTATTTTGATGATGCTATAAAATTTTCAGAATACCTGATGATGTAAATTTAATACTTTTCTGTCTTATTTAAATGGTTGAAGGTTAAAACACAATAATAGTTGTAATATTTCAAAGGTTTCATGTATGGAGATAAAATAGAAAAAATAATAATGAATTATTTCTTTAATAATAGATATCAGATAAATAGATATGTATATATTATAAAGTCAGTTTTTATAATTCATAGAGAAATTGTCATATTCAAATATAAATGCATTTTCTACATACTATTCTATAGATTATAGCTACCTATATGATGAATGGTGAGATGTAAATATGTATAAGTAAGTATAAATATGGATGAAATAAAAGGACTTCATAGTGCAGTGAATAAAGCATTCATTTTCCATTCTCATAATCTGGGGTTCAAATTCAAAGTGGATGAATCTTCAATTTGTACAAATCACAAACAGGATTGGAATTTACTCTTAAATAATCAATCTATAGGCAATGCAATAAGCCATTGAATCATGATTAGTCAATGGATATCTAATTATAATTAGCTACAGATCAAAAATGTATTTTAATTTGTGTTGATTAGAAGGAGTGCCAATATGCTAATTTAGAATTTAAAAAAAGAAAAAGAGATTATATGCAATCTTCATCATATTTCTTCAAATATTGTATTCATGGTTAAATTTTATGAATGAAATGTATAGTTGAATAAATGATGAGATAAAAGCTAATTTTAAAAATAATTTGTTTGCATTTACTATTTGTGTTTTAAAAATAATTATATGAATGAGTAATTAATATATACAAAAAGTTGCATAGATGTTTGAACAATAGTTGAATTCTAAATGCATAGTTAGAATAGATGAGTCACTAAATAAATGAATGGATGGTCTTAATTTATATGCATAGATACCACTCATCTAAGTATAGAGAGATCTATATTAGGAGTAACAAGAAGAGATCAGAAATAGAATACATGGGTGAGAGTATACAGATATTATTGACATCCTTGAACCATTAAGAGACTGAAGTGGTATTGGTTAGATATATTAGTAGAAGAGATGATAATAAATGGACAGTTGAAATCTTAAACTGTATACTAAGAGATTGTAAAACACATATAAAGAGACCATATGTGAGATGAGTAGATGAAATAAAGAAGTGTAATAGGATGATGTAGAGAAGAGAGGCTAGAGATTGGAGAAACTGGATTAAACTTGGAGAGGTCATCCTGCAGTGGAATGGTAATGATTGAAAATGATGATGATAATAATATGCGTATTTATCCATAAGAAATATAGTCAGATTAATATCAGATATATGTGTAGAGAATTGCTCGATTTATGCATAGCTATATAGATAATAGCTGCAAAGAGAAATAAATGTATTTATGTTTGAATAAAAAATGGATGATTGTTGACAAATAGTTGATTGAAATAATTATTAAATAAATCTATAGAGAGATAGACTGGAGAAATGGGCAAATAAGCGGATAGAGGGACGAACGGGAAGAAATGAAACATCTAATAAGAGATAACACATTTTCACTAGTCTTTATAACAACTTAAACTTTCAGCACTTATAACAAAATAATTTCCTTCATATATTTTTTCAGTGAATTTTGAAATACAAAATCATTAAAAATTTTAATTACTTTCTCGAGGAAATAAAAACGATATTTTCCTTGACAAAACTCTATAGAGAATAAATTGTCAAATTAATCTTTTTCTTTTTTTCAAACACGAAAGGATTAGAACTTTCGAAACATTCAGAGAAAAATAAACAAATTATCCTGTCAAATATGAATACTATCTTGACATTTTTAATAATATATATATGAATCAAGTTCTAAATATAGTCGTAGACATATAAGTCACAATGTCATCTTTAGTTTAGGAACACAATAATAGTCCGTGTTGTCAATTCTTTCATGCGACTATTTTTTTCTTTTTCGGAAAAAAGGTTTACTAATTTCCAAATTCATTTAAAGTAATAAAAGCAGGTATGTGGTAATTATTACCGGGTTGTTTTGTTACGGTACACTCCTGCTATATCCTCATAATTTGGAAATCAAATCTAAGTTCTAAGCACATTCAGATACTTAGCAATCTGCAATAGCCAGATAAGCATTAGTTGGTAAATAGTTATCCAGCTATTTCTAATAGCGGAGTAGATCCTTTAGGTCGATATAAGTTAAGTCAAAATATTGTTTTATATAATAAAAGTATGATAGTAATATGAAACAATTCTTGCATCAAATAAAAACAAATTTCAGATTATACAGTCTCTTAACCACCCCCCCAAAAAGGCATAGTTTTCTTCTGCAATCTACTAATGATAAGGTTTATATTGGAAAGAATGCAGAAATCATCTTTTAAAATTCCATTTTATCTGTTACATGAAAAATATGAAATTCAAATTAGCCTAAGATGCGAGCAAACCTTAAGTTGATTTGAATGTATTTGGGGTTAAATATATCTGATAATCACTGCTTATTCAAGCTTTCAGTAGGTTGGACTGGAGTAAAGAGCTTCTTTTGGCTTATGTTGTGTGAGTCTCAAGAGATAATGATTTACTAATATTATTTTTCTTTTTATTATTATTGTTTTTTTTAATAGAATATATTAAAATTATTATGTAAAGGTAAAGATAAATCATGAATTCAGCACCTATAAGTAAGTATATCCTTTCCTTATTGAAGACAACATTGTATCACAATTGTAATGTTTCTTTTCTACAGTCAGACATTTGATATTTAAAATGATCTGGAATTATTACTCTAACCAATATTAATTATATAGTAATGAATAAATTAATTTGCTATTGGGGAAAAAATATCCCCAAATCTGTTTATTACCTGAATATATAGTTCTATGATTCATTCAGTCTGGAATTAAACCTCAAATTATAGTCGTAGCAGATGAATGTGCTAAACAATATACTTTGACATATGTGATTAGTAGTAAATTGTTTTATGATTTATCTTTAAAAACAAACTTGAGCATCATTTTTAAAGTAGTTCAGATCTCTTTAGACATTCCTCTTTTTTATCCTTGTTCATGATATAAATTTATTATCTTAAATATGATCTAAAGTAGTATAATTTTAATTGATGTTATTGACTAAAAATGGCCAAGAATATAATACAATGGAGAAGTGCAATCAGGCAAGGATGTTGAAGTTTTTGAGATAGAAATTTTTACTGCAGAAGTTAAAAGACAGCATTCCAAGGTGTCAATAAAGAAATGTTAGAATCAGTTTATGATATATAAAATTGTGTCAATGATTCAGTTGTTGATTTGTATAATCACAAAAGTTACCATTTTTTAACTCTATTTTTTTTTTTTTTGTAGTTAGAATGATTGCTGCTATTAAATGAATTTATGTATAAATAATCAAAAGGTTATTTGCTTGGGATTTATTCAGAGACTTTTTCTATGAAAATAGCTACTTCTGTAGAGAATAAAGATAAAATAGCCTTTTCAATAACAAGCTTTTTTTTTCATATGTTAAATGCGTTGACCTGGAAGCTTTCAACTATGTGAAGACCTATTCAACATTTCCCTCATAAAGAAACAAAAAAAAAAGTAGTACTCACCAGGTTTGCAATTGCAGGTGATGAGGATTTGAGTGCTTTTCCAATCTTGTTATTTCCTTTAGTTGGTTAAAGATACCCATTTACTGATCACTGTTAGATAGACAAGAGTAAAAAATACTAATTCTTATGAAAACAATTACACTTATCTCGGATTCAAACTCCAGTTTGCAGACATGGCAAACGGCTGTTAATATAAAGGATATTAACTACAAAATTATAAAAAAGCAAAGAAACATTTTTGTCAACGATCTGATTCTAACGATGAAACAATCAGACTTAGAAACGTAAATGACAACTTACTTGTTCTAACTGATCTCAAAAATAATACTTAGAATAAATAGCCTTCTATTTTAAGTATAATTAAAGCAATGTATCTATATACTTCAACAAAGACTTACTTTTTTTAAAAAAATTATAGACTTAAATTATCTGTTTTATACAAAATTTTCTATTACCTCACCCTCTTACTATCAATTATTAATATAAAAGCTTTCAATTCGGATTTCAATAGTCTATTACGCAAATAGTGAGAATTAGAATTATAGAGATATTCCGTGCTCGACTTCCAGTTTATTTAATTTACTTCACAATCTAAGTTCTAAATCAAGTCAAACATTCGTTAAACTTTTCTCAAAATAAAAAGCTTCTGCTCCGCCTTCCAGTTAATTTTTTTATTTATAAATCAGTCTATGATACTGCGTATACAATTTCTTTACAATTAATCTTTTACATATAGGAAAATAATACATTTTTGTCGAAGCTTGATTTTATTTCCATCAATGAATCTTAATAAATTTATTTCTTCTTTTCTGACGTTTCAATCATTTTTCTGTGTTTTTTATAAAATGACAAAATATCCATATAAAAGGTAAGTTTGTAAGAAAACATTCACAACAATTAATAAGTTAAATAATTTATATTTTTATAACAATAAGTTATATCTTTATAATGTTATATATTGTATATATATATTCCTCTCCCTCCCTACCACGTTTTTTTTTTTTTAATGGTGGGGCAAAAAATAAGGAATACTGTATACAGTTAACACTATAAAGTGAAGTTTGTAAAACGTCAATATTTTTTAATGTTTTGTCATTTTTTAATTGGTATGTTTTCTTAAAAATTTGTCTTTCGTATATATATATGTAGTCTTTTGATAAATGTTTTATAAAATGATCAAAATATAGATACAAATAAAAATGGAATTATTAATGTTTCAGTAATGAATATAAAGTCAAGTTTTGAAAAATAAAAGTATGTATGTGTATTATTTCCATATATTTCTGGAATAAATTGAAGGAAAAAAAATTGCAAGTGATGAAGATAGAATTTTTTTATGTACTATTTATTATAAATATATATAATAAATATTTTTAAAGAACAACATGTTAGAAAAACGATTAGTAGTTGTGGGTGTAAATATTATATAAACTTAAGGAAAAAATCTTAATTCTATAAAGATAAATAAAGATTGGATCTGGGAGTAAAATCTGAATCAAATGTAGAGAGAATGTTCTGTATTGCTTGTTTTAAGTAATAATCAAGTCAAAAACTACTCAGTGGTTCTTAGTAAATAGGCATCTAATTATTATTAGCTAAACAATAAGTCTTCTAGCTTAATGTATTTAAAATATTGTCATTTATAGTGACTCTGTAACAAATATATCATTTTAATGTGATATGGCTTTCACTGCTGGTGAAAAAGATATAAAATTTTTATTAGTAGTGAGTTGTTGTTTTTTTCATGTGTCAAAGCATCAGCCAGGAAGCGAATGCAGGACAACTGCTTGTAAGGCAGCTGTGCTGACCACTCGACTATCAATGCTTGACTAGTGGTTTTGGTGTATTTTATTTAACTTTTGCATATCCATTAAAAAGTTTGTTATAAACATAATTTGGTCCAAGTCTTGGTCTTTTAATATATAAATAATATCAGTACTGCAAGGCAATCAATAAAGTATGTAAAATTTGGAATTAACATGAAGAAACTCTAAAATTAAAAATAAGAATCAAAAAAGCTGGTAAAATTGCATAATCAAAGAATTTGTAGCCAAAATGGAATTGGGCTTGGCTGACGATTAAAAAAAGATAATAATAGATGAACAACTAGGTTTCTAAACAGGATTCCAAAAGATTATAGTATGGATTACACTTAAGATAACTATATAAGGAAGTTTTCTGGAGTTTGTGAAGTTATAAGTAAGAAAACTTAATAAGTTTATAAGGTTCTGATTCCCAAAGGTGACATCTGGAACTATGATCTATGGATTCATAGTTCTAAAGTTTGTCATTCTGCCATTGCATTAAACATAATAATAATAATTGAATAGTTTACAGTCATTAGGTCACATGATGTTTGACTATTCAATGTAACAATTGATTTGAAGATCATAAAACTTTAGCTCTCAAATCTTCACTGGTGACTGCACTAAACCATATAGAATTATATAATTTGTTACTCAGATCTTGTGATAATCAGCACTGGAAATGACAGCCAGGCTGTGATTTGTGGATCTTTGGTTCATATGATTTCCATTACCACTACACAAAATTAAACCATGGGTGAAGAAAGCAAGATCAAATTGTGAATGATTATAATGGGATGATAATGATTATATTTGATGCAAACTTTTAGAGCTATTTTAAAATTAGAATTATGTTTATTTTTATCTACTTTTATATTAAACAGCAAGATTTGCTTTTTGGATTGTAATCATACCGTTAAAAAAAAAAAACAATAAACAAAAATTTGTCATAATTCATGACAGTTAGCTAATGAAATGCAACAAAAACATTACAATGCAATTATCGCAATAAGTAGAATTGATTTAATAATTATAATAAAGCTTCCATATACACTATATTATCATTTGCTGCTTGAATCTGTCCAAATAATAATAATAATAATAATAATAATAATAATAATAATAATAATAATAATAATAATAGTAGTAGTAGTAGTAGTAGTAGTAGTAGTAGTATAATAATAATAATAATAATAATAATAATAAATATAATAATAATAATAATAATAATATAATAATAATAATAATAATAATATAATAATAATTAATAATAATAATAATAATATAATAATAATAATAATATAATAATAAAATAATAATAATAATAATAATAATAATAATAAAATAAAATAATATATAATAATAATAAATAATAATAATAATAATAATAATAATAATAATAATAATAATAATAATAATAATAATAATAATAATAATAATAATAATAATAATAATAATAGTAGTAGTAGTAGTAGTAGTAGTAGTAGTAGTAGTAGTAGTAGTAGTAGTAGTAGTAGTAGTACACTAAATTTGTAAATTTATGTAGAAATATATTTATTTGATATCTGTAGCCATAATTTCAATTCAGTAATGTTTGCATAGTATCAACTCATCAATAATATTTTTTGCAACACTTTCAATACAAATCTGTATGCTATTACTAAAAGTTGAATGTATTTGGAATATTTAAATAAAGATAAATTTTTCTGAAGACATTCACTACTCATAATAGATGATGGAAATAGTCCAATATATAAATACAACTAAGCACCATCATTACAAACCTTCAAGAAAACACTTTAAATACAAGTACCATTTTTGATGATAAAACTACTGACAAGCTAAATTTAAACAATTGCTTAGTAAACATGATTATTAAATTTCATATGGTATATATTTGATATATAACTTTAAATTTATTAAAAGATATAATATGCTTTTCTTAAATTTTTTTAAATACAGATCTTTGCACTTTTTAAATATACATGCAATTAAACTTTTTTGTGCTATTATTGGTTCAGAATCATCATTTTCCTTCTGCATCACCTCTTTGCCATTTTTAGACACATTTTCTTTATTTTAAGTTTATTTTACTATAAAAACATCTTAATCCATAATAATATTTTAATTTCCAAAAAAAGTCTGCAGAGGTCAGTATTTTAGCAAAAAAATGTAATTTCCATTGCCATCTATGGTATCACAAAAAGCCAAGTGTCCATCTCCTTTTACCTTATATGGTGATTCAAATAGCTGTCTATCTCTACCATTGTTGAGTAGGTGGTTCTAATTGTCAACAACAGAAAGTGCATACAAAATCTTTTATTCTTTCATAATAAATTTTGAAAATGGAAATATATATTTTGAATAATTATTTTACATTTATAATTAAATTTTATAATATGTTGATTAATACTGTACTTAAATATAAAGCTTTACTCAAAAATATTTTAACTTTTAAAAGAGTAATTATCAAGGGAAATAATGCTCAACCATTGCTTATAAATCAATGACATTTGGTGACCATAAGCAGAAAACATCTATTTTTCAAAATTATTTATGTATTTATAATTATTTTTACAATATATTGACTAATAATGTAGTTAGACTTAGATTTTTATTAATAAATATATAATTTTAGAAGAAGATAAAATTATAGAAATGAATCTGCATTTCTACTTCTAAGAAAACAGAAATAAGTGGTGATTAGACATTGTAATTGGTTAAGAAATATTTCTTTTGTTTTACTGCTGGCAATTTTTTCTTATATTTTTTTTACAATTGTGGATTTTATTTTAAATTTTTTGTTATATTTGAGCAAGATGAATGTAAAGTCATTCAATTTTTAGAAGTTAAATTAAAACAATTCTGATTTTTTTTTTACTTTGATATTTTTATGAATAAAAATTTAACTGATGAATAAGAACAAATCAAAGTTTTACTCAATCGATGAATAAGAAAACTTACAGAGAACAGGTTAATTAACTCTAACATAAACTTTCAATCTTGTTCTGTCATTCTTTTAAAAAATAAAAATGTTTAAAATTTTATTTGAAATAAGCTAATAATGATACCAATTCTGCCAAGTTTAAAAAATAACATGAAATACTGTCATTAGATAATAAAATGAAATTATTGGTTTAGTAGTATATATATTTTAAAATTGGTAATTTGTTTAAAATGAATCATCCATGAAAGAAATAATAAAAAGAGAAGAATCCATTTTTATACAAATAATGAACAATGCAGTAAATTTTATTTTATATTTGGGAGAATATTATTGATTGAATGTATATTCAAAAAATTATGCATACATATGTAGATCTATATGCTTTCTGCATTATTATGATTTTCTTTAATCATTTTTGTCTTAAAATCTTAATCTGCTTATATACTGTAATATTTTAAATGTGTTACACCATAATTATGTGCATACACATTAAAAAAAAAGATTTCTACAAATATAAATGCATGTGTTGCAATTATTATTATATATAAATAGTAGTCTATGTACTTATTGTTAACAATAAGTATAATAAACAATATTTAAATTAATGTCTATTAATTTACACCACTCTTTAGAATCATACATTAAAAACTAATAAATATGCAGGCTCCAATGTATTCAAACAATAAAATTATATATTGTGGTGATATGACTTGTCGGTCTTTTTCAAATGTATGTATAAAAAGTACAAGCCAGAGGTTATGTTTCTTCTACTTTATTTTGTAAATAAACATGATATCACGTGTGGTTGAGCTAGTAGAAAAATGACCATTTAGATGTAAAGATTTTTGGATCAGTTGCCAATTCAGTAATATAACTAAGTTTAAACAAATTTAATAGAATTGTTCATTGCTCACTATGTCAATAAGCAATGAAATGTGATCTTTCAAGTAATTATCTATAATGTTCTATTGAGAATCATTCTAATGGATGATACAAAAAATACCCTGCATCCAGGCAATAAAATATAAAATATAGCATATTATTATAAATATTTATATATATATTCAGACACAAATATATAAATTACATTTGACTTACAAGTTCTAAAGTAATTATTAAAACAAACTTAATTTTGTTTTCTTTATTAATAATTTATTGTCAGCTGAAGAATAACAAATAGAATATGCTTCTGGATATTGTCAAAAAGTTAAAAATAAATAGCTTTTTCAAGTATAAATGATTATGAGGGTCAATTTTATAAAAATTGTCTTTTTTTTAACAAAAATATTTGTATTTGCAACTCAAATTATTTTTCAACCTTTTTTTTTTTTTAAATAAAACCAAACATTAAAAATTTGAGTGGTATTAATTTATAATGATATTGCTTTTAAATGAAATGAATGAGATTAGTACAAAACTTAAATTCAAGAAAACAATTATCATTTAGTTGTGCTGACACATATAAATTTATTTTTAACTCTAGATTCTATTTTTTTATTATCTAAATTTGTATCTGATGAATTGTGATTTTAAATTAATTAAAATTTCTTATGCTTCCAGTAAACTAGAAAATGGCACACACTACTACCCAAGCATATATATATATACAATATATGTGAGCAATTTATTTTTCTTTAAAATATAATTTGAAAAAGATTTTTGTTTCCATAAAAATTATATTTTTAAAAAATTGTATATATATAACGGAGAGTTCATGTTTAAGAATTTTATAAATGAATTAATATATACTTTCAAAGTACATTCCATTTTAACATATACTGAAATGAATTGTCTCAATAAGTTATTTCAAATTTATTCTTCAGAAAGGAAAACTACTTTTAATTACGAAAATTAACTTTAACATACTATATTAATAATTACATTTTTAAATACTAATTTGAAAATAAATTACCCAAATGAATATTTGCATTATATGATTTTGCATATGATGTAATCTGCTCAGATATATAAATTGGCCAATTCAATGAATAGTATTTGCTTTTCTCTTTTTATCAATGTTATTAGTAAATAAATATTTAGAAAACAAATTAATTCATAGTATAATATTTATTTTAGAGATAAGAAAGACCATAAATAATTGTCTTCTATCTAGGGTTTAGATTTAAAGAAAGCAATGAAGTATTGTAAATTTTACAAGGAAAAAATAATAATAATTGATAGTACTTTTATATGTCATTTTATTTGAAATTTTAGGTAGAATCATTTAATAAAAAGAATTGATTTTTTTTAAATTTAATTTTATAAGTGAATAATGTTTTTAAAAATCACATCTGATGGTTTTAAATATTTAAAACCTGACATAATGTGCCATAAAAATCATGAGAGATGCGTACATAAAACACAAACTAAAATTGAACAATAATGAATAATACTTCTGTATTACAATTCTCACTGCATCACTCCTATGCAAGGTAAGGACTTTTTATCCACTTTAAACACCTTGTGGAAAGTTTTAATCATAAACAAATATCTAAAGACGTGAAAAAGATCTATAACATCCAAGATGCACATTATGTGCTGAATTAGCACTCATCATTTGGCCCAGATCAAAATCTTTTACACATATCTATCATTATTCAGTGATTCAGCATAAAATGTGCATCTTGGATATCATAGATCCTTTTCACATGAGTTTGGACATAGGTTTATGATTACATCCTTGCACAAGGTATTTAAAGTGGATAAAAACCAATCCCTATCTAGCATGAGAGTGGTATAGTGAAAATTGTACTACTACAGAAAAAATATTCATTATTGAATAATCTCTAGTCTAATGAATGACTAATAAATATTAATAAAATCAAACAAATTCATTTTTATTTCAAGTGTTTTAATGTGAATGAATAAAAATAGATTTAAGATAACTGTGTCAAATTTTATTTTAATATCTGATATTATTTTAAATGATTTTAACACTAAATCAATTTTGACAGACAATGAAGAAACTATTCTTTGTATTATGGCAAAGTTTATTTTTATTTTTAAAAATAAATCATAAATGAATAAGTTAAAAGTCTACCTGTGTATTGTTTTATAATAATCAAGCAATGAGTTTATACAAATAATCAGAAATACTTTATAAACAAGCAAAAAAACATTTTAAAGTATATTTCAAAATCTTTGCATGAAAACCAGATCAGAAGAATATGAACATCCTTTGGCATTTTCTTCTGCCAAAAGAACAAAAGAGAAATCTTTTGATGTGAATCACAGTCCGTAATGTGCTGACTTCTTCAGATTTTTTTCCCAACTTTAACATCAATAAAAGCATTATGCTAAAATTTATGTTTTTTTTTTTAAAACAATTAGAATAATATTAATAATATGATTTAACTTATGGGACAACATTTTTTCTAAGAAAACTTGCAATAATTTTCAATGAAGGTAACGGTTTAAAAGTTAAAAACTCAAAAAATATTTAATTTCTTTTGTTTTTATGATAATTATTATATTTTATCGGCATTACTGTTTTTAATGAGATGTTCGTCTTATGGAGCATATAAAATTTTGTTTTTTCTATATAATAAATAATCAAATGTACAAAAAATCAATGTGGGACAACAATAGTAACAGATTAACTCATAATTAGTAATTTGTTCAACATTACAAATATAACTAACAGTAAAAGAACATATTAAATTCTTGCTTACATTCAATACATTATTTCAGGAGTGATAATTTGATCTAATTATATCACCTCAGAACCAATTACTGTAAGCTTGAGTAATCAGTTAGAAACTAGTTTTGTGGTTTAAAATTTCTTTAGTAATGAATTTTGGACTGAATGCACTTCACATTCAGAAGCCTTTTTTAATAGGAAACTGCTATCTAGATAAGAGCTTTAAATTCAAAACCATTTTAAGATTTTAAACAAATAGTTTATTTGTATAATTACTTACATTTAATACTAAATCAATTGTACATTTTAACTACTTCACTTTTGCATTATTGATAGTTATTTTACATGTTCTTGCTAAGATTGTTTATATCAATAAAATACCATGACTTTCTCTACTTACATTCAGCATACACTTATAGATATAATAATTCAGTCTGGCACTAGATATGTGGTGCTAATATATCCACATCCTCAGATTAATTTCTAGCTTGTGGTTTTCTTTAGTGAAATGTATTGAATTTTATATATCATCACATTCAGAAGCTTCCTTTAATATTAATCTAATATCATACTAGTCTTAAACTTAAAAAATATCAAAAATTCTGAATCCAAATATTATGCCAGTACTTTTATAATTCAGTAATCTCAGTTTTATGTTAATTGTAGACATTTTTTACCTTGGAAAGAATGATTTATACCAACATATAACATGACTTGTTCTATTTCATCCAGTATATGTTTTTAAAAACAAGTTCCACAAAGTGCCTGTGCATTAGCTTAATGGCTGATTATTACTATTACAGTTTATAAAAACATAGCACTATATAAAATAAATATCTCATTTACATAAGTTTCTATTGAAAACATGAGTAATCAATATAAACTAGATAGTATATAATAATATAATCATTTTTATTGTCAAATTTGTGTGGAATATGCACTATTTCCAAAATATAGTAAATGAAATAAATTAATGCTATAAAATATTAACCTTATATTTTTAAACTTTTTTTATTCTTTTCAATTTGTAAAACAATGGGTTTTTTTTTTTCAACATATAAAATATTCCAATAAATCTGTTTATGCATGTTTGTGGAAAAATAATATTTTGTAGGTTTTATATATACCATTAAAAATACAATATATATATCTTTAGGAATAACTTTAAAAATAAATTATTTAAAATGTTATAAATAATTTTAAAAATTGATAAATATTTTTATAATTTCATTACTTAAAAATATCTGAATAAAATAATGCTATGATTGTGTGCAAACCAAATTACTAATAGAAGCAAATTGAATTTAAAAATAAAACTTTACTTTTTTGATTAAATTATATATATATACATAAATAAAAATAAAAAATACTAGGTTTTTTTTTTACCAACTGAAGTCCCTAATGGTCATGATTGATATATCTTTGCTACCATACAGATGTCTTTTTTGCCCCAATCTACTGACCAAAACTGCAATTTATGTAAATATTTTTTTTTAATAAATTAAGGAGCTTCAATTAGCTGTAGTGATAGCAGGACAGCCTGAAATATTACAGACAACACATCCTATGAGACACAACAGATTTATCATGAAATACTTTACAAGTGAGAAAGAAGGAATTAATAATATGAATATTTATATTTTGCATATATTAGAGGAAAAATTGAGTCATAATTGCTATGCACAAAATTATTTTTTTGCAAGTAAATAATGTGACTAATAAGATTATTTTTTCATAATTGTAGCCTTTAGTTTGAATAGAGTTTGTGGAAAAATAAAATTTGCATATCTATTAATAAAAACACTTTCAAATAAATATTATGGTAAAAGTATTTTACATATAATGAATTATCAAATTTAAAAATGCATTTCTGACTTTAATAACATACAAGGCTAAAACCTTCAACAGAAGTGCCTTAAAAATGCTTATGTGACAGCCAATCAGATGTAAGGGGCTTCTGTCAAAGGGTTTAGCCTTGTATATTATTATTAGATATCTGCTAGGCTTAATAAATTTATATATTTATATTTCTGACTTTAATAAAATAATGAGAAAATATTTTCTTATTTCCTATCATATAATTTTAAATATTTTAAAAGACATATTGTTAATAATAAATGTAAAATATATATCATTTTTATAATTATGTTATGTTTTTTTTTTTTTCTGTACCAACAGAATGTAAATAAAATTTGTGAGTTGGAACTTGTATTTTAAAACTTTATTTTTTTAATTACATCTTCTATCTAAGAACAAACTATAAATATAGAATCATTATTATTACATTAGAATTGCTCAATACCAAATTCTATAAGATTGAAAAATGAAATTATGATGCAAAATCATAATCTTATTGTCATAATTAGTGCAAAAACGTAGTTAAATAGCAAAAGAGATGTACAACAATTGGTTTTGCACTAAGATAAATAATTGATGACAATAATACAAATGAACATGGAAAAAGAATGCCAGAAAAGATTAATTCAGTCATATATGTTAATCACAATTACTAGTAAATCAAATTAAAATGACAATCTATATTCATCCTTTATTCATGGATATTTGGTTCATTGCACATATAATTTCAAAGTCAAATAATCATCCATTTCAATAAAATAATATGGTTAATGATGATAGGTTAATAAAACTTTTATACTTGCACTCATTTTTTTTTCTAAATTGATGATAAGAATTAAACATTTTATTTGCATTTTAAACTAGGATTAATCTTTTATGGAATCTATTGCTTGTGGCACTCTGATCCCATTTTGTTATAATGGTAGTGATATTTTTTATCTTTTAGTTTTCAATTTTGCTTCTAAATAGCAGATATAATTAAAAGACAATACATTAAAATGTGTCAACAACATGGGGATTTTTATATCATATTTATACAGAGAAAAGGTGTCTTTTTTTTTTATCTCTTAAACTATATTTTTCAATTTTATTTATTTTGCAACATAATATAATTATAAAAATGAAATATGTTACATATTTAATTAATAAAAATAGTTTTTGAAGTATTTAAATTTACTTGTCAGAAAAAAGAAAATATAAGGTTTTTTTAATATTTATTTCATATAATAATTTTGTTTTGAAAATATTTATATTCTTGTATTTGTTTATAAAGTACTTTTAATAATAAATCCACAAAAAAATTATTTTATTTTGCCAGACTCTATTCAAAGGAAAGGCTACAAATATATATATATGAAAAACTTAACCTAGAAATGAGGCTTGAATTTTGCTAAATTAATTATTATCATAAAGGATTAAATAAAAACTGTAAATGAATCCATATGTTGTGTGGTAATTGAATCTCTTAATCTTTTCTATCAAGAAAACAATGTAAATGCCCAAAAAACTCTTTCTGATGTGTAATAAAATGTGTTTTTGTTATTCAAACATTCAAAATAACCTCAGTTATTAGCAGTTATTCTCTATTAGAGTAAAGTAAAATATTAGTGCAGTTTTAATTTGTATCACTTTTGCCACTTTTATTTTTGTTACGTTTTTATATTTTGAAGCACCTCTTTTAATTATTACAATTTTGCTATGGTTGCATTTTTTTTAGCAGAATGTGTATTTACAGAAGGTTTTAATTGATTTAATTAATAAAACTGAATAAAGAAATAAAAATATTGTCACATAATATAATATTAAGAGCAATCAGGGGTATGTCAGTAGTATCAGGCACCTGTATGCAAAACTTTAGTTGGCACTCTTATACCCTCCCCTAACAAAAAATCATTTTACTAAAACATTAATTAATAAAAATGAAATATGAGATATATTAATTATAAGTTTATTGAACAAAAAGCATATAGTATGCTTACTATAACAGAAAATTGGAATAAAGTTAAAGCCTGCAGCAGATTTTTTTTATATATCTTTGGAGCAAATGCAAGTTTGAATGAGATTCAAACATATGTCATTCTGAAAACAGTAAACTCATGCAAGTTCAAGTTTTTACTTGTTTATGCTAAATTGCATATTAGAATGAGGATCAGAATAAAATAAGATCTTAAAAGTCGCAAATAATGTTTAAGACAAATCTTTTAAATGTAGGTAACATTTAAATAAAAATATTATTAATTTTAATATAATTAATGAATAATATTTTTTAAGTATTATCTCCTCACAGAAATTTTTGGGATCTTTAGATGCCTGTGTAAATCACACACATTGCATAGTGTGCCCCTGAGCACAACCAAAACCATTTTGATGATACCAATAAACTTAGTAATCATTACAAAAACAGTACACATTGAAAAATATTTTTAAAATTAGATAGACTTTTGTGTTTTGGATTTAGCAAACAAAAAGTAAATTTCATTTAAATTGTTGATATTTGTTTATGTATACTGGTGTTTATATATCACATATATGAAATTAAGAAAAAACTTTAAGAAATTCTGAATATTAATTAACTGTATTGAGATTTTTTTTTATAATCATTTAATAAAAAAAAGTTATTAAAAGTCTTAAAAAAATTATGTAGTTTAAAGTTATTTAAAAAGGTTTTCATATACAGATACAGAATATTTTTCCTTGAAAACTGATTACCAGGGTTTCAGTGAAATTTCATTCATTTTTATCAAGGCTTTGGTGTTCTGAAATGTTGTCTCAAGTATTATTATGATTATGTGCAAATTAAATTATTTTCAATAATTATTTTAGCATAAAACTGACCAATCACATTAGGAAAAACTTTAAATTTAATTTGTATATTGTATTTTTTAGTTATTGATCAATTCACATTGCAAATCTGGTTCTAGAGGATAATAAGAGGAATAGAATAAGAAGTCTTCATAAGGTTTGAATGTTTAAACTGCTTGCACTTTTGAGAATTTTAGCAATCTCATTTTTGCAGAAAGATTTTTTTTTCCTATGAATTTGATATTGTTTTAAGAACTTTAAACATCATAATTCTTTTGAAATCATTAAACAGGATTTTATTAGTGATTAATTTTTTTAACAATATTTTGAACATGCAAAAAACTATTTTATCTCATCTTTTTAACTATGGAGTGAAGCATTTCAAGTACTATTAATATAAACGGCTCTCTAGCCAGTTTAATGCAATCAACTTTTTACAATAAGAAGGTAGTTTGCTCTTCACTCTGTTCAAGATTGTGTATGGATTGAATCACAATAATTAGAGAAGCAAATGTTAAATCTGACATGATATTTATGGCAAATTGATTTGGATAAATTTATGTTTGCAAAGTAAAGCTATTTATGCTTATTTTAAAATTTTGCAACTATATCAGATATATAATGGCACATATAAACAAATGTACAAATCTCTAGGCATCATAATTTATCAACTTTTTATAACAAGATGACAGCCAGTTCTTATTGTAAATCCAGGATTATATATAGAAAGCATTCTTGAATCACTATTAGAGAAGCAAATGTTAACTATATGTAAATAGAGATTGCAATAGCCTGACAGTTTCTTTCACTTTGACCCTTCTTCAGTGGTTACTGATCTAGCAAGAGCTGCTTTATTATTACCTAGTATGCTAGGCAATAATAAAGCTGAATATTAAAACTACCTTTTCTGTGAATATATTTATTATTTAAATAATTATAATCTGAAAATTCTACATACTAAATATTTCCATCTAAACATCCACTAAACTATTACATTATTAAATAAAGAGATTGTTTATGTACATAAAATAATATATTATTCTGCAAATTGTTTAGAAAAATACTTATTCAAGATCAATACTTTTCAATAGATATTTAAATGGTTAATAATTTTTTTGTAAGAAATTGAAAATTATTATATTTTATTCAATCTTAGATTCTGACATTAAATCCAAATAAAGTTCAAATATATTTATAATGTTTTTTAACCCCATTTATTATTTATTACACCCAAGGATACAATTACTCTCTTACATTTTAAGAATAATTATTGAGAATAGATGCTTATTACATTAAGCAACTGATTCAGAACAGAAAGTTCTATGATTAATTCTCATCAAAATAACAAAAAAAAAAGTGTTGACTAATGGAATGAAAGTGTCAAATGCTTATTCATGGTTCATTAGCAGAGCAAATTTATGTAATGCAAATCACTAAATACAAAACAATGGTGTGTGGTGTTTGAGAAATTGTAGAATGATTTATTTAACTAGATTTGATTGGACAAAATCAATCTTAGATGCAAATAGCTTGTTTTGTTTTTTTTTTTTTTTAATATATACGACCGTAAATTTAAAATATGATTAAACATTTTAAAAATGATTTCACAGGTAATGTAAAAAAATATAAGCAGTCTTTAAATAGTCCACTATAAAAGTCAAAGCCTGTCTAATTGCCCCTCATAAAAAAAAAAAAACGAAATTAAAGTCAGTAACTAACTAGGCTTGCTAATTGTTGAATGGTGATAGTTAGCGATTTTTCACCGTTGTTTCACTCTAGTTTAGAATAAATACACATTTGCTAATTAATTTTAGATGTTCAGTTGGTTATTTATAATAATTTCAAGAGCGCTTAGCCTGAATTCAAACCCAGATTTTAACAACGATAGATGAATATTCTGTCACTATACTTTGAAACTTTGTTTATAAATGTGAATACAGTTTTCAAATTTATCTGCGTGCATTTGCTTATTATTACAATTACAATACCAATATATATATATATGTCTGTTACCCATAACTCTAGCAACAACTCATGAGACATCCGGTATAATCTATCTAAAACATAAGTATTATTGTAGCAATAACAAGCAATTTCAAATAAAAATGCCATGTAATGGCTGGCTACTTGTGGGGGGAAAACAAGTTAAGCTTGTTTGGAAATCTTCATTAACTAAAAAAAAATAAAAATCTAAATTTCATCTTAATTCAAACCCTGTATTATAGTCAAGCAGGCACGTATGCTAACCACATTATGAAATCTACGTTGCATATGTAATCATTTTTGCTAATGAATGTAAATTTTTTGAAATAATTCAGAAACTTTGAAAAGTAACATATATAAATAGTAAATGAATAATTCATTTCTCGGCAGTTCTTATACAGTTCGAGCATAGTATCAGAACTGGCCCTGTTCGGTGGACCCTGGATTCTAGAATTCGCCGTTACCCAGAAACTGATGAAATAATAATTTTAAAATGACGTATTGATTCCTAATTTTTTACTCTAGATATAGATGTAAACTTTTGACTTTAGAAAGAGGAATTTATATATTCAGTATACATAAAAACTGCAATAGCAAGAATTATCAGAAAGGAAAAAATACCAATTAATCTCGCAGTTTAACGCCGTTATAACTGATCTCTAGAAAATCATATTTGAATCTATATTTTTGGTTAAAAATAAAACAAGTAACTTTAAAACAATCATAAAATCAATGATCATAATTTATAATTTAAACAAACCTTTCTGCGCTTGACAATATACTAATCTCACTAATGTTTCTAAAAACGATGAGAATAAAGGCAATTAAGTAATTATTTAACAAAAGGCAGATAAATTAAGCAAAACAAAATCCCTCAGGTAAAATATCACCAATGACCTGAAATCATAAAATATAAACCGATATAGAGAAACTCTGAAGAAAAGATTTAAATATACAAGTATTTACAAACCTAAATTAACTTTGTAATACTTACATTCTTAGCAAAAGTTGAATCGTTTTACTTCGACATTGTTGTTTTTTTTTTTTAAATAATAACTTTCACTTTTTGATAATAAATTCTTGCAGATTTATTTCCTTGTTTGAGTGCATATTGTCAAAGAGGAGTGACATTTTAAGTTATTCATAAAGACAGGAGTCTGTTGACTTTTCCACTATAAGTTTTATGTTATTCATTTGAAATGCACTCATAAATAAAAAGTTTTTTAACAAAGTGACAGACTACCATAATTATAAAAGAAATTTCAGGCACTTGAAAGGTTTTTCAAGTAAGCTTATAATTTTTTTCAAGTAGTCGACCATAGATAATCCATCCAGCTATTTAACTATTTACTGGCTGATATACTGGTATCCACCTATTTTTAGTTAGAGAGTAAACAAGGAAGCAAAAAAAAAAATCCTTACCAACCGGCAGTACCCTGGATGAGTTATGACCTCTTCACTATTAAGTGAAGAGATGCTTAAAAGTTCTTTGCCCTTAAGTTGACTATTTCAAGCTGTTTTATCCTAATTTTTTCTATATTAAAAACATGAGGTGATTCTGAAAACGAGTATACGGCTTCATGGAACTAGTACCAAAGTACTGTAAATCACATAATTATGTTTTTAAAGTATTCAGATAAATAAAAATGTATACTTTTTTTTTTTTTAAATGTAAAATAATTTACATATGTATCCATCTATCTTATATTCATAGGTATACAGAGCCTAAGAACGTATGTCTGCCACGATATGAGTTCAAAACCAAATAAAATTTGAAATTTTTAAGCTAGCTGAAAACTTTTAAATAAGCTTAGGGTTTTTGTTTTATGTGGCCCTATCTCTACTTTCATCCAGCTGTCAATTATTGGTCAGTAAATAGCTATTTAGCTATTCTTAGTTGTAGTGCACAATAATAACGTCACAAACCAATCACCCAATAGCAAGTTACCATCCTTATTTTTTTTTGTTATTTCTCATTGAAGAATGCACTACTATGTTTATTGTCTCTCTTTATATGTAAATCAATGCATGGGAGACCTTGTCCAAGATGGTTTCATTAACTTTTAGAGGGCTGTGTCTCAGTATTAAATATATTATTGTTCATCATCAGTTAATGTTGGAAATTGCTTTCTTTGTAAATATTAATTGGTTAGTTGAAAAGCAGGCTTCTTGATATAAAAAAGTCTTTGAGCAAAATGCACAGTGATCAAGAAAAAAAAAATATTGATCATTGCCAATAGTAATTTAGTATTCTTTTTCATATATCTCTTGTTTGAATGTTAAATATATTTTTGAAAACGTGTGTTGTTTAACACTAAAAATAAAACTAATCATCACCACTGATATTTTGCAATTGTTTCTCATGGCTATGAATAAATTATAAATCATCATTATCAACTATTTGTAAATAAATAATGTCATTCTAATTCGTAAAGAAAAATCTACTAAATCAATAATAAATTGCATTCTTTAAAAAGTTTTGTTAAAACTTTTCATCAGTGTTATATGGAAACACTAGAAAAATGTCATCCATAATAAATCTTGCGCAATTCAGACAACATAAAAGTAGCAACAATGCTCATCTTAATTTTTTAGTGTTTAAATGTCACATGATCTTTTAAGCAACAAAATATTCCATTATTTTATTTCCTAATAGTAAAATAAAAAAATCAGTTTTGTCTCTAAAATATAAAACGTTTAGCACCAAAGCTGATAAGCTGAATAAAACAATTCTATTCCTCTGTCAGTTCATTGCATTATTCTCTTGAGCAAGTAATTTTGCCTTAGAATAATAATGTTGATTTGAGTGTTATGGCTCACATATTAACAGCAGATTATAAGAAAATGGGCCTCTTAGTGATATTTTAAAAATGTGTGTATTGGATGAATGAACACAACAGAATATAATATTAGAAGAATACAATGGTTTAAGGAATGTAATAGATGAAAAATGCAAATAATAGATATAGATGAGACTATAAGTGAAAAAAAACTGGATAGATTATTGGAATATATTAAAAATCAATAAATAATGAATACAATCAATAAAAAATATCATTATTGGCAATTGAAGAAAAGAATAAAAAAGGAATTAATGTTTACAGAAATGAATTATTGGTAAAGATTTGTAAGACAGTGTAGCAGAGAATGCGTACATAATAAAAAGAAATCAAAAAATAATACATGTTGAACCTACTATAGTAAATGAAATCAAGACAAGACAATTGGGGTGATACGAGCATATACCGAAGTTATCTCAATAAAGATTATTAAAATAAAGATTTAACTGGACATGACTAGAAAAGGGAAACAAAGGACATTCAAAAAAGAGCTGGCAAGAAGAAATATCACATGATCGCCATTTCTTATGCTTGTTCTTAACTGTTATTAAAACAGGCAAAACTCTCTATAGGTATTGCATCCATTGATTATTGTGGCTTGCACTGAGTGACAATATGTATAGAGAGTTTTGCCTGTTTTTAAGAAGAAATATATAGAAAAAATAGAAAAGGAAATGTCCTGAAGATTTATAAAATGATAAAAAGACATAATAATTAGAAATTGAAAGACATAGATCAGTATTGCACAACATGTGGATGCATTTCTTCAAAAGATCACGTAAAAATTGGTGGGGCACAAAAGTTGTTAACAAATTCTCTTAAGTTTTGGTTTGTGATAATTTTTTTTTTACTTTTGAAAGACTTTCTTTTAAAAATAGATAAAAATCACATAAAAGTACATTGTTTTTGTATGTATCTTTTTTTTTTTTCTAAGTATATGATTTGTTTCAAAAATTTCATTTCAAACATATGTGGTTAATACTAAAATATTAGGGAATACAAATTTGTACATTAATTAAAATTACTATCACTTTATTATGAATATCCTTACATACTCATAATAATAAGTTAGGCAGAGTAAGAACAAATAATGGGTCAGGAAAATTTTCATTTGATGAAGGGAGTTGCAACCGTAAAAAGATATACACATCACTGAAAAATCATTGTTAAGTGATAAAAAAAGAGATGTTTAATAATTTGAATGTACAAAAGAGTTCAAGATCTGTTTTTAGCTGAAATCCAAATTTTTGGAAGCATGGTCAGTGCTCTCAAACTAATCTTGGTTTTGGAAACATTAAAATCAAAGTTTAATTTTTATGTATTTAAAAGTAACTAAACATTAAGATTTTAATAATAGCATCAATTATATGTTTGATACTAAGAAATATATAAATCTATGGTTTAAGTAAAAATTAGAAGCCAATTTGATCTAAGTCTATTAGCAAAAGGGATCCATTAATTTTAAAACTATTATTAAAAGATTATATAATTATAAATTTTTAAAAATATATATTATTTCTATGTACAGCTATTTTCCATACCTGCAATTTTCATATGTCTAATTTTACTTACCCCTGATTTTAAAAATATATATTAAAATTTTAAAAATTAGAAACTAAAAGAATGTAAATTTGATTTTTGATTCATAATGCATATACAATATATATATATACCTATAAAAATTTGTTTTTTCAACATGTATATACAGTTTGTACACTCCCACATATACATGAATTAACAATGCATATTATGACATGGTCTACTATTCTCAGTTCTTAATACCCATATTATGGCATAGAACTAAATATCACTTATATAAAGGTATATTATGCTTAAAAAAATAACTTCTTATTGGATAATTCTAATATTAAAAAAATGTCCAAGCCCATAATTTACATACATTTCTACTACTAATAAAATCATATTAGTCATATTATTTTTGCTGCTATAGATCATCATCATCAACCATTATCAATCCACTGCAGGATGAAGGTCTCTCCAAGTTTAATCCATCTTCTCCGATCTTTAGCTTCTCTTCTCCACAACACCCCTGCACATTTTCTTATTTCATCCATCCATCTCACATGTGGTCTCTTTCTGGATCTTTTACAATCTCTTGGAATCCAGTTTAAAATTTCAATTGTCCATCTATTATCATCTCTTCTAGCAATATGTCCAGCCCAACTCCATTTCAATCTTTTAATTTTTTCAATAAGGTCAGTAACACCTGTTTGTTGTCTTACCCATACATTGTGTTTTCGATCTCTTCTTGTTACTCCCAACATACATCTCTCCATACTCCTTTGAGTGGTCTGAAGTCTCTGTATTGCTCTTCTATTAAGTGTCTAAGTCTCAGATCCATAAGTAAGAACTGGTAAAACACATTTGTTAAAAACCATCCTTTTCAAACACATAGGCATATTTCCTTTTAGTATCAAGTTATTTCTACCAAAAGCACTCCAGCCAAGTTTAATTCTATGATTAATTTCCTCCATTATGTTTCCATCTGTATTAATAATCTGACCAAGGTATTTGTAACTGTTAACTTCTTCTAATTCTTCATAATCAATCTTTATTTTCATATTTTGAGCAAATCGATTAAACATTACTTTAGTCTTTTTAACATTTATCTTTAGTCCTACTTTTCTACTTCCATCTGCTAACTCCTGCAACATTTCCTGCAGCTCTGAAGCATTATTTGCAAAAACAACTACATCATCTACAAATATAAATGACTTAAATACTCTCCATTTACTTTCCCTCCTTTAGTTTCCCATTTTAATCCACAAAATACTTCTTGCAACACTGCTGTAAAGAGTTTTGGAGATATGGAGTCACCTTGTCTTACACCTTTCTCAATGTTGATTTTTCCAGTATCATTATGTAATCTAATTGTTGCTGTTGCATTTTTATAAATATTCTTTAAAATATGACAATATCCTGGATCTATACCTTGATGATCCAATGCTTTAATCACTGAAGAAATGTGTATAGAATCGAATGCCTTTTCATAATCTACAAATCCAAAACATAATGACAACTCATATTCGTTTGTCCTTTCTATGACTTCTCTCAATACCTGGATATGATCTATTGTATTAAAACCACTTTTAAATCCAGCTTGTTCTCTTGGTTGGTGGAAATTCAAAGTTCTCTGTAGACGAGTTGTAATTATCTTGGTAAAAATTTTATATAAAACTGATAAAAGGCTGATAGGTCTGTAATTTCTAATATCTTCTTTATCACCTTTTTTAAATATTAATATTATTACTGCATTCTTCCAATCTTCCGGTACATCTTTATCATTTAGACATTTGGTATATAACTTTGCTAAAATTGTTTCTATTTCTTCACCTGCTTCTTTTAATATATCAATGCTGCTATAGATACTCAATAATATTTGAGACAAAGAGGGTGCTGAGAAATATTTAAAATAAACTAAAATAGCATTGCAACATGAGGTACTAAAAATGGATAGAAACCAGTACCTTTCTTATGAGAGAACAGTATAATGATAAATTATTAAATTATAGGTTTGGCTAAATACATGTACAATAAGTGAGGATGAGCTGAAGTAGTAAATAATTGTGATAAAATAGAATTTCAATCGCGAGGTGCAATGATAAAAGAATTAATATTGAAAAAAAAAACCATAAATTATTCTTTATAGATAGCATATGATGAAGTAAAATAAAATATACATGTGAATATAAAATACAAACTTCAAAATGGGACAAATAGTGTATAATTGTAAATCATTTATATCTTTATATGTAGTCATTTCAACCTTCATTAGAAAAGAAAATATTTCTATTATGAAATAATAATTCACTTAAATTTAACATTATTTATAAACACAAGAATTTACATAGAATATAACCATTATATTCATGCATAAAAAATTAGAAAAAACAATTACGGTCATCAGCTGTAGCCATTCACAAGGTAATATGGCCATTCCAACTCCAAGACAAATAGAATAAGACAATTTCCTTCTATTTAATTAATATAATTAATTCTAAATGAAAAAAAATTATTGTGAACTTGAAAAATAAATATATATAAAGCTCATACATGAAGACTACTAGGATAATTGAAAAAAAAAAAGTAATCTTAAATTTATCCAAATTATTAACTATCAAATTATTCTTTTAAACTTGCCCAAAGAATGAATCAATTCAATGCCGATGACATAACAAATCCAATTTAAATTTCTTTCTTTTCTTTTTAGGAAACCTTGCAGTACATTGAAATATTTTCAAATAATTATACAAAACATTTACAATAAATAATTGTTCAACAGATAAAAGTCCTGGCAAAAGTTAGTATAATAGTCCAATATCTCATTGAATATAAATCTTACAGAAAAATTGTACAAAGTTTTTAACAGACTTAAATGATATGAGACTATTTTTTCCAATGAAATATTCTATAAATTGATTTAAGGATAAAACAAAAATGCTTCTAATTTGTAAAAATGTTTGTTTGCTTGTTTTATAGCTGTAGGTTACGTCATGTAAGAGGGTAGTATAGAGATTTTTTTGGTTTCAATTGAAAACTTTTAAAATTGAGTTTAATGCATTTGAAGTAATGTGTGGGTTGTTTTTTTTGTTTCAGTTGAAAGTTTGTTTTAAATTAGAATAAAATAGTTATTTCAAAAATAAAAAAAATAGTTATTTTACAACTTACTTTAAAGTAAAAATGCATATATTAAAGAAAGTACGACTTTACAATATAATTTTGTTAAGCAATTTTATTTATAAAAAGCTGATTTTAGAATTTTAATACATTTTAACTAATGCATACATTTTTTTAATATAATTATGGACACATACTAAATAGGATATATATATAAGAAGTATACATATTAACTTATTGCAGAAATATCTAGTGATATATATAAACTAGTATAGTTAATCATTTTTATTTACTGAGCCAATACTAAAAACTTTAAATAGATAAAAATATTTTATAGTAAATGCTTTTATTTATCATGTACTAAAAAATAAAAATTTATTCAATCACAAATGGGATTTTTAAATTGAACTTCAAATAAAAGTATTGGGGATCCAAAAATTAATTAATTCCATCTCTATTTGGATTCCCCATCTTTTATTTCATGTTCAATCTAAAAAACCCAATTGTGGTTGAAAAAAACAATTATTTTTTGAGGTTTTTAGTGCAACAAATAGAAACATTTATTTTAAAATATGTATTATTTCTACATATATAAAATGTAAAGATTTTAAACTTTATTATAAATGTATTATATGTTTATCTCATCTAAGATACGACTCTAATACCAAGCCCATATGAAATGTGGATTCAATTTTTATTAATTTCTGATTTATTATTTCGACAAAGATATATTAAACATTAGAATTTTAATAATGACTTACATCTAGATTTTCTAAATTTATCACTAGATGTTATAGCATAATATAAATTCTTATTTATCAATTTTTTAAGTAAAATAGTTGTAGCAAACAACACTAATGCTATATCATTTAAAAACATAAAATACTAATATAATTAATATAATTGAAAACTTGTGGGACATCAAATGTAAAAATAGAATAGTTATTTCACATGATACTTAAGATATTGTTTTCTTTGTTGTAAATAAGTTGCCAGCCTTCACTCATTCTTTTATAATTATATTTCAATGAATGTATAAAAATGAAGATGTATTTTGATAAAATTAAATAAGTATTTATTTGATAAAAATCCAAATTGGATTTTCAAAAAAAAAAGATTATACTTAAAGATAAAACTAATAATTTATTTTTAATATATATTCAAAAACTTGTGATATAAATAAATTACTAAAGATATAACTATAATTATACATTCATATATTTTCACCATTCTTAAAAATTGGAAAATTACTTACTGATCACTTAAATAGTTCTGGAAAAATATCAGTTCTAATTGATATATTAAACAAAAATTGCAACATTGGCAATAGAAAAAACATAGTGCAATTATTACTTTTATTAAAATATCATCCAACCCAACCTCTTTTTGATGTTTTTATTTTATTAATAATAGCATTAAGTACTTCTGTTGATTGAATATTTTCAAAAATAATTGTATCTAAATAAAAGTTTCATGAAAATAATTAAAGTCCACAAAATCAAGCACACTTTTGATTTTTAACAAGTAAACATAAAAACTCTTTGATATAATTTCAGTAGCAAAAAGTCATTACTAATATTGAATATGAAAGAGCTCATACTTATTCTGAATTCCTTAACTATAAACATGTTGATTATTTTATTTTCCATATAACATGCAGCAGATAAATTTTAATTTATTCTATTATTTTTTATATATTCATTCCGTTATAAAATTGTTTTCTCTATTTAATTTAAGTAGTATAATTTATTTATCTCTCTTCATATAACCAGAAATTAAAACGGATTCTTATAATATTAACATGGCTAATGGGTTGCATTAAGGGCGAGAAAATATTAAAATTATTTGCAATTAACTTTCATTTTTATTGTCAATGTTCCAAACTTTATTCTCCCATTTCTTATAATTTTCTTATGTTAAATTATCAAAAAATTATCAAAAAACAATTCTTCAAAATTTTTACTTTTACAATTTGCTGAGAATAATATTTTAACTATTTCTTATATATTTCTCATTTTATTTTTTTATCCATTAGTTTTAATTTTTGATAAAATTCAACATAATAATAATATTTTTTCCCCCACAGTTAATCTTAGTCCTTCACCATATTCATTCCAAGAACTCCTGTTTTAAATCATAAGAATTTGCATAATATTTGTTGTTTTATATATATATATGTCAAATGCGTTGACTGGGAAGCGAACCTGGGCCAGCTGCTTGAAAGGCAGATACACTAACCGCTAGGCCACCAATGCTTGACTAATATTCAAATCATCACAACTTAACCCAATTAGATAACACTATTTTTAAAAAAATTCCATGTGTAGAATGGATAATTTACAAGAAAAATTATTTAATTAGTGGCAGTATTGTTAGACAACAAAAAAAAATTTCCAGGTTTAACACCCCAAAAGAATCACTCAAAATTTGCAATATTTGAGGTAAATTTAACATATATTGAACCAATTATTAACAATTAACTATACCACACATCTTTTCTAAGATAATTTTGAATTTACAAAAGCTTTTTCTTAAAAAGTGACATTTTTAAAATGTTAAAACCAACCAAAATGGCTGACTTCCAAGTGATTGGTGCTAAAACCTATTCTACCATATTACCAGCTTTATGTCATGAAAAGACATATACCGGCATCCTCGAGAACAATTTCCATGTCAGCAATGACAAAGATATTTTTAGCCCATTAATGAATAAGCCAATTTGAAGTTTGAGGGTAACCAATGCAAACAACATTTAAAACTTAGAAACTCAAGATTTTACCCCCTCCCCCCATGGTGTGGAAGTCTGTCATGTTGACAATTTGTCAAAATTTATTATTACCATGGCACAGGGGATATTTTGCATAATTTAAGACATTTTCCCTTCAAGTCCATCATTATATCAGCTACACATTCCAACTGCTCTTTATATCACTTCCACCCCATTCTCTGGAACCTCAACTAGCTGAAGTGTCTACCGTGCATGATCTCATAGCTCCAATGTCAAACCAGGATGAATTCTGGAATAAATACTGCACCATGTGAGAGTAACACAGTACACCCACTTCATCAACCCACTGATCCAAAAAGGTTTAAAGAACACCAATTTATCTCAAATGAACTTTAAAACCCAACAGATGAAGAATAAGACTTAGCTTTGACATGTAAAGTGCTCACCAACTAATAAACAATTTATGTACAGCCATATACCAATGGAACACTAACTCCACTCACCCTCCCTAAAGGTATTAATAAATATCACTGTGCTTTCGTGTATTTATCTCATAATGCTTTTGTAAAATTTATGTAAACTTAAATTGAAATATGCATCTTGTTATGCTACAATTGTTATTCTTTCAACTACTGTAAATCACCTTTTTTTTATCATAAGCAAAATTGTAGATCCTTATTGCATATGTAATCTCGTGTATCAAAATGTAACAAAAAACTCATATTTTTCATATGCAACTTATGTGACACGTGAACAATAAGGCAACTATGAAAACTATAATCCTTCCTACCAAATAGGCCCAATTTATATACAATCATATATTAATCTAACACCAACTCCAATCCCACATTCTGTATATGTTCCCCTCATTCTGTCATGTGCTTCCATGTATTTTTCTCAAAATCCCATTTAAAAATTCTATATAAACCTAATTTGATACATGTATCTCGTTTTATGTAATGATCATTCTTCTTACCATTATTGTAAGTCATGTTTTTTTTTCACTGTCATATGCAAGATTGTAAACTCTTATTTCATATGTAATAGCATGTATTAACTTGTATCTAAGACCTTGTGTTTTCATATGTATCTCATGTAACCCTTTTTGAGTCTTAATAATTTACCTCTGAAACATCATAATAATAATAATAATTATTATTATTATTATTATTAAATTCAATTTTCAATTCAATTTATTCTAGGAAGTAAACATCAAGTATATTACACTTATTTGAAAACTCCAAACAAGAAAAATCTTGTGTGAAGAGCTTACATGTAAAATTTATTAAAGAAAAATAATGTAAAATAAAAAAATAATCAACACAGTCACAAGTAGCAAAAGGTAAGAAATACAATTTAAAAAATAAATAAATATAAAAATATAAATAGATAACAAAAGTATAATATATTGCATAACCACTGATATAAATACTTATTAAAAGATACATGAGAAATATTCAAATCAATTGAACACTCATGCTTTAAATAGTTTACAACCAGAGTAGACAGACACATTGTCTTCTACTAGATTTCTTAAAATAGACTTGGTTAAACTAATTGAAATATATTACAAAGACAAGTATTGATAACAGAAACTCTAGGATGCAGAAAAAGTTTACTATAAAAAATGTCAAGAATGATTCTATACTAATATAATTGAATCACATTAAAAATACAATACTAAGCAAATTTATCATGAACAGAAGAACTACACCTACCAAAGATAATGCTCAAAGTATAATTTTGTAAAACACTCAAAGAAGATAGAATATATAGAGGACTATTACCCCAAATGAAAATATTGTAATTTAAAATGCTCTGATAACAGACAATATAAATATATAAAAAAAGAGCTGACTTTGGGATAAATTTAGCTAAATGAAAAAACATAATTTAGATTACATAACAAAGATATGTAATATGGTTTGTCCAGGACACTCTGGAATAAATATATATACCTAAATAACAATAAATATTTACCAAAGGAATATTCTTACATGTACACACATTATTAAAATGCAAAATATATTTACAACAAATTTTAATCTTAAGATAGAAAAAAACATTCTTATAAAGAAAAAAGAATAGCTTTTGTTTTATCCAAATTTACCAACAAGGAATTATATGCCAACCATTTGCTATTTAAATCCAAATCTTCATTTGCTATTTTTTTAAAGACAGATGTAAAAAGCAGCATTACAAGATAAAGCAATATTATCAGCAAAAACAAAAATCTTATATTCTAGCTTCAGTGAAAATATATCAATATAAATTAAAAATAATAGAGGAGCAAGGATTGAACTCTGTGGGACTTCATTATTAATTATGATTACATTACTAATACTATCATAAATGTTAATTAACTGTTTTTTTATCTTTGAAATAACTCTCCAACCAAAGACCAAGAGAATCACGAAAATCATACAAATTACAACATTTATTTAATATGATTAACAAAGTCAAATGTTTTAGATAAATCAAAATAAATAGCTAGTGTTTTAAGTTCATGATCTAGTGAAGATGTTAAATGATGAACATGATTTTTTTAAAGCATATAATGTACATCAGCCAGGAATAAAATCATATTGATTGTCCAATAAAATTTTATTTTTGAACAGAAATGACATTTTATCCTTAACTATCATGTCCAAAAATTTAGAAACAACAGAAATAATAGCAATAGGTCTATAATTATTCATAAGAATGGAATCACCCTTTTTATAAGTAGGATTAATAACATTAAATTTCAAACATTCAGGAAATGATCCAGAACACAAAGATACATTAAATAAATGAATCAGAACAGTAACAAATACTAACCTATTATCTGTAAGAATCTTAGGTGTTAAGTCATCTAATCCAAAAGAAAGGACATTTTTAAACTATCAATTAATACATCTGAACATAAAATAGAATTTAGACATGAATAGCAAGACAAAATCTGTTCTGGCACATCATACATTAAAACATTTGCAAAAAAACTCAATTAAACTTAATTGTTAAGTATTTTTCATTATTCTGAAATTCAATTACATTTTCCCTATGCTTAATAAAGTTAATTAGACTAGGAGATTTTTTAATCAATGAATTGTTCTCCATTTAAGAGAAACATTTTTATCATCAAGAAATTTCAGATAATATTGAAATTTTAACTTTCTAATATCAGATTTAACTTCAGCATTGAGTTCTTTTAAATTAACTGTTGTTCAATGTGAGGATTTTAATAAATTTATTTGATTAATTTTGCATAGCAAAGCATCTGTTATCCATGACGAACATCTTTTAGTTTTACTAATCAATTTTAAACAAAACTTAGCTTTAGCAATTAAAGTCAAAGAAATAGTCCGGAATTCTAAAAATGCAGTATTAACATTAATTACCACAGAGTTTTCCCCAATTCCGATAATAAATAATTTAGTTTAGAAAAATATAATTATCAATACATACACAAACACTATTATTGTCTAAACAATTCATGAGTTTTAATTCAGTAGCAAAATGTTCCATGAGAATTAACTTAGAATAAGATGAATCGAAATACAAGCCTCAATTTAATCTAATAAAATATAATCTAAAAGAGACTGAGATAAGGGAGTTTACGTGTAGATAAAAAGAGTTTGATTAAATCCATAACTATAAAGTAAATTCAAATAATCTATAATAGACTTGTGAGTGTTATTTACTAAATCAATATTTAAATCACCCATTAACTCAGCAGAAATTGAACCCAAATATGATAAAGTATTAAGCTTGGCCACAAAATCCAAATGTTACTTATACATGATCTATATATCGCTAAAATAGAAAGAATAAACTTAGGAAGTCTTAGTTAGTAAAATACAATCTGCAGTGTTAAGTGTTGGAATAATAAAAGAAAAATAATAATTATAGATGAAAAATGAGATTTGTGATTATTATACAAATCAAGCTATGAATTAACATACTACTTCATTATTTTGTTTTTGATTGGTTATCTTATTTACATTATTAAAATTATAATTGCAACATTCACTTAGCTTTGTCTTTAAATTCTGATTAATTTAAAAAGTAGATATCTACAATTACAAACATTTTTTTTATTTGTGAAACTTTGTAGGTGTACATGCATGACTTTTTGGTACTTTGGTATTAAAGCTGCAATACAAATCATGTATTAGATCTACTGCACCTATTCATATTCGTATCAATCCATGATATCTTTGTAATCTTGTAGTCTGACCAAAATAACATGAACACAAATCTTGTACATGACTTTTTTGGTAGAAAAAATGTGTACATGCATCCTTCTACATGATATCTAAAGGCAAGATTTTCCTTAATTTGCTATAAAAACTATTCCATATCCATCTAAAGTTTGTCTTTGCTGTGTATATGATACATTTCTTGAATGGCCACATGGTGAAGCACTACTACAAACTTTCTGGAAACAAATCAACAACATATCCCCTTCAATTAAATTCACAATAAAATCAGAACAAAAACAAAAATTTGCATTCTTATTTGTTCTTCTGACAAGATTCCTTCATGGCAAAATCAAAATGACAGTTTACTGAAAACCCACGCATACAGGAAAATATTTAGTCTATATATCCAATCGCACCACAAACACAAAACATGGAGTTATACTACCATTATGGAACAGGCAAAAGAAGTCTGTTCAGAACCCAGTGATTTGAAAAAGAAAAGATCTATATAGAACAAACCCTTATGAAAAATAGTTGTCCATCAGTTGTTATTAAAAAAAATGTTAAATAGACAACAACAACAAAAAACAAAGAAAAAACAATTATTTGTACTGTAGTGTACCCATTACATACTAAAAATAGCAGACAAATTAAGAAAATCTGCAATCAGTATAACATCAGAACAGCTTTCCAGAGCTATACCCTACTACAAGAAATTCTAACATTTACAAAGCCTAAACTTGAAATGCTGAAAAGAAAAACTACATCATTGGTGAGATGAGTCGTCTAATTGAAGAGTGCTTTCAAAAATACAAACCAATGATTAGAAGAGAGAAAACAGATGTGTCTAAGGTAGCAGACCATGTATGTATCAATGAATATAATATGTTCAATTGAGAAAATACAAAAATATTGGATAGAGAAGAAAAAGTGAAAAGAAGAAAATGTAAAGAAACTGCTCACATGACAATAGCAAACAATCCTATAAGTAACCTAGTAAGTCAACCTAGTGTGACTGTACATAATGTATGGAAACCACTAATAAACTTTGCTCTTAGAAAAAAGGAGAAATCAGGAAGAATCTCATAGATAAGTATATGAAATGTCTACTGACTGTTGCCTTTGGCAGGATGGCTCAGTTGGTTACAGCATTATTTTAAAATTTAATATTCAAGAATCTAAGGGTCCAGGTTTGATTCCTATGCTAGTATTATCATTGGTCAGGGCAGCAACACCTGAAAAAGAGGGGAGAATAACATCTCTTGAAACGTTACTAACATGCTATTACTAACAGTTGAATGTATTTGGAATATTTAAATAAAGTTAAATTTTTCTAAAGACATGCAATACTCAGATGTCCAACATATAAATACAACATAAAACTTAGTTTTTTAATGATTAAAAAAAAAACACCTGTGGTATGCTATTTAAAGATCTACTTAAAAACAATAATACTTTTTTTAAAATTTTTTCAATGGAAAAAAAGATATAATTTTAAAATAATTCAAAAGTATTTTCGTTCCATACTGCTTAGACCAATTGTAAAAATATATCATTCATTTTATCTAGAAAACCACTTAGGGAATTTTTAATAAAATAATAATGATAAGTTTTTTTTAGCCAATGCACTTATGTAAAATTAATAGATTTATTTTTTAGTAAATATAATGTGAAAAATTTGATATTTCTCTTATGAATAACAGATATTTGAATTGCTGTTATGCCCAATGAAGCTAAATTGTACTGTACATATCGAAAGAGAAATTTATCTATTTTAATGAGAAAGTTTAAATCTGTACTAGAGATATCAAAACTAGCTTTACATTTACTGCATATGCGAAAGAATTATAGTTCATTCTTATATCTTCAAATAATGTTCCAATAGTATTCAAGTAAATCATTACTAATAAAGCATGACCATTTATGTAAAATCATTTCAACAGCTGCTATGACTTTTGTACCAAAAACTGAAAACCAATTGGCAACTTTTGAATTTTACTTCATAAACAAACATTTTAAAAGTTTATATATGTGTATTCAAATTTTTGGCGGTTTCTATCAGTATATCCTTCATCTCACTTTTGTCATATCACAATTAGCCTCCAAAGATAAACAGATCAACTTCTCTTACTATGCATGCATTTTATAACAATGTTCACTTTTCAAATAAGTTAGAATTATCAACACATAAATCTTTAAGCTTACATTGACAGCTTGATAACTTTACACAAGGATGGGAATTGTTTATATATATATATGGTCTTTAAAAAGAAATAACATTAAAATTAATTTGTGTCATCTATAAATTTTGTATGCAATATTAAAGTCAACCAATGTCTGATGGACAAGTTTCTGTCATAATGCCATTATCAGAGCCTGCCACTTAATGTAAGCTCTAGTAATCAATAGAAGGGCTAAAAGTCTGTGCATTGCATGATTATAAAGGTGGATTAGATTTTCAGTTTGAGTTGATAGCTTTATAGTTAAACAAAAGAGTAAATAGGGGATGCTAGAAGGTGCTTTAAGTGCACTAATCCCATATCCAAGACTTCTCATTGATGAAAAGCCAGAAATTAATCTGTATATATTGGATAAGAAGGTGGTGAAAAGATATTGTGATGACTACCTTCTAATATCTATAGACTACTAGAGCATAAACATAAAAAAATGGTGATCTTAGCCTGGAAACAAGTTAACTCCTTATAAAACATAGCAACAATTTCTATTTGAGCACTATTAAAACATTCAATTAGATATTAAGGGTTGAAATAAATTTAATGATAATTGAAATAATAATCACCTTTCTATCATCTTAATGTTAATATACAGAAGTTTCATTTAGTAACATTTTATCAAAACTGTATTGTCTGTTAGAATTTACTACTAAATGGGAGACTAGTTAAGTTTGCACTAATTTGAATCTTGTGATAGTATTTAAATAGAAAATAGATTACTTTATTTGAGGGCATGTTAATTAATTTTCAGATTGTTAATGATACCAGTTATATCAGAAATATATGTTCAGCAGAGATTGGTTTGCCTTTTTTTTCAATAAAGATTGTAAAAAATTATTTCCACAAATGGTGTTAGTTAAAATTAACATATTAAAATATTGTTACACATTTGTGATATTATTTATTTGTTCTTACTTATGTGTATTTTTTCTAATTTACATAAAGTAAGAATATAATGTGTATAAAGTAAAATAAAAACATAACTCACCTTATTTTCTTTTGAGTTCAAAGTTGGTGATATAATTTCAATACTTTTCAAGCTGCTTTCTGACAATGTTTTAGTTCTGGGAGGAGGTAATGGTTTTACTTTTTTGAGTTTCTGTTGTCCATCAAATTTTATTATTTCAGTTATCAGGGTTGCTGGTGGAGTGGCTTGACTTTCGGGTGGCTCTGGAGCAAGACCTTTGACTTTAGGACTACTTTCTATTTCTGCACTTGGAGGAATACGTGCACACCATTCAGCAACTCTTTCATGAGCAGGACATTGTTCTAATAAAATTGGTGGACTGATATCTTCTTTACGTAACCCCGAATTATCTTCCCTTTTATGATACTTCGAAAAGAAAGAAAACTTGGGAGCATCATCGGGAGAATTACTTAAATTAGAAACTCTGTCTGAATTCTCCTGTTCTTTGCTCCCAAACTTCAGTAGTCGCTTTAAAGAAAAGCGGTTTTTCTTTTTCGATATTGTATCATTTCCGGATGGAGTTTTATCAGTCGGTGTCATTTTTTTAGAATGCCCACTATAGGTTGCAGCTTTACCTCTAGTATCTTCTGAACTTCCAGATTGAACTGATGATGGACTGACTGGTAATGTAAGTGCCTTTGATTCTCCTGGGTTTGATGAAACTTCTGAATCTGAGGTAACTGGGGGTGCAGGTGCTGGTCGTTTATCTTTATGTCTAGGATCAGGATGAGAACAAACCCCTTTAATTTCAGCATCAGATTTACTATCTAATGACAATCTATCAGAATTTTCTCTTTGATTATCAACAGATTTATAACTTTCACTTCCATCATGGCTTGGTTCAGCATACACTGGAACTTCTGGAAGTTTTACCTCTTTGGCAATTGGGCGCCCATTATGAACTGGATCATAGACTTGGACATCATGTGATTTATTTATTGTAGCCCTAGAACATTCCTTTGATACAGAGTTGCCATTTTTAGACCCTTCTCTAGTTTGCACAATATTTACAAGACTGTTTCTAATATGCAGTTTTTTACGGTCTAGGGTATTGACCACAATTGGAACAAGATCACCATTTCCAGTAGTTGAAGGAGGAGTAAGAGGTGGAGGTGGGCTTGTTTTTGGTTGAATATCATCTCCTTTACCAAAAGTTCTGAATGGTGTATTTTGAGCTAGGGTTGCTTGAAATGTGCATGTGCTAGGAGATTTAGGTTCATGGGAAACAACATGTGAAACAGCATATGATAGATTAGAAGATGTTTCTGAATTTGTTGGTGATGACTTTTTGAAATTATCTTTACTATTTAAATTAATATCAACTATAGGAGGGGATCTATTTTTTTCAGAATCTGGATTGATTATTTCAGATTTTAAATCCTCACCAATAACTTTTTCTTCATTTATGTGATCTTTGATTTCTGAAGGTAAAGATCTATTTACAGTATTTTTGTTCTTTAAAGGTGGGGAAGAATTTTTTGTTAAATGTTCATTGGTAATGAGATTAAATTCTTTTTTGGTTCCTGAAAAGTCTTCACTTTTTCTTCTCATTGGAGCAACTGCAATTATTTTTAAGCGTTGTTCAGTTTGAGTTAGGGGCACTTCACGAAAAAATGGTTTCACAGAAACTCTAGGTGGGGGAGATTTTCGTCTTGGTGGTACTGTACTATACAATTGATCTATTTTTGATGAGGTCTGTTTCATAGCCAGCTTGTTCAGAAATATTAGTGATTTATTATGAAATGGGTAACTAGCACTCACCTTATCAGTCAATAAGTCTTCACCATTAACCTTTTCATTTCTTATTTTTTGCTTTTTTGATTGGTCTAGAAGAAGATTTGTTTTATTACAATTCCAAGCAGTATTAGTGCTTGTAATTTTGGCAATTTCTTTTTCTTCTTCTGTATTTGGTAATTCCTCTGGGTCAGGAGGATCCTGATTTTCTTCTGGGGGTGGTCCACTACTTTCTCCACCATATCCAATGATTTCAATTTTTTCTAATTCAATACTAATTTTTCGCCTTTTTTTATCATAGTTCATTGGTCCATTGCTTTTTAATATGCTTGATGTGGGTTTCACATTTATATCTGATAATGTTTTAGAATCCCTTCTTATATTAATTCCTAATTCTGAAACATCATCATTTTCACAATTGGGTGAAGATGGGTTAGAATTTTCACTTTGAATAACAGTCATGTTAGAACATCCAGATCGATTACTTCCGATAATGATTTTTGTTGTTGTGGAAGGCTTAAGTGGATTACTATTTTGAATAATCATAACATTATTATCATTTGCTATAGGCTTTCCAATTAAACCATTGATTGAATCCCTATTAGACACATTTGATGGAATATGAACTGTATGTAAATTAATGTTAGATGCATTGATCCCTTCGTTTTCTGAAGATGATGAATTGTGCAATGTAGTTTTTGCACTCTCAATTCTATTATCAATATTTCGAGAGTTGTAGACAGTAGTCATGCTTCTAACATTGAATACCACGGAATTATTATTGGTCTCGATTTTGTCTACTACAGTTTCAGTTAAATTCACTCCTTCATGCTCATGAATGGATTTCAGGCAGTTTGTACACAAATCCTTCTTCCAAGCATTGTGAGCAAAACTTTGACAAACTTCAGCCATTTTGAATGGGATGCAGACAAATAATCCTTACTCAGATGTTAGAGAGTGAACCATTTCTGAAAAAGAAATAAAATAAAAATTAGTAATGTGTACACACACACATATATATATATTCTTATAACATTCTATTTCACCACATAATTTTATTCACATGAATAAAGAATATTTGATAAAATGGAAAGTTGTAAGTATAATTAAGATATTAAACTTGAATAAACTGAAATGAAGTTGAATTAATTTTAACATGTAGTTGTGTTTTTATAATGATACATTTATTAATTTTTAAATAAAGTTTAATTAATAATCCTGGACTAAAAATTATATAATAATTTATTAGCATACTTAATGATTTGTAATAATTTTTAAGATACTTATAAGGAAGGAGTTATTTTTCTTATGATTACAGAAAGTTTGGCATATTTGCATTAAATTGTAATATATGTATATAAATGAAATACTTTATCAAATTCAATATCACTTACCACCCCCTCTAGTGATTGATTTGCTTCCTGGTGAGCATATAGCAGAAAGGAAAGAATGATTGGCATTATCCAATGCTGATGTCACCCTTCTACAACAATATTTCCTGCTCATCAGGGGATATAGCATTAAAGAGACTGACAACCACTCAAAATTTATCTGTTTGATTTCCCAAATGGTGCCGGTAGAGTTCCAGCTTACTACAACCTTATCCAGATCAAGTTATGCCAGACATAGCTCAGGAAACATGAGATACCTGTGAACAATTACACTGAAGAAATAGATGATGTGAAATGAAACTGACCAGATATAGTAACTTTATATAGCAACAATTTATTTAAATAACAATATTTTGCATAATAACTCCTAATAATTCAGTGAAAGCTCAGCTTCCATGGATCAATTAGTCCATACCATCAATCACTTCTCTGGTGCTTGGTTCCATCACTGATGCTCTTGCAATATTCATCATCGATATAATAGGTGTATACATATGCCTGTATATCTTCAAAGTAAGGCTAAGTTTGTATTTTATGCAGCACTCAGTCAATGATCCTGTTCAGCCAGCATTCATATAGCAGGACCTTATGTATCTGTGTGTACATCATGGATATCTTCCTTGTCATTCCACAAGTTTAAATTCTCATTCTGTAAGTTTACATTCTTATATGCACATATATATATAATCCGTAGATATGTCCATTAATTCTCTATTGCAATATATTCATAAGCAAGTTTGATTCATAGAAAAATTAACCCTTTTCATTCAATCATTTAATAGTCAATAATTATATCCGAGTATATTCGATTCATGTATATAGATGCACATCTTTTTTAGTAAATGAGCTCATATATACAAAGATATTAATTCTTTCTTGGTTAAACATTAAGCACTTACGGAGTATTCATATATCGGGGTATGTCTATTTTAAATTAATCCTTGCATTATAATTCCCTTATTTTGTTTAGCAGGTTGCAATTTAACAATTTGACACACATTACTTTATACTCTTTATTATTTTAGCCTAATTTCAAGTCAACATTGTTAAGTTTATCACTTTATCAAGTTAAAAAAAAAATCAGTGAATGGAAATATGTTCGTTATTACGTTTCACCATTTTTATCAGTGTATTTCAGTTTACCTTCTTCATTTTAATAGCAATATTAGCAATTATATTATTCTATCAACAAGAAATTATCTCAGTTCATAATAGTTTTTATATCATCATTGGGTTTTACCCATTACAACTTCTGTTTCTAAATTTGATATGACATTCTATCATTTTGTCGAATTAATTATTTTGAATAACTCTATAACTACGTTTCACTTTACCCTTTCCGAAAAGCTTTTATTACCACATTTTCATAAATACCTTTAAATATTTCAATTGTCAAAACAACTATTTCATGTAATAGCGTAGGTTCATAATTATCAAATAAATGAATAAAGGTAAGATCATTACATTATAACACAATTACATAAATCTTAACTAAACAAGTTTCAATAACTACATAGAATTTTATTATCTTTTCAAATCTCCATGATGGTCTTTATTTTTGATGTTTCATCACTTGTAAAATCTTTACATAAAAAAAAATTGTTTTTTTTTTTTCTAGGGCTGAATGGTTTATATTGATTATTTTTTCTTTCTTGTGGTCGGGCATATTTCTTCATCCTCATGACTTTTATCATATTGGTAATTTGTTTCTTCATATCACAGTTTAATGGTAACTTTGGGTTTCTCTTTACTGCAGAACTTATTTAATTAATGGCCACAGTGGCTCCAAACTAGACTGAACTGCAATTTATTGCGAAGGAACTGCCATCCTCTTTATATTCTCCTACTTCCCACAGTGTTTTTCAATATCCCCTTTTATCTCACCCACACCAACCAACATGTTTTCCAAAAATGAGTTAACTTATTTTGCATAAGGCAAAAAAGCATTGCTATCATTCTTGATGAACTAATTACATTTCTATGCTTTAATTTGGAAAACATTCAGCTTCAACAAAAAAAAAAAAATACATCAGTAACATTTTAATTTGAAACTGCAAATTTTTAATGTTATTAAAGATTCATTAAATAAATGTGTCATTTAATTTTTGACTGTAGATTTTAAATATTGATTTTTTATTTTTAGAGAATTTGAATTCACAAATTTGGTTTTTATAATGTGAGTGAAAAACTGATTTTAAATCACTGTCTATATTTCTAAATATTCACTCACTAATTGTGCCAGCTTTTATTTTCAATTATATACTTGTAAAATGGGGGAAAACTTCAGGATATATGAAACAATGTATCAGTGTTTCAATATCTATAGTTAATACATTCAATATTCTAATAAATAAATTCTATAGAGCAAATTAACTATTGTGTCATGAAATTTTTTTAAATGGATAATGGTTTCTGTGTTATAAATTATTGATTTGATGTTCTGTTGTTGAATTTATAAAATGTATTTCAAAATATGTAATTTCATTACTATATAATTATAATTAATTTGCATATATTGTATATACATATAATATATAAGTATCACTCATATTGTAGATAAAAAGCTGCAAAGATTTGAAATGTTTCTAATTAATGTTTCTAGTTAAAATATATATTCATTTAGAGCTAATGGTAAATAGAACTTTTTTAAATGTATGAAATGGACTTTATTAAAATAAATGCATAAAATTAAAAATACAAACCTTAACATCAAATGGATAGTGATAATTGATTTTATCATCATTATAGTAATGGATAGTTATTATATAATTTGTAGATAACACATTGAAGACTTGATATCATTTCATTTTATTTTATGAATATGTATATATAATTAAATATTATGATATGTATAGAATAATGTTGATTATCATTAATTTCAATTGCAATATCTACATGAAAAAGTAACATTCTTTGTTGATATTTTTCTAGCAAAAATTGTCTTTAAAAGATTGTGAATTTCTTCTGTAGATGATGCAAGTTAAGGTAATGGTATACAATATTATATGTGTGTTTATAAACACATTTATTATGCTAATGAATGCATTTAAATGTAGATTTTAAAAAATTGTCAATTTTATATATTATAATGTAAAATAAATTTAAATATTTTATTATTATACTGCATATGAACTATAAAGGTGAAAGAAATATTCACTAGGTATCGGAGATTTTGTTGATTTTTTATTTTAGTCAAAAATAGCTAGACATATTTAACAACTAATAATTGAATGATGGGTATATTTTCTATACTATTTCAATAATTCCCAGTTTAAAAAAATATATTAAATACAAAGTAAATATTTACAAATTCATAAATTTGTTTTCAGAATTTTTACCCCCTTCCATTTATGTAAACAGCATCATCAGCTATTTCAACATTTCTTATGCACTCAGTGTTAACTCAATCATCTATCAGTCACATGATTGTTATTGCAATGACATCATTATTTTACACTCATTGTGGCATGACATAATCATGAAATAATTGGCCATGACAATTCTATTTGGTGATAAAATGTACATATCTGACTCAATACATAAATAAACAAACAAACTCCTTCTTTTAAAAACTTTCTTTTTATATTACTATAATCATCATCCAATGTTTCAACTATTTTATATAGTCTTTTTCAAGGCACACTAAAAAAATATATACTACATAATAAATATCACATAGTCCAAAAAAAAAAAATTTAATTAAAACTTACAAAAAATATTCACAATCAAAAATTCATCTTATCTCACTCTTCTTTCCTATTGCAAACAATCACAACATAATCACAAAAACCTCCTTTAAAGAAAAATCTATATATATCCTTTAAAAACATTCAATTAATAACCTATTATTTTTTCTCTTTTCCCATTAACATTCTATTTAATTCTGGTTTTATTTTATTATTCTTTCATTGTATGACTTAACACATTCCAAAGGCTTTATTTCAAAATCCCCATGCTTAAATTTATTCATGTGAATGTAAACAGCAGAATTTTTATCACCTAAATGCTGTTTTAATCTAGTTTTTAATTTATTCTTACTAGTCCCAACATATGTCATTTCTACATTCTTTCTACAACAATCCCAATATTTTATCCAATAAATTGAATTCATAATCTCTAACCTATTATAGTCCCCAATATTATTAATTAAAAAATTTAAACTTGCTTTCTTTTTATAAACTGGACAAATTGAAACATTGTATTTCCTATTAATCATTTTAATTAATTTTTTAACTTTAATTAATAAATCTTTGGATATATTGAAACCAACATAAATAACTTTTTTTCTCTATTCCTATCCCTAACTAATCCCATTCTATTTTTTATTTTATTTATATTTTTATTAGAAAATAAATATTCAACTACACTCCTAGGATAATCATTCAAAAAACATTCACTCCTAATAATATCAACCTTGTTCTTAAATAAATTACTACTTGAACATAACTTAATTGCGCTAACAATTTTATTATTAACAATATTAATTTTACAATGATTATCAATATCTGAAAACCAATTATTTGACAATCCAAAAAATGTTTTTTTTTTTTTCTAAACACAGATGTTTCTATAATTACATTACCATTTCTACCAATTTTTTTAAAAATTCTAACATCCATATATTCAATAACAGTAATGTATTTTTTTTTTCCATAGTAAATTTTATTTTTTCAACTCTACCATTAATATAATTTAAAAAATTATCTGCATTTCTTTTATTACCATTGAAAACCATAAAATAGTCATCAACATATCTAATATAAAAAACTGGTTTATTCCTATTATAATTAAAAAATTGCTCTTCAAACCTATACATATATATTCCTGCCAAAAAACCACTTAGACTATTACCCATGCTTAAACCCTCTTTTTGTTTATAAAATCCATCCCCATATTTAAAATTAAGGTCCCTACAACAAATCACTAATATCTCATATAAAAGAAAGCCCTCAATTTTTAATTTTACCCCTTTATCCTTTCTATATAAATCCATAATATTACAAATAGCAACCTCTGGATCAATGTTAGTATACATACTAACTATATCTAACTTTACAAACAACAATTTTTTTTATTATCTAAAAAAAATTAATTTGTTTCAAATAATTAATATATTTTTTAAAAATATTATTATACACCCACCTCAAAATTTTTTTGTAGTAAGTATTACAACTACTAATAATTGGTCTCATCAGAATATCAGGCTTATGAATCATAGGCAAACCATAAATTTTTGCACACTTTATATCCAATCTTTTTAATCTAAGCATGACCAATTTTTCCATACAACCTTTTTCATACATTATTAACCTTTTTACTCATTAACATACTTTCATCTTTATTAATTCTTACAAAACAGTCTTCCTTTAATAAAGTTAACACCTTTTTATTATATTCACTTGTTTAAAATAACCATACTCAATGTTTTATCACCTTTTAAAAAAAATAAATCCCCATATTTATCACACATATTTCTAATAATATACCATTCATTAAACTTACTATTAATCCCCTTTTTTTAATATTATATCTATTTTTTAATTCAAATTCCAAATTCTTAAATCTGAATTTCAATTCATTAAATAAAAAATCCTTATTCTTAACATTATCATTAATCTTATTAAATTTATATTTAATCAATTGTATTTTTGCCTTAATTTCAATAATCTGGTTTTTAGTATTACCATTATCATTTAATGGTACATAATTCAAACACCTTTTTAAAACATCCATCTCTTTATCACTAAAAATAGTATTAGTTAAATTAATAACAAAATTATTATTTCCCTTTTTATGACCACTACCAAATACATAACTATTATTATCATTATTATTGTTATCATATCTTTTAACCATCAAATCATTAATTTTTTTACAATGCCTTTCTAAAATCTTATTTTTAAAAAATATACCCTTTTAATTCCTCTTCCTCTTTAATTGTAACTAATCTTCTTAAATTATCATATATCTCTCTAACAAAATTTAACAATTCAGCCTTTTTTTATAGGCCAATTTTAAAACATTTTTAAACATAATCTTCTCCAAATTTAATATATACTGTAATAGTCATTCAATCTACCTTTGATCATGGAGGGTGCTATCATATCACTACATATCTGGAAAATTTGTTTACCATGATCAAAAGTGGATGAGGAAGATGGTCTGTGCCAGCTAGATACAGGGAGAAGCAAGAAATCTTAAATATTGTTCAGACAATTGAGAAATAAAAGTACTAAGACAAACATCAGCCAAATTAAGTTTAAATAATTTTAAAATTTTATTAAGAGAAATATAAAATTTTAGAGTATAGCTTTACACACAATAAATACAGTTCTGACAGGCACGTATTAACAAAAACTAAACATCAACATGCTGGCACACAGACTAATTTTCTAATAAAAATTAGAAAAGGGGAAAGAATTCATTCAGCTGATAATCCACCTGAGCAATTCTGGTTTTTTTATTCAAAAGTTCTAAAATGAAAAGCAAATGAGTTTCTTGCATGAATCAATGAAACCAGCACAGGCGAGCTTCACTAGCTTATTGACTAATAATGTCATAATGTCTGCAGAACTACTGCATGGAAAAATCATGTTTAAGACCTCCACGGTTGATTATGATGCAAGAACAGAAAAATAGTAAACGAATATGATGGAGTATGAATCATAAAATGAGAGAAAACTTAATGAAATAGTAAAATTAGAAAATACTCCAGTGTAAATGATTTCAAATTAATAAAATATTAAATCTCTAATTTAAGGAAAACAAATAATATGAGTGACTCACCAACCAAACGACTGGCCAAAACTAAGCTGAGTATAATAATTAAAAGTCCCAATAGGAGACAGGTAAGTAATTTAGAAAACCATTTATGTCTGCCCGAGCATTTATCAAGAAAGTGAAATAATTAACCAAATTCTTAGTACATGCTCTGACAAATAAATTTAAAGCAACACGTAAAAGATAAAATAAATCTTATTAACATTGACCTAGATTATTAGCAAATTTATCAGAGAGGGTATATGAGTTGCAAATATTAACATTAAAGACTTTGGCAGCTGAATTTTCTCACCTACAATTTAAAAAGAATTGATAGTATCTTCCTGCTGGTGATTTGTGAAAGGAACAACAATTCTAGTTTTCTAATTCAGAGATATGAAAACAATACAGTCTTGTAGGAAATCAATGAAACAGCACCAGAGAGCATTTCTTGCCCTGGAATAATGCATCGAGACAAGAACATCATATTGCCAATAGGACAGCCCTTGATATACTACCTTCAAGATTGATTCCACATACAAGACAAAAAAAAAGGATTACGGTCTTACATAATCTAGAAAAGAAGAAATCTCCAACTACAGAAAACCAGAACAATAAATATGATAAAACACCAGCCAAAAGATTTGCAGTTTACAAAAGTGCAAACACAGTAATTTAAATTTAATTATTGAACATTAAAATAGGAATAGGTAAGCAAACTATACTACAACATTGCCAAAGCATTTCAAGACTAGTTAATAATAAGACAAAAAGGCATAATAGTCAGATAAAATATAAACTCACAATATACTCCCCGATAAATAAAATTGCAAACGAACATAGAATCTTAAAACTAAGATCCCAAGACACACTAGAAATACAAGGAAAAGCAAAAACATATAAAACTTATTAAATTAAATAATTAATAAAACTTTATACATCACATTTATTTTAGATTGAGCGGAGATTTAATTAAAAGAAATTTATTTACCCTGGAAAGAATAAGAAATAATTTATCTTACGGTAAAACAGAGTTCACATAGTTTTTCAAGGAGTGTGCACTTTTATTTTTAAGTTCCACTTTTCAGGTGTTCCATTTCTTTACAATGGCAAGGGTAGAGGCATATTTTGGGAACCTTCCTACTTCAGATTTTCATGGCACGACAAAAGAACAGTTTGGACCTAGGAGTCCATCCTTAGCAAGTTAGCATGGCATGTAGTAGGTCGGCATATGTATAGCAATGAGTTTTGACATCTTTGAGGAACAAAATCTTTTATTAACATCAAATTTTAAAAACAAATTAAATGTCTGAACTGCCAACACAGTACAAATCTCAGTAAGCTAATGTAACTGCGAATAGTGAAATTATAAGATGCTGAATGAATCACAGAGAAACTGAATTAGCTTAGTCAAGCCAAGAATAATCTCTCCTCCTTAATGTCCAAAATTCTTGGAGTTCTTTATATCCTCTCCAATCTTCCATGTAAATTTTCTTGTTGTTCAATTCTAAGCCTTAGGCCAGGGCAAATCTTAATCTCCCGCTCAAACTTAATTAAGAATTCTAACCAGGAATTAACTTTTAATAAAAAAACAACAACACAAAATTAAATCTCTCCTAAAATGATTAAAATACAAGAAACAGGAAGGCAATTAAAAAGTTTGCTTGCTTTTAATTAATTTGATAAAAAAAAAAAAAAAGTAAAAACGAGTGGTAAAAGAATGACATATTTTAAACATAAATGAGTATGTGTGTTAATACACATAGTCTTATAAACAATTTTTAAATGGTTTTAAACTTTTTTATTAAAAATTTAATAAAACTAAAAGTTAGTTTTATTTTTGTAAAGCGACTTTTGAATCAGATCAATTATCTGGCTCAATACTTATACCCAAAAATCCTCACAAATCTCTTTAAAGAAATAAATTTAGGAATTACATTATTTAACAAATATTTTCTTTAAAATGTTATGTCTAATGTTATTTTGACAACTTTCAACTTATTCTTCATCCATTTGTTAATGACATCAAGATGCTTTTTTAAATCCATATTGTCTATAAAATTATTCATAAATCTTTTTAAATAACCAATAATTTTTTCCATGTTATGTAATTATCCATACTATTTTACTTTATAAAATTGTCCATAAATTATTTTAAATAATTAATAAATTTTTCCATATTATAATTGTAATTATCTATATATTATTTTTTATTTTAAATCCTTATTAAAACAAAATCAATTCAATTGGAATATCCACACTTATACATATATATTCTTCCTAAAAAAATAATATTATAAACATCCAAGTTAATGGTAAATCATAGAATTTAATATATCAACTACATAGTTTCTCACTTGAACTATAAGTGTTTGCTTAAATTTAATAGAAATCTTAGAAATGGTTTCACCCTATTTAATATCTCTTGTTATTATCAGTGTTAAATTTGTTGTTATTTTAACCTTAGTAAAGATATTTTAGTATAGATTAATAAAGTAATAATATAACTTACGTTGGTGTTAATTATTAAATATTGTTTATTGAAATTCTTAAAAAAATCTGCCATGATTGCCAGCCGATAAATAAACTGCTGACTCTGTACCAGAAATACAATCTTCCATCTATTTTAAATAGGTTGTTTAATGTTTGGTTAAAAAAACGGGGGGGGGGGGGATCAACCAGTGAACTCTAAATACGAGTTTTGGCACATTAAATAAATGAAAGCTGGTTTCCTTTTTTTTTTTGCGAGTAGAATTGAATTGTTTAAATCAGTGGTCTTCAACCTTTTCACACTTGCGGCCCGGCAAAAATAAGGATAAGATTTTGCAGACTGGCAGAAGTTTACAGATAAATTTTCTTAAAGATGTAACCTGCTTAGCCTTAGATAAGCATAATTGTTATAACTGACCAAAACAGCACACTAGTTATTGTATATTGTAATGGTGTTGCTTACCTTCACATGCTGAACACAGAAAACAGTACAATAATAATCATTCTCATTAATGTGCTTGCATTTCTATGTTTATTATTTCATTGTTAAAACATTCAAGAATAACATGTTATTCACCTGAATGTTGGGAAATATCATAGCTAGTGACATGGCAATGATCATGATAAATGTAATATCTGTATTTAATGTTAAATATACAAGATGGTTATATATATATGGAGGTTGTTTTTTGATAGTAGTAAGGGCAAAATAGAAATCGCATAATTAATCACCGTACAGTCAAAAAAAAATTTGCCGTATTTTAAATCTGAAAAAATAAAACGAAACGTGTAAAAGTCTGAAGTTTTGATGTTATTGTAATTTTTTTGTGTGTGTGCTGGTGTGTTGAAAGGATCAAAAAATGTAATTAATAGGAAAAGTTTTTTTTAAAAAAATGGTAAAATAGATATCGCGTAATAGAAATAAAGCCAAAAAAAAAAAAAAAATCGCAAAGTTATTTTTTGTTTGTTTTTATTTTTAAAAAAAGGTTAACAGAAATTGGTTTTAAAAATAAAAGTTTTAGTATATTAGCAGTATACAAATAAAACCAAAAAATATCGCCTTATAGGCCAAAAAAAAAGTGGGCGTATTTTTAAACAAAAAAAAAAAAAGAAAATAAAACTTGAAAAAGTCAAAAGTTTTGATCTTGTTTTAACACATAAACAATGCCGACAAGCGGCCGTGATTGGCTATCAAAAGACAACTGGCGTTTGTATAATAAAAAACCTTTTTTTTTTAATTTTGAAATTTTTTAGAAAAATAATAAATTTAATTCTATCTCTCCATAAACATCTGTGATAAATAGAAAAACAAATTAATTTGTGTATGATTAGATTTCGTTTTTGTTCTGTTTCATATTTTTTAACAGGGTAAAAATGTGTTGAAAAAATAAATAAAAACTGTTTATATTAATTAAAAGTTTAAAATCTTATTATTTTGTTATTACTAACTTTCTTGCCAATCTAGCGCGGCCCAGCAGAAAACATCTGCGACCCGGTGCTGGGCCACGGTCCGGTGGTTGAAGACCACTGGTTTAAAATATGATTAAGTTTCTTAAAATGTTGCAGACAGGTTATAATCTAATGCAATTTGGTAATTGAATAATAAAATCTTATTTGTACCATGAACATTACAATGGCAGCCCAACCCGAGGTTTCAACATTAGCCATGACCTGAGATAAGAGTAAAAGATAAAATAATAAAAGGTTTAAAGACAATTAGGCAAAAATTTGGGAGTTAAACTAACTTGTAAGGTAGCACAATATGGGGGGGGGTGAAACTTTAGCAAATGTATTAATAAAAGATAGATAATAATCAGAAACCAAGCAAAGTGTTCAAATTAAAAAAAAAAAAATTTAAGATAGTCAAAACATGACGGAAAAAAAAATCAAAAACAGTAGACAATCTTATTTGTAAATGGGATGAGACAATAAATTTTGCATCCCAAGAATGCCCAAAAGTTACAATATGGATTGATAATGTAGAAATCTGAGCTTCATTTGACTCAGGCATTCAAATATCAGTCATGTCTAATGTATACACGCATGGTGCTACTATTTTGAAAAGTTTTTCCATGTCCTGATTACTTTTGCAATCAAAAAGTTGAGAATCACAGCATTTTAAAAGGATAAAATGATTTTGATCAAAATGTTTATAACAGTGTTTTTTAATCCAAATAATCTACAATAATTAGGTGAAAATTATATGAGTTTAAAAAAGTAGTAATGAACTTTGCTTACAAAAGTATCGTTAGAAAGAAAGTTTTGTTAAGGAGGATATACATAAAGAAATTCCTAAAAATTTAGAATGGACATTTGGAAAAATAGATGAATTGTTTTATGATAGTTAGATTAATATGAGTACTAATAAATAGCACTTGGAGACTTAGTTAGAATTTAATCTATGGTAAACAGATGCTTCTAACAATGGAGATTACTGCTTACTTTTAAAATCAATAGACATTCTATGAAAGTAATTAAAAGTATTATAATTCCTGAGAAAAATATAACTTTGACCACTTCGTTTGTTTAAGATAAAATAATATCAATATAGTTAGAGAATAGTGATATAAAAACAATTCCTGGAGGTGTCATGAATAAAGGACAGATGTGGAATAAATGTTTCAATTGCTTTTCAGTATGGTACTGGTTGGCCTTCTCAAAAGTAAATTGGAAATTAATTTGAATTGCCTTTATTTCATAGTTATGAACCCTTGGAAAATTTAAATTTCTCATTTAAAGTCATATAATATTTGGAATCCTAGACTTGCAATATGGCATATTAACTATTAAAAAAATAATTAAGTGGTGCATTGCTTGTAATTTCATAAGAAGTTTGAGCACTGCAAGTGAGTGATAAGGTGAGACAATATTCATGGCCCTTGAGATTCAGAATCTATCACTTTTAGCACTATAACAATACAGAATTTTAAAGCAATAAAGGATAATGCTATTGTATGTGAATAATAAGTAATTATATAATCATTTTTCCGGAAACTCATATGATGATTGAGCACAAAAATGATAATTTGTGCACCAAACTGAATTCTACTTATACATTTCTCAACTTCTAAATATTAGTGTAGCAGAGATTGAAGAATTAAACTTCTGAGAATCAATTCAGAAGTCTTAAATTTTGAGCCTTCTACTCTACCTCTATGCTAAGCAATCATTATAGTGAAGTATTCTTACAAAGTCCAAGCATGAGTGTTGTGAGGTGTGCTATATTTTTACTTAAACTACATAAATAAAAATAGTAATGGTTTAGTTTTTTTACAAATTAGAAAATATCCCAGAAAGTACAAAATTATCTTTGGAAATTGTTTTGTACTAAAATAAAGCCACAGCAATACATATAGAATTATGTAAATCTCAAAAAGTTAACTACCTGACATTACAGCTTGTACATGTAGATTATAACAATTTTTTTTTTATGTGTCAAAGCATCGACCAGGAAGCGAACCCTGGGACAACTGCTTATAAGGCAGCCATGCTAACCACTTGGCCACCAATGCTTGACTAGATTATAACAATTTGTTACATAATGTTTGGTATTTCACCAGTAAACATTTCATGATCACCATTCTTTATACTTACACAAGCTGTTTACACAGAAGCAAAACTCTCCATACAGTAGCATTACTCAGTGCAAGCCAGACCTTCCTGCATCCATTGATTACTCTGACTTGCATTGAGTGGTCCTACTATATGGAGTCTTGTCTCTGTATGTGGTATTTCATATAACAGCGTTATGTTTTCATTTTATTAGAAGCAGTAATTCAATTTATAATACACCAGAGCCACTGTTTACTAAGCTAAAAACATTCAATAGACACTAATTGATTGTATCTTTATTCATATCCTCATAATAATTTTGGCTATTGGCCATATGTAATGACAAGTAGAGCTTGCATTAAGTTATTCACCAATCACATTCACTCATAAATAATATCCAGACCAATAAATTGAGAATTTAAAAACTCTGTTTTGGATGAAAGCTATTTTCCTTTTAACAAATGAAATAACATTAATCAAATATTCTTAGATTTGTGAATTTTTCAGATTCCAAAAAATAAGTCTTTCGTCCTATCTCCACAATCTTTGATAAATTGGATACAAGCCACTTACCACTAACTGCAATTAAGTATTAATATATAGATTTTTTTTAAAAATTTCCTTGTGAAATATGTTGTTGGTGATGAAGTTCTCTTCATGGAACTGATAAAGTAGGTATTTGAATCTGTAATGTTTATATGATTTTTATGGATTTCAATCATGTCATGGTTAATTATTTTAGTTATTGTGCCTAAATGTCAACATTAATAAGTATTCCAATGAGAAATAGTTATAATCAGAAAACATATACTTCAACATTTGTGGAAGTAAAACTAATTTTGATCATTATTGTACTTTTTTACATCAATATTGTTAAGAAAATAATATTTTTTTTACTGATTTACTTTTTTTTTTTTTGTTAAATACAATTGAAGGCTACTGATCAGAAAAAATATCAAGCAGAAAGAGAAGCTTATGTGTACTAGTACAAAACATTTATTCTTTTTTAAGTCAGTTTCAATCCTGGATTAGAAAAGGTCTGCTTGTATTTTTTGTTTTGCTTCAATAGTTCTGTTCTGGACTGATGTTGCCTTGCTATAAATCCTTATTCACTCTGTTTTGTAATGTTTACTAATTTATTTTTAGTGATAACAAATTTGTTTTTAATTTTAATTTTTGTATATAGATTGCAAGATAATCGGAGAATAAGTGTAACACATCACTTACTACAATAGGAATTTTTTTGTTTGTCAAAATGAAAGGTACATTTTAATTTATTTTGAAAATTTATTGTTTACATTTCAAATATAATATTTATTGAAATTATGTTTTTATAAATAAATATAAAATATATTTTATTTATATAATTATTAATGTGTTTCTTTCTAAACATTAAAAAATTCACAATATTCAGGAAGACAAACTCTCCAAACAATAGTTCCACTCAGTACAAGCTTTAGTAATCAATGAATGCAAGTTTATGCATAAAATCCCCATCTAGTGCCTACTCATCCAATATCCCCAAACTAGTTTCTGGCTTGTAGCCTTTGTCAGTGAGCAGCTTTGGATCTGAGATCACTACACTTAGATCTAAGGATATAATGCAACTCTTTAGTAGCTATCTTTTTCATATTTATTTAACTATAAAGCTAGGAGTTCAAGATGAAAACACATTAATGTCTTCAATCCAAGCTCATTTGCATGTATAGTCTTATGGTTACATTAATGTGTTTTCATCTTGAACTTCTAGCTTTATAGTTAACTAAATATGTAAAAGTGGCTACTGGGGGTTGCATTAGATTCTTAGATCTAGATGCAGTGTTCTCAGATCCAAAGATCCTCACTGATGAAAGCTATAAGCTGGAAACTAGTTTGGAGATACTGGATGAGTAGGCACTAGATGAGGATTTTATGCACAAACCCTCCTGTGTCCAGTGATTACTAAAGCTTGCACTTGGGGGCATTACTGTCTGAAGAGTTTGCTATTGCTAAAGTTTGTGTAGGCATAGGAAATGGTGATCATGTGATGATGAGTAGGCACTAGATGAGGATTTCATGCACAAACTTCTCCATCCAGTGATTACTAAAGCTTGCACTGGGTGGCATTACTGTCTGAAGAGTTGGTAAAGAAACTAACAGTATTTTCATATAATAAATATGATGTAACTAGAATAGTATGGAAGGGAGTTGCAGTAGCAGGGTTAACATATAGTAATGATGCATTATGTGTTAGTAAAAGGGTTTTAGATTATTTAGAGAAAGTACAAAGGGAAGTAGGAAGACATGCATTAGATGCAGAGATGTGGACAGCAAAGGAGGCAATTCAAGGAGAAATGGGGTGGTCAAGATTTTATATGAGAGATGCAAAAGGTAAAATGAAAATGTTTGGTAGGTTGCAGTTTATGGCTAGTAAAAGAATAGCAAAAATAGTGTTCAATTGGGTTATGAGTAAAGGGCAGGTAACAAGATGGGTGAGAAAGGTAATGCGGTATGCGAAAGATTTGGATAAAGAATTTATATCAGTATACTTGTATAAAAGGTGGGATGATTGTGTTAGGAGGATTGTTGAGTGTTATAGTGGTAAGGATTGGGATAAAAGAATAGATGCATTAATATATTCTTTAAAAAATCCAATGTTTTTGAAGCTAATATATCATCATATTTTAAATCTACATCCGATATTTTATTTTAATGGTTCTGCATCATCATTTTTAAGGTTACAACTCTTTTGACTTCAATAAATTGGATATCTTTATCCAAATCTAAATGATTAGAGAAAATGAATATTAAAAGTTGTCATCTCAATCATTGTCATCAAATAAAAGAGTGGATGTTGATATAATTTCTCAGGTTCAAATGTTATTTTCAGTTCATCCAAAAAAAGTTGTAAAATAACCACAATCAGTGACGGTCTAACTTCATTGCAGTTTTAATCCACCAATTACTTTTAAACTTTTTTGTTTTTGTTGAATTTCTACTTTCAGATCAGTTACACTTTTAATATTATTCTGCCAAGCAGAAAATGCAATATATTTTCTTTTAATCAAATTAATCAGAACATCAGTCATAATTTCTTGCTTTTGATAATATGATGATCCTGGATATCCAAAATAGCAATTTTAGTGATTAACAGATGTTGAAATTTAACATGTAAAATAGATACTTCTAAAGAATAAATACAATTTTCTTGAAAATATGTTTGGAATAACACTCATTTTTAAATATATCTATCTTTCTAACCTTGGAATATCCTAATCTATTATCTGTCCAATCTAAGCTTGTAAGTGCTTGCTTAAATGTGAACTTTTCTGACTCCTAACTATAATATAATATAACAAATGTTATTGTTTTGAGTATACATGCACCCATAATACTTTATAGTGGTTTTTCTGCCTAATCATAATCTATATGTTGTATAAAAATTTCTATAATAACATTATACTTGAAATTACAGCACCATTACCATTATTTATTTTCAATAACTTTTGGCTAAAATCTACAATTTGTAGCAATATGCTCAATAAAAGTCTCAAAGAATAAAAATCCGATTTTTTTTTTTTAAAATAATATTGTTGTAATAATGTTATCCAACAAGAAATAAAAGCTTTCCTTCTTGGATTTCTGGGAATCTAGGGTTGGAGCATAGGCACTAACAAAATAAGCAATCGTACTTTGCAGAAAGCGTTTTAATAAATATTAAAAACATTCAAATGTTTGTTCAAAACAGCTTGGCTTTTTAATTTCCATAGCATAGCTCTAAAAGGAATGCTAAAATAAATTATCTTTAGGCTATAGGAAGCGCTAGCAACAATGAAGGCAAATGTCCTTTATTTTTAGTACCTTTTTATTTAAATATGTAAGTATCTTCAGATTAAGAATTTATCTGGAATAATAGAATGTACATGGGTGTGTGTTTGATTGTGGAAAATAAGAGTAGTTATAATAAACACAGCACAAAATTACTTTTTTTTTAAAAAAAAAAATCTTTAATTACAAGGAAAAAAGAAAATACATTTCCATTTTTTTTCCTTCCTCCAGTTAAATTCATTAATAATTATGCAACTATGTTGATACCCGTTTGTTCGCCCCCAAACAATAAACAATTCTCACATGACATTATCCAGATGTGTGCACGTACACAAATATTATTTCTTATACTAATATTGAAATGTTAAGACCTGTAAACTTATATACTTGTTTATTTTATACACGCACAAACTTGAGTATTTGTACATATAATTTTTGTAGGATTCTATGAATTTATTTTTTGAATCTTTTTATCAGTTAGATAGTAATCTGATAATCGTGGTATTTTACCATGCAGAGTAATTTAAGTAGGAAGATAGTATGAAAATGATTGTTTTTATATAAGCTTTTTCAAACTCTATATGTTTTATGATATATAGATTTTTTTCATGTTTCTTTTGTAATTTACAAAGAAGCAGCCAATCAACATTGTAAAGAGGCTTATCATGAGATTTAAAAAGATGTAAAATACTGATAATGTATTAACCTGCCAAGTCCACGATCTGGGTTCGAATCCCTGATTTTTTTTCAGGTAACAAGTTGTTGTTTTTTTTTTTTCATATGTCATAGCATCGACCGAGACGCGAACCCACAACCGTCTGCAACCAACTACTTGCTTGCAAGACTGTTGCGATAACATCTCTGCTAATAACGCTTGACAGGTAACAAGTTTATTGCCAGTGAAGCTATCCATCCAGTTAGTCTATAATAATTATCTATCTTTCTTAACTAGAGGCTAAAACAATTACAGAACAATAGAGTAAGTGATAAGGTAGGTAAATAATGTCTTCTCCCATTCAATTTATGTTAAAGGGGTTTTGGAAAGATCTTAGTCCAATTTTGACCTCTTGAAAGAATGTTTAAACTTTTATATTTAATATTTATATAATTTCCATATGTAAATTATTGGCATATTGTTTTGACATATATAACTGTAAGTGTACTTTTTATCTTCTATGGTTTAGTGCATTAGTAGAACTGTGGACTATGCAGAATATTATCTATGAATAGTGTTTCCAGATATGTCACTTCCAGTTTTCAAATTTCTTATGAACTAGTAAGCAATAAATTATTTTATTTGTTTCTTGGTTTTTTTACAGGAATTGTGTATAAAAATAATTTTTTTGTCTCTATAATATAATACCTAGGCAAAATATATTAATCTTTTGCCTATGACATTTTTTTATCAGTGCAATTTGGCTGACCAAGGAAATTTTAAAATATATAGATACTGACTTTATTTCAGAATGATACAACTAAACAAATATATGTGCCAAGGATTAAAACTTTGTGGTTTATGAAAAAATCAAATCATATTCTTGTTAGCATAAATATTTTGAAAGTTAATGCTAAAAACTATAATGCAAAAAAAGAAAGACAATAGCCATAAACTAATTTGGAATGCTACTATCAGACTATTACTTGGAATCCATTGGTTACTAAAAGATTATAGACAAATGCTTTATTACTTGGAGTTCAAAAGTAGTTCAATCACTGTAAATGACAGAGCTGGGCCACAATTCATATATTTTGAGCTCTAAAGTAATGCAATTTTACCACTGCAATTAACCAAAAAAAGATTACTAAATTAAACAGTTAGAGTCTGCTAGTCTATTCCTCCACTAAACTATGCAAGTCAAAATAATTGACTAGTTCATTGCATGGGAGTTCAAGAAATTTGAGTTATAGAAGTGTGCAATTTATGGACCTTAAACTTTACAGTTCATCACCCTACCATGTCACTAAAATACACAGACCCATTGATTACTAATTCTTGCTTAAATAACTTTGTAATATAAGAATATGAATTGCAGATGAAAACAGATAAAATGTAAATTAGAAGAATAAATTATCATAAACTTACCCTGACACATTTTAATATCTACATATATAGACCATAACATCTAAGATTTAAAATTTTCAACTGTTCTACCTATGTTATAAAGTTCAAATTAAACAGACCAAACTTGTAAAACAATTTATATCTGGCACTAAGCTTTTAAATAGAGAGTAACTGAGAACAATGGAAACCATGGAAGCAAATCTAAACAAGCTGAGATACTATATCACATCGATCAATTTTATATATGCAATTTGCATAAAAAAATCTAAAGATAGTGTTGTTAAATCTATAGACTAGAAATGGCACACCCACATAATAATTGTTACTGAATGTGATTTATGGATTTGTTTGATAGCTCACCTTCAATCTTTTGGTGTGTTTTTTTTTTTTGTTTCTCTTTTTATTTCTGAAGTTAGAATAGACATAATCATTTTAAACTGACTTCTGAAGATGATATATATGTGTATATAATATTTTCAGGTCATTGGTTACATTAGTAATTACAATTAGTATTATAACATCAAAATTTTAACTACATATAACCTGCCATTAATTTGATAGTAAAAGTAGTTCAATATTTTCTAATAAATATAGTTGCAACAGTAACTTTCATGTTATTTTACCATCTTTTCTTTTACATTCCATACAGCGAATATGTGATATCAACTAAAATGTTGGTACACACCTGAAAATGAAAACAATATTCTGAAACAGATATTACTGTCCTTCTATCTGTTTCACCTTTATGTCTCCATAGACACATCTATGCCGGTTTTAAACACTCTTTAGTACACGTGTATATGTATCCACTCAGTGTTATATGCCTTTACACAGCTGTATATATATGTTTACACAGTTGTATATATCCACACAGCGATATATTCATTTATACAGTTATATATATGGTCACAGTTTTATATGCATTCAAACGATTATATGTTTATTGTCACACATACAAGCACCTGTAAATGATAATGATATTAAATTTTGTATAGACATATGGCAGCATTTATATAAATAATATATTGTATAAGGGTTATTTTGTTTAGAAAATGTGGCTAAATATTCTTTAACAAGTTTGGTTTAGGTAAATTATAAATCACATGCGAAATTCACAGATTGGTAATAAGACTTTAGAATAATTCGCAGGTGGGATCAGATAGTCCCTAGGTTATTGACATTGTTCTAGAGCTCATTCATTACGATTGTAATGAATTTCTTTTCCCAGATCAAACCAGTAAAAGTTTGGGCAACAAGATAAAAAAAAGATAAGAATCAAAAGAGACCTAAGGCTAAAACTTAGAAGAAGTTGGAATTGTGTTTTAAAATAGATAGTCGCTGGCTTTTGATCTAGGGAATATAAATATTGCAGATTTTTTTTGAAAGGACACTCTTTAGCTTTTTTTTTCTGAAAATTGTTGTGGAGACCAGAATCCAAAATGATCGAGTAAAATAATATATTTACTGGCTCTTAAGCCAGATGCTACTCTCAATTCCTCTAAACATTCCTTTGAATAGACTTTCCAGCAACCTGCATGGAAAATATGAAGAAATTTAACCTATCTGAAAGGCCACTGAAGATTATGATGCTGTCAGATGCCCTATTCCAACCACTATCATTGATATACGCTTCAAGTCCACTCAAGGAGGCAGAGAGAGATGGTAATCATTTTTAAAAAGAAGCTGCGGTATGAACTTTAATCTATAAATTCTTATAACACTTTAAAAAAAACGTCCTATCTAAATTATAAAAACTCTTTCAATTTTACCCTCTTATAAAAAGAAACTATCAGCCTGTGTAACTTTATCTATAATGTAAAAGAAAAAAAGCTCACTTACTTTAATTTTATAAACTGCTGAAATCTTTTATGAATTAAAAGATTTCATATTTTTTTTTATACTCGTTAAATGTTCGAAATTTATTCTCTTCAATCCCTACAAACTAACGGTCTTGCCAAATTTCAGTAATTTTAATATTTTGTTTAAATGCATTTTGTTATGTTTAATATGTGATAATATGCTCAGATTTCGAAACAGTGAAACTAAGTAAGTAATTTATAAAGGAGATAATTGTAATCTTCACTTAGACATTTTAAAAGCCTTGTTTATTTTATTAAATCATTGTTTCGAAATTATAATATTGGTAATAAACGAATGCGCTAACCACTCGTTGTTATCATAGTTATATATATATTGTAAAATCGTATTTTTTTAAAGATTTGCTTAACCGATCTTATATTATAACCTTTAATATTTATTAGTTGGAAGGGGATATATATATATTGTCTAGAGATGATAAAGTATATTTGCTAATGTTTGTATTAAGACCATCGAATATACTTTCCCTCCTTAATTAAGAATCTTTATATGCAGATTCAGGATCTTAACTAGATTATTTTTATGTAGTTTAAGCCCATTTTATTAGCATACTTATAATGCTAATTTTAAGAACTGTTTTGAATTAGCTTGACAGATAAAAGCTATCTGTTTTAGGCGCAATTAATTATATGCATACTTATTGCTTTTTATATATATATTGCATGCATTGCGGGTGTGTTTTTATATAGTACACTTATATGTGTTACGTTTTGCTGCCTCTGACAAGGGTTCACGGTAACAAACCGCCCCTTTATTTAGTTCGGGTTATGGCTATCTTCATTAGAACTGGGGGCGTGAGGACCCAGATTTTTCCATAAAGCCAATCCGACTTCCTGAACTTTATGTTCATATATCAATAGCAGTAAACTGTCGGTCTCAGAGCAAACCGAGCATTTGATGCTGAAACTCTTGAAGAATCACACACTCGCACTGCAAGTTTATTTCTTTAATATTTTATATAGCGCATATATGTGGACCTAATGGTAACCAGTTCTTTTTCCCATATTAATTAATCATTCAGCTTTAGACTGGAGTTTGAATCTGGGTTATCAGTTTGAATCTGCATGATTCTGAGTTTATTTAGTTGCTCAGTTAATTTATATATATATAACAGTCTTTAAAACTGGCTGTACTCATCATCATCTCTACTAAAGTATCAACTTCTAACTTAAGCAAGTCAAGTTCATAAGATGAGCATATTAAATAATTAGGCATGACCTCTATAACACACACACACACATGTATTGTAATATGTTTAAAAGGGAACAGATGTACTTGATAACAGTCCCAACTATTGTAACATGCTTGCCTGTATTGAATACCTTGTGAAGATTATACAATCCCTGCCATTATGATATTTTGTGTTAGATCATTTGTTATTGTTTTAATAAATCCTTTTAAATATCATCATCATTATCAACCATTATCAATCCACTGCAGGATGAAGGTCTCTCCAAGTTCAATCCATCTTCTCCGATCTTTAGCTTCTCTTCTCCACATCACCCCTACACATTTTCTTATTTCATCCATCCATCCTACATGTGGTCTCCTTCTGGGTCTTTTACAATCTCTTGGAATCCAGTTTAAACCTTTTAAATATAAACTGTTGTATATCTTTCTTGCTCAGACTCTAGATCAAACCAAACCACAGTATCTTATCCAATCCATAGTATTTTATCCAATCCACAGTATATTATTAAATGTCACAGTTCATACTCCAATTTCTTAATGAGTTTATATGCTGTATGTGTATGTCTGGTAGTTAAGATTAATAGAGTGTTAAGTGTTATATATATATCACTTATTTAGTAAGGTTAGTAATGACCTTAAGTCTCGTGTTTCTCCCTGTTCTATGTCGGCTCGCGGTTAAATGAGAACTGAGTGTAGCCCCAGGAATGTCACTCATAAGGTGTTAAATTTGGAGTACTGGCAGATGAGTTGGAGTTTGGTCGGATTAGAGGTCTCAACCACCTCACTACGGTCAGCTTTGGTATATTTTGCTTGGGCTCTGAATTTTGTTGCATGAGTGTACAAATCTGACTGTTACAATTCATATCACTCAATCACAAAAAAAATTTTTTTAACAAACTGTAAGTTATATTATGTTACATACTGTGATATTGTATTTAAAAATCTTTGGTCATCAGTCCACAATTATAACAATATTTTTATTTAAATACCATGAATGCAATTTACTTATTGTTAGCGTTTGATTGTTTATGTTAGCATTATTTATTATAGTCTAATTATATTGACTCTTTAACATTCAGGCTACTTTAACACTATTTTTTTTTTGCATAAGCAACCTTGTGCACATAAATATCTAAAAGGTATAATAAACAATTAATCAGTGCATATGTACGGAATGAAGAGAAGTAATATTAAATCTTCGGGGCACTATCTACTTTTTTTTCCAGCAATATACAAAATAAAATTGAAAATATTATTAGTGACACACTGGAGATTAATTTGAGAGATTGACATAATTATTAGTCATGTTATCAGATTCATTTTTGGCAACACTTTTTTGCAACACAAGTTTTTATGTTAATTGATCTGTATTTTGCATAATCATTTCAATAATCTGATGTAATTTTTCCAAATGCAATTTTTGCTCTTCACTAGTGGCTAATATGATTTTATAACTTTAGTGGCTGTTATCTAACTCTAAATTCATATTGATAATTTTGTTCCTTGTTCACTAGAAAAGTCAAAATTTTCTTCATCTTATATTGACAAATTCATCTTAAATGAAAATTACAAACAAAAACAATAGAGATTATCAGTCATAGGCCTTTTCAAATGAAAACTACAAACAAAAGAATAACTATATGAATATATATAAATTACCCACAACTTTTATATCCCAGGTCATCAATTTTATGAGAACTTCCTTTAATGCTAAGGTCAATTGACAATTGTCTTTGAATCATGAATAATTTCAATGTATAAATATATTTGTTAATTTTGTTTGTAATTTTATGTGAGAAGGTCTATTTGTCTAACAGATGAAACCATGATTAAGAAATGAAGAAAGTTGTGTAAATTTTGAATGAGTAATATTTTCATTTTAGTCCTACTTTCTTTATATTTTCAAATATAACATTAGCTTAGTGTATATTTATATATAATCCTGAAGTACCTTTTTTAAAAAAAAAACATTCAACATTAAGACAAACAAGTGAACAAGTGTTTCTTTTACTAGTGCATAGTTATAAAGGTAAGAGATTTATAAAAAATAAAAATAAAAAAAAAACATTCACAACTATACATCTCCAAAAAAAGAAAGAAATATCAGTTAAAATTAATATGGAATCAAAAAAGAAATTCATAGTCAAAACATTAAAGATATATTACTGACATTCCTGAACACAACATGCTTAGCAAGAGAAAGGATTTAAAATATCTCTATCTGAAAAACCACCCTCCTTCCCCTGACCAATGGTTTCATGCTTTTGGCACTCCTCAGAAAGACGCTAGGATAGCTTCAGACACTAGATCTAAAAACATCAACCCAAAGCCAGCATTTATCTAAGAGTTGGCTATTGAGTAGAAAATCTGAATTTTTCAGACACCTAAATGTCTTCAAACCCAGCTATCTAACTCAAACTAAAACTTCCATAATGCAATGGATAGATATGCATTAAATCAAAAGTTCTGGTGATAAAGGATTAGTATATCAAAAGGAAATAAATAAAGCACAAATAAAATTGAAAGGATTGTAATTAAGTGATTTGAAAAATTGATTACTAACAGTGAACATTGGTTAGATGTAGAAACCTGCTTTTTTTTTTTTTTATGTGTCAAAGCATCGGCCGGGAACCGAACCCGGGATAACTGCTTGTAAGGCGGCTGTGCTGACCACTCGGCCACCAATGTTTGACTAGAAACTTACTTTTGATTAAAGAATACATATAATAATATAATAGTTTACTGGGGTTTTTTATGACGTTAGAGTACCGGAAGTGACAATAGCGAGTCGCGATTCATGGGTCTTGGGCTTTAAATTCGCCCTTTATCATTGTACTAAACTCACCTTAATATATTTATTTATATAAAAGCATAGATGTTTGACTACCTTTTTTCCTTATAAATAAATATATATTAACATGATCATAGAATTCCTTTATACGGTATTCTTGATATATCTATAATACTTTGTAAAAGTTATGCAACGGTAACTTGTACAATATATATTGTTTTTAATAAATGCATGCACAGACATTAAGTACAGATAACCATAAGTATAGTGTACAAATAATTTAGCGTGGAAGAGAATTGTAGAAATTACTAGAATTGAAGTAAAAAATGCAGAGAGAATTTTTTGGAATTAATTATGTGTTATAAAGCTGTAACAAATTTACCTGTATCTTCGAGATTTCCTTCACACCTGTTGAAATAATCTTGTTAATAAATTCAAAAAGATCTGACATTTCAGCATCGAAATTTTATAAGCAAGAAAAGAAAATAATAAAATACAAGTAAATCCTTGGCCATAATATAGCAGTTAATTGTCATACCAAAACCCTGTTCCACCCAAATAGTTAGACAGGATCATCTTTAACTATGCCTTCCCTACCCTTTTCTTTGTAATACTAACGTAGAAGTCAGAGAATTATCGCAGGTGTAGAATCGATTCAAGGAACGTAAATTCCCTACAATATTTTAACTACACCCTTTACAATAAGAATCGACTCTTCCGCTGATGAGACACAAAACTGGTTCTTTAAATGATGCTCTATGAGTGTCAAATATTTCTGAATTAAACCCTGCAGGTGAACAACTTTGAGAGGGAAGAAAAGAAAAAGCCAATAAACAGTAAGATTGAGTATTTTAAACGAAGTAAACATTAATATAGCTGATGGGGGAGGGGGGATAAGAAGATCATTTGCAATTTGAAAACAACGATGTTTTACTAAATGATTGTAATAAATCTTAGAATTATGGTTTAAATACAAAAAAAAAAATGAAATCCAGTATTAAAAAATTATACAGACACTTGTACTCAATCTTATTTTGGAGAACTCCCACATGCATATATAAACATCATTATTAATTTGATAAAAGACTGCTACTATCACGCACTATTTTTCCTCTGTTCTTTACAAACGTGGCTACGAGTTTTTTTTAATAATATATATTTCTACTTTTTGGTCCTCCCTTCTTCTATATTCCCATATGTCATATCCATATAATCTTCTATCTTTTAATATATGTTCAATCCACTTCCTTTATATATATATCAATAAATAATATTTCTGCCGTATTAAGTGATTTGGCCAAAAGCTGGTTGGGATTATTAGGCAATAAAATGATGCGATAAAACAATAGCATTTGCTCAATATCAGAGTTTGAAGAACATAATATTCGACCAATTTAAAGTGTGAAATTTCATCAAGAACTTTAACAATACTGTTTGTTATTGCAGAGATTTATAGAAATATTTACTCTTGTCCTTCCAACTCATCTATTTTGCACTTCTACAAATCTCTAGAAAATCATTTTCTCATATATTCGACAACTTTAAAATGTGAAATTTCATCAAGAACTTTAACAATATTGTTTATTGTCGGAGAGATTTACAGAAATATTCACTCTTATTCTTCCAACTCATCTATTCTGCACTTCTCCAAATCTCTAGAAAATTATTCTCTCATTTCCTCATTCCTTAACATGCAGTTTCACATAAAAAAAAAAAATTAAAATACTAATCATTTTCTTAGTTGCATACTTGTAAACACATTAATCCATAATGGCAAGGTAATCAAGTCATACATCATGTGACTTAATTTAGTAAGCTTGTTCTACAAATGTTATATAATGAGACATGTCTGAATATCCTAGCTCCTCACTGGTGAGAAATGTTATATAATGAGACATGTCTGAATGTCCTAGCTCCTCACTGGTGACAGCCACAGCTAGAAACTGGTCTGAGGATAGGGATATTCGGAAAAGCTTGGTTAAGAGCTATTAATGCTCATTACATAATATTAATCCATCATATCATAATATAGACATTGAGTCCAATCTATGAGCTTTGGAAAAATTTTAATGTCATTCGTAACTTAATTTTTTTTTTTTTTGGCCAACCCCAAATCAACCTAGCTGAATTATGTAGTTATTGGTGGATAGTTCTGTGCTTACTATGAATTGGTCAAATTAATCCTAATATACTATCAAAATGATGAAATATATTTATATAACCTTCATTAATAGCAAAGGTGATGTATCATATTTTCATATATCTGTTTTCATAATTAAACATTACTTTTCAAAAATCCTTATTATGCATAATCATTTCTTTGTAATAAAGCAACAAATTTACTATTTTGAACTGTTCATACTAAAAACATAGACCAATAAAACAAAATGTCTCAGTGTTTATGACTAATATATTTAAAATATTTCCTTGACTGAAGGGTCATATAATCTAAAAAATTGAAGACTGCAATAAGAAGATTACTGTAAACTGAAAGGAGGCGGATTCCTTTCTGAAGCCTTAAACCTAATAATAAGCTAAAAATGTAATAATGAATTCTTATGGTTTTGTTATTGCAGTTATTATTACTATGTGACTATTTATATAATAAATGATGATATACAAGTTCTTCATCAACATGCATCAATAAGTGCAGTAAGTTAATTGGAATTTTATTTTTGAATTTAATACCAAGAAACATCAAGAGTGTCTTCACAGTTCTTCAGATAGTTCTTAATTAGAACATCAGATGAATTCTTATGAAAGCAGAATGGCTGGCTTTATGTATGAATGATTTTTATTATTATAAATTCACAATCATTTCAAAGAAAACTAAATTGTGGAACTTATTCTCGGATAGTGGTGAAGTCACTAGTAAAGGCAGCATGTCACAACTCAGAGAATTTTATGAATCTCCTGACTGCAGACATAGATTGCCATTTGTTGACATTTCTTTAGCTATCTACAATTGCAGACAATTTTTTCAATAAAGTAGGATAACATGAATTGCAATATTTGATATTAAATGAAATGTTGTTAGATTTTATGAGGTTACAAGCAAATATTAGAAGATAACTGATTTTTAAAAATGCACATCATTTAAGGACTTATTATAAATATAAATACTATGGAGTTTGATAATCTATCAGACAAAATGGCAAGATTAGTTATGCAAATTAATAGATGATACCAATTGTAGGTCCTAATTTGATTTCAATGTATTGAAGAAGTATACAAATGTATAAAATGATTTTGATCATGTCAAACATTTTATAATTATCATGGAGACTTTAGTAGAAAAATGGGAGAATGGTTGATAGATGAAAGTGTCATGGGTAAATTAAATTAGGATGATAGAAATAAGAAACAATATATACTTGTGGAATTTACAGAAGGAGACAACTTATTGTGATTTTTTTCTTTGATAAAAATGCTAAAAAGAAATAGACAGGGAAACATTCAAATGAAAATGTAGCAGAATCATTTAATTTTTGAATAACAGAAATAGGTATTTTCAGATTGTGATGTTCTTAAAAGATTCAATATAAGAAGTCATCATCAATTAATGAAATATAAGATATATGTTAATGCAGAAGTTGTAACATAAAAAGAAATATTAAAAAGAAGACAGTATTATCAGTTAACATTTCCTAATCTTTGGAACCACTTAAATGAATTTAAATTAGAATTTAAATTTGAATTTACTAATCATTTTAAAATAATAAAAAATTTTGAAAATAGTTCAAACTTAGATCAATAAGATATACTATTAAGAATAGCAACAAAGATAGTATATATAAAATAGAAGTAATTCATCAAAGGTGAAACAATATTTTTAAAAAATAAAGAAAAATAGAATATATAAATTCTAATAAAATATACAAAAAAGAGTTAATTATGATAAAAGAAGTAAATCAAATAAATTGGCCAAGAATATGAAATTATAGAACAACTTTGTATTGAAGAGAAGATGTAACTATTAATAAAAAGATAAATGTCATCATGAAATATATACAAGATGTTTACAAGAAATTATATAGTAATAAAGCTCAAAAAAGTAGCCATTACAATTAATTCATCTTTTAAATTGCTAAGCATTTTAAATAAAAAGGTGAGACATACAATTAAAGCTGTAAAGTAAGAAAATACTGTAGAAAATGATGGAATTATTATTGATTTTTTTAAAAAAGTAAATAAAGAAATAGAAAAATTATTGACAAGATTATATATCAAATGTTTACATGATGAAGACATATCAGATGATTATAAGAATGCAGTTGCATTTTAAAAAGGTGATGAAGAAACTATTAGGAATTACAGATTTCTCTCTCAGTCTTCTAATAGTTTTTTACCAAGATAATTACAACTTGTCTATAGCAAACTGTACATTCTTACCAATTACAAGAAGGCACTGGATTTAAAATAGTTTTAGCACAATGGTAGTTAAAGAAAGGATTAACATTTATGAATTGCCATTATATTTTGGATTTGTAAGTTATGAAAAAGTATTTAATTCCTTTCCACAGTGGTTAAAGTTTTAAAGCATCAAGATATAGATCTATGATATATTCTGAAAACATCAAATGCAGAAGTGATTGTATTTAAGTGATTATCTTACATGTGATGTTAAGAAGATTAACACCACCAAGAATATATGGCAAGATGATCACATAACTCTAAAATAGTCTACATCTTTTTTATAAGAAATACTTTGTGAATTAAAATAGATTTAATGGAAGAATACCTAAGTTATTTGGAATTTGAAATTGCTGGGTTTTTTTAAATAATGCTTTGGAAATTTTATATAAAAATTAACAAATGAAAGTAAAAAAATAGGACTAATGAATAAAGAAAATAAAGATTTATAATCATGAATTAAAGATATCAACTATTACTACTACAGATGGCAACATAATAGATAAAATTAATCATTAAATTAAATTTGAATGTAGTGTCTTTGGTAAAAATAATGTTATACTGAAAGGAAATCTACCTATGTATTTGAAAGAAAAAATTGTTTATAGATGTGTTTTATCAGTTTTTACTTATGTATCTGATACTTGGATATAAGATATAATCAATATGCTCTTCAGATGCACAATGAAAGGTGGAAAGATATATGTTAGAGATAACAAGAAGGAACCAAACAACAAATACTTGGATGAGAGAATAAACAGATATTACTGATGATATTGAAAGAATTATATGACTGAAGTGGAAATGGACTGGATATATTTCTAGAAAAGAGAATAATAGGTGCTCACTAAAAATATTAAATCAGATCCAATGAGACTGCAAAAGATTTAGAAAGAGATCATATGTAAAGTAGATGACTGAAATAAAAGACTTTGTTGATATGATGTAGAGAAGGAAGACCATACATCATAGGTACTGAATAAAATTAGAAGCATTCTATGATGGATAGATAATGTTTGAAAATCATAATGCTAGCAATGATGACAATTGTCACAATAATTTTAAATATCAGGGGTGGCCAAGATGTCGACCACAAAGCTGACATGAACATTGACAAATTATAGTGGTAAATTCAGAACTGATTTGAAAATAAAAAAAGTAAAAATTCAAAATTGTTCTCCTTTAAAAATAGTTAAATTTAAAATAACACCTGTTGTTATTGTCATCTTAAAAATCATCCCAGATTGGAAAAGGCTGAAAAGAATCAAATCATTTTTATGTAATGCTTGTGCTAAAATCCTTAGAAATATTTAATTGTCATGGAGAAATGAAACTGACTTGTCCTGGAGAAACAAAAATTTTAATGAACTGATTTCAAAACAAAGAAGTTGTGAACTTTTTAAAACAGTAAATATAGTAATTTAATAATTGTAATTTAATAAATATTTTATAAAGCAACATGGACAAATTGTAATAGTAGAGGGGGTGGTAATTTAATAATAGTCATATAAAATATCTTCAACAGTTCATATCTTATTGGAAAAAAAATCATTAGTTTGTATCTTCTAAAAATGCCATCAATATTTCTGACTACCTAAAAAGCTCTTATAAAAAAAAAAAAGACACCAATTTGGAAGTGTATTCTAAAAAAACCAGGATTTCTGTTATTTTTTTTTTCATTCCAGTTTTTGTTCTGGCAAAAATAACATTTTTTTTTCTGGTTTCCAGTTTGAAATCCTGGAAAAAATGTAGTCGCCCTCGGGTACACTTTCACCAAAAAGTCATCCCAATGTCTAAAAGCTTGGCCATCCCCTGCTTTATATAGTTCAAATTTCTGATAGATAAAAAAAATAATGTGTTTGCTATATCATAGTGTGTCTTGGATATATTTCTTTATATACATTAATATAATACACTTGAACTCATTACCAAATTTATTTTACAATTCATGGATAGAAACTGATTTATATTACATAGTTGATATTATGAATTAGATGTCAAACAATGATATCGAAAACTAAATAAGTAACATCAAAAAGTTATTTAACAAATTTTTTTATTTATCATATATAAAAAAGCATCTTTCAGCTAGCTTTTGCTATCTCCTCACTATAACATATATATACATATTATTTTCAACTATTATGGATCAATTATAGCATGGAGTTATCTCTGTGCTTAATCCATTTTATTTTTCTATTTCATTCATCCATATCACTTCTGATTTCTTTATAAGATTATTTATATCTCTTGGGGTTCTGTTTAAACTTCAACTGACCATTTACTATCATCTCATCTGGAAATATGCCAGTCCAGCTTTCAGTAATGTTAATTTCTCACCCCAGTATTTAGCTTCAGTCTGTTACTCTCAACATTTCTTCAGTCTTCATTAAGTGGTTTGAAGTGTTTGTATTGTTCTTCTGTTAAATGTTAAAGTCTCAGATCTATAAGTAAAGACTGGTGAAATATATCTATTAAAAACTTTTCAGATATCCAATTCATATTTCTTTTTTATATTAAGCTATTTCTTCCAAAAGCACTCCACTCAAATTTAATTTTATGATTAATTTTATCCATTAAGTTTAATATGCATGTTGATAATCTCATCAAGGTATTTATAGTTTTTAACTCCTAATTCATGATTATGAATTTTTCTCCTGGAAAAGTACACTGATCATTACTTTAGTTGTTTTTATATTTATTCTTTATTTTCATCTGATAAATTTTGAAAAATTCCTGAAACTCTTAAGCATTATTTCCAAAAACAATCACATCAACACATTAATGACATAAATAATCTCCATTTAGTCCACAAAAATGTTATTGTTAAACTGCTGTAAAAGGTTTTGGCACATGGAATTAACTTTTCATATATCTTTCTTAGTGTTAATCTTCTTAGTATTGTTATGTAATGTAATCACTGCTATTACATTTTAATAAATATTTTTCAGAATATGACCATATCCTAGATCTATAACTTGATGACATAAAATATTAATAACTGCTGAAATGCTTACACATCTGATGCCTTTTTAGAATATATAAATCCAAATCATAATGACAACTCATATTTATACCTCTTTTTTATAAATTGTGTCAATACTTTGATGTGATCTGTTATACTAAAAACAGATTTAAATCCAGCTTATTCTTTTACCAAAAGAGGTTGATTCGAATCCAAGTGTGATTGAAGGAAGCACTTTTATATTAAACTATATGATATTTATTGTTAAATGACCTTTTGTCATCTTAATTATTTTTAATTATTATTTACATTTTAAGATAATTCTAGGAGTATAGTTTAAAATGTTTATAACTTTTATTTTAGCATATTTTTAAATATATATCAACAAGTTACCACACAAAATTTTCATATGCCTTGATTTTCTTGAATTTTATGAATTGATAACGTACCTGCACCCATAGTTTTCTAAGTTTATTTATATCTTGGACAAAAATAATTAGTATGTGACATAATGTAAATGTTTGTGACTTTTTTTATCTTGTATCAATGGTATCTCATACCTAAAATAGGCAAAACTCTCCCCATATATACTAGTGCCACTCAAAGTAAGACACTTTTAGTCATTAATTCTTATTTCCAGATGATAACTGGAGAGATTCTACCTGATGTATTTTATTCACATTGGCAGTATTTAAAATTGACATTATTCTTAATAGACATTTATTCACTTTATTTTTATTGTAATTAACAGTTTATTTTTAACAAAACTGAATCAATATTTTAGTTTTATTTTCTTCATAGATGTCAGTGATCAGATTAAGGAATGTTCAGAATTTACGCCTTTGACAATAAATCTAAGCTTTTCCTGTTAAAAATTTGATAATGTATTTTTTCATTTTAAATATGTTTAAAATATATTTATCTTTTTAGATATGCTAATAATTTTTTAAAAATAAATAACTCTTGTATGAAATAAATTACACTAGTTGGAGACTTAGATATAAATTATTTTTATTTCATAAATTAAATATTTTCATAACTTTAAAAATTATTTCATTTAATAGTACTTTAAAAAAAATTTAAATTAGTTATTTTTATAAAAAATAATTTTCACAAATTCTATTCAAATTATATAAAATATTAAAATCAGCATTTTAAGGTTCTTCTTAATTAAGTTTAATCTAAATTCTATTCAAATTACACAAAATACTAAAATTAACATTTTGCTCTGTAAAACTTTAACAAAAAATAGTACTTTGGTATTAAAGCTGCAACATGGAACATTATTGGACCTACTGCTCCTGTTCCCATTTATATCAATCTGCTGATAAGTTTATAATCTTGTGATCTGACCAAAATAATGTGTACACAGATCTTGTATATGACTTTTTTGGCAAAAAAAAATGTGTATATGGATCCATGTATATGGTATCTAAAGGCAAGATTTACAAAGTTATCAGTGGGATTTGATATGAATGTGAAACAGGCACAGTAAGTCTAATATATGCTCCATATTGTATCTCTAAAAAAATATAGTAAAACATAATAAATATATGTATCATTTTCAATAAGAAATGTATGATTTTTAACAACATATTCAAATATGTACAACTTTTAACAGTAATAACTTTTTAAAAAGTAATAATTTTTAACAACACTTTGTTTCTCATTTTAATAATAAATGTATGATTTTTAACTAAATATGTACGAGTTTGAATGCTAAAAAATTTTCAGAACAACATTTGAAAATGTAAAAAAAAAAGTGATTTGCAGTCTTAACGAAATGACACCATTACACATAAAAATTGTTACTTTAAATATGCAGATTTCAATGAGTAAATGATTTTGGTTTTAAATAATTTTTATAAAAACACATTAACTATAGTCATAAAATACTTATCATGTAATATATAACATAAATTGACACATTAAAACAATACTTGTAATGATATATTACCACAGAACATGGAGATCTGTAGTAGAAATGGAGATTGTAATAAAAATGGAGCATGTGATTGCAAAGAATGCTGGGATTTCCATAGAAATGCTTATAAACATTTCTTTTATAAACAATTTAAACCAAAAACACAAAAAAACATTAATTATACTTTTATCATGTTTTTATTATCTTGGTGGACATGTTTTCATGTCATTCAGTATTGCAAATAACTGAAAATGTCGAAGTATTACACACAAAAAAATATCGAGTTGATAAAAAAGAACATGTTTTGTCACATATAGTCATGTATACTCACAGGATTATTTCTTTCAATTTGACATCAAGTGATATTACACATTTATTGTGGGTGTGAAAAGGCCTCCTATCTCTGATACATTGCAGCTTTAATACCTAAGTACCCAAAAAATATAATAATAATAATAATAATAATAATAATAATAATAATAATAATAATAATAATAATAATAATAATAATAATAATAATAATAATAATAATAATAATAATAATAATAATAATAATAATAATAATAATAATAATAATAATAATAATAATAATAATAATAATAATAATAATAATAATAATAATAATAATAATAATAATAATAATAATAATAATAATAATAATAATAATAATAATAATAATAATAATAATAATAATAATAATAATAATAATAATAATAATAATAATAATAATAATAATAATAATAATAATAATAATAATAATAATAATAATAATAATAATAATAATAATAATAATAATAATAATAATAATAATAATAATAATAATAATAATAATAATAATAATAATAATAATAATAATAATAATAATAATAATAATAATAATAATAATAATAATAATAATAATAATAATAATAATAATAATAATAATAATAATAATAATAATAATAATAATAATAATAATAATAATAATAATAATAATAATAATAATAATAATAATAATAATAATAATAATAATAATAATAATAATAATAATAATAATAATAATAATAATAATAATAATAATAATAATAATAATAATAATAATAATAATAATAATAATAATAATAATAATAATAATAATAATAATAATAATAATAATAATAATAAAGTCATTTAAAAAGAAAAAGGAACCACATGATATTGTATGAAAAATTAGAAAATATTTGGTTGAAAAAATTATTGTAAAGGTAGGCATACTTGTAAAATTTATATATTGGAATCTACAATATTTATTTATTTATTGTTGATTAACATTTTTTAAAATCTTGAATATGGCATGCAGTGGTGAGATCATGAGCACAGAAGGGCTACATTATTTATTATATAGATAAATTATATAATAAATAGAACACAGTAGATCAAAAAGCTTTTGCAACAACTATTTATAAATGAACAATAAAAGAAAATATATTGATTACTCAGTGTGCCAATTAGAAGATTGTGAGGATTGTAGTATTTTTCATTTTTTTCTTACCTGATAACTAGTTAAGATTGCTAGGTGATAATTTTTCAGATAATGTTAAATGGTTAGGTGTACTGGTATATGCCAATTACTTGATAAAAAAATGCAATACCTCTCTGAAAAGGATTTCATTTGGCCTAAATTTGAACCTTAGATTATATATATGGCAGGCAAATATATTGTCTTTACATTATAAACTCTGCATTCCTTTTTAATGAATTTGGCCTATTCTAACTACAGAAGAAAAATAAGATAAAAATAGAAAAATATAGTAAAGAGAGTTTGGGTTAACTATACAAACCAATCTGTAAAAAATAATTGAATGGTTTATTGTTCAGGAATTCATAAGAAATTCATTCTCCAGAAATAACTACCCAGGATTATGATCTGTGGATCTCCCACAGCATCAAACTATGCAGGCTAAAAATATTCAGTGAGCTACAAATATTATCACACACTAATCTCAGCCTGTGTATTCAAAATTTTGCCATGCAGTCTTTTAACATTTGTAGAAAACTTCTTTCCAAAAAACAACAACACATAATTAATAGGAAATCTATTTTGTACTCACCAGTAGAAATATTTTCCTAATGAATACAATGATTATTGCATTTTTATGAGGTTTTTGAGATAATTTTTGTAATGTCAAAGGGAACTGTTTTATTTTTCAATAAATAAATCAAATAAATTTATTACTCAGGAGTTCCTAAAAATTCTATTATCAGGAGTAATAAAGCTGGTTATTGATCCATATACCTTGAGTTCCTATTGCAACTCTATCAGTTTATCACTCATTCAAAGTAAAATAATTAGTTGGTTTAATGCTTAGAAGTTCACATAAAAAGCTTGAACACTAGAAGTAATAGAATTGGGCCAAAGTCCATAGTTTTTTCAATAAAATATACTATATCACCATAATTTTTAAGAAGTCATTTATTCTTTGTTTCATTTATGCCCAATACAGCTATTATCATTACTATAGTAGTTTCAATGTCATCACATTATTATTTCCAGTAATCAGACAAATGATTTCCGAGGTAATCAATCTTTCTGTTTAATACACAACTTTGTGTTATATCTTCTTTTGTAAGTGATTTGTTTTTTTATAACTTTGTATTGCATAATTGATCAAATCTTGAATATTTAAATTTTTTTAACCAACTTAATTCCACTATAATCAGCATACAAGATATCATTTTTTTCATCTCTTTAAGAAAATTATTCTTCAATCTAAAATAAATAAAATATTTTCTGCATTGTACTTATATGTTGGACTACTTCCATCATCTAACATAAAATACTGAATGTTTTTAGAAATTTTTTTAACTTTCTTTAAATTTTCCAATTACATTCAACTATATGCTAGTATTTACAACATTTCAAGTGGTATCATTCTCTATTATTCAGGTGTTAATGGCCTGACCAATAAGAATACTAGCTTGTTAAATATTGAATTTTAAAGTAACACTAACCATCTGAGCCATTTTCGCAGTGTTATCTTAAAATTCAAAACTCAAGAATCTAAACTTCCAAATTTTATTCTCATACTAGTAATGTTACTAAGGAAGAGAGAATAATATGACTTGAAATGTTATTTATATACTAACCTATGTACTATTACTAATAGTTGTATGCAATAGGGAAATTTAAACAATATTTACAGTTTTTTCTAAAGACATTCAATATTTAATTTTAAATGATGAAAATAGTTCAACATATAAGTTCAACTAATATGTCACCACCACAAATCTTTAGGTCAATATTTTCTATGTTATTTACATCATACTTTTTTAGCCAATATTATCCAATATTGTTATTATTAATTTTGAAGCTAATTTATAAATAAACTTACTATATGACAATGTCCATTTTTTATGAGTTTTTTTAGTTTGTGAAATAGATTTAAGCTACTAATGGTATTTAATAAACAAGTTGATAATATGTGTTTGTATTATTTATATCTTTTTGTTTAATTAAAATATTCAGAGCATTGGTATTTTTGTATGATTTTAATTGTCATATGATATCTCAAATTTCAATCAATTTATATCACCATTTCTTTCAATTCATTTCTTGTTCTTTTTTTTTTTTCAAATAAAATATTTGTGCTGTTAATATTAAATTTATTACAAATACAATCATGATTTTTGCATACTAAAAATGCAAAAACATATATTGATGACATTTGATTTTAAATTATATCTTGGATTTATGAAATGTGAATTTTCACATCAATAAATAATTTATGTGCAGTAATATATTACTTTCCTTTGTTCATTTTGTCATTTTATTATTTAATATTTATATGCTATATTATATTACTTTCTTTTATTCATTTTACTTTTCTTGTTATTTAATATTCATCTGCTATATATTAATATTATTCATTGTTTATTTTGTCTTTTTTGGTAGTCAATAATTAATTTAAACATCTGCATTAATAATCCATAATACATCACTCTATTCTGCAATAATTTATTTAAGCTTGAGTAATCAATGTATTTTAGAGAGTAGCTTAAACCAGATTCCAAGAGCACATGAATGTTCTAATGCTTTTGTCTATTATGAAGACAGACTATTCACATCTTTTATAACAAAAATATAAAGATGACTACCGAATAGATATAAGTAAACAGTTCTTTAATCTGGAGATATATTTTCCTTTGATTATATATACTTATGTTGATGGTTGTAGAGGAGAATAAATCAGTGAATTACTGTTGATAGCTCAGATATTAAATGCAAGCCAGGAAAGAAGTACAATTGAAGTGTGTAGGTTAAGTGGTATACTTTATCATTAAATAAATCATTAAAGAGTATATCTAATTTTTGATTTTTATTTTTTAAAACTTTGCAAAGAATAGATAAATATTCTTTATTGCCACGATCAACTTTTATAAATTGATTTTTGATTTTTTAATGTCTCTGTTATTTCTAATATTTTTAGTTGTTTGATCAACAAATTGAATATTTATATAATTATTTGAACTGTAGAAATATATGTGCCAAACATATATCAAATTCATATCACAATTATGACCACTTTAATAATAAAGACTAATCTTATTTCACAACATATATATTCTGTGAACAACATTCAGCTAGAGGCTTGAAATACCTGGAGTTCCACACTTTTGCTGATAGTTTAATATTTATAGATATATAAAAATATATTAAATCAATCCACATATATATCAACGCATGCATTTATTTATATTTTCAGATTACCTCTTGACTGATCTTTATATTATACTTCTGTACATATGTTTCTAGTTTTTATATTTTTATATTGATTTTTAAATTTACATTCAACCATATATCTGGCCATCTATCAACCTACATATTATTCCATGAATAGATTTATCTATCTATCTGTCCATCCACTGATCTACCTATCTTTTTCTCTCTTTTCATCTATCTGATTATTTTCCTTAATTTATATATAAATCTGAATAATGTAAACATTGTTTATTTTATTATGCAGCTCAAAAAGTAAATGCTATAGCAAATTATATAAAATGGGGGAAAAACATATATTAAATTTGATATTTTTTTATTATAGTATCTTATTTTCTAAACCATAATCTTTTCTTTTGGCAATATATATAAACACATATTTTATTGATTTTAATATTCACAAAGGTTTGATCCTGTTAAATATATCCCGTTTAGATTTCATATAATTTTAGTAGTATTATCAATTCTTTTAATATTGCAAATTAAATATTAATTTAAAAGATCTACTCCATTAATATTTTGCAATGTTCAAATTTTATTAATTAATCTGTCATTTCAATTATTCAACGATCTTCTTCAAATATATAAATATAATACGGTTGAATTTATACAAAATTGTTTAGGTTTTTAAAGAAAATATTGAACAATTGAAATATTAAATAAATTAGTAAAATTTGTACATTGGAATAATAAATATAAAAAGGCTGATTTATTAAATAAATTATATATATAAATTTTAATTTCAAATAGTGGAAATGTTTTTTTCTTCTTCACTATATCAATAAGCATATATAAAAATTATATATTTTAAAACAAATAAATAAATAAAATCAGCAGAAAACTGGATATTATTTTCCATTAGCATTGACAACTCGGGAAAACTAAAACAAAAATAATAAATAAAGCATTTTTACTTCTTTATTTCATCTAATTTCCATTACTTAGTTTTTTAAAAAATGACATAAAGGAAGTATTTCCAAATAATCTAATTTGCTTTCAAGTTATAATAAACAGACGGAAAGTGCATTCTCTCTCATAAATTGCTCATTATTACAGAATTTGTATTTAATAGATTGAATTAGAAATATAATAATGATTTATTCAGAAACACAATAATGATAACTAATTTATTATAAGTTTTAATGATATTAGTTTTTGTATATTGTTATAAGCAAAATTTTATTCTTTTTTCTCCATTCCAATCTCTTAACCCTCTCCCAATTTCTATCATCTTTCTCTCTCATTTCATCACTTTTTTTCTAATGATTATTTTTATCAAATAATATTATAATCATTAAATAATATATGAGTGGTGTAATTAAAATCTCAAACCATTTTTATCGCATATTAAGACACAAGATCGCCCAAGAAAGGAGAAAAAAAATTGACAAATTAATGTGGAAGATAATTTATTTTAGAAATTTAAAAGTAGAATATTTAACTTTTACTTTTAGAATATCAGATAATCTATAATTTTAAACAGCATTAAACTGTTGCACATTCGCTTTAGATCTTTTCCAAAGACTTTATCATGTGGTTGTTGAAGTGTTAGTATTCATTCATTTTATATTTAAAAATCTAAAGCGCATGTGCAACAGTTTAATGCTGTTTAAAATTATAGTTTATAAAATAAACATCGCGCTATATAAAATAATTGACTTAATATCAGATAATGAAAAAGGGTAGAAGTGATTGTCAGACAGTGGATAAACCATAAAATGAAGGACGTAAAATAGAATTTTTGTTTATGTTATTATAATTAGAAAGTAAAAAATGAGAGTAGTGTATCATACTTAAGGAACCAACTATAACTATGATAAAATGGGAGATGAAAGAAAAAGTGCTCAAATAGGCAAATGATTCAAAATTATAAATTGAAGAGAGATCATTCACATGGTAAATAAGGAATAAATATGTTTACATTGGTAAAAAAAATTTTCTAATGTTATTTTGATATATTTGTTATAAGGTCCTTAAATATATAGCTTATGCACAAAAACTTTTAATTTTGTTTGAAAAAGGCATTTTACTTCACATCATCACTTTTTATACTAAGTTAATGAAACTTCTGCCCCATTGATAATTAATTATATTGCTTATTTATAAAGTATGTATTCACATTAAATTGGAATAAATTTATAACAATTTGGATAAAATTGGAATATGATCAAAACAGTCTAATTATAAAAGTTCTTTATGAAACATTTTCTACTCCATAATAATTTATTTTCTTAGAGAATAACTACATATTTTTTCCAACAAATCTAATTCTAATTATCTCATAAACATTTTATTAACACTCTTTATCTATATTTCACTCTTTATTTTCTGCCATCTATTTTTTTTTTTCAGAAATATTTTTTTATACAATTTGACGTGTCAAAAATATATTAGGTTTTTATAAAACGAAAATACTAACTTTTATAAATCAAAACAAAAAAAAAAATGCAGATATGACTTCAACATTTTAAGATATAAGCTGAACAAAAATGGACTTAATTGGATAATAAGATTATGGTTATGAAATTGAAGGATAGGTGATAGTTAAAATAACGAGAGTGTTAATCAAGTCTAGAAATAGTAAGAATCTAAAGTCAATAAGTAACAAAACAAATTAAATGGAACTGAGAAAATAAATATATTATTAGAAATGAATTATAAGTAAGCGAAATATTACCAAAATTATATAGGGCAAAAAAATAAAAGAACATCAAAAAATGACAACTAAATTTAAACAAAGTGACAATTAAAAAGTTAGTATGAATAAAGCAAATTATACTACAAATTAAAAATGTTGTTGAAAATTTTATCAAACTAAGACAAGGTATAATAATTATAAAAGAACAATATGCAAATTAAATATTGAATTATATTTTCAATATATTGAGGAGCTTTTTTTTTTTTTTTTGGATGGGGGTTATCTGAATATTTAGTTAATTTGTTGTTTGAACATAGGTTAATGTGCATTATCAATAAAATAATACGGTCAAATAGTTACAGTGTATGGTCATTATAGAACAATAATAAAATTTTCCATTCTTAATGCACTTTACTTTAGTCTCATTTTAGGAACACCAATTCTACTGATTTCAATTTAATATGACTTCTCTAAATTACCTCTGTCTGAATAATCAGGGGAGTTACAGTGGATAGCTCTAATGTAGCATGAAGAGAGCTTTACTTGTAAGCATAAAAATTATGTTGAGAATATTGTGTGGTTTGGTTATTCTAATTAAATTTTTAAAAAAAGACTTACAAATAGCATAGAACTTAAGTCTCTAAAATATATAGAAATTCTTCTAGTGTCACATTATTTTAATTATGCAAATAAGTTGGATTGAGTTTAAAGTTTTATAGTAATTAAATTTCGGACTATTAATGTGAATGACATTAAAAAGTAAAAAGGTGCTATTAAATGCAAAAGTGCATTAAGTTTGCACCTTGAATCTTAAATCTATTGACAATTGCTGAATACAAATCTGAATGTTTAATGCAGTTCTGAGTGATTTTATTGTGCTATTATTGTTCATAACTTTAGATCAAACAATATTTTTTGTCATTCTTTTACTTGATTCTGTCTCATGGCTTTAATATATTTACATAATCATTATTCAAATATATATATATATTTATATTATATTATTCAAATTGAAAGGTGTAGTGAAAAACGTAAAATTAAAGAGGCAATGATGATATCTAGGAATAGAAGTGGTTTAATGAATAAACAATTGGCTAATATAAAGACAACAGAATTGTGGGAAATTTGAATAGATTGAATGATGGGTAATGCAAGTTTTTATTTTATGTATGTTTGTATTAACAGTTGATAAAGATTGTCAGTGAAACAATTGAAAGTACTTCTGGTAAAGAATATATTATTTAATTTTGAATACTGTGTTAAATATATTTGTTTGAATTATTATTATATGATTTAAAAATACAGACATTTAATGGATGTAGTTATTTATATATATATATATTAATGGTCAATGAATGGGCCTTAAATGTATCTGCACTACATGGGCGCCATCTAGGCGTTTGAACCTAGAAAAATTTATATAGTAGGCAGATACGCAAGTTAAGATTCAAAAAAAAACTTTTATATATATTATTCTGACCGTTTGCCCAAGGTCACTAGCTCATAGAGTAGCAGAGATTTTAAACATTTATAAGTTTCAATAGATTTCTATTCTCAAAATATATATTAAGTATTTAGAACAATAAAATAAAAGAAGCCACTGCCAGTAATTAACACACAAATAGATTTTATTAACGCACATTTAAAATTGAGGAATAAATTTATTTTAACATTAATAATTTTTTTAAATTTTAAATTCAAATTACTACTTAAATAGACCGCACAGATGGATATTTTAATTATATGTTACTTTAGCATGTCGAGTATAGATAGTCTACATAGATTTTTTTCCACTTAAAAACTTATCAAAACATTCACTCAATCTCAGACTAGAAGTTCGTAGCCAACCCAATGCCTGCTTCCAGATATATATAGTCGCAATCAATGTAATATGAAGATGCTAGCATAAAACCACGCCGACAGGAATGTGCATCTGACAGCGTGATATTATTTGAAGGAAATGATCCATGTCCAGAACAGGAAAGTACATCTGTCTGACTAAGGAATCATATATGGTTATTTTTAAAGAGTGCTACATATGGGGGAGAGCGGTCTTTCTGCTGTCTTATAATTCCCTGTCCATAGAGCTAGAAGGGGTCAATGGCGCAGGAAATACATCTGCGATCATTTCAACGATATGACTGCCTCTTTGGGGTCATGCATTCAATTGGGCACGTTGCCCTGTATGCAAAAAATGCTTCACATTACATTAATATAAACACCCATATATCCCTCCACAATCATTGCCCTCACTACAAAACAAATAGCCTGAAATTAAAATCCCTTAAATTAAACATAAATGAATTTAAACATAGTTATTAATCTTTATCCATGCAGCTATCTACACCCAACTTTAATTTAATACATTTTATTTAGCAGATAGAAATAAATAACCTAGTTAAATACAAACATAAATAATTAAATTTAAAAAAATGGAAATGATTGAAATAGCAAACATATATAAAAACAAATATTTATAATTGATTTAGAGTTCTATTCTTGGTCAGATAAGAGTACATTCATTTATATTACTTTTCTTTTCTTTGGATTGATTACTTATTGACGTTATACGGTAATTATTTAAAAGAAAGTTCAATTGGTAAATGTTTATACTTTACAGATTCTGCAGATTTTGAGGTCCATCTTTGTGATCACTTATGTAGATTGTTTGTTCTTCCTTTTTAAAAATGAAGCCGCTACTTGCCATTCCTTTTTGGTCTCTAACGGTCATAGGGAGGTCTCAGTTGGTTGTCTGAAAATTAAATTTATTGCAGACTTCCACATCGTGAAAATCTGCAATATAGCTAGTTATAACGACATCTTCATAGTCAGCTCTCAGATCCTTATCATAATAATAATTTGGCTTTTATATTTTTATTAGTCTCTTATCATCCAATCTTTGGATTCAACTGGCAAGATGTCACTAATCCTCTGGTGTTTCAATTATGGACCATGCTGACATTTCTGGTGTTTGCATTGGTCATTTAATTTCTTTGTACTCTCTTATCTGACCCTTTAATTTATTTTAAATGCCTCAAGTGCCAGTTTGCTTTTGAACAATCATTTAATTAATAAGACAATCATTTCCATTTTCTAAGATTATAGAAATCAACATTATTTCTATTTTCAAAAATATCAAATCTTTATATCTTTACTTTTTTACAAAAAATTACTTTCAAATATTTTTATTTTTTAAAAGTTTTTAAAGTTGTCCATCATGCGATCTATATATAAACACGTTAAACAGTTTTTAAATTTCAGTTTTTAAGTTAAGTTTTTTTCTTTTTATAAATCAATTTTTATTTATGATCTTTTATTTTAATTTTAAAATAATGTGACGGGATATTATATTCCGTTACAATATATATATATTTATTGGATAAAATAATTTCTTAAAGCTTTTTCTGAATGAAAAGTGAAGGAAAAAGTATTTCCCGGCTAGCTAAATGCTAAGTATTAGTGATTTTGACAGTTACCCCTTTTTTGTTTTAATCACTAGCTAAAGTTAGATACACATTAATAAACTGATGATTAGTTGCCTATATTATTCAACAACTTGATTAAAAACACATAAACTTGATTAGAGCCTGAAATTTTTCATTACTTTTTTAGCCATAATTTGAAATAAACCTAGGGCACAGCAGTTTATGAACTATATTTTTGCAATGACCATGTAATAGGACTTAACATTTTGCATAATTGTTCCAGAAAACTACCTTAAACATGAAATTCTAATAGGCTTTTCTTAAGGAGTTAATTATATGTTCTATTTTATCTGCTAGTTGGTTTTGAATACTTGTTCTCATTTGTGTGGGATTTGAGTAAAAAGGAAAACCTTAAAAAAAGCTGGGCTTTCCTTTAAAATGTTATATAATATTGAACCCTGTGTAGATTTCCATGCACTTGTTTTTCCATATTAAACACGAGTTTGAATTTGTCAGTGTATTGTTTTAGCAATTTCATTACAAGTGGAATTTGTTTTCTGGATGATAAGAAAATTGCAATATCATCCATGTAAGCAACACACTTAATACTGGTGTTTAAGTTTGGGATATATATGCCTGTCATTTCTTTTTTGTTGTCTGCTAGTAAAGTATTTATGTATATTGAGAAGAGAAGTGTGCTCAGTGATAAACCTTGAAGTATAGAACAATAGGGGGTAATAGGTGGTGATATTCATTCATTTATAATTACAAGTATCTCCCTGTTCTGAAGCAAATTTGTCAAGATATAATGTTAAGCTTTAGGTATATTCATTTCAGCTGAGTGTTAATCAGAATGTCAATAGGAACTGTATCAAATGCAGATTTAATATCCAGATGAATCACAACAGGACCATATTTTTTCTTTATTCTAACCATGTCAATAACAGTTTGAATATAAAGGTTGCTAGATTAGTGGATGAGCCCTTTTTTGAAAATTGGCATTTAGAGAGCATAGGTAAAATGTATGGCTTCATTCTATCTTTTAGAACAACCTCCAATATTTTGATTTCCAATAAACTCATTGAAATTAGTCTTAGTTTTTCCATGGTTGATATGTTTTTTTTTTTTAAAAAAAAAAAAAGATACTAGTGATATAGGATATAAATTTTGTATTGTGTATATTCCTTTTAATAGGAAATTTGTTAGATTTGCTAGGTAATTGGAGGTAAAAAAATTTAAAAGTTGATATACAAAGCAAGGTATCTCATGAAGGTCAGGATGGCAAAATTCAGCTGTGGACTCCAGTTTCCTTGTAAATTTATTTGGAAAAAAATTATCTTCTTCTTTTGACTCACTGAAAGGTTTTTTTGTAAGGTTGTAAGAGTTGTCAGTTTGCAACCTATCCCTATAATACAAGTAGGCCAGTTCCAACATATAAATCCCACTAACTGTCTCTGTTTGCATTTGGATGGCTGTTGGCACTCTGATTGAAGGAGGATGACCCAAGGCCCATCTGATAAAATGTCTAGACCATGGATGAGTTTGTCTAATAAATATTCTCTTCTTTATTTCTAGATATTTTTTGAGTGTTGATTCTGTTCCATTATATAAATTTTTAAGGTTTTTTTTTAATTTTTGTTGTTCATTTACTGAGAATGGAGTCTGTATACTATTTTTGTAGATTTTTTCCATTAATGCCAATAGGCCTGTTGGTGATGGTATGGCTCTAGTAATATGGTGAATCATGTTTGATAAGATGCTTACATATGCTACCCAGGCTTGTACTGGATCCATATCAATCTTACTCAATTTATTTAAATATATATAAATTTCTGAAAACAGAAACTCAGGTATTCTAGATGGTAATAATATTCTAATAGTATGTCCAGTGGATATTAAATTTTTATTATTGAAATCCAGATCAATTTTGGTGACAAGTACAGCATGGTCTGAAAAGGATGCATTTTTTATTTCTAGATTATAGATGAGGAATAAAACATGAGATCACTTATTGAAGAATGCTTTTCCATTATTAAAGAAAATGGTACCATTTGGCAAAAAACCTTCCCCCATTTGTCAGTGGGAAGAAAAAAAGATATAACCACTTTTTAACAAATTTTTCATATGACAAATTAAAATCACCCATAAGTATGTATGGATAGGGGGAAGAGCCAATTATAGAATTTAATGTGAGGATCAGCCTGTTCATTATTGTATGTCCAAGAGGAATATATACAAAAATTATATCTAGCTCCATTGCTTTATGTCGCAATGAAATAATAGTAAAGTGTTCATCAATATATCAAATTTTAAAAGAACTAAAAGGGCTAAGTTTATCTATAATAATCCCTGTAATTGCAGAGGATGAGTTGGAAGATTTAGAGAAAGCTGCAAAACCTTTATTTACAAAGTAAACAGAAGGGTCAATATGTGAACCATTATATATTTTGGTTTCAACTAGACCTGTTACATGCAGGTGAACAATATCATATCATTGTTTCAATTGATAAATTAATAAATTTATTAGTAAATTGATAAATTAGTGGAGTTAAGATCCCTAATGTTTAAGGAAGCAGTTTTTATCTTCATTAACATATATTATCAAACACACCACTTCTTAAACCAAAAACACAAAAAATTACAACTAACTAGAGATAAACAGTATTAGGATAAAAAAAAAAAAAAACTAATTAGCAACAAGCACATTATAATTATCTTCTAATTATCAACTGTTTTTGATTGACCTACATTGTCTGTTAAATTATTAGTAGTAATAATAGAATCTATGGTTTTATTTAGTTTATCCGAGCACGACTCACTTCCTTCACAAAGTCAGAGTGTTTGATGCTGATATTGGTTTTAACTTTTTTTGCAATGTCTATCATATGATTAACTTCTGCATCAGTGCCTACATTATCTTTTGTCTGTCTTTTATAACATAGAGGCCAACTGAGCATCAGTTTGTTGGATATCTTTGAATTTCCTCTCATCAGCATATATTGTGAAACCATTAAGCATCACATGATCACATTTCCTATACTAACACATTAATTGTTGATAAACAGAGCAAAACTCTCCATACAGTATTGCCACCTGTGCTAAACAGAGTAATCAATGGATGCCAGAAGGCTTGTGCATAAAATCCCTATCTAATGCCTACTCATCCAATATCCCCAGACTAGTTTCTGGCTTGTGGCCTTTGTCAGTGGGAGCTTTGGATCTGAGAGCACTGAATCTAGATCTTAGGATCTAATGCAACCCTCAAGCAACCACCTTTTATCTCTACTTAACTACAAAACTATGAAATTGAAAACACAAAAAATATTTTCAATTATTGTGAAAATGATTCCATAATCTCTGGAGTTGTTTTGTATAAAATATTAAATTGAGATTCCAATTGTTCAATAATAGAACTAGTTATGTTATTCCCATGGATGAGAATGCTAGCTTTATGGGAGATTTCCTTTATTTGTATTTCCAGTTCATCATTTAATGGTGTAGCACCAATTAATTTTTATGCTGCTATTGATATTAATTATGATTAAATCATGTGTCCAGCATAGATTATTTGATTTTTTGTGAAAAAGTGCAGTTTAAAAATTGTGAAAATTTCTATATATTATTCAGTATCATTATATATTTAGATGCTTAATTACATACTTAAATATTTATTTGAAAGCAAGATTATATGAAAATGAATATAACTAAAAACATTGTATTGCCTATTAATATTTAAACTGATCAAAGGCTTTAATTAAACTACCACTAAAATTAAGTTCAAATTCTCATCAAATAAAACCTTCCAATGAAGTTTAAATAAAATTATATTGTTTTACTTAATGGAGTGAGAACTAGGTTTTAAGTTGCTGGTGATGTTAATTCTTATTCTATTAAACAAAATAACATGTGATTCATAGAAATTGTAAAAAAATATATAGATGATAAGAAAATAAGTTAATGTTGTTTATTATTTTATGCTTAAATGGTGTTTAATTAATTATTTTTATATTTAAATATCTATTTGAAAGGGAAGTTATTCATAATATAAAGTTTATTTAAAACTTTTCATGGTCTATTAACATTAGACCAATACAACAAAATCTATAGCTAAATTATCACTAAAATTATATTCAAACTTTCATATCAAATTGAACATTGCAAAGATATTCAAATAGAAATTGTACTGTTTTATTTAATCAATGTGCGTTTAATAAATTTATAATTACTGTTTTATTTAATGGAATATCAACTAATTTCTAGATTACTGATGATGTCATTATGACTGAAATACTTAGATGGCAAAGATTGAAATAAACATTTATTAGATACATTTATTGCAAATATTTATTAGGTGAATTATCAATTCTTTATATATTTTCAGATAATATCATACCTGATCATTCAGTGAATATAATATAGATAATAATTATACTACCTATTTGAGAATCTAAGTATTTATGATTTCAGCTGTAAATGACTGATTATTTAAACACTCCATCTGCAAAATCAAATTGAGATATAATTAATATATATAAATAAAAAAATCTGACTATGAATTTAGATATTTCAAATTTTTAGCAAATATAATGTTAACTGATTGCGTGTAAATTATATATAGTGTGAAAATGATTAGTATGAAGAATTTTAGATTAATTTATAGCTTAATATTTGCTATATATATATTGAACTATGTGCATATATATGATTCAAGTATTTTGGCATTGGTAATATTTAAAAAGTAAAAGAAGTAAAATTCATTAGCTGCAATTTAGATTTATTTTCTTTTTAGTTAATATAATTTATTTTTATATATATGCAATGAAGATTATTTGTGTTTGATATTATCTATTTAATTAAAAATAAAAGTTGAAACTGAAAGGAATAGAAATGCATACAGATTGTTTATCCAGATAAACAAAAAGAAATTATAAATCCAACAGATTACAATCAAAATAAAACTCTTTTAAGAGATAATTAAATATGGCAGAAATAATTTATATACATAAAAAAAAAAGAACTTTGTAATTAAAAAGAAAAAAGAAGTCAACTTATATCTTGATAATAAAGGATAAAAAGATAAGATATGCACAGAAAATCTCAAAACTGGTTGAGGGGTATAAAAAAATACAACTGTGAACAGGGTCATATCTTATTCTTGTCTTTTCTTTTGGCTGACTGTGTCCATGGGTCCCAGATAGAGCATTTTCTCTATCTCAGACTAATCATATGCTGGACTATTCATATTCTGAAGTAATTATCATGCAGAAGTGGAAACCGGAGCATTTGTGATCACCTTCTTTCATCTTTAAAAGGTCACTTCAAAAAGCTTTCAAGTTTAGCCTTAAAACGGACCAGGAAAGTGAAAATGTCAGAATGAAATCAAAATTATATATATAACAGCAATAATATTGCAATGGTCAGGTTTGTACATTTGTTCAATAGACTGAGAGTCTGAGCCAGAGAAAGCTGACCAAGTTGGTATAGGAATATCCTACATCTGATCATGCTTCAACTCTCTTACCCGTGCTTTAGTCAACCCATAGCAAATGACATGCCTAAGGTGACACTCAATATGTCCTTCACATTCCGGCAGTAGCAAAGTGGTAAAGCATGAAACATCTCCACCCACGCATACACATACATAGTAAAGTATTGCAGTTTGTAATGTTAATTGACTATTTATTAGTCTGCATTACAGTGACATGTTTATTTCATGTTTAAAGAGGTTTATTTAAACTTCAATGTATCAATATTTCATACTCTGTAGTCAAGTTTCAAGCTTTAAGTGTAAGAATGGATTCTTTGGATTCCATTCTTGCTATTAAAAGGTGTGAAGGTTGCCTTGACAGCAGTGAGAAATATTGATTACTATATTTTACTGTGAATGTTTAGGTGGTTACTGGTTGGAACTTAATTATACATAGTATTATATAACTTGACTAGTGATTCATAAGGTAATGAGCAATAATGGAGATTGAGATGAATTTATATTTTATAAAATTTAATGTAATAATTAATCAATGAAAACAAGGTAAATTATATATATTGCCTCACACACAGGTGAGTGAATACTTAGGTTTACAAGAATATTTAAGGTAATCAGAAATGATAAAACAATGCAATTTATATATTGCTCACATACATGTGAGTGCATACTTAGGTCTATAAAATGTTTAATGTAATACTCAATAAATAATAAAACAGAACCAATTATATTTGCTCATATGTAGGTGAGTGAAAACTTAAGTTTACAAAGCATTTAAATAGATTATGGATTTGCTGAACTGACAATATGCTTACACCATCTTTTATATTATAGGAGAATATACACATAATTAAGATATAGTGTCTAAAGTTTCAAAGACTTGAGCAATTTGACCTCCGACTAACTCATTATAGGGTTAAGTAGATTGTGAGATAAAATATTTCCCATTCTCTATGTCATAATTTATGCTATGGACTATGTCAAGAAAATTAACAATGGCTAGAGTGATCAATTAACTGACAACAGCTTGGAGTTATTTTATTAAGTTTAAACATAATTTACTACACAGATAATTATCATTAACTCAGATTCCAAATTGTATCAAAGCCCATGTTAATCCTTATGGGAGGCTGAACTGATGCAGGGTAGTCTAACATCAGACTCTAGGATGTTATAAACTATAGTATCAGAATATGTGCACCTTGAATGTGTCTTAATTGAGGTTCATTACCTAGTAATTGGCTTCTCAGATCGCGCTGCTTGCTATAATATAAACAGGCCCTTTTATTTGAATGAACAGAACAGTGGCTTGACGAGCCCTTGGAGCATTGTTTCCTTCCAATGCAAGATAAATATCTCAGTTGCCTAAACTTAAGGTGCATGATTTACTATGGAATCAATCCAGATGTAAGCTACTATAGGTACAGCAAGAAGCTACACATATTTATGCTAACTAGCAACACATTTGCCATGCTAATTTCATATTTTCCTAAATTAATTATGCTAAATCTATAACTTCTATTAGTGACACTACCACTGGTCAGTTCATAAATAGTATATCTAATTATACTACAAAGGAAATAATAGGAATCTGTTACAGCAAATTTAGGGATTTATCACGAGTTAAAATATTACATATATGCTGTGTGTAATTACTCATGCCTAATACTAAGCAAAATATTGATTTTAAAATAACTTATTCAGTATGTTACAAAGAGCTGGCTCATTCTAGTGAAATAATAGTTTGATTTCAGAAGAGTTTTGTCTATATTTCTCCATATTATAATATTCCACCATAATGGAAAGATGCCTAATACCTCTCCAATAATTATCAAACCCCACAAAACTCCATTCTGATGATCATAGCATAAATTAATAAACATGAATTTAAAACTAAATATAGATGGCATAAGAATAAATTGCAGAAGTCGATAAAGTGATAATTTAGAAAATGAATAAGAATTTATGTTTAACTAGTTTTATAGAACTTAAATATTTATGATCAAGCAAGAAATTTAGGAATACTTTAAGTTTTAAAGTAAATTTAACATAAATAGTTTAATGTAACATTTAAACAATATAATGAGATATGAGGCATGTGATTAGTTAGTTAGCTTTAATTTAGAGTTTGTTTAATAATGAAATTAGCATGTTCTGCAGAATGGTTTACCAGCAATATTGGGTATCTTTACTGGGTGTCTTCTCTCCATTAAATCAAGATGTGGCTTTTCTCCATTAAGTCAAAATGTGGCTTTTCTCCAGTAAGTCAGGATGCTGCTTTTCTCCATTACTTCGGGTTATGGCTTCTCTAGTAGTGTGGGTGCAGCTTCTCCATCACTGGGTCAGGGTGGAGATTGGTGTTCTCTTTGGTTTAGTAAAACAGTTTTCTATGGGAGACAGCCAGCCAGTCTATCGTCCCACTAGCCCATGGTTCTCATCTTAACAGCTTTTAATAATTGCTTGGTCTGAATTTAGTTTGGCCAAAAGTAATGCAGGAACAGCTTTCTAGTTATTATAATTTGACACTCGTTTGAAAAAAATATGCATCTAACATCTTAAATGGCTACTACAGGCTTTTTATATCATATTTTTGCCAGTATCCCTCCCCCTATTTTTGCTTTCTCAATGTCATTTGTTTAAATTTTCTACTTTTTTAGTATTATCCACAGCTAAATCTGGAATTAAAAGCTCTTTTCTCTTGGGTTTCCCAATTGTACTTAGGATGAATATATGCCTGACCAGATTTTCAAATTTGTTTTTTTCTATAATTTTAAATGAAGTCAATTTTCAGCTAAAAGTTTATTTTTAGACAAAATATTAAAACTGTAAACAACTTACAGTCTGTGTAATTTTAAACAAACAATAGAACTGGAAAATTATTTTAAATGAATATTAAAACATAACTTTTTTAAATGAATAATTTTACAAATTTAAACTTATAATTTTTGTTATATACATATATTTAACTACACACTGCTATGTTTACTTCAGTTTTAACAAATGTCAGGGTGGTATGTGTATATATGCTACCCATGACTGCATCTGCATATTATAATGAACAAGGCAATCATACACACACATACTCGGCAATATTACAAACACAAACTTGAAGTTTTAAATTAAAGAAATACACGCAACTGAGTGAAACATAGCACTGAATAAATACACTATTATAGAATATAATAGGTAAAACAGACGGGTCGATAGATTTGTTGCAATATATATAATATACAAAAACTTTTTTTGACAAATATTATTTTTTGCTCTTTTTAATGTGCTTGAACTAATCTACTATTATGATCTTCATTGCATATATACTCACATTTATCTCTTTTATATAAAATTAACTATAATCTATTAAAATCATACAATATTTTTTAGGTATAAAAGATAAACCTGCATAAATATATATATATTAATCATTATCCAATTACTAGTAAAATTAATTGATGTTTTATATATGTTCATACAATTATTTTTGTTATAATTAATATAATTGGTTTTATATATCTTTCTTCTATTTGGTTCTTTAATATGGTTTTACATTTGTGTGTGTGTGATTATTATTATAATATATATATATTATTGCTTTTATATAAAAGATATATTGTATTACATCTATAATTTATTTAAACATTTTTAAAAATAATTTATATATTATAATATATATACAAAGCCATACATTCTACAATTTCTGTTTATGAATAAACATATTATTATTGTTATCTATATATTCAAATGAGCCTAAAGATATCAATTGAGAGAATCTCTCCTTTTTTCCACATTATTATTCTTTCAATCATAATAGAACATTTATTTTATCCTTTGAATTAAACTTGATCGATTTAGGAAATTCATAATATATGACAACACTAGAGCAAGCTATATTGTATCATTACACAATATTTCTTTTAATATAAATTGAATAATATATACAATCTAATTTAATTAATTACATAATATATACAATCTAATTTAGTTAGTCAAAATTATCAATACTAGCCAAAAGTAAACCAATATTTACTTTCAATGCTTTCATTTGAAGCTGTGAATATATACAGTCATATATATATATATATGCTGGCTTCACCATTCACTGTGGACTAGCCAAATACCATAAGTCCAACTACAGTGAATGTGCCTTAAACTCAATGATAATAAATATATGAATAGTTATGGTAGGAAATGAATTGTAAATTAAAATTGAAAAAAAAAAGGACAATGAAGAAAAAAACAGAAATGTTTAAATTATTATTTTTATTTCTATTAAAATATATTTGTGTAAATCATGATTTTAGCTGTATAAATAAAAGAGATTGTATTGCCAGATAAAATGTAAATTCCTAATGGATAAAATCCATTAAGAAAGTAATTTAATCTGCAAATCAATCGGAATAAAAAAAAAAATCACTTAAGAATGTAAATTCCTAATATATAAAATTCAATAAAGTAGGAATTTAGTCGGTAAAAAAGAAAAAAAATCCATCCAAATAAAATCAGCTAAAATGTAAATTGTTGGTATAACAATACTAACAAAAGTGTAAGATATCAGGGGAAACCAAAACAATGAAGCATTGGTAATCGCTAATTAGCAGATTGAATGCTAAAGTAATCAAAAAAATGGTATAAATCTGAGAAGTTGTCTTATTCACTCTCTTGCCCTTGCTGAAAATCTTTCTCTCCAGCTGAAGAAATCGTTTGCTGAAAGTTGTTTTGCTGAAGAAAATTCTGTCTTGTTGAAAGAAGTCTCTTGCTGAAGCTCTTGAATATAGTATCTTTGTACTGTATATTGAACTGTCACCTTTCATCCATATAAGAAAATTTAGAAATGTATCATGCCATCAATATGCATGAGTAGAGCCCTTGTCTCCACTCTCCCATCCATTTTCAGACCAAAGTCATGATAATATAATCCAGCTGGAGAACCTACAGAGAGTGCCTGATAAATGCTTGCCTACCTGATATGAATGACTGCTAAGAAAATGTATGTTTGAACATGAAAAGACTATGAAAAGCTATCATAGCTGTCAGAAATGAGAGTGCTGTTGCTATACTTACCTAAGAGGGATCGTCCCTTCAATGCCAGACCAACTTAATATATTACACATACACTCCTTGGGATCACAATTAATTGAGATGGGATCTCGTATCTTTCATATATATATAACTGGACACAAGCAACTAAACTTCATTCTTGAACTTGGTTCACATTATGGTGAACGAGTTCCTTTTTTTCTAACTACAGTTTAGAGATGGAGTGCTATTCAGCATCACATTAACTTTTATGAAGCCATTGTCTCAAGACACACTTTTTAAACTCACATATGCAATCACCAAGGACCACAAACTTTATTTTCTTTATTTTATTAAAACCTTAAGATATGATCGAAATGTTACTGTGTAAATCTGAAAATATACATTGGGGGTTTCTTCTGCTAAGTTTAAGAATTAAGGTTGGTTATATTCAAACTTGACCTAAACTATATCTAACTAGTTAACTGGTAAAACTTGACCTTGTAAATTATACCATAGAGTTATGTCATTACTGTCTCTTTCCTCAAGTGAAAGTGATAAAGCATATTATCATTTTTGTTTTTAAGTTACTCATGTATTTTTCACAAGAATTATTGTATCTACATATATGCATTACTAGGGAAATCACTTGTAACACCCATATTTAATTGTTCGTTGTCTCACTAATGTAAATAATAAACTTTTATTCACCATTACAATAACTTTGTTGATATTATCTATTTTCGTAATATGTAAACCTGATCATGACATGTCAGAATTCCTTTATTGAGTCTCAATTCTACCCGATCACTGAGCATACATTAAAGAATTAACTCTCATGAGGTTTGAGGAGTAAGTTGCTTAGTAATAATCTGGAGGGGTAGGTGAGGTTCAAACCCTCTACTTATACTTCTAGGTTAGGTTAAAGCAGCTCTATTTTTCTTACCGTTACACATTATGAATACAGACTTTACAACTGTAAAAATAACATAAAGCAACTTACATTTCTCCTTATAATAATTTACCTACAATTTAAACTAATATTTTACTCATCCTAACTAATTAAAAACCACATAAATTGCAATAATAATATTGAATAATGTTAACTTACATCATCTACAAAAATGTATATTTTTAAATAACAGTCTTTAATGACATTATCAACAAACCTTTGTTGGATGTATAATTGATGTCATCAACTTTCTGAAACCTATTTAATGTTTTACTGAACAAAGATAATTTTTGTTTTAGCATCACTGAAATATTTATTAAAGATCATTACTTAAGAAAGGCTATAAATTTCTGTAAATGGCTCAAATTATGTTAACATTATTTATTATTATTGCATATTTTCTGGTCATTAATTATTTACATATTTAAATGTTATTTGAAAGCAAATTATTTTTCATGAAAAATGACTTTGATTAAGGGTTCAATCTTGTTTGTTAATATTAAACTAATACAAAGGACACATTACTTAAATTTCTACTAAAATTAAATTTGAACTTCAATATTAAATTTAACATTAGGGCTAACTATGATAGAATATCAAATAGTTTCAAGGTTACTTATGACATCAATTATGAGAGAAACATGTGTCCAACCGAGGTTAGCTGATATTTCATCAAAAATTACTACTTTAAAAGATTGTAAATTTCTGAAGGTCCATGCATTAAGGTGATGTATATGTTAAAATGAAGATTTTCACAAGTTACAGGTATAAATGGCATTATTCAAGTTTGTTGTACTAAAAATATAGACTGGCATTTTAGCTGTATCACATCAGCCATAAATTTGATATGGATATAATAAAAATTTGTTGTAGAGATACTGTAAACATTAACATACAACAAAATTGAAAGTTCTACTAATAGAAAAGAAGTAAAAATAACAAAAGGCAGAACTATTTAGATTAATGGAGTTTTAAAATTATTCCAAATAGAATCTGGTCTTTTAAGGATCTCAATGACTTTTCTGATTGTATATTGTTGGAGAGTGTCATATCTGGATAGGATTCCGGTGTTAAAGAAATCAATACTATGACTCAAATCCATAACAGAATGTGAGAACTGCTGCTGCTGATGACTGCTGTTTAACTATATTAACATGTTCATTTTTTTTACATTGATGTGATGATTGTTCATACCAATATAGGAAGTTCTTCAGATACCACATGAAGTTTCATAATCTCCATGGGCTTTTTTTTCTTTTTTATTCTTTTTCTTTCTGGAATTAAAATGATTTTATTTGATTAGGACAATAAACAATAACGACAGTTACTTAATTATTGGTAATCTGTTTTATATCTTTAATACATTTTTATTTTGAAATTAAAAGTATACATTAAAAATTACTTTGTAAAGACTATATTTGTTCGATTGCATTGCCTCACTGTTGGCTTTGATGATATTCTTTAATAGAAAGAACATTGCAATGTAAGATGTCATGCATTAAAGTTATTCAGTTATATAAATGTGCACATCAAGTTTAATCTGTGTCATCCATATAAATATATTTTTCACACTACATAAAATTTCATAAACATTCCTCTTGAAGCCAATATGAGAATCATCATATTCTATAAGGGATGAACATGTTAATGCAGTTAACCAGCACTCATCAGCAGCAGCAATTTCATTTCATGCTATTAGGATTTGGATCATAATATTGATTTTTCTAACACCAGAATCTTATCCTGATATGGCATTCTCCAACAATGTACAATCAGAGAAGCCATTTAGATCTTTAAAATACCAGATTATATCAACAAACATGAAGATACATGTCAAGCATTGGTGGTCGAGAGGTCAGTGACAGCTGCTTTACAAGCGGTTGTCTCAGGTTGGCTGGTTCACTTTCCAGCTGATGCTAGGAACACATGAGAAAAAAACATGAAGATCCATGTAAAATAGCTATTTTGAAGAATTTTGTAAGAAACTATTAATCTAAATAATTTCTGATTTTAACTATTTCTACCTGTTTTCTATTGGGAGTACTTCCAATTTGCACATCAATGTTTACAGTGCCTCTACAATCATTTTTATAATATTCATTACCCAGAAGACATGTGTCCTAGTCTAGCAATCAGCAAACGGTGGTTTGTGGACCACTGATAGTCTGTGATGTAATTTTATTGGTCCACAAAGAAATTCAGATATTATTTAAATTTGCTAATATCATTTAATAAAATTGTTAAATAATTTGTTTAAGCTGTATTATTATATGTAAAATAGAACAAAAATATTATATTGCTAATTGGTTTGTTACAAAATACTATAGTGACTTGCAAAACATCTATCTCAAAGACATTTAATTAACCCCTACTCGGTCAGCGGCATAGAAAAAATAAAAAAAAGAATACTGAATTCTGTACAATTGACTATGGTGCACCCTTGGTAATTGGGTGAACTAAAACTCAAAAATTTTATTAAGAATTTTGAAGGAAAACACATCTATAAAAATTATTAAAGAATAAAATACTATTCGTTATTAATCTTAAAATTTTTTTGTAAATATGAATTAGAAAATTACACACATAAAACATAGCAAATAAATATTTATACATTCATTTATTTTTATGAAATAAAATGAACATTATATTAACAAAAAGCAAAATAAAATGTAATTCTTTAATAAATTATAAAACATATAAATATTAATATATATGTATCATACTCAATTCTCATATTGATTCGTACCTTTAAAAATTGTTTGTGATGTGATGCGCTATGACTTCTTTTTATACAGAGTCAGAATCTCTCAGCAACTATGTCCAGAGAAACTTATTAGCTACTTTACCTTCCCTTTCCATTCCCCAGCCTAAGTTTTGCCATAATCTGCTCCATCCCATTTCCACAACATAATCTTTGTCAACTTCATGGCCTTCATATCTAAATCCCCCTTATCTTTTCCCAAACCCAGCATAAAAATCAATAACCCACTTTCAGTATATTCACTTTGTTCATATTTATTCTTCCATAACTTCATTATTTGTACCCTTTCTGCTTTCAAACAAAAAATTGTCGACCGCTGTCTTAGTCAACATCAATACATATTTTTAGTGCATTAGTGCAATAAATTATATACAGATAAATATGAATAATATGTCTTTTATATAATATATATTAAGCTATTTAAAGATTATTAATTTTAATTTAATTTTTAAGGGGGTTAACTAAATCTTGAGTCAGTATAAAAATATATGATATTTACGTATTAGTCCTGTGGTACAAAGCATGTATTAGACATGCTACATCTTTCCACATTCATATCATTCTGCTGATAATTTTATTAACTTGTGATCTGACCAAAATAACCTGTACATGGATCTTGTACATGATATTTTTCACAAGATTTTCAAAAAAAGTAATATGTACACAGATCTTTTATATGATATTTTATCACAAGATTTACAAAGTTATCAGCAGCTTGAATACATATGTGAAAAGGGGCAGCATGTCTAATATTTGCTCCATGTCACAGGACTAATACATAAGCTTCGGACTAAAAATATTACTTTCACACAAAAAATATAAACAATTTGGGGCAGAATTTACAAAAAAAAAAAAAAGATCTTTAAAATTACATTTTTAAAAGCAGATAAAAGAAAAAATTAAAACACGGAGCAGAATAGACATTTAAAACAATACTAAAGATAAGGTATGCTTATAAACATCTGAGCTCCCAAGACTTCTTGATCTATTGTTCAATATTTAGATTGTTATTAATTCATAATCTGTGGAAGGTTGGTTTACTCTCTTTGTTTACATATTCATTGAGCTATGTTTAATTTCAACTTTACATATTAAATTTCATTGAATTATTACAATCAAGGTGTTAAAACAGATATGTTGTCCCCAGCTTTGTATAATTGATTATGACTTAATTGATTATGAGTTAATTAGCATTAAATGAAGTGAAGTGGGAATGATGTGGGGAAGTAAGTTATTTTATTCAGATGGTGATAAAACAATTAATGGAGTTGGCCTTGCTGTTGGAAAGACAATTTAGAATAGTGTGTCAATGTTAGATTGAACTGACAATAGACTGATAATGATGAGAATAACAACAAGTCCTAGAGATTTGGCAATTGTACGAGTTTATATGCTGACTATTAGTCATGATGATATTACAATTGATGAAAAATATGAGAAGATAGATATTGGGTGAATTGGGTGATTGGAATGTTGTTGTGGGAAAAGTAAGAAAGGAAAAATTATTGTAAATTATAGTATTGTAAAGAGAAAGAGGTATATAGCTTATAAAATTTTGTAAGGAGAACGGGTTTGTCATTGCAAGCACTTGCTTTAAAATTTATATAAGAAGATTATATACATGGAAAGCTCCAGGTGACAGAGAACATTGTCAAATTGATTACATATTGATTAAGGATAGATACAAAAGTGCTTTTAGGGGTTGCATGTTTTTCTGGTACTGATATAAAATAAATTAAAGTTGAGATTAAAAAGAATAAAAAAGGGGCAAGATATATAAGATGAGACTTAGATAAATGGAGAAAAATGGAAAAATGAATATTTCATTTATTATGTGAAAATGCATTAATAAGGGTTGATACAGATGAAAATATATTAATAGTTCTGATAAGTGTTGGATTGATACAGATGAAAATATATTAATAATTAATAAGTGTTGGTGTAGAATTAAAAGAAGGATTATTAACAACAACAAAAAATGAAATAGGTACTATTTAGTTAAAGAAAGCTAAACAATCTTGGATAATGGAAGATACATTGAAAAGGATGAAAGAATATCAATATTGAGGAAGGGCAAGTACATATAGAAAAATTAATAATGACTTAAGAAGAGAAATAGATTTATCTAAAGAATAATGGTTGGACCAAGAATGTAGTGAGATAGAAATGCTTCAACAGGTGAAAAAATATGAACTGGTATTTGATAAAATTACAAATATCATTAGGAAAAAAAAGATTATGATTAGCAAGTGACATTGCTGATAAGAACAAAAAGAGATTAATTGATGGCAAATATATATTTAAAAAATGGAAGATTATCTTTAGTATCTATTTAGAAGAGAAAATAATTCAATTAATTATGAACTTGAAATTTAAAGAGATATTGAAATAGATGATAAAGATATGGATATATTGTTAGATGGAGTAATAAAGTCAATTGCACAACTAAAGAATGGTAAGGCTATTGGATTTGATGCAATACCTTTAGAATTTTTGAAATAAATGGTAGAATTTATTATGAAGAACATAGTTGGACTTTGCAATTTGAGATATAATATTGGAGTTTGGCCTGAAGACATTTTAAGGACTATAATAATATCAGTTGCTAAAAGTAAAAAAAGCTGTTAAATGTAAAGAGTACTGGACAATAAGTTTGATATTTCATTCTTCTAAAGTTTTATTGAAGATTTTATGAGAAGTGGAGTATTATATTGGAGAAGAACAAGTTGATTTTCAGAGAAGGAAAGGTACAAAAGATGCTATTGGAGTTGTTAGAATAATTGCAGAGAGATATATTGAAAAAGGTAAAGAAATTGGTATATGTTTGATCGATTTGAAAAAGGCATTTATTAAAAAATAAAGATGTTTTTTTGGAAAGAGAAAAGATTGATTTGGAATATGTATACTAGACAAAAAATAAGAATAATGAGACTGATGAAGTGAATGTACAAAGAGGAGTTGGGCAAGGAAACAGTATATCACCAGTTCTTTTTAATATTTATTTAGAAAACATGTTAAATAAATATTTAGACTGTGGAGGAAGAAATGAAGTTAGAATAGTAAAATATATAATATTTTCAGATGATATGACTCTTATAACTAGGATAAAAAATGACTTCGCAATATGTTGTATAAATTGGAAGACAGGTCTATAGAATATGGAATGAAGATTAATGTTGAGATGTTTAAGTGTTTATTTATGGATAGAGAAATGCTAAAAGACTGCAAAATGAAATCGATGATAACAAAGTTCAACAGGTAAAGGGATATATATTTGGATAGTTATTTGAGAGAGAATGAAGGAAGTGAAGATAGAAGAAGAATAGCATTGGCAAAGAAGGCATTTATTATGAGAAAATATTTTATAGACCTTTGAAGAGAGAATTAAGAAAAAGTTTAATTAAATGCCATGTGTGGAATGTACAATTGTATGTTTGTGAAATAAAAATAATAAAATTATAAACAGATTGGAAGCCTTTGTGATGTGGATATGGAGAAGGAAAAAAATCAGTTGAATAAATAAAATAGCAAATGAAGAAGTTTTGAAAAGTGTAAGTGAAAAAAGATTAAAGAAATTAAAAAAAGAAATTGGATTGAACATATATTAAGAAGACAGTTTAATGAAAGATGTTTTGGAGGCGATGCAAGTAGAAAGGAAGGAAAAGATTAACATTATTGGATGATATAAAAGATAGGAAGATTTACATGAAATTGAAGAGTTAGTTGGACAAAAGAGAATGCAATGAAAAAAATGGATGAATTGATGATGTGACTACTCCTTGGATCTGTCCATAATGCAAAATATTACTGATGATGATGAAGTTTTATGTGTCATTTCCATTTGCTTGCCAAATTAATTTCACTCTAAATTGCCAACAATGTTGACAAAGATATGTTTATAAACATCAACAGAATTGCTAAATTCATTCTATTCTTGATAATTGTTCAATATTTAAAGTGCTATTATTTCATAGTCTGAGGGAGGGTGATTTACTTCTTTCGTTTACATATTCATTGAGCTATGTTCAATTTAAAGTTTACATATTAAATCTTATTTAATTATTACAATCAAAGTGTTAAAAGGAAGATATTGTCTTCAGCCTTATATTGTTGATTATGGGTTTAATAACTCTTAAGTAGCATATTCTATTTGGATAATAAATTAATTTCACTCGGAATTACCAACAGTGTTCACAAAGATATGCTTATAAATACCAGGGCTGTAAAAATAGGTGGATTCATTCTATTCTTGATCCTTTGTTCAAAATTTAGAGTACTATTAATTTATAATTGGAGACAGTGATTTATTTACTTTGTTTATATCATACATGTAAAATTAGAATATGCATAAAGCTATACTCAAATATTACATCCCTTAGCGTTAAATTTTCCAGCAGTGCTGAATGTGTATTATAATGTTCCAAATTAAGCAAATATAAGGTGGAAAATACTTCCCTACAACAGATCTTATCAATCAATATTTTATTTTATGTTTACACAGTGAGATTGTCATTTTAATGATATTGAATATCTCCTCAATTATATATGTATAAAATAAGCAGTTTTGATGTAGAACTTAATTTAACAAATCTGATTTTTATGGGTTTATTACTTCTTACCTTTACCTCACATTTCTTGACTTTGTATTTTATTATATCTTCAGTATGACCTGCAATCATAAATAATTTTATTTTCATTTTGCTATATATTAAATAATTCTGCATATGTATGTTACTATACTTGGTGAAGTGGGTTTGTTTTTTTAATCCAATATTTGTTTGGCTAAATATGCTAAGGTATGTATGCAAAATTATTACATATAATATAGGTATATGTGTAACCAAATAGATATCAAATTTATGAGAACTAAAAGCTCCAAACTATTCTGATACAAACATGGGATGATTAAAATTTGTGGTAAATTTGTCTATATATATACTTCTTTAGTGCTATTTTTGAAAATTACAAGTTTATTTCTTACAATGCAATATTTTAGTGATTAGAAACATTCACCATCTTCAAACAAGAATGATAGTGTGCTATATTAGAGATGAATAGTGATAATATAGTGCAATGCAAGATAAAGAATGAAAGCTAATTAAATTGTAAAAACCAGAAGCCCTGCTAGCATATATATATATATATCTGTGTATTTTATTATTTGAAAGCAAAGTTATTTGTAAAAAATGACTTTGATTAAAAGGATTTTCTCCAGCTATGAATATTGAGCCAATATATGTTCAAACTTTAATATAAATCGAGTATTGCAATTAAACATAAATACTATGCCTGTTGGGATCTTAACTGGCTTCTGGGGCTGCTAATGAAATTTGTAATTATTGACAGAAACATGAATCCAGCAAAAGATTGTTAGTTGTCAAACTTTGCTACTTAAAAGATGACAAATTTTATAGAGGGCATAAGTTAAATTAACATTAGTACTATTATTTAGCATTTGTGTAGTGTTTAATTAATTAAATATGACAAAAATATATAATGGTATTTTTCCAAATATCAAATCACTTTCAACGTTTGGAAATTCAGTTACACCTTCTGTGAATAAATATCATCATCATTATCATCAACCATTATCAATCCACTGCAGGATGAAGGTCTCTCTAAGTTCAATCCATCTTTTCTGATCTTTAGCCTCTCTTCTCCACATCACCCCTGAACACTTTCTTATTTCATCCATTCAACTAACATGTTGTCTCTTTCTGGGCCTTTTGTAATCTCTTGGAATTTTTAATTGTCCATCTATTATCAATATGTCCAGCCCAACTCCACTTCAGTCTTTTAATTTTTTCAATGAAGTCAGTAACACCTGTTGTTCTCTTACCCATACATTGCATTTTCAATCTCTTCTTGTTACTCTCAACATGCATCTCTCCATACTTCTTTGATTGGTCTGAAGTATCTGTATGGCTCTTCTATTAGGTGTCCAAGTCTCAGATCCATAAGTAAGAACTGGTAAAACACATTTGTTAAAAACCTTCCTTTCAAACACATATGTATATTTCCTTTTAGTATTAAGTTATTTCTACCAAAAGCACTCCAACCAAGTTTAATTTTATGATTAATTTCATCCATTATATTTCTATCTCTATTAATAATCTGACCGAGGTATTTGTAACTGTTAACTTCTACCTCATCATAATCAATCTTTATTTTCATATTTTGAGCAAATTGATTAAACATTACTTTAGTCTTTTTAACATTTATTTTTAGTCCTACTTTCCTACGATAACTCCTGCAACATTTCCTGCAGCTATAAAGCATTATTTGCAAAAACAACTACACCATCTGCAAAATCTAAATGACTTAAATAATCTCCATTTACTTTCATTCCTTTATCTTCCCATTTTAATCCACAAAACACTTCTTGCAGCACTACTGTAAAAAGTTTTGGAGATATGGAATCACCTTGTCTTACACCCTTCTCAGTGTTAATTTTCCCAGTATCATTATGTAATCTAATTGTTGCTGCTGCATTTTTATAAATATTCTTTAAAATATGGCAATATCCTGGATCTATGTCTTGATGATACCATGCTTTAATCACTGAAGAAATGTTTATAGAATCAAATGCCTTTTCGTAATCTACAAATCCAAACCATAATGGCAACTAATACCCATTTGTTCTTTCTATGACTTCTTTCAATACCTGAATATGATCTATTGCACTAAAACCACTTTTAAATCCAGCTTGTTCTCTTGGTTGGTGGAAATCCAATGTTCTCTGTAGACGAGTTGTAATTATCTTGATAAAAATTTTGTATAAAAGTGATAAAAAGCTGATAGGTCTGTAATTTCTAATATTTTTTTTATCACCTGACTTATATATTAATATTAATACTGTATTCTTTCAATCATCTGGTACATTTTTATTATTTAGACATTTGGTATATAACTTTGCTAATTTTTTTTCTATTTCTTCATCTGCTTCTTTTAATATATCAATTGTAATTTCATCATTACCTGGAATCTTTCCTTTCTTCATATATTTAATTGCATGTCCTACTTTTTCATTTAAAATTCTGGGCAATTCAGAAGATATAATAGATATAGGAGGTACTTGTTCTTTATGACTATATAATTCTTGATAAAAGTTTTCTACCCATTTCATGATGTCATCTCTCTTTTTAGTAATAATTCTATCTTTTTTTCTTATTGCAGATATAAATTTCCAACAATGCCAAAATGTTGTTTTACATTCTTGAGACTTTTATTTTCTTTTACAACTTTCCTTGCTAGTTCACAGTTATACTTTCATATATCATTTTCAACACTTTTCCACACCATTTTACAAAATTTGAGATATTCAATCCTTTTTAATGCATCATTTTTTATATCTTCATATTTCTTCTTTTCTTCATAAATTTTCTAGTCTCAATAGAAATTTTATTGGTCAATTGCTGCTTTTTTCCACAAGCTATCTTTGTTGCAGTTTTTAAATGTGTATCAGTTATTTTCATATTAATTTCATTCAAATCTGAATCATGTTCAAAATCTAATAATACTTGAAACTGATTTGTAAATTCTAATTTAAATTCATTAGAATGTTTCTGAAGATTAGGAATATCAACTATAAATATTGTTTTATAAATTTCCAACAATGCCAAAATGTTGTTTTACATTCTTGAGACTTTTATTTTCTTTTACAACTTTCCTTGCTAGTTCACAGTTATACTTTCATATATCATTTTCAACACTTTTCCACAGCATTTTACAAAATTCGAGATATTCAATCCTTTTTAATGCATCATTTTTTATATCTTCATATTTCTTCTTTTCTTCATAAATTTTCTAGTCTCAATAGAAATTTTATTGGTCAATTGCTGCTTTTTTCTACCAGCTATCTTTGTTGCAGTTTTTAAATGTGTATCAGTTATTTTCATATTAATTTCATTCAAATCTGAATCATGTTCAAAATCTAATAATACTTGAAACTGATTTGTAAATTCTAATTTAAATTCATTAGAATGTTTCTGAAGATTAGGAATATCAACTGTAAATATTGTTTTTTCTTAATAATTTTTGTCTCTCTAGTTTTGCATTAACATCTTACTAATCGATGATCACTTCCTGTATTAAATTTATTAAGAACATTACAATCTTAAAATATATATTTTCTGTTAGTCAAAATATAATCCAATTCTGCTGTACCTTCATTTGGATGCTTCCAAGCCCATTTCCTTTTAACATTTTTCTCAAAAAAATAATTCATAATATAAAGTTTTTTTTTCTGCAAACTCCACAAGTCTATGTCCTCTCTCATTTCTATTATCATAACCAAAATTACCTACAGCACTTTCATCTCTCAATTGTTTACCAATTCTAGAATTAAAGTCTCTCATAACAAATTTTAAAATGTTGTTTACTCTGATCAAAAGCCTTTTGTATGCCCATATAAAAAACTTCTACTACTTCATCACTATGAAAACTTGTTGGGGTATAAACCTGAATTATCTGCATTGGTATCTGCTATTAAGTTGTATAACTAATCTTGCCATTCTATCCAATACACCATCAATCTCCACAATATTGGTCTTCCACTTTTTATTTATAATGAATCCTACTCCACTTGTATTTCCAATGTCTGTGCCTTTGTAATAGGGTACATGTCCACTTTTTAAATCAATTGTCTCTTCACCTTTTTTTCTATCTTCACAAATCCAATAGTGTCCCATTTAATGTAAAATAGTTCTTTTAATTCTTGCAATTTTTCCTCACTTGAATGTGATCTGCAGTTGTAAGTACCTAAATAAAAAATCATCAAATGGCAGCCTGGGTCCATAATCAGGGGATTCTTAGCACTCTCCACCTTCAGCCACCACCGCTGCCATGGTCAGTGACTTTACAGCCTCCTGGGAATATGTGCCATGATTTATTTTTGTCTGTCATAATTGTATATATGTATTGAAAAAATATTTATCATTTACACAAACATTTCATTCTGTCTTATCAGGCAACTGAAAAAAAAGACCATGATGTTTCTTGATCTTAAACTCAGAAGTAAAAAGCCAATAAATGCATCACATTGGCTAATACATGTTGGTGAGAAGTCCATCCATGTTAGTATACTATATGAATAATCACATAGTAATAACAGACGAGAATGTATGGAGTGGACATTAGGAATTTGCCCTGCTTGGTTTCTTTAAGGTCTCTAAGAGGAATCAAAGAGTGTCCTTTATATGAGTCCATATTTTAAAATAGTCAATCCTAAAAAATACCTCTTTAAAACTGTACACTATTAGATCTTAAATATTGGAGCAAGAAAATATTCAAACAAAGAATGTGAATATTAACTAAGCACAATCTTAAATTGCTCCTAAACAAACGTGTAGTTCTTTTAATCTTTGAACCACCTAAAAGATATATATGAAAATAATTCCAGTGTATAACATTATACTAAAATAAATGTCCAAATTATTTATCAAATCACTTCCATCATTCAGAAATTCAGCTATGTCTTCTGTGAATAAATTTTTTAAGTCCATATTTCAAAAAAGTCAGTCCAAAAAAGTACCTCTTTGAAACTGTATACTATTAGATCTTAAATATTATAACATAAACTAATTCAACATGTTTACTTCACAGAAGGTGTAGCTGAATTTCTTAACATTAGAAGTCATTTGATATTTGGATATTTATTTTAGTATAACGTTGTGCACTGAAATCATATAAATTGTTAGATGTTTCCAAGATTAAAATGACTAATGATTAGTCTGTCTTTGTACAAGCATAGTAAACATGTTTATTTAAGAGCATGTTGCTTATTTAAATTTCAGCTCTTTATTTGAATTAGTTGTATTCATCTGAGATGAATGGCGTCAAAATTGTGAGTGGTGTGAGTTTGACAATGGTAAATAAAAATGTAACAATTTTTATCTTATTAAACATTAAATATTTAAGTTATACAAAAGAATAGAAAGAGATATTTCAATTTAGTTTTTATAAATATATTATCATTGTTAGTGATATATATATATATAACATGCTGATAGCTCTAAACAAGCTTTTTTTTTATTTTATCATAAATGCAGCAAGAGAATACATTAAAAATCTCTATCTAGACTTATTCCCATCCCCAAACTATGGCTTGAAATCAGTAAGGAACTAGGACATTCAGACATCAGATTCAAAATACAAATTCAAGCCCAGCATTTATCTAATACTTAATTATTAAGTAATTTCAAAATAACTTTATTAGTGTAAAATAATTGATTATTTAAAAACTATTAAGTAGATGTCTAAATTTTTTCAGATTTTCTACTTAATAGTTAATTATTAGATAAATGCTGGGCTTGAGTTTTATCTGGTGTCTGGATGTCCTAGCTCTTTACTGATGAGAGCCATAGCTCTAAACCAGTTTGTGAATGAGGATAAGTCTAGATAGAGATTTTGAATATGTTCTCTTGCTGCATTTATCAGAAAAATAAAAACTTGTTTAGAGCTATTAGCATGCTCTTAATATTACATTTATAAGTACAAGCTAAATAAGTCATGTGATGTATGACTTGATTTCTTTGATATTATAGTTTGGCTATTAAGGCTGGCTATATTAAATTGCTATGCTGTACCAGAATTTAGTTCAATCCTATATGACTATTTGAGTTGGAGAGCTGGATTTGAAGACTTATAGATGTCTGAAAATTTCAGATTTTCTACTTAATAGTTAAGTATTAGATAAATGAGGGGCTATATTTATATTTTGGATATGCTGTTTGGATGTCCTAGCTCCTCACTGATGAGAGACATACCTTACCCAGTTTGAGGATGGGGATAAATCTAGATAATGATTTTGAATGCATTCTGTTGCTCCATTTATCTGTAAAAATAAATAAAAAAGCTTTTTTAAAGCTGTTAAAACAGGCAAAACTCATATATATTGCCACACACAACAAGCTAGAGTAATCAATGAATGCCAGAAGGCTTGTACATAAAAATCCCCATCTAGTGCCTACTCATACAATATCCCCAGACTAGTTTCTGGCTTATGGCCTTCATCAGTGAAAAGCCTTGGATCTGAGAGCACTGCAGCCAGATCTTAGGATCTAATGCAACCCTCCAGCAACCATCTTTTATCTCCATTTAACTACAAAACCATGAGTTTTAAACTGAAAACACCTTAATGTTTTCAATCCAAGCCCATTAAACTTATATAGTCATATGGGTCTGAACCCAGTTCAGTACCCATACATTTTGGTGTCTTCAGTTTTTTAATAACCATAGCCACCATTATCCTATTAGGCAGGATTGGTTTTAAGCCAATAAACATCACATGACCACCACCTCTTATGCTTGTGTATAACTGCTGTTAAAACAGGCAAAACTCACTGTATATATTGCCATACACTACAAGCTAGAGTAATCAATGAATGCCAGAAGGCTTCTGCATAAAATCCCCACCTAGTGCCTACTCATCCAATATGACTATATAAGCTAATGGGCTTGGATTGAAAACATTAAGGAGTTTTCAGTTTAAGACTCATGGTTTTGTAGTTAAATGGAGATAAAAGGTGATTGCTGGTGGGTCGCATTAGGTCCTAAGATCTAGGTGCAGTGCTCTCAGATCCAAGTCTTCTCACTGATGAAGGCCATAAGCCAGAAACTAGTCTGGGGATATTGAATGAGTAGGCTCTAGATGGGGATTTTATGCATAAGCCTTCTGGCATCCATTGATTACTCTAGCTTGTTGTGTGTGACAATATATATAGTGAGGTTTGCCTGTTTTAACAGCAGTTATACACAAGCATAAGAGGTGGTGGTCATGTGATGTTTATTAGCTTAAAACCAATCCTACCTAATAGGATAATGGTGCCTATGGTTACTAAAGAATGAAAGACACCAAAATGTATGGATTACTGAACTGGGTTCAGACCCATATGACTATATAAGCTAATGGGCTTGGATTGAAAACATTAAGGTGTTTTCAGTTTAAGACACATGGTTTTGTAGTTAAATGGAGATAAAAGGTGGTTGCTGAAGGGTTGCATTAGATCCTAAGATCTAGGTGCAGTGTTCTCAGATCCAAGGCTCCTCACTGATGAAGGTCATAAGCCAGAAACTAGTCTGGGGATATTGGATGAGTAGGCACTAGATGAGGATTTTATGCACAAGCCTTCTGGCATCCCCTGATTACTCTAGCTTGTTGTGTGTGGCAATATATATAGTGAGGTTTGCCTGTTTTAACAGCAGTTGTACACAAGCATAAGAGGTGGTAGTCATGTGATGTTTATTGGCTTTTTTAGAGCTATTAGAATGCTCTTTATATTTCATTTATAAATACTAGCTATATATGTCATGTAAAGTATGACTTGATTTCATTAATATATATATATTAATATAAAATAATACTCATACAGATTAATCTGAAGAAATTTTTGCTTTACTCCATTTGAAAGCAAATGGGTTCTTTTTAAAAAATGTAATGCACCTTACATTATTACCAGTAGAAATATTTGCTGATTTTCTCATTTTCAATTAAAACTAGCTTAATAATAAAAAATGGAAATAAGGAAATGATATTCATGTAAATAGAAATAACCTTTAATTTTTGATGTTATCAAGAAAATATCAATTACTCCTAATTGACAATCTCTAAGGCCAACCCAATTTTTTCATTAAGTTTGTAATAGCACTTTTGTTTTTATAGCGATTTTTTTCTAATATAAAATATTTTTGGCTGATATGGATTCTACATACATCAATTATGCCCAAATGTTCATTAAAATAGTACTAAAAAATATCTAATAACTATCCACACTTTGAAACCATCATACTGTTATGTACAATGTTATTTTCACCTGCTTCAACCATAATCAATTGGTTATAGATGAAAGTTGCTCTAAGTTTCATCACAATTTTTTTAATTCATAAGATTTTCTTCTCCATATAACTTCATTAAAACTTATCATATTCGTCTCATATATTGTCCGCATTTATAAATTGATTAAATATTATGCTATTTGAAATACAAATTCACTTGATTAAATTACAAGTTCAAAAGTTTATCCAAATTATTTATTTATTTATTTATTTTTTTCACAATGATAATTCAAAACAAAACGTATATATATATTTTTTCTAGAGAGCGCTTATAGTTTTTCTTTTTAGATTTAAATAATTTACACAGAACTTTTAGATTTATATAATGATTAAAGTTATTATATGAAAAACAAATTGTATGCTTACTATTTGTTCCAGTTTAAGACTGAAGTCCCATATTGTAATATACTGATTTCTTAATATGGTTCCCATTTTTCCTCCAGTATAACTTTGTCGATTTTTAATCAATGAATTAATAGGTTGAAATATATACTAGGGTAGAAGTTTCTACTCAATACTTGTAAAACTATAATCTCATTACTATTTGTTCAATTCTAAAGTGGTGGTGTTAAATTTTCAGCCTTTTCTTGTTTGTTTTTTTAATTTGCATGTGTCAAGTGTTGATGTCCGGTCTCTGATTTCTCCTTTTACACTCCCCCTCTCCCCCTTTGTTAAGTTATTTATTAGTTTTATTGCAATGGATTGTGGTACATAAAATAAATCAATAATAGGATAGGGTGCATACTAATTAATAGCTCTCCCTCTAGTGATAACTAATTAGACTGTTTTATATCAATTTAATCTATAATATAATATGCTTGAAGATTGATTACAAAATTTAGAAAAATTATAAATTGAATTTTTTTTTAAATTATTGTTTAATAATAATAATAATAGAGTACTAAACATCTCTATACTTCCAAATTGATTCAATACGATTAAATTATCATTTTAAATATTATTACAATTAGACCGTATAACAAAATGTATATGAACTTCATATCCACTCTATCAGATTTTCTAGTGTATCTCAAACAGTCTAAGTTTTCATCACTCTCAGGATATTTATTGGTGAAATTTTACTCAATTTGAAAATTATAATTTAGCAAGCATTCCAACCGACCACTGATTTTCAATATATGGTAATTATTGCCAATTGAAATTTAAAATTTTTCATACTGGATCACTTGAATAAGACTTGATGAAATTAAGCCAAACCATATGGCTACAATATATATATATTCCAATTTTGCTTTCTCACCTCCAAATGTACAGTGTCCTCACTATCTTTCTATTTTGCTTTGCAATCTGCGGCCTTTGTACTGCATTTCTGTTAATGGTCCATGTCTGATTCCAAATGTAAACTTTAGAAAAACACATTTATAAAAAGAAAACGTATCTATCAACAACATAAATCATATATATAATATGTTTGAGTTGTTTAAATATATTACATTTTCTATGAATGTTTGGGTGTGTATAATGTATATAAAGTTATAATATTGTTGGAAAAAAAATCAAATACACCCACTTTTTTTGAAGTAGCTAAACAAGATTTAGTAATACATTGAAAATATGATTTATAAAAATGAAGTAGGTGGGAAAAGATATTAAATTAACTTCAATTGTTCCTATACTTTTTGATCATTATATGACATGTTTTTATTTTTTTTTTAAAGTATATGTGTGGAAATAAATAAAAGTGATGGAATTATAATAGTAGAGAATATTTTAAGATAAGATCGTCATCTATTTCATTAGCAAAGTATAATATGTTAACATAAAAAATGAAGAGTTGTTATAATGATATTTGAATGCAATAATTTGATCATCCAATGTTGATAAACATCCCTATAAACTATTTATTCCGTGTTGTGACTATTTAGATATATTTAAAATTTCCACTGCCAATCATTAAAGTCTTTATCTGAAGTGGAATACTTTTCATAGATTTATTTATATTTTAATATTTTGCTCATGAACACTTCTTGCGACTTTTTTTTTTATTATTAAAATTTTCACCTACACAATGCTATGAATTCTCTAATTCTTGAAATCATCTGTAGTTATAACTTTCACATATTACAGTTAAGATATAGTGATCTTCACTTAAAAATGTATTTCCTTCTATAATTCAGTATGATGGTGGAATTGCATTTCAATAATTGTATCTACAATCAATTTTTATCTGAGAGATCATGTAAACAAAATTCTGTCTGTTCACTAACAATCATTTAAAAGTTGTGATTACATGTCACATGATCTTCAGAATGAATAGATCATGTTATCCCTGTATTCACTATATATTGATTTCAAGCATTTACTTGGATATTTAAACTATGTAAATATTTAACAACATTTATATGTTTATAATATGATTGAATGTAACATTTATATTCATTAAGATATGAAAATATTTTTCTTTTAGAATTACATTAATATAATGTCTTCTCTCTCATGTGCTATTATTTAAATAATCCTTTCATGAGTTTTCTGATATAATTTATTACTACATTAGCTTTTCAAAAAACTTTTTTTTAAAATATTTATAGAGAATATAGCTTGGAAAATAAAAAATAAAATGAGAAAAGCATTCTTCAGTCATTTAAATGTTTTTTTGATGGGTATTGATTTAAAGTAAACAACACCCTTCTGTTACTTTTGTCTCAAATTGTAAGTATTTTTAATATTAAAAAATCTACTATATAATTTAAATATTATTTAATTAAAAAATACTGATAAAAAATTAAATATTTTATACACCAGTATCGAAATTAAAGAAGATACTTACTGGATTATATCAAACATTATTAAAAAAAAAAAAAACAGGTTAATTTAATAATTGTTGTATGAAAGAATTTCTAATACTAACAAAAGAAAGTTTACTAATCACATGTATTATATTGTTTCTGCTTTTAAAGTTTCTTCTATTAACTAAAACTAGAAATATCATTTACAATTTAAGAAATAATACTAAACATTACAAAATATAACTGCAAAGTGAAAATATACAAAAATAATGTAGTTATAAAAAGGCAGTAAAGTAAAAGTTTTATGTATATATAGTGTAAAACAGATGGCACATTTACATACATGAATACAATATTTCACAAATTAATACTTATAATTTTGATTTTTCACTACAAAATAAGTTATCTTCATTGCATAACATAAAGAAAGCACTACATAACATCTTTTTGTCTTGATACGCTCATCATTAATTTTCCATAATGAGGACTTTTAAATTTTTTTTCAATAGGTCCAGCAATGATACAGTATAAAATAAAAATATTTTGATAACAATCATGAATTGAGTGAATGAGAAATAAAAATAGCCATCATAGATCATTTATGACGTTGCTCATATAGGTAAGTGGTTTGATATCAAAATTTTATGAATTCACCTTCATAAATTTTAATTTTTTTATATATTTAATAAGGATATTTCACGAGTTATTGAAACCATGAATAATAATAATTTGAATCCTGATTCTACCTATGTCACTAAAGGTGCTAAAATGTTATGAACTCACCACAATAAACCATTCAATTATTTTTATTTATTTGTTTATTGTTGTTTTATATTTCTCCATTAAAAATTCATACTTTATTGTAAATAATCATTGTATAGTTTTATTTTATGTGGTTTGATGTAATGATAATGTGACAAACTGTGGTGCTCAAGATCAGTGGTTTATAGTCCAGATCTATCATTTTCAGTAACTTAACTTCTTATGATCTCTTGAGAAATAAAGTCACTCAATTATTTTTTATTATATTTTTCTCAATATTATTATTAAAAAATGATTGACCACTAAACATCACATGATCACTATATTCTATCTTAGCACATTACTGTTATTAAAACAGGCAAAACTCTCCATAGGGTAGTGCCAACCAGAGTAATCAATGAAATGCCAGAAGGCTTGTGCATAAAATCCCAATCTAATGCCTACTCATCCAACATTTCCAGACTAGTTTCTGGCTTGTGGCCTTCATCAGTGAGGAGCTTTGGATCTGAGAGCACTGCACCTAGATCTTAGGGTGTAATGCAACCCTCCAGCAGCCACCTTTTATCTCTACTTAACTATGAGAATAAAATTGAAAACACAATAATATTTTCAATCTAAGCTCAAAATATGTATTCATAAGGGTCTGAACCCAGTCCAATACCCATACATTTTGGTGTCTTTGGCTCTTTAATAATCATAGCCATCACTATCCTATTTGGCAGGATTGGTGTTAAACCACTAAACATCACATGATCACTATTTCCTATGTTAGCACATTACTGTTATTAAAACAGGCAAAACTCTCCATAGAGTAGTGCCATTCAGTGCCAACCAGAGTAATCAATGGATGCTGGAGGGTTGCATTAGATCCTAAGATCTAGGTGCAGTGCTCTCAGATCCAAAGCTACTCACTGACGAAGGCCACAAGCCAGAAACTAGTCTGGGGATATTGGATGAGTAGACATTAAATTGGGATTTTATGCACAAGCCTTCTGGCATCCATTGATTACTCTGGTTGGCACTGAGTGGCACTACTGTATGGAGAGTTTTGCCTGTTTTAAAAATGATATTTACTCAATATTCATATTATTTAGACTTTGATTCTTACTTTGGTGCACTGCATTCACCTATCATACCCAACTTTCTCATTTTCAGCATTTGAGCTTCTGAAGAACTCCCAATCAATAAATCCATTCAATTAATTTTAATACAGTTAAACATCATTAATCTAAAATTCCTCGTATTCAGAAATTATTTGATTCTTAAATGCAAATTTTGTTAGCATGGAAAACATGCAAGCATCTCACTGCAATTGGGTTTGTTAATTTATAATTATTTATTATTAATAATAATTTTCATTATAACTGTGCATACAAATTAATTTGTATTGAAATTTTAAATACTATCTTTGGAAATTTTATTTGGTTGATACGTATTTTTGAAAAATAAGTATTCAGATCAATAGTGTTCCACCAGTAATAACAACATACTAAACTTATAGACCAATACCAAATAGCAACGAGATTGTCTGTGAACAATAAACTGCCAGAATAAAATGTAACTCTTCTTTTCAAAATTATTTAAATACAACAAGTATAAATAAGGGAAATTTATATATATAATTGGACTGATAATTTTCTTTTAAATCACTAACTATATTAATGCAACACCCTCTACTATTAATGGAATCAAGAAAAATATAGAAAATAATTGTATTGGTATCCTCTTCTGGTAATCATCACCATCAATTATAAATAATTTAGTATCATTAAGATCATTATCAGTAAATAAATAATCATTTGTAAGTGATAAAAAAGAGAAGTCAAATAATAATGGAAAATGTAATCAACTGCCAAGATTTGTAACTGAATTTTAAGATGATATAAAGTCTGAGATTAGTCATCATCATGCCAATGCCAATTATGAATCATGATATTAGAATTAAAAAGTATTGATGCTTCTTACTTCTACACATAAGTAATAAATGGCATTAATCTAAGCATGTATTAAAATACTGGATCATTCTAACAACATTTATCATCGTCAATGTTTAAGGGTATTTGTTACATGAAAATAGACATAACTAAAACAATAAGATTATCACCATGAATCATATAATTAAAGTACCCATACTTTAAAATTGATAATTAGTTCTTTAGTGACATCTACATAATTTTAAAGATAATATATATATATATGTTCTCACACAAAAATCTATTAAATTCTATTATGTTCAGAGCTAGTTTCTGTGGGCAGCAAGGGACTCCTGATCATATGTAAATAAACTAAAAACACAAATACCTATTCTAGCATTAATCCTGTGGAAATTGTGGTCAAAACATTGCAGCAGATGCCACATATTTCTGAGAGATATATTTATTACAAGTATGTGCAGAAATTAAAAAAAAACAACAATGTAAACTTACCTTTAAGATGTGATAAGTTGGACTATTTCCATCATTTATGAGTGGATGTTGAATGTATAAAAAATTTTAAACTTTATTTAAACTTTTCAAATACAAACAACTTGTTAGTAATAACACACAAATAAACAATACAGGTTAGTAATTACACAATGTTTCAAGTAGTATTATTGTCCACTCTTCTGAAGGTGTTGCTGGCCTATATGCACAGTGACAGTATTCGCTTAGAAGTTGAACAGAATAGCTCAGTTGGTAGAGCGTTTGACTTAAATTCAATAGTCAAGAATCTAAGGGTGCAAGTTCAACTTCTAAGTGAATATTGTCACTGTACATATAGGCCAGCAACATCTGAAGAAGAGTGGACAATAATACTACTTGAAACATTGTGTACTTACTAACCTGTATTGTCTATTTGTGTGTTATTAGTAACAAGTTGTTTGTATTTGAAAAGTTTAAAATTTTCTATACATTCAACATTCACTCATAAATGATGGAAATAATCCAACATATCACATCTTAGACATACCTTTGTTTCATTTATTAAATAAAATATACAATTTTTTGTTTATTTTAAGTTACAATCTATAAATTATTTTCACAATTATACCAACTTTTATTTCAGAGTTTGCAGTATCTCTCAAGTACAATTTACTATCAAATATTGTACATCCTTATGAAACATATTTTATAAACATACTGATGGCTTAAACATTATAGCTTAACATTCATTGCATTACAAATTCACAGTGAATCATAGTCTTGAATGTATGCATCTGATACCATAGCAATATTTAAGAAAAAATATTGTAAGTCTTACTTAGATGAACCATAATCCCTGCAGGGTTAAATAAATTCACTATAGTAATTTAAAATAATAGTAAATAAATTTATTAGTTAATTACTACTAATAATAAATATGTCATAAATATTCATCAATAATATAAATTACATCTGACTTATAGTATAGATATTAAATATATTTATATTAAATATTTCAAAGTAAAACTATTATTATTTAAAATGTATTTTAAACACACACACTTATATAAATTATGAATTCATTACATAAACACTCACATTTGCATCTGTTAATGCAAAAATTATTCAAATTAAATTTGGCTAAAATATTTTAAATGTATATAATTAATAAATGTACTATATGTGTACACATACAAATATGCACAAACAGTGTGTTTCATCATAGAAAATATTTCAATTTTTAATAATTACTTTACTCTTTTAGATATAATTGATATCTGAATTTAAATATTGTACATATTATTATAAAAAAATTTCAATTATTAATTTTAATTCTTTTTAACCTAAAAACTAAATCATTTTTTTATTTGTCATTTAATTGAAAAATAAAATGTTACCATTATTAAATTATAAATAATTTTTTTAAAGATAAATTCTAAAAAGAAACATTACTTAAATTTTTTTAATTTTTTTTTTCAAACTTCTTTTCTCTGGGAACTTTGTAAACTTTTTGGTCTTTTTGGTCTATTGGTGGATTTTTTTTCATTAGCATAGAGTTAAATTATTCATATTTTCGCTTTTCTTTTTTGTTTTAAAGCAAATGAAGGTTGAAAGTGTCATAAATAGATTTACAATTTCCTCATCATTAGCCCTAGTTTGGAATAATATAAATATTTTTAGTGATCTTTTTTCACTTATGTTAGCCTTATATTTTCTCAGCTATAGGTTTCTTAGCTTTGTGTATATATAATGCAGATATTATTGATATTTATTTAACAGATCAGTTTTTTCATTCTGTCTTTTTATATCTATGAAAGAAATGTCATTTTTTATTGTAATTAAAATTTCAACATAATATGTACACACTATATGTATATTCATAAAGGCTTTTATCAACAACAGGTTTTATTTTGATTTCTATATGCCTATACAATAAAATTTATATATAAAATAATATGCATAAGGTATTAAACCAGTGAAACAGATATTAGAATGATTATTCTCACTATATATGCATATAGTAATAAAGTACCACATAAATTTGTGATAATTTTACTAACATTAATTTTAATTACATTCTCTATAGAAATTTTCACGATCTTTCAAATGTGAAATTTACTTTCAAATTTTATTAACAAATTGAATATTTCTGTGTTTGGTGGGTTTTAATTAATTTCCAGATTGATGATAATATCAGTTTGACAAAAACATGTGTCCAGGAAAGAATGGCTATTTTTATCAAACATTATAAAAATGTCTAGAAAGGATATATGCTAATTGGCATTGATTATTAACAAATTGCACAAAGCTCTTGGCAGCACTATTAGCAAAATCAGTACATGATTACTGACCAAAAGTAATATCCAATAAACTTTAATTTCATTATTTTAGTAAATAAAAGTTTTTAAAAGTATTGTAGGTTGAATGTAGAGAAGGGCCTCATGGGATATTAATAAGGGCATTTTGCTAACATATCCACAAATTGAAATTTATATTGAGGTAAAATTTTAAATATTTTCATGTTCTTAAAAATTTCCATCAAGAGTCTATAGAATATACTCAGATCATCAGTCCATAGTTAATTCACCTAGGCATGCAACTGATTGGAATATTGGCATGTATCTATTTATAGATGACCTTAAAACTTTGTGGGTTTAAGTTAATATGATATTAATACAAAAATCTATGTGTATGATAATATAGTTTTTACAATTAGTGAAAGAGAAGTCAAATTTCTCTGGAGCTAAATCCAGTATTGTCTTTTTGTGTTAAACACAATTAAAGAGTTAAAAACTTTAGCTGATTTTTTTATTATTTTTATTTTCAATATAACAATTTATAAGTTTGTATATATGTCACTTCATAATTTTAAAATTTATCTAAAGTTTATGTCTGTTTAAATAAACCAAATTGAGATCAGATAATTGTTGAAGCCTACTATTAGGATTATATAATGTCAAATAATTTCATTTAACCATTCGTTTATAATTACAAATAAGCATTGAGTAATATAGCTATAAGAATAATTTTCCTACTACATTTTTCATAGTACATTAAACTGGTAATTCATTCCCCTCTTGGCAAGGTTTTTTTTTTATTAAATACATATTTAAAATTTTGATTAAACTATTTAAAGATAAACACATGTCCAGTATATAAATATTTATAAGTAATGTCAATGTCATAATACATTAACTATTTTCTTATGCTATCTCCCAAATACTGTTTGATATTGTATAAGTAACTATGCATTTTAAATATAAATATCTGTCACTTAAATGAAGATACTAGAATACATTCTGTTTAGAGATTAGCAATCAGGAACAATTTATTACTGATGATGATGGAATAATATTGCTTGATCATAATCTCTTTTTATTCTACTTACATTCAGGAAAATAGACACACACACACAATCATCACTTAAACCTTATATTAGCGATATTTAAAAAAAGCAGTAAGATAAAACAATAATTTGAATCTTTAATAAAATACCACCTAAAAGAAGTCATAGACATTTTTTTTATAAACAGAAGTCGTAGACATTTTCATTATTAATTAAATTTATTTACTGTTTTTAATATACAGCAGAGCAATATTTTGTTGCAAATTAGTTGAAAATGGTTCACATTTTGTTTATATTAGAAATATAAACAAAAATGTGCTCATCCGATTATGTATGTGCTTTTCAACTTATATATATATATAGAGAGAGAGAAACTACAAATTTTTCTTGACATGAATATACAAATCCCAACAATAATGCAAAGGTATGCCAATGTGTATATATATAATAAAAAATACTTTAATTTCTTCAGGATTATTAGCTTCAACCTTAGAAGATATTTCAAATGAAATTTTAAGCGGGGGGGGGGGGGGGGTGAATGCACAAGGCTGTAAAAAAGTCTATATATCACTATGAGATTTCATGATTTGAAAATGGAAGGTTTACAGAATGCACTAAAAGACTAGAAAATGACTATTTCTTTATAAATAAATACAATACAGACTCATGAAATTTAATTTTTTTATTAGTTAATGAAGTTTAATGTTTTTATTTTTCACATATTTATTTGCTTTTTTTGAATAGCTTATAATTGAAATAGCAAAAGATGATATATTGGACACAGTGTCTTATAAAAATTTGAAAAAAATAATAATATGATGGTTCTTTGCTCAAAAGTTTGTATGAAGTCTGAGAACCAGAATTGATATAATCTGCCAATTTACTGTAAACTGCATTCAAAGCAATGCAATGGCTTTATAGTATGTGACTAATGTGAAGAAGAAAAATAAGGAACTGATGGGCAATATTAGTTTTAGCAACATCCTTTTCTTCACCACATCTATGCCACTTACTGAAAATTTTAAGAAATAATAGATGCAGATAATATTACTTCATAATCCTCATTCAGTGTTACTGTGTCCAATATTCCAAGATAATTTTTGTTCTAGAAACTGGTCCAAGATCCAAAGTACTTCACTGATGAAAGCCAAAAACTTGAAAGTAGTCTGAAGATAGTGATAGGTTGGTAATGGATGAAAATTAATTGACTACTATCACCTGCATCTATTAATCACTAAAACTTACAGTAAAGGTCGTAGATGTAGTAAAGAAAAATGGATGCTGATGACACAACAGTGAGTGAGTTAAAGTCATGTGATATTTTATTGGTTTTATAAAATTAGTTTTGTGATAAAATCATCTTGAATCAGCTACAGTAAGGCCTGAATTATATTATCCAATTACTCTATTTTTAATAGAAACATGTTGACATGTCTTCAAACAAAAACAAGTCTAACTTTCTAACTACAGAATATAAAAAAAAGTAGAAAGAATAAAAAATAAAAGATTGAATTTGTGATGATTATTCAAACTGATTTATTAACTGCAAATACATTCACACATATTACATATTATAATGATAAATATTTAACAGTAAGTAGGTTTAAATCATGAGCCAAAGATATACAATAATATTAAATATGTACTGTAAATCTTGATTCAAATAAATATTTACATTAAATGCAATTTGAATGGTTATCAAAACTTTAAAAAAAGATTCAATATAAAATTAATTAAGTGATGATGATAATTTATAACATAAGTACACGCCCTTCCAAAAGTATTTTGTTTTTCAGTTTCAATAAAAAAAAGGAATTTCTCAGGCACCAAACATTCTAATAAGAAAGTTTGCTTTTGGAAAATTTATTAACATCTGATCATCATCATTTATAAATTATTAACATCATCTCTGCATGTCTTCTCATGGTGTTTGCATGATTTCTCAGAATTGTGGATATTATTTGCATATTGGATGTTAAAAGTATAGTATTTGAACTGAGATAGATAAACAAACACAAACTAAATGGATTAATAAAAAATAATTTATTAACAATGAATATATAAACAGTTTCATATATCCTCACAACTATTAATATGTATCAAAATATTAAATTTAATAATAATAAAAGATATTTTTAATTTAAGTTCAAGACCTTATGATATCTATAATGATAAGATCTTACTACATGAAATATTTAAACAGTTCCAACCATGATTTTCTAGTTATTGTTCTTTCAATATATTTATGGTTGTATTCCTTAATTCCTCCAAAGATGGTATTTCTTCTCCTTAGGTTATGGTAATGTTAGAGAAAAAGTACAGCAGCATTGGTGACATTAGATAGGGTATAGTATCAGTAAGTCTTAGGTAACTGTTATGACACTGTCTATTTCTTACTTTATAACATTGTTAAGGTAGGCATTGGCTGGTTTGGGAAAATTTTAACATTAGATTCTGGATCCAATTGTATTTTCCAGGTATTTTTATTGGTGTGTTTTTTTTGTTGTCTGGCCATAGTTGTTACAAATGAAGTATTGAAAATGACTGTAAAACAGTCATTAAGATATAGCTATTCAGATTACAGTGGAAAATAATTTTAATCAGCCATTTCTCTGCAACATTGCTTCTTATGTTGAGTCTTCAAATAAACTAAAGTAGACTAGACTGCTAGAATTGGATTGGGATGCCTTAGTTGCTTGTTTACAACCTATTTATCCCTATCTAATTATCATGTGTTTCCAAACAATGAATTTGTCACCAGCTAGTTACAGGATTTGACCTGTTTCTTTACAACAACATGTTTCATGGGAAACATTTTCTGTACAACATGTTGTGGAAACAGATTAATAGATATTATATTATGATTTGATACATAAATGATTTAAAAAAAAGTTTTTTCCTCTCTTTTTCTTTTTTGCATAAGTTAGTGAGGTGATAGGAAGAAAGAAAAAATTGTTGCCAACATTTGCGCGACTGCCTTGCACTTGCAGGCAGTTGCCCGGGTTGCGGGTTCACGTCCCGACCGATGCTATGACATTTTAAAAAAAATAAAAATAAAAAACATTTAAATTTTAACTTTTAAAATATGATTAATTATGTAATTCAGTACCAATGATTTTTTCTTTTTCTAAGTAATTATAATTTTTACTTTAATGTTCTTGTCATTTATACAGAAAAGATTGTCTATATATTTTAAATTTAGCTTTTATCACTGCTTAGCATGCTTTCAATATATAACAATTTCATAATCACAGCACTTTCACTTTTTAAGTGTTCAAAGTCCATATGTATACTTGATAAATATTTTAATATTTAAAATTATTTAAATTTGTTTCTGTATAAATGTCCAGAACATTTAAATAAATATTAATTCCAAAAATTTAGTATCATTTTTAGATTTACCATTACATTTATTACAAAAATGTGGGAGATTTTATTAAAAACTTTATACAAAAAAAGCAAACTAAAAAGAGTTCAAAATGCTTTAGATTTTTAAGTATACAATTCAAATGTTTTGCACATATCAAAGCTACCCTACATTGTAATTTATCATTTATTGTTTCTTACACATTACAAAATAACTTTCTAATATGATTAACTGCTTAAACTAACTTTTCTTTTAATGTTTTAGGAAGTTTATGTATTTATTTCTCAATATTAAAAATAAGTTTTATTATTAAACAATATTTTTTATGCATCTTTGTAATATAACTAATTCGAGCTGCTATCAAATTTGTGATTGTTACAACATTAGCTTTTTAGACTGTATTTATTTGATCTATCATATATTGGATTTTAATTAAATATAATGAAAGAATTGTCAGCCTTATTTTCTTAATGAAAACAATCAATACTGCATGTCTTTAGTTTATTTTTGCCTCTCCCATAATTTTGTTTTTTGAAAAATCTATTTCAGTCCATTTGCCTTACATGCATAATGCAATAAAGATATGCCTTTACAAATAGTAGATTTAATAGAAACTCATTCAATAAGTAAAAAACTTGGGCAGTTTTAACATATATCAAATATCCACTAGTCATATTCTTGAATATAAAGTCAGCATACATAAACTTCTAAATTTTAAGTATATCTTAAAAAGATATTACATGAAAAAAAGAGATCAGTTTGAATTACACCATATTATTATGCCTAATTAAAAATACAGTTATATTAGATTTTAGTTGAGGTTTAAAGGCTTACAATTGGGTTAGAGATAATATATTTACTTTAATAAATGATTGATAACAATCATTATTGTGTTGATCTGAAGTAAATGATTAATGAAAGTTATGAATGAAAGTTTGTCACTTGTAAATCAAATTGTAGAATTTATTCATATTGTAATGTAGTGAAACTGTTTCATGAAATAAATGAATAGATATACATATGTTTTCAACCTGCAGTATATTGATCAACATTTATAAATGAATGTATATAAATATGCATATCACTTGATTCATCATTTATGTATTGATAAGAAAAGTTGTTAAATATTTTATTACTCATGCAGATCCTGAGATTTTGAAAGTTCTCAATTCATGATTAGGATGATAATGATCAAACCACTTATTTCCATTGTCTAAAGATTATATTGATGAACTCTCAAAAAACATGGATTATATTTCTTGATTATCAATTTACAATTATTTTTATGAATGTTGAACTACGTGGTACCATCTGGTGGTTTCATTTATAATCAGGAAATACCATATAGGATCCTAGAGCATCATGTTTTTAATGGAAGATTATATATAATATAAGTACTAGTTTCATAATATCCTAATTCATTTTCAATTTACAGACAGATATATTTTCCAGCCTAATCCATAAATACAATTGATAACATGAGTTATTTAGTTAAATACATAATGAAAATTAGACAAAACTTAAATAAGAATGGCAGAGGTCCTACATTTAGTTTTAATTAAATAATGAAAACAATTTATTGAAACAGTTTGATTAATAAAACAAAAAATAATAGTCGTGGTTAAATATATATATAAATAAAATAAGAATGAATATCTGAACTGAACTATCCAGAAAAATATTATATTGACATGAGCTTTTCAAATAAAGAAAAAAATAAAACCAATTTCATTACCACATATCTCTCTGAGACATACAATTAGTTTAGCTGTGAAATATAGATGTACATTTTCAATAAAGCACCTCAATATTTATAATAAGAATCTTCTAATGAATAATAATTAAAAAAGTATCTTACAAATATAATAAGCAAAAAGGGAGCAAATCTTATCATGGATTTAATAATTCATAAATTTACTGATCAAATACCTATAATACTATAATAATCTTTTAATATTGTTTTATCCTATTCGATAGTTTTTTTAATCTTGAAGTTTGAGTTTCTTTGACTTCCTCATATTGTACACTTTTTTCATTTCATCAAATTATAGCAAATTTTAAGAAATGCAAGCAAACTTTTATCAAAAACAACTAGGATCCACATCATCATAAACTTCAACTATTAAGACAAATGCATTATATCTTTTTACTGTTGAGAGATTATATTTCACAAAGCTTGGATTATGCCCTTTTAATTGCATTTAGCAAATCTTATTAATAGTCATTTCTATAGAATAGTTTTCCATTATACTCATAATAAAACCAGCAGTAAAATTTAGTTTCTAACTATATATATTATTCAGATAGGTATGAGTGAATTGTGTTTTGCCACAATTATACCTGAGTCTTTTCTTATCTAATTTGATGTGACATTATAGTTTGATGCAGGCAATATGACAAAATAAATCTCTATCTGAATCCAGGAAAGAAGAATCTAATTAAACTCTGAGAAGTGATTCTTTCTTTCCAAGTGAGAGAATCTGAATCTGTGAAAATAAGAATGATCTTAATATTAATTCTTTATATATATATTCTCTCTGATTCTGGCTAAAAATATTTTCTTAGTGTATAAGCCAATGGTCTTTCCTACTGAAAATTTTATTGCTAACCCAATGGACACTGATTTTCATTTAAAAATAGATTATGTCACAATTCTTTAATCACAACACATTAATAATTTACATTTAATTACCTATATATATATTCTAACTAGCATTTACTTTTTATTTTGGTTTAATTCTATGTAAAATTAATTTTTCACAATGTCTTTTATCATTCTTTAAAAAAAAAATGCAAACCAAAATTTTTGTAATCACTTATAAGTTTTTAATTTCATAATCTTTATCTTCAATTTTCTCAAAAAGACCTACCTTTATGTCTCATATATATATATATATATATATATATATATATATGAGACATAAAGGTATATATATATATATATATATATATAACATCTCTCTAAATTAAGAACTAAAAACCCATGTGGTATCCCCAGGATTTTATCTAACAACCAGTATAAATTAAATATTATAGCTTTGCATATAATAATTGTGCAGTTATTAATTTACATACTTTTTTTTTAACCAAAATTTTATTTATTTTGAAATCCATATATATGATTCCATATTTATTAAATGATATAACCACATGTAATCTTTATTAGAATTAGAGTAACTGTTGGTTAATTTTAAATTCCTAATTATTTTATTTCATTATTTAATCATATAATATATGTTTATTAATTACTGAATCCATTGCAACTTTGAACAAATCCATCAATGGATAAGATTTGATTGTCACATGATACAATGTGTTTTTATAAATAATTTTTATCAAGACGTAATAAAATAGATTATGAATTAAAAACAAATATTGCAAACTGAAATTATGCCAGCTAGCAATGATACTTGTCTGAAATACTTTAAATTGAAGACAAAATTGAGCTTTAGATCCTGCCTCTACATTAAAACCCTTCCGTAGTGCAGCATTTTCTGATGTTTTTCTTTGTCTCACACATCAACATAAAATATATGATAAAATGATTATTACTTATCAAAAAATAATAAATTTGACTATTTGATAGATACTTTTGTTTCCTACTGAAATAAATTTTAAATGTTCACATTTTGTTTTGTAAATATTTAAAAAAATGAGATCGTAATCAAAACAAAGAGTTTACACATCATTGTTTCTAGAAATTATTTTAAGTTTATAAAATCAATAAAATATTTCTTAATTCTTATTATTTTTAAAAATCGAAATGAATATTTATTTATTACTCTTATATCTTATCTAATGAATTATACTTTAAAAGTTTAAAATATTTGAATATTTATTGCAAAATTGGATATTTCCATACTCGTAAGTATAAGTAGATTGCTTCAGACCATGTTCATATTCACTGCTAATATAATGTTATATTTTTGAAAATAAAGTATTTCAAATCAATATAAGTTATTAATAACTTATATTTGTTGATATCTAGTAAATATAGTGTAAATTATTTTTAAAAAATATCTAAAACTGTAATAATCTCACAAATAAACACGTTTTTGGTCATTGGAACAATTTACTTTAAATAATGTCATATTAACTAATGATATTAACAAAATGAAAAGTGCTAATTTATTTTAAATGATACTTTGATAATTTGGCCTTTGTAAATCTATCTTTGCAAAAATAATAATAATAATAATAATATATAGGCTGCTTTTAAATGAATTAAATATGCTGTACCATGCAGTCTTAAACATTTTAAGTGAAATTGGTCATTTGCCAAATTTTGATAAGTTGTAATTATTTTTTAAAAAGAGTTGAATCCATATTTATGACAAAGGCTGTTTTTAATGTATTGGATTGACTATATGTAAAAATTAACATATATACATATTTTACAGATTTTTTTTTTTAAAATAGACAGAAGGTTGTTAATTCATACAGTTCTGTTTAATAAAAGAAAACAAATATAATTGTTTCAGAAATGGTTATACACAATTATATATATTCACAGAATAATGATCTTATTTTATTTTAAATATCACATTTTTGAATTTTATATATATATGACTTTGAAGTCAACTCCAAGCCATTCAAACCTTGAATTTTTTTTATTAGATTTCAATCGAGTTTAAGTTTATTTGCATTTTTTTTCATCAGGTAATTGGTTTTATAAAACACTCACAACTTATAACTCTGATTGATAATGATTTCCTTGTTATTTTGGGGGAGGCTGAGATAGTTGGAAATATCTTTTACTCACTATAAACTGACGGTAAATATTAAATATGCTACACTAATAAAAATGCAAAAATGAATTAAACTAGTTATTGAACTTACCCAAATTATCCTGAGTTGATTTAGCTGCCTAACAATCAACAGATGTATGATTTTTTTTAAATGCTTGTCATTTCCATGGAAGTTTCTGGAAAAAATAAAGATTTTTAAATATTAACTCCTTTTATATTATTGCTACTGCTATATGTAAAATTATAATATATTAATTATATTTTTAAAAAAGATATTTTTTGTGAAGATTTTTATTTAATATATCTTTTCCACTTTATATATCCATTTGTATTAATAGTGTAACACCATAGGGTATTTTGTCATACAAGCGTACTGTTATGAATTTTCAGATCTATAATGAAATATATAGTGATGAGAAACTTTCTAACACTTCTTATTGGTATTATTAAAAGTATGAAAAGCATGATAACTCTGAACCAGTTAACTTTTTGCCTAATGTTATTTCAATATGATACAACTTGTTTTAAAGTCAACAGGTTAGGTGTGTAATACTGAGTAGTAAACATCTGATTATTTCATTATACATTTCCACAATGCATGTATCATAAACTTTACATCAGTATGATGATGACAGTTGATTTTATGAAAATTGTATTTGTCAGTATATGTACATGTATTTTATTTTCTAATTGCAAATAGATTTTATAAATTATTTGTAATTAATATATATAAATCAATGGATTGTACATGTACAAAGTGCATTAAAAAGTAGGTGTTCCATATAAGAAAATAAGGAATTTTGTAAACCCACTACTAAGATTTAAAATATTGCATTGCATCCTAAGCTATACCCTTAAAAGAAATATTATTAAATTACAAGATTTTGATTCAGAATTAAATTTGAATATTCTTAACTTTTTTCCTGCAAAATTAAACTATTGAAGGTACATCTTATTCCAATCTGAAACCTAAAACATTCATAAGCCTATATATTTAGATACAGCTGAAAATATTTTTATATAATATTAAAAGTTTCTAAACTAAAATGGGTTATGGTGACCACAAGTTATCCCTCTTAATAAACATAATTAGGTTAAGATAAGAATGGCCACTCGTTTTTTAAATAAATCTTGTGTTAAAGATTTGCAGAGGTCCCTACTGTCATTTTTTCAGGTGCATAGTCTTAAGGTTGTAGCCTTAATAAATATTACGTTAAGTAATGAGTATGCACTTTATAAATATAATTATTACAACTTTATATTATCTTAATAGATTTCTAAGTATAAGATCTCAACACTGACTCATAAATCGAAAGATTTTGTGAGTATTAATGTGTTATAGAATTTGTAGATTTAATTAGTGAGGCATTTAATAGCCTTACACTCTCAAATCAAAATGCTTTAGATTCTCCTATTTATTTAGAAAATAGGTTAAGATAAGAGTGGCTACTCTTGTCTTTTAAATAAATCTTGTTAAATATTTGCAGAGGTCACTACTGTCATTTTTTCAGGCCATAGTCTTAAGGTTGTAGCCTTAATAAATATTAGGTGATGATAGATATAATGCATTTCATTTTAAAACAAGCAAACATAAGAAATGGTGATCATGTGACATTTCATTTTACATAGTTTTTTTTTTACATCAACAATCTTTTTAATGGTTCCTTAGAAAAAAGCAATAAAAAAGAAAATGCTTGATAGTGGTTGGGTAGTGAAGGTTTAAGCAAATTTCTATTCTTGTTTTATTTCTTATTTAAGAACAGTCAGATACCTATTTACTAATTAATATTAGAAAATTAACTAGGTGGGATATAATTTGGCTTTATTTTAAAAATGTTCCAAGTTGTCTTTAATAGATTTAAATCCAGATAATATGCATTGTAGGAAAATGTGCTACCATTGAATCAAGAGTACTTGAAACCTACTATAATATTCTACCTTTTCCTTAAATATATAGTCAGTTCTTTTTATCAGAAATGCTTTCTGTTACAGCAAGTAAATCTTTATATTTGCTTACCATATTCGTGGTATGAGTTCAAATATACTTCTCAATTAGATAATCATTTCAAAAAGCAAATGATTTTCCATACAATTCCAAGATTTTATTTCCAATTGATAGCCTATGTCTAATCTAGAAAACTTTACAATATTCAATGAAGTTAATCCATGGGTTCTGTGATTACAAGGGTATAAAATATGCAAATGGTGAAGGATATATCATATCATTATCATATTACTAATTTTATATTCAGCTTAGGACAATCAATCTGATAATTAATCTGAAATCTTTATTATGTAATTAATAATATGCAGATATTCATTAATTGATGAATACTAGAAAGCTAATGGCTTATATATGTTCACTATATATAGGGACCTGAACAGATTTCCAAAATTAATCCAGACTGAATTATAGACTTAGATCATGGACATTGCAGTTAATGTACCATATAATTTTTTAAATAATAGTTAATCATTTGTTGTCCCACTAATTTATTAAGATGTAAATCTCAGTTAATCTATATTAATCAATTAAGTATTAATGTATTAATCATAAAAAAATATAAACATAATATAATATGGCTTTCATCATCAGTGAAGAACATGCCATACAATTATGAGTTTTTACTCATTAAAAATTCAATGATGCTCTAGCACCAAAAGAATAAAAATACATAATTTCATTCAATTGAAGAATCTTAAATTTTCAGTATTCACCAATTTAACACATGAAGATGTAGAATTATTTCTACATTAGTGGAAAAATATATATTAAATTACAAGGCTGTTATTTTTTCCCTTATTATTAATCTGACTAGTTCAGATATCCAGGAATTATTTTTACCGATCATCTGAGAAAATCCTACCCATCCATTTATTGATCAACAACAATGATAATTTAACTAGATTAAATATAGAAAAATTACTTTTTAAAAAAAAATTCAGAATTTGTTTGAAAATCATTAGATAGAGAGAATTATGGAATTTTTTTCATTTTAGCAAAAACAATCTATCTATGAGAGAAATGAAAGCGTAAAAAGAAGTTTTTAATTTTGTTACAGTGTATTAGTTTTCCCAAAACAGATATTTATGGCTGAAGTAAAAATCCTACGAAGAAAAAATTCTCTGCTTGAAGACTTCACGAAAAGACCCCCCCCCCCACATACACACACACACACAAATGCTTCACTGGAAAAAATAAAGTTGGGAAAGATTTACCTTAAGTAAATTCTTAAAAATGTATACCGTATAATATTATTAAGATTAAAAGTGTGGTTAGAATTACAGACATTTGAAATGGTTTGAACAAACGTACTACTTTCCATAAATTAGACGGTTAGGGCGGGAAAGGGGGGTGCAGAGAAGCAGATTTATTTTCTAGATCGAATATTTTGTGAAAAATTTTCTCAGTGGACTTTTATTTTTTTTGAGATGTTATAAATCGGAGAGAAGGATGTTTTCTAAAATGATATTTTCCTAGAATTAAGATTTTTAGCTTAAAGATTTGTTTTTCACTTCATCTGTTATTATGAAACAAAATACTGTTAGCAAACAAGTCACTTTAAATAAAAGATTAACTTTTTAGAATATTTTATAAAAAATGAAAATCTTGTTTTGTTCTAGTAAAAAGCAATATAGCAAGCAATCTTTTTTTTTAGCAAAGAAAACTAATATTGAAAACTATACCCCCCCCCCTCCAATAATGCCTCAGTAAAAAAATTTAAAGACTGAGACACGTCCATAGATACATGAATAATTTTTATTAGTCATTCATTAGACTAAAGATTATCCAATAATGAATAATGTATCTGTAATATAATTTTCACAACATCACTCCAACGCAAGATAAGGGACTGGTTTCTATCCGTTTGTAACACCTCGTGGAAAAATGTAATCACAAACATATGACCAAAAGACATGTAAAAAAGTTCTTTAATCCCTAAGATGCGCACTTCATGCTGAATCAGCACCTATCAGTTGGCCCTGATCACAATCTTTTACACATTTTTTATCATTGTTTACTATATGTGTAGATAACAAATTACTACAGTTTAATTGATGTGTCAAATGTGCTGCTCTCACAACTTTGATGACTCAAATCACTTAATGAAAATATATTAATAATTTTTATTGGTCATTCATTAGACTAGAGATTATCCAATAAAGAATAATATTTCTGTAGTGTAATTTTCACTACACCTCTATCAGGCAAGGTGGGGACTGCTTTTTATCTGCTTTTAATACCGTGTGGAGAAATGTAATTATAAAAAAAAGACGTGAGAAAATGATCTATGATTCCCAAGATGTAGTCTTTATTTTGCTTTTAGAAATTTTATGTATTAGGTTTTGCTTTAGAAAATAAAAAATTTCATGATCAAACTGGTGGAATGAGGAAAACTATTGTACAGATTAAAAACCTCAAAAGTACTAAGTTAATAAATAATGATGAAATTATATAGTTTTAATTCAGATGTGAGTTTTTTTTAATTTAATATTAACTTTCTTAAGCAAAGAATAGGAGTATACTGATGGCATATAATTGAGAGGTCTAAAATGTAGAGACTAATATGGTGAGTTGGTTTGAGTACATAGAGTTTTTGTTTTAATTCAAGCTATTAGCTTGAGTATTATAAAGGAGTTAAATGTGGCTTCAAAGTGCATAAGCACATTATTTCCAGCTCCTGATAAATGAAGTAAAAAGCCAGAAGCCAATAATATAGCACTATTTTACCTGATATTTACAGATTGTCAAGCTTACAGAATATAGCTCTAGATCAAAATAAAGTGAACTACTTTTGGAATCACTGGATTAAATTGAGAAAGTTAATTTCCTAACCAAATAATTGAAATGATCTATGTTAGCATCAAATTGAGATCTATGAAATATATAAAAACTGATCTGGAATGATATCTATATAATTGTATAAACAAGTTGATTTGGATTTAGGACTTCAATGTTTCTTTGTATTTCAATATAAAGAAGTAAATAGTAGCTGCTAAATTCACAAAAATGCTTTAGATCCTACATTAAATCCTATTTCTTCATTGATGAAAGCAAAATCCAAAAATTGGCATAGAAAATGTGTTGTCATTGATTTTAGTCCTTTGCCTCGAAGAGAATTCTTGAATATATGTGAAGTAATTAAAAAATCATATGTTGTTTATAATAAGATAATAAATAATATTCACATATTGCATTTCTACTTGAATAAATATAAAATAACCATAAATAACTCAAATCAATGCAGATTCTTAATGAGTCCTCTAAAGAAAAGTGGAAAGAAAATGATTACTCACTGGACTAAGTAAATGATAGTTGATATTGATTTAATAATTTCTTTCTTTACTTTGTCATCTAGCTCATAGATTCCCAAACTTTTTCAGGCCATCACACCCTTTGTTAGACATAAATTTTGTATATAGAGCTTGCAAAACAAGCTCTTAACAAGTTTTTGTAGAATATCCCCAACCTCAGACCAGTTTCTACTACTGACGTTCTCAGTGAGGTGCAAGGATATTCAATCATTAGATTAAAAATACTAGGACAAGCCCAGCCCTCTATCTAATGTATAACTATTAAGTAGAAAATCTGAAAATTTCAGATATCCATATGTCTTCCAATCTAGCTGTCTAACTTAATTAAACATATGGGACTGAACTAAATTCAGATATACCATATATTAATAGCTTTAGCAATATAAAATCACCAAAGCCATCATAGCAAAAAATAAAATTACAAAAAAAAAAATCAAGTCAGATGTCACATGACCTAATTTAATAAGCTTGTATTTACAAATGTTATACATAGAGCTCACAAAACAAGCTCTTAACAAGCTTTGTAGAATATCCCCAACCTCAGACTGGTTCAATGAGGTGCTAGGATATTCAATCATTCGATTAAAAATACCAAGACAAGACCAGCACTTAATCTAATATATAATTATTAAGTAGAAAATCAGAATTTTTCAGACATCCATATGTCTTCCAATCCAGGCTTCTCATAGTATTTTTAATCTAATGATTGAATATGCTAGCACCTCACTAAGGATGTCAGTAACAGAAACTGGGCTAAGGTTGGGCATATTCTACAAAGCTTGTTAAGAGCTTGTTTTGTGAGCTCTATATATAACATTTGTAAATACAAGCTTATTAAATTAGGTCATGTGACATCTGACTTGATTTTTTTTTTACCCATAAATTTTGTAACACCCCCCATATAAAAGTTGTCCACATTCAATCTATTTGATATTTTTGACATAAATAGTAACTAATGATCCTGTACCGGATGATGCCTACCCCGTAATTTATACAATACACAAAAGACATGATGTTAAGGTCACACATCAGAATAAGGCATCAACATAAACTCAATACCAATAAGAAAAAAAAAAATTTAAAGTTATTAAATTTAAGTTTAAATGAGTAAAATCAAACCAAAATCAATTATATTTCGTGATTTCTCCCTATCCAAAACTAATATCCTGCTAATTTGTACCACAAACTTTTAGGCAGTATATTTTTGAAAAGCTGAACCTAAACCTCATTTTTATGCCACTTTCGAGAAGAAAAAAAAACACTTTCAAAAAGAAAATACCATTGCCAACAAAGCAAAAAAAAAAACCAACTCAGCATGTCAATAAATTTTCAATACACCTGGGTCTCGTTTTACGCGATAGATAGGTTCCTCAGAAAACACGCGCAAATGAAATCGTGCAAAAATAAATGTAACTTACATTGAAAAGGGGGGGATGCGGTCTGTGATTTTTCAAAATTTGCGTAAAAGCAAAGCACCAACGTAAAATTACTTTAAAATTTGCGCAAAAAAAAATAAGGAAATAAAATATGACTAATAAAAAATTTCAAATTTGAAAAAAATTGATGCAAGACAAACTTTTTTTAACTATAATATTTAATTTTATTCAAAATAATATATTTTTATGCATAATTTACAGTACAGTAATTTACATTTTTTTATACACGTTTTAATTATTATAGCTATTTGTCGAAAAATATGTTCATTTGCAAACAACTGATGCCAACTTCACACTCATGTTGTGTCAATGGTTTTCTGGTGACAACGTAATTAGTAATTAATCTTTGAGATGATGATTTTATTAATTGTTTATGAAACTAACAACTAAAAATTAAATTCTTATTTTTGTCTTTAATTTTCAATTACGTTTAAAAATCAAATTTCACATCACATTAATTTCAAGTTGCCCCCCGTAAGTAATTTTTAAATTGTTAATTACAATTAAAAATCAGATTTTAATTTTTAATTGTCAAATTTAATTGTGCCCACTGCTATTACTGACCTTTTAAAAATAAACTTGCAGACACTAAATGATTAATAATTGATTACGTTCTTTTTTAAAAAGCAAAAACAGAATGTGATTTAAAATGCAAAATTAACACACACAATGTTTGAACAAATTTGCATTATAATCTTGTAAAATTTAATGTGTGTATACATAAAATGTGGAAATCATGATTTTAATTTCATTATTGCATAAAATCTTACTATTATAAAGCACTGAAAATATTGAAATAACTAAGATGAAAGTTGAATTCCAATAATGTGCTATTACTTTCAATATAACGTAAGTACGCAAAATGTATTATTTAAAGTAATAGCGCATTATCGGAGTTCAACTTCCAGTGAAACATGAATCGCATAACTTCAAAATTGTGTTAAATAAGTCTGCGTAAAAAGAGACCCAGGTGTAATCACATACAGAGATTACAAAAATAATAATAATAATTTCACACAAAGTAAGTTTCTTTTTTCTCAAATGGAATAGTGTGTTAAAAGCAAACAACAAACATATATATATATGCCTCAGCATAGCATTCCAGAAATTAATTTGGTAGAACTATTTTAAAGTAGGAAAATCAAATAATAATTTATAGAGATACAAAAAAAATATATAATAAAATTTATAGCAACAAGACATAATGATAATAAAAAAAAAAATTATTTCTCTTGCTTCCTTCTGGTTTCTTTCCATTAACCATCTCCGGACTTAGTAACTTTTAAGCATGCTATAAACCATGACAACAAGGGAGTGAGGGCTTTCCTTCTTTATAGCAAAATGTAGGTATTAAGGTGTTCATCATTATCAGCTAGCATCTATGGTTACATGATAGCAGTGTAGGAGTCTGGCTGATGCAGTAACATTGGTAGTTTACTTCATTAGCATTTTAATGATAAAAATTTAGGCATTTTTATATTTCTCAGCTTTCTCTAGAAATCTTTATAATAATGACAGCAGTCAACCAAGAGTTGATCATGCAATTCTGGACAGATTATAATTTGAAGCTGGACTCAGATCTGTGTTTTTTTATAAAGTTGCTTTACAGTTAGAATATGTCTCTAAGTTCAGCAAACAAAACATAGCAAGGAAAACAATAAACTCATAAGAGAATCCGTATCACCTGCTGAAAACCTTTTATAGCACACCTATAGCAATATAAATGGAGTACTTCTCTTTCATTATTACAGCCATTACCTCCAATTTCTTGGATAATTAATCATAACACAATTGATATAGCTTTTTACACCTTTTTATCTTTCACTTCTTTCATTTTTCATTCAGACTCTTTTAATTTCTCAAGGAGTTCCATTTTACATATAGTTTCTAATTTTAATACAATGGAAATAGCTTTTTCCATCTTTACAAAAGATTCAAAATAAAAAATAAATCTGAGATATGACAAATTTTTAGATTTTCTCAGCTGATCTTGGCCTTAAATTACTTTATTTTTTAGCAAAAAATATAATGCACAGGATGACCACTTCTATCTATTAGTAAAATTTAAAATTACCATACAATAATAACCTGCATTCCTTTTAACTTGTTAATAGAGGGAGGAAAAAAAACCATCAAAAAATGTACAAAACATTTACAATTACTCTGACTAGCCCTCTTTTTTATATACTCTTACACATAAACAATTTATAAAATAATCACAAAATCAACAAATTGAAAGTTTGAAAGCGAGTTAAAGCCAACAAAATAATATAAAGGTCTCAAGAGGTAATCTCATTATTAACTTTATTAAATCATTAAGTTTGGCTCTGTTCATAAATTTGACAGTTACTAACTATATGATTTATTATTTATATTTATCATAGGAATATCAAATTCAGCTGACTTTATTATTAAATCTGGAAAAAGAAACTTGTTTCGAATGTCATAATTTTTTAGTTGCTTGAACAGATTCATAGTTGAACATTCACAAAAATGATCTTGATTTAAGATGTATCTTATATAACAAAGCAATATCTTGAATTACTGGAAGGTCTGAGTTACATAACAGTTTTTTATAAATTTTCTGTGAAGCAACTTCCTAATATCTGGTGGAGAATAATATTTAATTTTATAGAAGTTTAATATGGACATTTTTTTCCTTAACAAGAACACAACATCCATTAGAACACTAGTGGTAAAATTTGATAAAATATTTGCATAACAACCCCAATTATTGCTAACATGTTTTTCAAAAAAGGTGTTTTTAGAAATTATTTTAGATCTAATTTTAAATTGATGAAAAAATATATATTAGGCTATAATAAACCATAATTACTATTAAGCATAGATATCTGTTTAGATACAAAGTTGAGCATATTGTCTTTGATGGATTAGGAATAAGATTCCATTTTTAGAAAAAGATTTTCAAACTTTTCAATAAAAAAGTATTTTTTAAAAAAATGAAAACAATATCATCACCATGGATGAATTTCCTCCATTAGTGATGGCTATATTAAACAAAAAAGTTAAGAGAAGTGAAATCTGGGATATACCATTCTATACAATTTTGTATTCTAAATGATTATGATTTAATACCAGTTGATTTTTTCTATTGGAAAGTTATTTGTAAAGAAAATTAATGGTTTTCCTTTTTAAGAATTCTGGAGACTTTTAGAAGGAGAATTATATATCATTTGTTATCCATCAATTAGATCGCTTGTTGGATCAGTTAAAGATAAGCTAAATTAGAAATAGCCTAGACATCCTTGGAAATATTCAGCTTCCTCCAAATTTCTAAGTTCCACCTGGATTGAATTATCACTTTGTTCACATAATATCTGAATATGTGGATATGTATGTATATGTGTGTATGTCCATGTATGTATTTGTATGTATAAATATGTTTAAATCTTATGTGAATTTTTCAGAGGCAATTTTTTAAAAAGCATAGTTTTGCCAACATTTCACATTTACCTACATTATGTATTTATGTATAGATTATATTGCCTGACCAAAAACAATTTTTTTGCTATAATGATACTACAGCAATAAATAATAGTTGTAGTTTGTAGCAGTAGTAGAATAGTGGACTCAGAAAGTCAAGATTCATGGATCATATAATCTAATTCTGTCATTTCCTGTGCATGAATTTTGATGAACTCTCAAGAAATAAAATATTTGATTAATATTAGTTTTTATATTATCTAATAAGACTTGTAAAAACCCTGTGTAGTTTAGAATAATAATAGAGCTACAGACTTTGGATTTGAAGGTCCATAGATCTTAGTCTAGCTCTGTTATTTCCAGTATTCAAATTTATTATGACCTTCCAATCAGTATTCTATAAATTACTACTCCTTTTCCTTCTACTAATATTTCTATTATTATTATTGATGTTATTATTATCGCATCATCTAAAAAGACTTGATCATTGAATAGTAAAGTAGTAAAGTTTGGAACTCAAGGATAATGGATTATAGCTGTAGCTCTGCCATTCTGATGCTTTGACTTTTTATGAACTCTTAATCCGATAATTATTAATATTAAATAGTGTAATAAGGTTTTGGCTTCTTTTTTTTAAGTAAAAGACTTTCTTGTAAATTTATTCTATATTTGCCTCAATATTAATATTTGAATAAATTTTGAAGCTGCTGTAAAACTACTGTAAAATTCATAGTAATGATGTAAGAGGTCAACTATATTAATACTTTAAATCTAAATATTGATATTCTAAAAAAAATGTTAAAAAGTGGCAACAAATCGATGATGATCAATGATTTATACATAATTATAGTGCTCTGTTGCTTAAATCGAGCAGTTGGGTAGAGAAAATTACCTTGCTCACAAATACTAACTGACATTGAATTCAAAGCGCACGTAATATTTAACCTCAATATAAAAAGAGTAATAGCTTTACCACAGTTATGCAGTCGATATATATGATTTATATAATAAAGGATTTTTTTTCTTAAAGCTTTTAGCAAAACCAATACATCTCCATTAATAGCTACATTGGAATTTATGGTTGAATAAATTCTACACACTATCAATTATGTTAATAAAAAAAAGAATAATTTTGTTATTCTAATTTATAAGCAAATGAAATTAAAAATGTTTTTGTTGCTTTATCACCAGGCAACAGTTATCCAACACACAGCTGATAAAGTCAAGTGAACTATTTGATTGTTCTCGTCTGTTTGTTATCAAAGATAGGATAATTGTACTAATAAAAGTTTATCGTTTTTTAATTCGTGTGCTAATAATGTAGATTAATCTTTGTTTCAATTAAAACATCTCCTGAATGTACGCACAGATAATAGTTATATCAATTTGCCACAGGGAAAAAAAACCTCTAAATAGCCCATTGAGGAAAGGCTCGAAATATCTCCTCCCCTACAATCGACTAGTAAAAGAGAACCTATCGTAACGCTTTTTAATTGTTTGATAGTGAGCATTTGAGTAATTTTTCGTTCTTGTTTTATTCTCTGGCTAAGAAGATACCCATTTCCTGATCAATATTTAATGATCATCTCTATTGATTAAAAGCCGACTTTCTAACAGAAAAATAAGTCTGATTGGAATCTGAAAAAAAATTTTTTTTCACTAAAATTTTAAATTGAGATAATATACAAAACAGGTGGATGATGTAAAACAAAACCTTTTTACCTTATATAATAATCATTCAGATTTATGTAAGTCATTCAAGTTATATGTCAAAATATGTTTGTTTAAACGGTTGTGTGTGCATGTATTTTCAAAAGTATTTATTTTTGTTGGTTTCTCTCTCTCTCTCTCTCTAGTTTTTTAATAGAATCATATATATGATATACAATAATTAATGTGAACTTCATTTAGACTGTATTCCATTAATCTTAGTTGAATTTTAATATCAATTCATTACATGCTTTTGGTAGTACTTGTGATCTATTCCAAATCATAGACAAGAATCTACTTTCTATTCAATTTTACTGACTTGATCATATATTATAACACAGCAAATATACAATCGCTTTTTCTTTTAAAATATATATGTTCTACAATAACATCAGCAAATTAAAAATCCTTCGCCTTTTTCTTTTCAAAAACTTTATTTTATTATATCACTACTGAACATATATATAATACAAAACTCCAATGTTTCAACTGTTTTTATCTTCATACAATCATTGTCAATTATCCTTGACAATGACTACGAAGATAAAAACAGTATTACTACTGAATATATGTATTTATATAATACAAAACTCCAACGTTTCAACTGTTTTTATCTTCATATAATCATTGTCAATTATCCTTGACAATGACTGTATGAAGATAAAAACAGTTGAAACGTTGGAGTTTTGTATTATATATATGTTCAGTGGTGATATAAGAAAATAAAGTTTTTGAAAAGAAAAAGGAGAATGATTTTTAATTTGCTGATGTTATTGTAGAATATATATATTTTAAAAGAAAAAGTGATTGTATATTTGCTGTGTTATAATATATGGTAAATATTAGTTAACTTGTATTTGGACAGTTTTTTTAGAAGAGGATATTGGTTGTGAAGAAATACATATGGATAAGGACTTTGAACATAAAAAAGGAAATAGAAGATATATGGTGTTATTACAATTATTCTTGACAATGATTGTATGAAGATAAAAACAGTTGAAACGTTGGAGTTTTGTATTATATATATATATATATATGTTCAGTAGTTTTACTGACTTGATATAAATTGTTAAAATGCTATTGCTTTATGTTAAAATACGATAGTTATGATGATGTAATTCATATATAATTGAATGATTAGCTACAGGTACTTTAACTTTAATATATAAATATTATTTTTATTTTATATACAGATAATATTTTTGAAGATTGAACAAAATAATGAGGAACACCTGAACACTTTAATGTATCCAAATGGACCAATTTCTCTTCAAGTCATTCATTGTCATTGATGTAGAAATCAATGATTACTAAGAAGTGATCTAATTGATATTTAAAAAATTAGAAAAAAATTAAAATATAATGGAACCATTTATTGAGTAGCTCATTATTTTCTACCATATTACCTGCTTTCCTGTGTAAATAATATAATGCACAATCAATCCTGTCATCATCAAAGAGCCTAAAAATTGGAAGCATGGCATATATTCTTACATGTTATTACTTGAAATTTTTTCAAACACTCGAAATGTTTATATCTTGTGATTTCCCAAAAAGCTCTATCAACTTACTGTTTTCTTTATTCAGTAAAAAAAATATTGAGGATCTTTTATAATTTCATATTTCATTATCTTATGCTGCAAACTTTATTTTTCAATGTCATTTTCCACAAATATATATAGTATTTTTGCAGTTGAACATTTTTCAAAACTTATTGTGATGATATTACACATCTTTTACAACCTCTATAACTATCTTATTAAATATCCTTGATGATCTATGGGCCAATTTGAACAATAATAAATGGTACTTTGGTATTAGAACTGCAATGTAAGGGAGATAGAGGCCTTTTTACATCCACAATAAATGTGTAATGTCACAGTGACATCAAATTGAAAGGAAATAAACCCTGCAAGTATACGTGTGGAAATGTTTTTATCTTTATCAAAGTGATCTTTTTTTTTTTGTAATACTTTGACATTTTCAGTTACTATCTTTCTGCCATACTTAATGATATAAAAGAAATGGTTCTTCCAGGATAAAACTCTAATAAAAGTCTCATAATTAATATGTATTTTTTGTGGTTTTTGTTCTTTTTTGGGGGGTTAAGTTGTTTATAAAAAGAATACATTTATTAGGATTTCTGGTGAAAATCCCAGAAAACTCTGCAATCATGTGCTATATTTTCAGAGGGAAAATTTTTAGTAAAGATCTCCATTTTCAGTGATAATATTAAATGTTTTATTTCAAGGTGACAATTCCTGTTATATATTACATGGTAAATATCATATGAGTATACTTAATGTGTTTTTATAAATATTATTTAAAACCCAAATCATTTACTGTTTGTTTACTAATAGTTTTTTTGTGTGTGTAATGGTGTCATTTCATTAAGATCACAAATCACTTTTTTTTTGATTGGGAATGTCATTATTAAATGTTGTTAAATGTGAAAGTTGTACGTATAGTTAATGTCTTTTTATAAATATTATTTAAAAACCAAAATCATTTACTATTTGTTTAGTACATATTTAAACTAACAATTTTTTAATTTAATGCCCTCATTTCATTAAGATCACAGATCACTTTTTTATTTATTTCAAATGTCATTCTTAAAAGTTGTTAGTGTCCAAGTCATATATATTTGAATGTCTTGTTCAAAATTATACATTTCTTATTGAAAATGATAAATATATTTATTATGTTTTTACTTTTATTTATTTTTAGTCCTGCAACATGGAGCATATATTAGACCTACTCTACCTGTTCACATTCATATCAACCTACTGATAACTTTGTAAATCTTGCCAAAGTACCATGTACAAAATCTGTGTTACAGGATCTGCATACATGTTATTTTGGTCAGATCCCAAGATTACAAAGTTATCAGTGGATTTATACAAATGTGAACAGGTGCAATAGGTCTAATAATGCTCTGTGTTGCAGCTCTAATACCAAAATACTTAATAAATGTGGATATTCTTCAAAACACTTTCCATGACAAATGGATTAACCCTTGTCCTAATGATTCATGCATGATAGCATTTTAATTAGTTTCAGAGAAATTGAGTTATGGTTATTTATTATAATCACTAGATAATTTTAATTTCATTTCATGACAAAAGTGTAAGCGAGAATAAGTTTTGATCACTTTTGACCCTAGTCAAAGTATCTAAATGTGAGCATATTGACGATATCAATTTAAGGCAAGCAATCATCCTGTGAAAAAGTACTCAATGTAATTTCAGTTTTGGCTTTTATTGAAATTATAAAAATAGAAAATATATTATACAAAATCTCTTTACTTATTATTTTTATAAAATTAAATATTTGTTTCTTAATAAGAATATGATGTTTAAGTTTAATTTTTATTCTATTGTCTTTTTTTTTCAGCAAAAAATTAATCAAATGAACATGTACTAGTGAAAAGCAGAAATTACTGATTGCCAAACAAGAAACTCCCACTATCAAAAATATTATTTCTTTTGTTTTTTGTTTTTTCTATTTTAATATTTAAAGAATATTCTTACTACTTGAAAATATTGTTTACCAAAATTTATTCTACTTATTAAAATTTTATTGAGGATATTTTTTCACTGACTCTTTAAAATTTGACATCTTATATTATTCCATCTAGTGAACTTTTGGAAATACTCAACCTTTCTGTTTTTATAAAAAATTTATTTTATACAATACCTCAATAAATTGGATGTTATTTACTTTTATTTTAATTTTATAAGTGAATAATATTTTAGAAATCACATTAGACCATTTTAATTATTTAAAAACTGAATTGTAAATATAACAAACATCATCATAGATATTTATGTAAACACTAAAAGTAAAAATGAATTCATTTCTATTTTAAGGATATTTGATTTTTTTGAATGAATCCAAGTCATTTATAACAACTCTATCAAATACTGCTTTAAAATCTGGTATATATTTTTTTTTACAAAAATTATAATATTTTTAAAGATTTTAATATAAAGTCAGCTATGGCAGATAAGGGTGTTTTTTTTTAAAAAAAAAAAAAAAAACACAAATGAATAAATTGAAAGTTTACCTGTATATTTTCTCTAAAAACCAACCAATTAATGTGTAAAAATAATCAAAAATACTTTATTAATAAGCAAAAAATATTTTAAATTATACTTCACAATATTCACATGAAGCTAGACCTGGACAATGTAAACATACTCTGAGCATTTTTTTTATGTCAAAAGAAGAAAGAAAATGTATTTTAATTTTTACTGCAGCCCATAAGATGGTGACTTTTTCAGATTTTTTTGTCAACTTTAACTTCAATAAAAACATTAAATTAAAACTATAACATTAATACTGCAATGTAATGTTACAGGACAACAGTAATTTTTCTAAGAAAACTTTCAGGAATTTTAAATGAAAATGAGAGTTAATCAGTTAAAATACATTTTTAACTTGAAGGTTACATGGAAATCTTTTGTTTTGATTATTTATTTCTGTTTTTTATTTATAGTATATTATTATTATTAAGAATACTTATATTTTTTTGAAAATCTGTCAAAATATAAAAATTTAATGAAAAAATAACTTTGTTTTATTAAAAATAAAAAGCATGATACATAGTTATCAAATTCATAATTTATTCAAAATGCATCTATAAAAGTGTTAATATTCCTCTAAATCAAGTATTATCAATGTTTAGACTGCAGTCCAAAATATGACCTATATAGTTTTTTTTTAAATAACCAAAAAATGAATTTTAAATTGTATATAATATTGTAAAAATATGAATGTATAATGATAATTCGTATTTTTACTAATGCTTATTGGCTTCAGGATTCAAACTTAGAATTTAAACATGAGTATTATTTATGCACTGAATGCAATTTTTTTGGAAAGATCTTTTAACTACTTTTTTTTTTATTTGAAAATAAGTTGTATTTTTTTAAAATATTATATCACATTGTTAATAATTATTAAATGATATTACAAATACACATTTTTATGCAAATATAGAATACAAATGTGAGAATATAGATACCCATGCACAGGTGTGTATAAAATAGCCATGTTTAAATAATAGACAAGAAAAAATAAATTATCTCGTTAAATATATACAAATGTAGGTATATAAGCAAGTGGGTATCCCAGGAAAAAAAATATCAGGTTTTCTTTTCCAAACTATCTGTAGCACCCTTTCTGACTCAACACATATGTTTTGTACTAACATAGGTTAGTTATACACAACAAAACTTTTAAAGCAGTAACATCTTTGGGTCGTAAGTTATGAAATGTGATAGTTCGTGTTTAATTATTTTTCTACCATCATGAAATAATCTTGAAAATCCCTTTAAAACCTTGCAAGTTACAGCTTCATTGCTATATACAGTTTGAATTATTATAAGTATTTCAGTAGCAGCTCTACCTAATTTAAAACAAAATTTGATGCGAACTCATGCCGTTATAGTTAAGGGACAAAATGCACTGTGATATTTCATGCTATAACTAGTGATATTGACATTCTATTACTTTAAAAATTTTGTGAAGAATAACAAAACTATTTTGCTAAAAAACATATCTGTATGGGAATTCAGCATAGTTATATGATATAATTAACTGAATTTATGAATTATTGCTTGAAAAGACAGCTAGACCATTGTAACTATAAAAACAAACATTAACAACAACAAAAAACAACACTGATATTTTGAAAAATGAAGAAAAATATATTATTTTTGTCATAATATATTTTATTCAAACTTTCCATTAATCGTTTTGTATTTCTCATTTTAATCTTGAAGGCTTGAAAGTGTAAAATAAAATGGTGAAAATTTATAGATTAATTAATTTGACCCAAATTAACTATAAATTAATAACCTGACACTCACATGAAAAATTTTGAATACCCATGTTATTGACAATATAAATTTGTATACCATATTTAATATAAGCAATTATGTCACATATCATGACTGAAAAGGTGATACTCTTTTGTATATATAAAATCAATCTCATTACATACGTGTATGTGTAAATGTTTAAACTATTGATAAAACTGGTGTTAAATAAAGTGTTTGTTATAATAATAATAATAACAACAGCAGCAACGACAATAATAATAACAATTACAGTAATAATAATAACAGCAACAACATTTTCTTACAGATTATTTTATAATGAATTTAATACTTGAGAGTTATTTTAAAATTCTAATGATTTTTGTTAAATTTACATATCAATATTTTTTGTTACTTATTAACAATACTGTACATTTTTTAATAATTCATGCATGAATGAATGTATAGACTGTTGATAAAATAGATGATAAACAAATTGCATGTTTTTGTTTTTTTTATTAAGGAAAAAAAATGCAGGTGACTGATCATCCACTACATGATGTAAATACATTTGTTTAAAGAAATCTTGAGATCATAGCCTAATCTTCTCCATTGATTCATAAGAGTCTTTGAATTGCCAAGTCATTTAATTCATAGATCCTTAGAACATCATCCATGTTGCCATATCTTTGTATAAACCATATCTATGGAATTCATACTTTAAAACATTTCTGAATTTCCATCGCTTTCCTGTTCCAAATCTTCTTCAAAATTTTCCTTTTGTGAGCTTATTTCTTCATTATCTGTGATTTCTTCCATTTCATCAGTACACACAGGGCTAGTACTAATTTGTTGCTGCATTTCCTTTGGACAGCCATCTACTTCCTCGCTTTCGGAACTGTCACTATGAGCCTCAATGCTCCATTGCTCTTCTACATTATCAAGTTCTTCCACTGGATTATCAGACTCTTCTGAGATAACCTGTGCTACTTCACCTTGCCTGCTTCTGGACCTGTCACTATGAGCCTCATCACTCCATTGCTCTTTTATGTTATTGATTTTTTTCCTCTGGATTATCTGCCTCTTCTGAAATTACCTGCCCTATTTCACTCTCACTACATACATGCCCCTTCCAAAAAGACATGCCCCTTTAGATTCAACAATACATTTGAAGATCATGGGATGAGGTAAAATATCATGTTCCATTACTTCTGGGTCATTGACTATTTGACCTTCTGATTCAGTTTCCATTGCTTCTTCTTCCATCTTCTTTTCCTTTTTCTCTTCTTCTTTGAGAGACCCCCAGTTTTCTTTTCTTGCTCACCACACAGCTCAATGTTTGAATCCACAACACTATGCTCATCAGTTTGTGAGCCAGAGCCGTTCTGATTTTTCCTTTTGAAACTTGCACCTTGTATCATTTTACTCATTTGAGTTTAACCATTCTCACTTAGTTCCGTATCACTGAACATGTTAGATTCTTTTAATTGAACAATTTCTTCTAATGTGTCTTCAGACTCTTCAGACTGTATTGATTCAAAGTTGGTCAGTTCTGCCTGTGCTGATTGTTCCTTTATCTCCTTGGCCATATCTCTAGCTTGACCTGCATTTGTTCCATCTTCAAATCTATTGTGCAAGGTTTCTTGATTTTTCTTATAATATAGCTTATTTGGTTTCACTTTATCTTTTAAATGAGATTCTTGTAATTCCCGTTCTAATTGTTGATTTATAAGTAAAGGATTGTTTGATGTTATTGTACATTTGTGGAATCCACTATAGCTTTTCCTGCATTCTGTGCATAATCTTTTTGGACAGGCCCTAATTAGATGGCCAGTGTCCCCATATACATAACACTGTGATTGAATTCCTTGAATTACTATGTATATCAGGTATTTATTCTGCTCAAGAACAGATGGTGTATCCAGTGGACTGATACCTTTAGTCAACCTCATTGTAAATATTGCATTGGATGGCAGCTGAATCCCTGCTCTTCTTTCCATTAGCAATGTGAACCACTGAATAGAGCCAAACTGTACTAATAGTCCCTGCAATTCATCTTTTCCAAATGCCACATGACAATTCTGCACCATACCTGTTATCAATCTTAGTCTTTCCAGGTCAATTTTCACTAAATATTTTTCATCTAGAAACATTTGAGATCTTTTGAATCTTTCTTTGACTAAAGTGTTCTCAAATTCTATTGTGATGTATTTTTGGTTAGAGTGATAGTAGTCTCTTCTTATTGAATCAATGATAATTAAGACAAATAGCTCATTTTACATGTTTTAATAATAATGATAACAATAATAAAATAATAAGGTCTCCGAAAGCGCTAAGCCATATAACTTTGTAAGAGTTAGACAAGCTTCACTTTTTTGCGTAAAGTGCAATCTCAATTATTTGATAACAATAATAATAAAATAATAAATCATTTAATCTAACTTAATATATTATAAGAAGTAAATATACATAATCAATTGACATTTATTTTCTTTTGCTGAATTTTACTGCTTCCTTTATTTCATAAAATGTTAAGAGTTTTAAAAAAAAATTGCTAACAAGGGGAAAAAAAACTTCTTTTTCAAGAACCATAGCAAAATGCTTTTTCAAGAACCATAGCAAAATGCTACAAAAATGGGAATAAAACTTAAGTAAAGAAAGATAAAACAAACAGTTATGGTATTTCTGAATTATAAAAAAATGAAGAGAGGGAAAAGATATAATTATTATTTTTACTAAGATAAAAATGTCATTTCAAAATTTTTTTTTAAAAAATCCATGTAAAAAAATATTGCATTAGGACAATGATTAGTTAATAGATGCCAAAAACTGATGATTTTAGAAGCCATGCATGCATATTTTTATAAGATGTATTTTTATAGTTCTGAATTTAAGAACAAATGAAATGATGATTATGGAAAAGTGATATATATGTCTGATAGATAAAAAGTCCCTATTATTTGCCATTTAAGTTAGTTTTCTCCATGTATTTTACAAAATAATGATATTCTAGAAGTGTAATTTGAATAGTTAATTATATATGGTTTTATATCAAATAATAGCTGGTTCAATTTTTCTTAATACCTGATTTAAAAAAGTGCTTCTTAATAATCATATTCTGATAGAAGATTCATCTGTTATTTTTTAAATTTTGGTAAATTGGATAAAACTAGGATTTATATTTGAAACAATTAGCTTATTACCAAACTAATTAACCATCTAAAATTAATTAGTAAATGGATATCTAACTATTTTTAGCTAAAGGATAAAACAAGAATAGAAACTTATTAAAACTCACACCTTTCAGAATTTGTAATAAAAAGAGAATTTACTGAATTAGAATACCAGTGTAAAAACATATTTAAAATATGGATTATTAAGTTAGATCTAGCATTTTGGAAGATAACTTTTTTCCGTCACACAGGAGTAAACATATTTTAAACATTATATTTTTAGAATATTATGCAATACATTCTAATTATTATTACATATCGTTTAGTAACATTTAAATTCATTACATAATTAATCTATTGGTAGGGTAAGATTTCAGTTGATTGTGTTAGGTATTACATTATAGAGCAATTCATAGGGGAGATTATGATTATACTTATAATCAAAATGTTATGAAAATGATTTGGATATTATATTTAATTAAGATACTGCTTTTATAAACTTAACATAGTAAAATAAAAAAAATTGTAAGACATCTATGGTCATAAAAATCTGTTTCTATTACACCATGAGTACAGAAACCCAAATCTTAGCACACAAGGAGATTGATCTGTTTTTATATTGAATATATATAAATTGCAAAATGATCATCTTGGATAAACTTTTCTTTTTTTGGAAGAGGGAAATTTATTCAGCACAACAATTAACATTTCTGTGTGACCATGTTTAGAATTTAACAACAAAAATAAAATAACAAAGAATGCATAAATTTTGAAAATGAAATTGATAATTGGATAAATAAATTCAAAACATTATATCTTTTAACCATTAACATGTTTAAATCTTTTCATTAATATATATATAATAGACAAATACTCAAAATATATAAAATTACAATTATATATATTTATATAATAAATTTAATTTTATATAAATCTAGATGGTTCAACAAATGTAAATAATATTATAATAGTCCAAACTTATCCGCATTAGGAATCTTGATATAGGTTGCCTTGAACAACAAATTTATAATTTATTTTACAGCTATTAAACTTCTACTATTCCATAACTATGACACAAATATTTTTAAAATAATATACACTTCAAATTTTTAATAAAGAATAATGTATATTATTACTAACACAATACAATCACATGAAATAATTAAAACAACTCTATTCCTCTTTTTCCCATGTATAATATATTAAATATGCATAATTTTCCATTATATATAACAATACTATTCTTAAACTAATATAACTTTTTAAATAATAATTTCAATATATATTTTATTATCAAAATGGTGATTTAAAAAATAGTTTACTTGAAATGCCTTGATATATTAATAAATTATAGTAAATTTTTAATTTTAATTTGTTAAAGTATTGTTAATTTTTTCATTATTTTATATTTTGAAATTTCTATTATTTAAAAACTTATAATGTTTTAAATAAATTGAGAGACAGCAAAACTCTCAAGCACTTATGACTATTAACATCCAATCAGATCACAAACACTGAGACAGAGAATTTGACAAGAAAAGGATGTTTCCACCCTCTTCTTTACTTGTCTTTCTATATATCCAAGTCAGTCTAAAGTACTTAGATCTGAAAGCATGAATCTTAAATATCTTCACACTCAAGTCACTGAGTTCAAATTACAAACATATAGCATGAAATCTTTCGATTTGCGCTTTCAGATCTAAGTACTTTAGACTGGCTTGGATATATAGAAAGACAAGTAAAGAAGAGGGTGGAACCACCCTTTTCTTGTCAAATTCTCTGTCTCAGTGCTTGCGATCTGATTGGATGTTAATAGTCATAAGCGCTTGAGAGTTTTGCAGTCTCTCAATTTAATTTCAATACTGTCTGCGCTTTATAGAATAAATGTTTTAAATATTAATTCATGAATTAGTATTTAGGTGTGTATATACACATGTATATTTATATTTTTTGAAAGTTTGTGTTTATATATGAATTAATGAAATGGTTTGAATATATAATTTCTTCTTGTAATTAATTTTGAAAATAGCCAATGAAATTTGGTCAAAACATTAATTGTTATGAATTAATTTTCACATTCAAAAGAAAAAGGAATACAATGATTTAGCTTTACATTTATACTTTATAATTTTATTTATATATGTAATTACAGCAGTAAACTTTTGAGCACCAGTTGTATTATTGCAATATATTCTAGTATCAGAGTAATTCACATTACAGTAAAAAAGTGAATTATTTATCATTTGTTATCTATGTCCTTATATGTAGAACAAATTGGGCAATGATATATATTAGAGCAAATGACAAATCAGTAGAGTTCCACACAACTCCATTTGAAATTTAAATTCACATAACATGAGTTACTTTCCACTCAATTTAATACTGTTGTAAATAAATATATATTAATAAAGCTATTAATGAAACAATCATGTCCAAAAACATTATTATGATAATTCACAAATGATTCTAGAGAAATATGGCTTGTGAATTATCATAGTAATATTTGTCTTCGCACCTGATTGTTCTGTGAATAGGTTTATATTATCAGTTTTACATATTTGATAAACTGTAATTTATTTATGGGCTTGTTAAAATTTTTAGAATTACAAATTAATCTTTTTGTCTTTTTTATTTTTATTAATTATCACCTATAAATAATTAAATAAGATATTTAGCTTGATTTTTGTCTTTATTTTTTTTTTTTCGATTTAAAAAAATAAACAATGAATCTGTCTTTATAGAAATATAATATTTCTTTCATCAGTAAAAAAAAGTTGCATTATATTATGATTGTATTTTTACTTGTTAGTAAGTTCATTATCAATTATCTGATGAAATTAAATATTATGAATGATCATTACTCTAATAATAATAAACAATAGATATTTATTTACTAATCAATAACTGGATGATTACTTGCACTATCTAACAAAGGAAATTCCAATTAGCATTAATAGTTACTAAGTGCTACCTAGATTTTAGATGCAGACCATGGCTTGAAAGCAGATTGTCAAAACTTCAAGCCATAATGACCTTACAGTATATATATATTATGGCAATAGTTTTAGATGTTAGGTTGCTAAAGAGGAGGGGAACAATAAAAAAAAAAATTAACTGATTTACTATTTAGAGTTGTTTGTTTTTTTCATATGTCAAAGCATCGCCGGGAAGTGAACCCGCAACAACTGTCTGCAAGACACTGCTTGCAAGGCAACTGCACCGACCTCTCGGCTACCAACGCTTGACTATTTAGAGTTGTTTTGAAATAAAGATCATTGAGATAGCAAAATATAAAAAAAAAAAATCTTAGTTATGGATAGATAACCTGGTCATAAGATGTCTGAGATTATATGTATGCATGTGCAATAAATGAAAGCAAACAAATACACAAACCCATATATTTATTTATTATACAAAAAAATTTAACAAATAAAAAAAGTAGAGAAAATAAATTATTGTGATTAATTATTAATATTTTAAAAGAAAGGAATATTAATGTGTAAAATTTTACATTTTTTATTTTTGTTTATTATAATTAGTTTTATTTAGAAGAATGCAATATTGTAATGTGGGGATATAAAAGAGTTTCTTGAATAATCTAATAGTGAGATGGCAACAAATAACAAAAAAAAAACAATCTAAACTCATATACTGAAAGATAGCAGAAAAGTTTGTTTCTAGAATTTATATTAAAAAGAAGAATCTATTTATTTATTTTGAAACTTATAAATAAAAATGGAATTTTAAACAAAAAAAAGAGGAGAGATTTATTTCTTTCATTGGTCAGATTTACAACGAGCTGGGTTAATGGAGCAATTGATTTGCTTAAGGTTATCCCCCCCCCCTCTCATAGTTCATTTAATGATTATTCTACTATAGAAACAAAGTATGAAATATACAGATGTTCTAATCCAAATAATCAATATACTTCCTTTATCAAATAAATGCATTTGAAAGCTATGTTGCTAAATCACACAGTGGGCCTGAAGAAACTATATATATACTTTACAATCAAACCAAAGTAATTCAAATAGTAATATTGTTTTATTAATTTCTTTGTTTTATTTCAAAATATTAATAATAAAAAAGTTAAAGCATTCTAGAAATAACAATTCCTAAATTTTTGTAATAGTTATGAGCCTTTAAAAACTGAATTCAATTTAAAGAATTTTTTTTAAAAAAATTATTTATAGGAAATGTTTTATTGATTTTTCTATACATAAACATTTAAATATCTATAAGTTTCAAAACGAATAGTTAAAAAATAACAGTATATACATTCATAATTTTATAAATATCAATTTTTGAAGTACATAAAATAGACTTACCTCTAAACATCATATGATCACCATTCCTTAAGATGTTTATGCAAGCTGTTTACACAGAATTTAAACTCTCCATACAGTAGCGCCACTCAGTGTAATCTAGAGTAATCATTGGGTGCAAGAAGGTTTGTGCATAAACCGCTTATCTAGTGCCTACTCATATAATATTTTGAAACTAGTTTCTAGCTTGCGGCTTTCATCAGGGAGGAGCTTTGGATATGTGAGCATCACACCTACATCTTAGGATCTAATGCAATATTCCAGCAGGCACATTTTACCTTATTAGTTGAGCTTGAATTGAAAACCTTATTATGTTTTCATTTTGGATTCAAAGCTTTATAGTTAGTTAATAAGATAAAAGATGGCTGCTGGAGGGTTGCATTGGGTTCTAAGAACTGGGTGCATTGCTTCAGATTCAAGGCTCATCACTGATGAAAGCCACAATCTAGAAACTAGTCTGAGAATATTAGATGAATAGACACTAGATAGGGATTTTATGTACAAACCTTCTTTCATCCAAAGATTAGTTTGGCTTGCATTGAGTGGCACTACTGTATGAAGAGTTTAGCCTGTGTGTAAAATAAATTTTATTTTATAAAACTGAACAGATATTTTTACTTTATTTTATATAGATTGATAAAGAGATATTGTTTGTCATGAATAACTTTGCAGTTTTAAAATCAATTTGTATTAGAGTGCTAACAACTCAGATTTTATATATACATTAAATAGTTGAATTATTGTATATGTGATGGTTAAAGAAATATATATTTTACTTACGATGGTAATGATGTATTAAACACAATAATGTTGTTAATGAATGCAACAGTATTTTATGAGTTAAATAGAAAATAGAGATAAATGAATATTTTATGTAAAAACAAGATGGAGGAGTACATATGTGTTTTTGATAATATAAAGATATTTTGCATTTTAAAGCGGATAAAATTAAATGGCATGATCGAGTAAATAATTTACAGAATATTTAAGATATATCATCTCTGTACTTTATAAACGATTTTATTATTATCAATGTTAGTTTGATATAACATTTCTGCTCAAATTCATAATTAAAGCATAAATTATTTATGTTTAGCTAACACACAGAAAGCCAGTACTTGGTATATAAGTGATCAAAATAATGAACATTATTGTTTTAGAAATATGAAAATTTATTTTACATATGTATATGAGTGACTATAGATTTATTTTAAACTTATCTAAATAATTTTCAATGATATTTCTTTATTTATTTATTTCTACAAAAGAATATAGGAGTACAATTTTAAGAGAAGAAGCTATAGATAATCAATTTTACAATAAGTAAAAATAAGAGTATATAATATTGAACATATTAGGTAATATTTATTTATTTTATTATTTATTTACTTTTTCTTTTTTTATTTTATTTTTATGTTATTTTACTTTAAAATGTTTGAACTTAAGATGTTTTCATCTATAGTCATCATTCATTCCATCCTAAGATCAAATCTCTTGATTTACATATACGTTCTATAAATAAAATCAATATTGATATTATCAATTGTCATGGTGGATTTCGTCTCAACTTCATTTATGTATTTTTTTTAATCTAATACAAATCTCATAATGACAGATGTTAAGATGGGTTTATAACATTATTTCATCTTTTTTTTTTATCAACACAACATTTAATATTTGTCTCATAATTTGTAGTATTAGTGTGCTGGCTGTCATATTACCATAACATGGTAGAGAACTAGTATAAATTTGTAATGGATAAGCAAAATGACATGCATGACACTCATAATTTAGAAATACTTACAAGTTGAAATGGATCGTAATCCATTTTCAATTAATAGATTTTAACTGTCATCACAATTTAGCTTTCCATTCATGGGGTATCTCTATATACTCCTTTTGTATTATTATAATATATATACATATATCATTTCTGAATAGAAATAATATAAAATCTTTGAGATCAATCTTATTTCTATAGAAAAACTGCTTTTGTCAATAAAAATCTTGCAGCCAATTGAATTGACAAAACTGTACATTTTGAAAATCATGTTTTTAAAACATGTTTGCATCCTACAAATGCAAAACCCCAAAGATACCTAGGTTTCCCAATCTACAAAACTCCAACTGCAATGGCAAGAGAGATTCAAGATGCAATCCTCCCCTCAACTGAAGCCATCACCACTTCACTCTCTAGAGTTTACCTTTCATTATATGGAAAGGTTGGCCTCCTCAACATGATCATAATGCCAAAAATCTCATATTATCTTCCATTCGTTAAAATGTCTAAACAATTTCAAATAAAATTAACCGATTATGCACCAAACTTCTCTGGAGAGGAAGGACAGTTGCTATTAGCTTGTGAGGTATCCAACGACCATGCAGGTTCAATGGACTGTCATTCCACTCAATACAAGCAATCATTTTACAGAAAACACACAACACTCTACATAATCTGATCCTCTCCTGTGGATACTCTAACATTATTAAAAAAATTACACCGACAGATCATCCTCCACCCTCTTCCAGTTCATGGATAGCATCCCTAATACAACATCTACAACTTTATAACCTGATAATACCTTTAACCTTAACCAAAAAATCACCTTATAAGAAGCATACAATATAATCAACTATAATCAACAACCCATTAAAACCAGCCTAAAAGTAACCAACCAAAGACTCATTACACTCTTCAAAAGATGGAGTCTGGAACCCAAATTCCTTGACTTCATCATTAAAATAAATCTTAATGCACTACCCACGAATTGGTTTCTTTATCACCGAAGAGGTTTTACCAGCATTGACCCTATATGTGGTCTGTGTGCTCGTGAAGATGAAACCCTAGACCATATTATACACCGGTGCCCAAGACTTAAAACTCTGAAAGATATAATTATAATCAATTCCAACATAAGACCTGATATGATTTTCTCACTTGAAAATGCCATTCATAATGGATTTTTTTCAATAATAAGGCTTTCTACCTTTGTCCTTTATTCCATATGGATAGTGAGATGCAAAAGTCTCATGGAATTACCCCCGCCACAAATCATACCATTGTTTTATCAAACGCTCAAAAAAATCAAGAAACGTGACCAGCTCCTTGCCTCCAGTAAAGTCTTTGCTGACACCTGGTCTTTAATTGCTCTTTCCTTTTCCTGATTATCAATTCCCACCTACCCAGCAGTATAGAATAGTCAATTATAAAAGAAAATATTCATGTTCATATTAAAAATGCTAATACCATTAAACAAGTTCTTAGAATCTCTTCACTATACCTAACCACATAAGAGTATAACAATTGTGCTCTCATAACATAATCTAGCCAGATGACAAATAGAACATCACATAATCATATTATTGTACAATTTATTCATTTATTTAGCCTTTATTAGTATGTAATCACTATTTATTGTTAATAAAATTTTTATTGAAATGAAAACATTATAACATGATGAAAAGGTGTTTAATGAGAGTTATAATTGATTAATAATTAATTCAAATTTTTATTTAGAGATGAAATTGATGTGGCAAAGAATTTCTATATTTTTTCATTTACAATGATGGATTTTCACATTAAATTTTTAGCTATTATGTATTTTATATATTTTTTTTCACAAGTACTAAAAATATTCATTTTTTCATTTTTTTAAACCCACAATCTTGATACAAAAAAATGTAATTATATATACTTACATTTTCTACTTTATCACATATATGTCAAGCACATATATAAAGACATCTGAAAAAAATAAATTACTCACAAGCTGCATTTATGGCTAGAACAGTACTCTTTACTCACCATTGGTGTTCAGTATTTATCAATATATACCTTAGATAAATATAATGGTCCTGATTTAGTATGCACTCACTGCCATTTTGAATTCTAAGGACTACCCAAAACCACCACTGACATTTCCAGCAATAAATGACATAAAATAATCCACACGGGGTCACTTGAATGTGTTACCAGTGTTTTTTGGGTGGTCCTTAGAATTCAAAATGATGGTGAGCACATTGTAAATACTAAATGTGCAAACCTTCTAAAATATGAATGTTATTAAATAATGATGGAGTATGTGGGTAGGGGGAAGGATGGCTTGGATGATATGAAGCATCATCCAAAAGATGCAGAAGTCCAAAATATGCATATTATTTTTAATAGCTTATAATTTCTAAAATATGAATTTAAAGCACTAAATAGAAAAAGTAAAGGGAAAAAAGTAATAGACATATATATTAATTAAAAAACCACATATCAAGTTGAAATAACATAAATGTTGAATAAACGTAGAAACAACTGCTGAAGCATATTAATTCTATAATTAATAATAAATCACATTTTATCTTAACATTAGTTAAAAGAATAATTGTCTAAAGTAAAGAATAATAAATCAGATTTTTTTTTACCAAAGCAAGTAAGGTTGTGTGCCTAATTTCTCATATGTTGTTATTAGCTGGAGAATGGATGAAAATAATCTAAATGAGAAAGATTTATTCATTAAATTTCTCACAGATGATAACCATCATTGGTTTTTCAATGAAATAACCAGTTAAATTGTTGTAAAGGTGAGAAAATTGAAGCATGGCCATTAAAGTTTAAGGAATTGCTATCTTAATATAAGCCAAGCCCTGATTATATATGTATGTGTGGGAGAATATGATCTGTTCAACTGAAGACTTGCTGATTCTGCATGAAAAACAAATATTGGTGATCTTTTATCTATTTTACATGTGTGTGGTCATGTGCATTTGTTGTTTGAGATGAATTGGAAGATAAATAAAAAATGAAAATCCTAACATCAAATTCCTTTATTTATTATAGTAAACATTAAGCATAATGAATGAATAGGTTAATTATATATATATATAGTCCTTTCTATATATATATATATATATATATATATATATGTAGAAAGGACTAAGAGTGATATGATAATCTCTAGCCTAATAAATGATTAGCAAAAATCATTAAAATATTTATCTGAAGTAATGGTGTCAAATTCATGAATGAAAGAAATTTGGCACATATAGATTAAAATATGAGAAAGATATAAATGAATTTCATAATGCATTTTGACTAATCCCATATCATCAGTAGGCATAAATTAATTTATCTGTTTCATGTTTTACTGATCCATTGTTTTTTTATTTACATAATTTATATTATAATTACTTAATTTAAGTTATCTATTAAAAATATTGCATATTTTATCTATAATATAAAATTAATATATATAATATTTAAATCCAAGTATACTGTCTATGTTGAACTTAATTTAATTAAAAGGGATTTGAACTTAGAATTTCAAGCTCCCTATAGCAATCCACTCCATCTTATACAACTGATACACATCGTCACATAAAAGTAAAAAAGATAAATGGTCTTTAATATTCAGCTTATATTCTGCCTATTCATCTTCTATGTATTTAAATGTGCATATTAAAGTTCTGTACATCAGGAGTCAGAGTACCTTAAAATCAACATGGGTATATGAGAATAATAGTGGCATCAACAGAGTCTTTGAGTGTTCCATCATCAGATTTTCAATGATATGGATAGCTGAAGAATTGGAGAATGAAGAAGATTAAAGTCTATCCATTAAAGTTTGAAGATTTTTTATCTTAATATAAATTGAATGCTGATTGTATATGTGTGTGGGAGATGATGATATGGGCCAACTGATAAGTGCTTGTTCAGCATAAAATGCATTTATTGGAAATGATTAATCTTTTTCACATGTATGTGATCATGTGTATTAGTTGTATAAGATAGAGTAGATAGCTGTAAGGATCTTGAAAATTTGAGTTCAAATCACTTCTTATTATATATATATATATATCTGCATTAAAAAATAAAGTAACTTGAAACTTTATAAATGGTTATTAATTATTAAAAATGAAGCTATTTGAAAGATTCCCTGAGTGTGTCCCATTAAATTTCTGCTTTCAAATATAATGTTAATTTTAATATATATATACTTTACCATCACTTTGTATTATTATATTTGTGTGACTACTAAAGGGGCATAAGTTTTAAAAATTAGATTTTTGTAAACATTAGTTTAGTAATATTTTTAATCATCTCTATAGAAAACAGTAGCCCTTCATATGAAGAAGGGATTTTAAACACACACACTCATATATATATATATAGAACACAATTGTTCATCATTATGTTAATCCTTGATTGCTAAAATTCATTCAGAGCAATAAGCATATATAAATTAAATTGTTAAATTCTTTAATCTTTCATTTTAAATGAAAAAATGATCACTATAGACCATCACAATAATTTTTTATTATAGGACAATTATGAAATGATTGACTTTAGAACAAAATGTTCCCACATTTGAATCTTTTGGTAATTGAATAACACAACTTATTTGTCTCTAATCATTAAGTTTGTGTTAAATAAAAATCCCTTAGGAGTTTGATACTTGTCCCTCTATTTGTGAAAACTTCATATTTTTGACACATTTTTTATTTTCACAAATAATGCTATCACATCAGACAAACTCAGACTACACAAATATTTTTACTCTCTAATTAATATTAGCTAATTACCCATTTTCTGACCACTGACTTAATAAAAGTTAATTTCTAAAATTGATTGCGTAGACTAAAAATGATGCAACCTGAAATTGATCTCCACGCCATGCAGATGGAAGTGTTGATGGACTCATTATTCATATGTCACAGTGTACATTAATGATAAATATAATTAAAATTATTACATTAATTAAATTAAAAGAATTAAAATTATTGTATTAATTAAATTGAATTAAATTTATATATAAACACCATTTAAGTTTGTTTTATTGATTTAAAAATAAGTTAGTTGTTAATAAGATGATTACTACTTTTCATATGTCAAATGCGCTGGCCGAGAAGCGAACCCGGATCAGCTGCTTGGAAGGCAGTTGTGCTAACCACTAGGCCACCAACGCATTGACAAGATGATTACTACTTTTCAAGCCGAAAACTTCGTAAATATTTTAGAAATAGAAAAATCTGATTGAAATTTAAAACTGTAATAAGATTTAAAAAAGAAAAACAGACAAAGTTTAAATCTTAGGGAATTAATTTGTATAGAACGATATTTATTACCCATTAATGCTATCAATTGCAAAAAAAGTATATCGCTCTACAAATTAAAAAACCTAATAAAATATTTGCATTAAAAATCAATTGAAAAATTAAGAATATATACATCTAAGAAGCATCGCCATCTGATTTTAATTAATATTATCAATTATTTTAATTTATAAGAATAAATAAGGTAGAAAAGTAATTACATTGATTTTAATAATAGATTGTTTTTAGTTTAAAATGAATATTATCAAAGATACTAAATCAAACACGGTTTTATACGAGTAAATGTGAGAAAGTTTTATGAACACAAATGTGATTTATATATTATTTTAACAATTTGATCAATCTCATTTATTGATGTGTGGCCATGTTCTGAAATAATTGGTTATCTAATGAAATTTATTAGTAATAATAAGTATCTGGATTTTTTAGATTACACAGTATCTATTTTTTAAAAAAATAGTTATCCTATATATAAAAAAATTGAGTAATTAGTGATTATGAAATATTAGTGCATTTAAATCACCATTTCCTAGAATGGTTTGTGTTTTTAGCTTTTATCATTGAATATACCAAAAGTATTGCACCTGGTAACCAGCCTTAATTAATTGCAATTTACCATTCAAGTTAAAAGCCTGAATATTAAATTGACCCTAGGATTTAAACCAAAGTCAACCTGTTTGAACATTTAACCATTACAGTGATCTGACTCTAGCTAAGTAATTATATATTTTAGTAATCTTAGGTTTTTTTTTTCTAACTGCAAATATATTTTATTCCCTGGCTAGAATTCTTAATAAGAACAAATCATTTGATTGTATAAGCTTTAAGAATGAAGTGATTTGTTGTTATTAATATTCTAATTAGAGAAATGTGTTATAGTAATGGTACAATAATATATCATTATGGACCCAGAGTCAGATCTCTATAACTCTTTGACTAAGCTGTCATGAGTTCAAAGTATTTTGATGTCCAGACTTTTATCTTGAATAATAAAATGGAGTTAAAAATGGGTTGTTAAATGCAAAACTGCATTATTTCCCAATTTAAAACCCTAATCTCACTGAATAAAGCACACACCAGAAATTCAACTGAAGTTCTAATGCATGTTATTGTACCTTAATACAGATGGCAATAGAATAGAAAGATGCTTTTGTTTAATTAGATATTAAGTATGCTAAAAAAATTACTTATATTATTAATATTCCTAAAAAAGAAAAAAAAAGTTCATATTGTTAAAAAAAACTGAGATTACTCAAATATATAGATACTGAGTTTAGGTCATATCTATATAAATAATCAATCAGATTGATTTAGGCTAAAAAGCATAGAGTATTTGAATTTCAGGATTTTAGCTTGAAACAGTAAAAGGAAGATAAAGATAACTGCTAAATAAATATAAAAACTAGTTTTAAAATGAGGAAATAAATTCATTACTCTTTAATAATCACTAGAGCAAAGGATTATTCTTAAATTTATGCTGCAAGAAGTAGCAACATTATGGATAATGGAAAAAATAAGACATCATCTTTTGAAACCTATTTTTACACACTTTTAAGGATTCTTTTATTTTTCAATTCAGAAGATGATCTACAGAATTCAATAGTTTGAATACAATTTCTAAAGATTTCTATGTAATCATGAATATTGAAGAAAAAATACTATATGTTTTATTAGCCAGTGATAAAGAAAAATCTTAAGTAGTATTCTATTGTGCTGATAATCAGCTTTAAAATATGGATTTGGAAGTGATATTGTGATATGTGAGAATCTGCACTATGTTGTTACTGCATTTAACATTAATGCGTCAGGTATTGCATCAAACTGATAATAATTAGTTCAACTAAATTTGTTCTGTATTGTAACAGGATAAAAATTGCTCTATAAGATTGAATAGCATTTCATAACTGACATTAAAAAATGATGAAATAATCATTATTATTGTCCTTAGAAAGTTAGAGCACCATTTGTAACAGGATAAAAATGGGGATATGCTCTTTTTTTAATGCACCACAGATTTAAGAGCGATTTGTAGCAAATTGGATATGACAAAATTAAAATAGAGTGATCCTGTTTAATTATGCTCTGCAAACTGTGGGGCTATTTGTGATGGAATAAATATGTGTGTATGCTAATCTCTGTTATAGCCCCAATTATTTAGGTGACATTTGTAGCAGAACAAAAATATGCAATAGGAAATAATAATTGTAATACAAGCTGAATAAAATGTATCTCAGTCATTGATCATCCTATATCCCAGAATGAAAATGAGCCCTGAATTTGGACATCATTTGTAACTGAATAAAATATAAAACAGAAAAATAATATTGATTTTATAGTCCTGTGAATAATAACATTGTTCATAACAGAATAAATACAATATATTAAGCTAATGAAGGTTAATCAATAAATAATCATTGAGTATTTAAAACATATGACAGTGATGATAATCTTTATTATAGCATCATGAATTCGAACAGCATTTAGAATAAACAGAAAGCAAACTAAATCATCATTTCAAATACCCTAAATACAAATGTGATATAAATTAGATTAAAATAAAGCAATTAATTCAATTATCATTGTCCCAAAAAAATGATATATGCTGAAGACATATATTTCACTTATAATCAAATGAAAATAATGATAAATCATTCAACATTTAAATAGTAATATACTTAATGAATGAAACATTGCTTATAATATTATAAACTAATACTAAAATTTAATGATATTCATATCTAAATAAAATAATTCATGAATGACTGAATAACAGCTTTAGTATGTGCTATACGTTTACAATATTTATAATATTTAAATAAATATACAACCCAATAATTAGTTTTAAATTCTACTTTAATAAAATGATAAATAATACTAACTCAGCCATGCTAAACTCATATATTAATTTACTTTTACTAATCATGTTATTTATAACAAGATAAAAGACTTAATAAAATAATAAATAATAAATTATACTAATTCAGCCAAGTTATATTCTAATATTAACTTTACTCTTTCTAATTACACTACTTATAATAAAATGAATACTCAATAAGGATGTAATATCAATGAACCTATTAGACAATCTTTAATCCACAATATCTAATCATACCATTATGTAAAAGAAACAGTAGATTTCTATTGAATATTTACTTAAGTACAATTAACCAATCATATCAATTTATTTTACATTTTCTATAACTAAATTATTCAAACTGTATATTATAACAATCAAAACATATAAAAAGAATTATTAACATTTATTATCATTAAGTATGAATATTAAAATGTAATATTTAAATGGATTTATGATCCCCGTCTACTAAATTTAAATATAATTAAATCAAATCATTCTCACTTATAATAAAGCAAAATATACTGCTATCAGTTTTATAATTGAATAAGATTGGAGGCTGGAGTAGATTGAAACCTGTCCATTTAAGTATAAAGATTTGCGATCTTAATATAAACTGAGCACTGATTATATATACGTGCGGGGAGATGATAATCTGGACCAAATGATGAGTGCTGGTTCAGCATAAAATATGTATATTGGTTATTATTTATCTTTTCTACATGTGTGTGATCATGTGTATATTGGTTATTATTTATCTTTTCTACATGTGTATGATCATGTGTATCAGTAGTATGAGATAGTGTGGATAGTTGAAGGTTGCTTGAAAGTCTGAATTTAAATCCCCTATATTTACATTTAAGTTCCAGGTATAAGAATGCCAGTATTTCAAGTCTTATACATTAAGCCTGCATTCTGTCCATCCCTTTTCTTTTTATTTAAATGGATACTGTTCTATACATGAAGGGTCCGAGTGACTTGAAGTCAACATGGGCATAACAACAATATTGGCATCAGCATGGAATTTGGGCATTCTATCATCAGATTTTCAATAGTATGAATGGCTGAAGAGTTAGAGGCTGGAGTAGATTGAAACCTGTCCATTCAAGTATAAAGATTTTCTATCTTAATATAAACTGAGCACTAATTATATATATGTGTGGGAGATGATAATCTGGAAGAACTGTTGAGTGCTGGTTCAGCATGAAATATAAATATCTTTTCTACATGTGTTTTATCATGTGCATCAGTAATATTAGATAGTGTGGATAGTTGATGGTTGCTTGAAAGTCTGAATTCAAATCCCTATATCTACAATTAAGTTCCAGGTATAAAAATGCCTGTACAGTATTTCAAATCTTACACATTAAGCCTGCATTCTGCCCATCCCTCTTCTATATATTTAAATGGATACTGTTCTATACATGAAGGTCTGAGTGACTTGAGGTCAACATGGGCATAGCAACAATATTGGCATCAGCATGGTGTTTGTGCATTCTATCATCAGATTTTCAATGGTATAGATGGTTGAAGAGTTGGAGACTGGAGTAAATTGAAGCTTGTCCATTTAAATATAAAGATTTGCTATCTTAATATAAACTGAGCACTAATTATATATGGGTAGGAGATGATAATCTGGACCAACTGATGGATGCTGATTCAGCATGAAATACATATATTGGTGATTATTTATCTTATCTACATGTGTGTGGTCATTTGTATCAGTAATATGAGATAGTGGGGATAGTTGAAGGTTGCATGAAAGTCTGTGTTCAAATCCCCTATATTTATATATATAATTTATATCTCTTGAATTCCACTTGAAAAGATTCATTTGTTAATAGATGAAACCATTGTCGTGGAAAAATTTTTAGTAAAATTTTTGTCCTTTTTTATAGCTATTATTGTAATGTTATATATATATATCTTTACTAGTATAGTCAAGGCAGAATGTAATTTTCTATAATTTATGCATGTAAATATCATAAGGAACAAATACAAATATCAGTTCAAGAATGGTGGAAGAATTATCAACAATCATATATATATATAAGTGCATTACTTTCAGATTTTAAATCTATATTTTAACTGATGAAAAAAAATACTAAAAATAAACATGGAATATAGATGTCATAGCTTTACAGTATGTAGAACTGGAGTAAAGTGAGCAGTTATTAATTAACAAATTATGATAATAAAAACTGCATGATTTGGCTCTAGGATCATCTACTGTAAGCTTGAGTAATCAATGTTCACAGATATTATGGTACTATAATATTCTCAGACTAATTTCTGTCTATAGCATCACTCATGATTACAAAATCTGAGTCTATATAGGACTGGAAAGATTTGTTCTTGAAAGCCTAAAAACACATGCAATATTGATGTTATATTTTGGTGAATTCAAATTAAATTAGACAGATTTTTCCACCATGACTCATTTGACAAAAACAATGCATCCAGTTGTCAGGAGTTTTAACATTGGGCTTCATTGCAATAAAAATACAAATTAGCTACACTTCAGCCTAAATATTTTCTGGATCTCTACGTGGATGTCAGTTATGAATTGTGAAAGAAAAAAAGGCTAAAAAAGTTTTTAATTTTTTGTTCTTGCCTTGTTGAAGAATATTTTTTTAGTTTAAATCTAATCTTGTTGTAATCTTTCTTTAATAGTAGTTTTTAAATCCTGAGCCAGATAATCACATGAGTAAAGATTGTACTATTTTATTCATATCCCAGATTGATTTTGGCTTTTGTCTTTATTAGTGAGATATTTGTACTGAAATAGCCCACTACATGGAAAGGATCTCTGTAACAATTCCTTATAAAAAAAGTAGTAAGGGGTAGTATGAATTTTAGTGGCTTTTTATTATTATTTTGCTCAATTAAATATTCATTTATCAACCATTAATTGAGGATTATTTTTCTTGACATGGACCAGGTACATGATAGGAAAAATTTCAAACCAAAGATTATAAGCATAGCAAGAAGATTAGTACTCCTGCACTAAAAGACACTTTAATATAAATAGTATTTACTTTTACATCATTTACAACATTAATACAATATCCTAAAATTAAAAAAAAAAGCCATAGGATTTTGAACTCAAGCTAATTCACATAAATGCTAATGTATATCTGTTATCACATCAGCAATAATATATTTAATAAACTTACTTTTATGCTTACTAAAAGCTATTTTCAATCTTTGGTTAAGAATTTCTTGTAAATAAACAAGCTTACCAACTTAATGTCCAGTAATTACTTTAGCTTATAATAGATGCTGTAAAATAGTTTGAAGAGAACTTATCTTAGAAACATATGTTAAAAGATGTGTTTTTATTGGTACTGTTTTATCTATATTATGGGATAATTGTATTATACATTAAAACTTATTATAATGCTTAGAAAAGATTTTAATTAATGCAAAGTAAATGAGATGAATGCACTTAATGATGTCAGTAAGAAATATGATAATGACAGCCTGCAAAATTAAATAACGAAGAACTTATTCTGGAGCAATACTATTCATATGATTGCCAGAGATTGGTATGAGAGGGAATAAATATGTGGTCATAGACTATCACAAAGGTGTTTATCAAAAAGTAATCTGAACACTTTTGAAAGTACTTAGTTATATACGGCCAAGTATTTTATAATTTTTGCATGTTTCACACAATTTTGTGTAATTAAATGTCTTTCATTTTTAAAGTGTTTTGAATATGGATCTTGTGTACCAGATTGTAATTTAGAAACTAATATTGAGATATGAATAGGACAGCGTTGGATAGAGATTTATTAAGTACTAGAATCTACTCATTATTCAAGCTTATTTATAGACGGTAGAAAGAGTAGAATAGAGTTTGCATGAAGTGGAAATCATGTATTTTATTTACTTTTTTTTAAATTTTGGTGATATTGACTACTTCTTATAAACTTTAATATATAAAGAAAAGAAATAGCTAAAAACCATTATATTATTATACTTTTTATATGTTCATTGTTAAAAAAAAAATGTTAAGTAATAAAAAAAATGATAGCAGCAATAACATTTTTCTAGTATATATTAATGAGTTAGATTGTTAAAGTTGCTCTCTAAAATGTATTGGAAAATAAAATATTTCCCAATGAGTCTTCCAGAGGGCACGTTGTCTTTTAAGTCATATATTATAATATCTAGCTCTTTAATTAAAAAAGAAAAATTACAATAGATTTTGCTGCCTTTAGGGGAAAAAAACAACGTTTTCAATCAATGAAATAAATCTTTGTTGAGTCATATAAATTCAAAGATAAATTTAAAAAGAAAGAAATCAAGTTTTAAATGTATATTATTTCTATTTTTCATGAATGAGTTGTTTTAATATAATAAAGTTTTACTTTAAAACTTTTGACTTTTGTTATATATATGGGTGCACATATACACAACACGATATTTCAGCAGCAGATTTTTCTTTCACTACAGCTATGCCACCTACTTACAGTAAGCTTTACTAACTAAAAGTTTTAGATGATAGTGCTTAATAATCTCTATCAAGTGATGTCCTATCTAATGTCTCCAGACTATTTTCAAATTTATGGCTTTTATCAATAAGGAGTTTGGAACTTGGAATAGTGCATCTAGCTTTTAGAATCTAATGCACCTTTTTTCTGGAAGCCATCGTTTACCTTTCTGTTTTACTATCAAACTATCAGCTTAAACTGAACAACATATAAATATTTTCAATTTAAACCAACTTCCTTGTATAGTAATAAAGATCTGAAACCAGTTCAGTATCTATAAATTTTTATAATGGTGTCTGAAGATTTTAATAACTTTAGATACTTCTATTCTCTAATCAAGATTTTGTAAGCACTATCCTCTATTAGTTACTAAAGCTTCCAGTAGATGGTATAGTGTATATTGGAATCATGTGTGTTATTTGAAATTTAATGTATTTAATTATTCTGAAACTAAATCACAAACTAGAAATTTTTCTTAAAACTTTTCCCAAAACACAATGTTTTTGCAATTCTCTCTACCAATTGTATGAGTTTCCACATCTTCAAACTTAACAACTTTATTTTTTCAGTTTGTTTTACTTTTAATTGTCCTTAGTTCAATTCAATTCCTCTCATGAATATTAGAATTTGACATGTAAAATTAAGGATCAGGATATTAAACCATCAAACATTGCATGATCACCATTCTTTATGCTTACACAAGCTGCTTTCACAGAAGGAAAACTCTCGATATGGTAGTACCACTCAGTGCAAGCCAGAGTAATCAATGGATGCATGAAGATTTGAACATAAAATCCATATCTAGTGCTTACTCATCCAATATCCACAGATTAGTTTCTCACTTGAGACTAGTATGGAGATATTGGATGAGTAGGCACTAGATAGGGATTTTATGCTACTGTACAGAGAATTTTGCCTTTGTGAAGGATCAGGATATTTGACTAGAGTAGATGGCGTATATTCTTCAGCAACACTGTAAATCGAGTGAGAAAATAAACCAAATAATAATTAGATTTCTGGAAATTGGACTTGGTAAAACAACTCAAGGCAGCGGGTTAAGTGAGTTTAAAATTACTTAATAAACATGGAGGGGCAAAAAAGCCCTGAATCTGCCGTTGGCAAGCATAATTCTAAAACCGTAAATAGTCCTATTAAAACCGATTATGATGAAAAAAGACACAATGACACAAATTTCAATGCAAGCACAGATGATTTTAAAAGCCCAAATAATGATCAAATTACACATAATACACCAAATTTTATAACTCTGGTCAAATAGCAATGAAAACAGAGTTCAAAAAAGCAAATTTCAACTTTGAAAGTATCGTAAATAGCGAAAACGATTTTGAAAATCCGCAAGAGGATGACAAACAACACCACGCAGATCACAAATTAATTCATAAAAAATCTAATATTAGTTCTAGAGCTTTGGAACCAAAAGAATTAGATTCAGAAACAAAAAAACTTAATTATCAATGGAAAAAGTTTGTCCTAGAAGCATCAGATAGCAGAGATATTAATTCTCAAAGTTTAACCAATAATTATTTCACAAAATCGCAAGAGGGCACAAACCAAGAAAATAACGATAACTATGTACACGTTAACCATGGACATTCCCCAAACAAAATTAAAAACAAATATCAACATATAACAACAGATCCACTCCTCTTAGACAATAACCCAACTAAACCAATAAGTTCAAAAGCTAAAACAAATTTCAGCAGCAATTTTAACACCGATTCTGCTACAAATCAAACGTTAAACAAAACCGCTACAAAGCAGTCACATTGTAGCGATCCACTAAATAATAAAAATTGGAAAACTACAGATCCCAAACAAACAAAAACGGATCATACAGAACAATTTCAGAATGAAAATAAAACGGAAATAAAAAACTTACCAAAATCAAATAAATCTTATGCTGAAACACTTTATCATACACCATTTTCCTCTTCCCAAAACGAACTAAACCCTAATCCAGACAACAGCCCATTACTAAGCATTATTAATCTAGATGCAGAAGAAGACATCCAAACTATACATAATTTTAGAAACACAAACCCAATACAGGATAATGAACAAACCTACCAAGACATACAAACTAAATTTAACAATTCTGTTCCAGATAAATTAATGAAATCTTTTATAAACTACACTAATGATAAAACACTCATCCTAACAACAACAGACACAAACGGCAATCTCTTCAAATTCCCACTTGAGAATTTTATAAATATGGTAACGGAAAAAAACACAGCAACAAGCATTAACAGAATTTTCACTCACCCCAATGACAGATACATAATAACGGAATTCAAAACATGGGGAGGAAAAAACTCTTTCAAAAATAACATCAGAGTTCTTAATGACAAATATTTAATAACAATTGATAACAACAGACCTACCACATTACATGGCATCATAAAAAACTATTATGAATTTCAATCACATTGAACTACAGTCCATACTTGAGAAATATGGCAAAATCGGGAAATTTGAATACTTAAATAACCTCATTCCAACTAACACAGCCGCATTCACCATCACCCTGAAGAATGGAGTCAGCTCCACAGACATTCCTACTGAGGTTTATGCATGTGGATCCCCAATGGTAATATCACTCCATGGTGTTCCACCACAGTGCTTTCACTGCCTTGAACGCTCTCACCTAATCAAGGACTGTCCGGCAAGGATCTGCAAAAACTGCGGATCCAAGAAAAACAAGATTCACAAATGTTTCAAGAAATCCACAGAATCAAACACAACAACAACAAAGGTGATCACTGAAAACCTAATCCAACTTGAACCCATGCAGATTGAAAACACAGAACCAAACAGATCTGAACAAAATCCAGAAACAACTCAATCATTAGACATAAATAGAACTCAAACCAGTGCAATCTATAACAACACCTTAAGTCCAACTATCATGCATTCTCCACAACAACACAAGTCAATGGATATAATACTACTAGTCACCAAAACAAGGATCACACCACTCAATCTCACCAGTGACCCTCTCATACCCAACCCCTCAACCCTAATAAAATCAAACACTTACAACCTTGATATACTAAACACTCCAAATCAGCAAGGGCAAACTAATAATGATGGAAATATCACAACTCTAACAAACAACAATAACGATTCCAATGAAGAAAGTGCCACAGATTCTGATGACACAATAATCTATCAACAAAACACATCTTGCACAAACTCAAACAATGTTCTGCAACATCCAATCCGGGATAAAAGCCAAAAGAGAAAACGTAATAAGAAAAAACACAACCTCTCCAGCAGTCCAAGCTCAGATGAAGACACACACATCAGCCCAAAAAATACAAAACCTATCCTACCCATTGACTCTTCTCCATCCAAAGATAACAATAAGAGAAGGAAAGAAAGCATATCATCACCTGAAAAGAAAGGACAGTCTATACATGAATCAGAGCTCATAGAAAATGACACATACTCCACAAAAGATGGAAAATCACACATCAACTTACCTAGTAGCCAAGAAAAAGTCATACTTCTTGAATACACAAACAAATCAAATGATTTCATAGCAGATTGGTCCTCACCACTCCAAGAACAATCACATCCACAAACAAAATAAGTAATGCACAGTACACTTCATACAATGCTCCAAAGATAATACAACAATTATGTCAATCAAAATAGTAAGCATTAATGTGAGAGGCCTTAACTCTCCCCAACGCATACATGCCATCAGGCAATGGATAAACTCCAACTCTTCTCACATATTCCTGATGGCAGAAACAAAATACCATGTAAACTCAAGCTACACAATTACTGAAGGGCTTGAAAACTATGGCTTTCTAAAATTCTCCACAGCTCTCACAGCCTCCGGAGGGATAGGTATTATTATCAATAGAAAATCACCACCAAACGACTTTAATATCCTGTATCTTGATAATAACATAATGATAATCAAAGTTAACTATAACAATTTTATTTTAAATATTGTATTCATTTATACCCATGATAATCAAAGTTAACTATAACAATTTTATTTTAAACATTGTATTCATTTATACCCAGAACTCAACCACCAACTACCACTACATAGTACAGACGATCAACATGGTCCTACACTCTAACCCAGCCCCTATTCTGCTGCTCGGTGACTTTAATATCAGTTACACCAACTTCAACAACAAATACCTACACCTAATTAACAAAACACTCATGTGTGGGGAGGGATTTCTACCTCCAGAATCTTTCTCCTTCTATACTCAGAATACCAGAACTCTGATAGATCTGTTCTACTACTCTCCCGAGCTACATTTTCAAATTGAAGCAAAGCTACAAATTACATCCTTCTCAAATCACCTTGCACAACTCATCGATGTCACACCAGATAAGACTTTATATACTGGAGAATCCAGCCCACAAACAATACGTATGATCACACGCACAACAGCAACAGAAGCTATCTTCTCTGAAGCCTACATTTACTTCCACAAAATAAATATCTTAATAACTCCCACAGAGGTTGCTTGGTTTTCATTCATTGAGATCCTGCAATCTCTAATTAGCAATTACACTCGGAAACTCCAAGGTCCAGTAAGATTGCTGAAGGATTTAATGGAAATAAACACCAAACTCAGTGAAATCCCAAGTAATACATCAAACATCAAAAATATAATAGCACTCAAACTACAATACAAAAGTAAACAAATAAAACTTGCCGGAATACCTCTGCATCAAAAGAGCTAAGCTATACCTGGAGTCTCAGCATTGTTGGACTCGAGGATACATTCGCTGGGCTCTTGGAACCACAAAAAATAAAAATGTACCAAACATGATCAATCACAAAGGTCAATCCTGGATTGGACTGCAAATGATAGAGGGAATCAAACAACACTTCCAAGACTCCCTACAAGCTGATCCAGAACCACCAACAACCACCTGAAATGAATCTGAAACTGCAGACCCTCACAATATCACACACAAAATAATACACAACAAATTAGCATCACTTCCAGACAGAATACATCCAGGCATTCATGGCATTCCTTGTTTTCTCATCTCCCATCTTAGCCAGTTCTCTATTCCAATAATAGCACAAATGATTGACTATCTGGCCGAGGGTAGGAAAAACATTCCAAACCTCTACCCTATAGCAATGGTTCCCTTCCTCAAAAAGAACAAACCTCCAACAGAACTTTCAAGTCTTCGACCAATTTCAATGACCCCCCCTCATGATAAAAATCATAGAGTCCATTATAAAAGACTCAATCCAAGAATGCATACTAAAACACCTTTCCAATGCACAATATGCAAAAAAAGGTTCATCCATCATCCTAGCCATGGCCCAAGTTAAAACCCTTGTAAACTACCTTAGGACTCACAAAAAGACAAAACCAATTGCCATACAACTTGATATAGCCACAGCATTTGATTCTGTCAGGACCAATATTCTTCTCAAAACACTAGCAGAATACTCCGTACCTAATCCCTTCCTACAAATCATTGACAACCTGCTCAGTAACCGCCAAATAATGATATCTCTAAATGGGAACACTTCCAGTTGCTTCAAACCTACACTCTCCATCCCACAGGGCTCTCCCCTCAGTGCTCTCCTATTTGCAGCATACATTAACCCTCTCCTTGTTGACATCCAAAGGCAACTGCCTGGTGTCTATGTGCCCTGTCTAAAGAAAGAAGTAGGAGTACTGGCATACATGGATGATATACTCATAATATTACCTTCACACAAATACCTTCCTCTCCTCTACAAAATACTAACCAAATACACTTCTCAATATAAACTTACCTTTAACCTCCAAAAATCGGGGACATGGAAAATTGCAACTGGAAAAAGAATCAACAGCACCTTTCTGGGTGAGCCGCAAAACTTCCTTGGAATACCATTTTATAAACCCCCAGCCACCATCACCTCACTAATTCAAAATGACATATTAAATTCAGCTAATAAAATAACAACATCTCTCTCCAAAATATACCTTTCACTGCATGGAAAGGTAACCATATTAAACAAAGTCCTTTTTTCTAAAATCAACTATTACTTACCAATTGTTAAATTAACAAAAAAATTTGAAAACAAACTTAACTCAATGTGCTCTAAAAATTTTTGGGGTGGCAAGACAGTTGCCATTAGCATTGGAGGGATGCGCCATCCATCTAGGCTCAACGGATTGTCCCTCCATGCAGTCTCAACTTTCACCCTGCAAAAAATTCATAATCTCATCCACAAACTCTCATTAACTTTCGACAATCTAGAATTTGCTCCAACAATCTCCCCCACAGATCGACCACCACATAAACAGGACTGGATCCTATCCCTCTCAGCCTACTACTTCAACCTAACTAAAAGAAATCCACCCTCATACAATTCAAAAATAACTTATTGGGAAACCTATAGCCTACAACACCCACACAGCCAAGTACAGGATTGCAGGCTTAAAATAACAAATAAAAAAATCATCTCCCAATTTAGGCTCTGGAGCCTGGAAGCCAAATATCTTGACTTTGTGATAAAGTTAAATCTTAACGCACTTCCCACTAGATCGTTTCTAGTATACAGAAGAAGCCATGGCAACCTGGATCCCCAATGTCAGCTCTGTCAGTGAGAGGAGGAAACAATTGACCATATCATTAACATATGCCCTAAGTACAACTGCATCAGACAGTTATTTCACTCTAACTCTAAAATAAACTACAACATGATCACCTCTATTCAAAGATGCCTAGGCACAAAAACATATGCTTGGATCCGACTGGCCATTTTCCTCACATTCTCATTATGGCTGGTACGCTGTCAACTAGCCATTGAGGATTCAAGCTGAAACCCAGCTCTCACCTTCATTGACACCATTACCAAAATAAAGAAAAGAGATCAAATGCTTGCCTCCAACAGCACCTTTGATGACACAATGAGATTCCAATACTGCAGCAATAGTATAAGTGACAACTCAACCACATGTAACAACACAATAGCCCTAAATAACTACAAGATATAAATCATAGCATATGCACAACCTGTGCTATATTAGGCAAACATCACCCACAAAAAGAGAACTTTATAAACATTGAGATGGTCCCAACTGTGGCACATGAACAACCTAAATGTCTCACAGATCAAAGTTCCAATATAAACTTTAGTTCCAATACAAACTATTACACTTGATTGTAACTTGTAAATCATATTAAATTTGTTAAATAAATTTCTTTTTAGAGAAAAAAAAAAAAAACACTGACTTCTCCCTTTTTCATGTCATGGTCTTACTTTTAATAAGCAAAGTTTCATAAAATTAGTTGCCTTGAAATAATCATATAAAGAAATATCAAAAAACAATCATACAACTCTAATAGTTTCTAAAGTTACAGATTACAAAAAAGAAAAAAACAAGTATTTTCTTTTTGCTTTAAACACTCCTTAATAAAAAATAGATACAATAAAAAAACAATCCCCTTGATAGTTATAGAATGCAGAATCAAATATTGGACTAGAAGGAACAGATTAAAGGCAATTCTCTATATGACATCAAACATATCACATTTTGATCCCTTCTTCATTAAGGCTTATCAACCATTCCAAAGACTATTCTAATAAAAATTAACAACAATGTTGAAGCAATTAAATTTCCTTATTTAACACAGTTGCCCTTTCAAATTTTTTGAATTTTCTGACTATGGCAATAACCTACAGAATGCAATTGATATTTTGAATGTGCAACATAAATACTTTTAGCCAGTGCTGAAAAAAATCCTCACAAACATTTAATGATTATCAATTGACAATGTAAATGAATTAAATGTACAGATAGTATAAGGCAGTGGTGTCCAAAAAGTCGATCGTGATCGACCGGTCGATTACGAAGCCAATTTTGGTCGATCACTAGGCCAATCTGCCAAGAACTGGCTGGCAAGAACCGACCAATTATGAGTGAAACAAATTGTCTAGATTTTTAACTTTTTTTGTTATTTTTGTTTTTGTTTTAAATTTTTTTTCAATTCTAGATAGGTGAAGTCCAATAAGTCGTACCATTATTGAAAATAATATTTTTAAACTTGACTTAATGTGTTTTTGTAACCAAATGCAACGCGTGAACATAACGTGCAAATGCAACAGTATGCATGCAGTTATTGACTCAAAAAACACAGCTATTTAGCTTGAATATGTGGTAGTGTTATACGATAGCTTCTTTTCTTTAGTATTGAAATAGTATGATATATCTATCTTCCAGTTTCAGACTACTATGTTTCATAGTAGTATAATTTTCTCTAATTCAAATTCATCCAAGTCCATGTATATTTTAAATTAATACTAAAATATTGTATAAAAGTTCTGTTAATGAGTATGTGCGTACATTCATATTACACATTAATTAGCTAATAATATCTGTATGCATATAACTATAATACGCAGTTCTAATTTAAAATAATAATAAATTAAAGTTGTGTAGACATTATTGTGTGTGTAGAAGCACACCTATGTATATATGCGAAGGAAACTGTAATGTGATAGATTTTGTGAATTTAAACAACTTTTCTAAATTATCTATTTTAAGTTATTATAAATTTAGTTTATAAATTTGCTTGCATTTGCATATAAAATCCTAAATTCAGTGTGATAGTGTTACACATATAAGAGAATGTTTACACTTTACAGAACTGAAATTTCTTTTTTAAAAAAGATTTATTTTTTGGAAATCATTCTGACTCACCCCTGGTAACCAAGAGCTGAAATTTAAAAAATAAAATAAATAAATGTAAGACAAAGGCAAAATCACTGGACCAGCACTATTTATCAATTACTCAGCTGGAGTTTTTGTCTTTACTAAGATTTAATAAAGTAATGTTAAAAACTAAAATATAAGACTTAAAGTTGTCAACAAGTTATGACTTATGCAGGGGAAGAGAAAGATTTGATATAAAAACTCCCAGTTTTCATTATTAAATGTTCATTCTCTAATATTCAGAATGTAGTAGTGCCCCTGTATGAACAATATTATTATTATTAATCAATATTATCTATCGACGGTGACCACGTGGAGTTTCAATTTTTCTTCTGTTTAAAATGTAAGTACCTTTTCTTATGCTTTAATTTAAATTGTGGCTTTTCTTATCTATCTATTTACTTGATTAATGAGCCTTCTCGGCAACAGATGTTTAAGCTGAAGTCGTTAACGGAGTTAATGATCGCAGTTCATGAGTTTTTAATTTTCTTGCAAAATATTTAATTCAATATTTATTATTTACTTTGAATATTCTATTTTTATCAGTTAAGTTTGGGGAAATAAAATTGTCATAAGTATTTCTTTTTTCATTTTAGTATACCCATGAACATGAGTAGTAAACCAAAAAAATCGAAAACTTATCATTTCAATGAAGAATGGGAACTCGACTACTTTTTTACAATGGTGAATGATAAATGTTGTTGCTCAATATGCTTTACCTCGATAGCCATTGCTAAAAAGGGTAATCTGAAGAGACATTTTTTAGCTTTACATAACAAGTATCAAACAGATTATCCACAAAGTACCGAATTGAGAAAACATAAAGTTAGGGATCTTAAAACTCAAATAAAAAATCAACAAAAAGTTTTTAAAAAGCCAATGTTAAAGTCACAAGCAGTAACTACTGCATCATTCAAAGTAAGTTATCTTTTAGCAAAAAAATGTAAACCATTTTCCGAGGGTGAATTTGTAAAGGAAACTTTTTTGAAAATGTCAGATTCACTTTTTAGCAACTTGCATAACAAGAGTGAAATTATTGCTGCAATTCAAGATCTGCAACTATCTCGAAACACTGTGGTGTGACAAATTGAGAAGATGAGTGGAAATGTAAAAGAGCAGTTATATAATGATATTAATAGATGTTCTTGTTTTTCCCTTCGATGTGATTAATCAACAGATATAAGTGATACACCACAATTACTTGTTTTCATTCGTATGGTTTTTAAAGAATTTACATCTAAAGAAGAATTGTTGGGTCTGATTTCTTTGAAAGAAAGCACTAGAGGTGTAGATATATTCAAAGCCTTTAAAAACTTGCTCAATGATTTGAAAGTACCACTTTTTAAATTAGTTTCAATAACAATGGATGGAGCAGCTGCAATGGTAGGTCACATAAATGGATTTATAGCCCTATGTCAAAATGAAGATGAATTTCCAGCTTTTTTGAGCTATCACTGCATAATTCACCAGCAAGTGTTAGCCAGCAAGAGACTAAACACAAAAGAAGTCATGGACATAGTGTTTAAAATTGTTAATTCAATTCGAGGAAGTTCCCTCAAACGACGTCTCTTCCAACTACAGCTCGATGAAGGCCAACCTGAATTATTATTACATACCAATGTAAGATGGTTAAGCAGAGGTAAATTTCTGCAATGATTTCATCATTTATTGCCTGAAGTAATAGATTTTTTCCACGAGCAAGATGGTAAATGTGAAAATTTAAATGATGAAACTTGGGTTAGTGACTTAGCTTTTCTAACCGATTTTACTTCAATGTTAAGTCATTTAAATATAGAATTACAAGGTAGAAATAAAACAGTAATTGATATGATCAGCTGTGTAGATGCATATAAGACAAAATTTATTATGCTAATAGAAGATCTGCAACAAAATAATCTGAATCATTTTCCAAATATGGCGGATCACCTACAAAAGCATAAAAATATTAATTATAATATCGACAAATATGTCACGGAAATCCAAAAAGTAATTGAAGATTTTAAGGTAAGATTCCAAGAATTTGAAAAAATTAAAGAAATTGTGGAATGTATATCTTTTCCTTTTAAAATAGATTTAAATGTGAAACAAATTAGCCAAAAAATTTCAGACATATTTCATATGGAGTAAAAGGCTTTAGAAAATGAAATTATAATTTTACAAACTGATTTAATCTTACAAGCTAGAAAATTTGAAGATTTTTGGAAATACGTCAACCGAGAAAAATATCCCAATATCAAATGTAGCGAATATATTTATTCTTGTTTCGGATCTACATACCTGTGTGAATCGGCATTTTCATACTTAAAGTTAATGAAGACTAAACAACGTTCTGTCCTAACTGATTCCCATACTGATGATTCTTTATTATTATCTTTGTCAGGATATACACCTAATTATGATTCCTTGGTTAGAGACATGCAAACACAGTTTTCCCATTAATGTTAAGATAATAAAATAAATTCTAAATATGTCTTTATCAGTAGCTAATTTGAATTAATAAATATTGTTGCTTTAATTCCCACGGGCATGAGTTTTTTAACCTGTTAAATAATTGTTATTTTTTTACGTAGGTAGATATATAAAAATAGTATGTATTTCACATCTTTTTCCACTTAGACTACGCCTATGACAACAAGTTAATCACAGCACATTTTCAAAAGTTGATCTTATGAACACAAAAGTTGGCCATCCCTGGTATAAGGTATAGAAGAGGGATATATCTATTAAGGTACCAATCAGACTCCATTGTACTCCTAATGTGTTTAGCAAGTTTAAATATAAGTATTTCTTTAGTTTTGCAATCAAATTAGCCATATATAGAGCCATTATTTTGTTGACTTAGGATGTTGGACCAAGGTTTGGACACCCTATTCACACAACATGAAAGAATTAGAAAAATTTCATTTAAAGATGTTCCATTAAACTTTTAAATGCAGACAAGATCATAAGATTCATTACTATCATTTGCTTTGCTGGGTATAATTTTGCAGGAGAGCAATGTTCATTGTTTTTATTGGAAGATATGGTAAAGTGGAAGATATAGCAAGTGGAAGATATGGTAAAGATAAGAATGCTTTGGAGATCTACATTTATGCAAGTTATTGAAATATTTAAGAGAAAAACAAGTTTTCTGTAGAAGTTAAGGAGCTGCATTACAAAATATAAAATAAGTACAATAATAGACACCAGCATGTTCTATATGTGGATATATTTCTTATTCAGTGAGTGGTTTGTTAAGAAATTACAAAATGCTTCTGTAGTATTTTCTTTTTTTTATTGTCTATTTTTCTTATAGTTGAAATGGCCATACTAATCTGTGTGTGGTTATAGTTGATTATCAATTTATTAGTTTTCATATATATATATAGCCAACATTTTCAGCAATTATCATTCTACTTAAGAATATATATATTTTTTTTTACTTTAATCCACTACTCCAATCCCTAGTTTCTTTTCTCTACATCACACTAACAAACTTTTTTTTATTTCATCCATTCATTTCACATATAGTCTTTTTGAAGTCTTTTACAACCTCTTGGAATCCAGTTTAAGACTTCGACTATCTATATATTACTATATCTTCTAGCAGTACAATCAGCCCATCTTCAAATCAGTCTCTTTATTCTTTCAATAATGTCTATGATATCTGTTTTTCTCTTGTCTATATGTTTTTTTTTCAATCTCTTGTTATTACTCTTAACATACATCTTTCTATGTTTCATAGAAGAGCCTAATATCTTGAAATTTTTTTTCCTGGTAAGTGTTTACAGAATTACTTCCTTTTCTTCACAAAACTCCATGTTTCTCTAGAATACCATACATAAGTTTTTTTAATGCATGAGAGGACATTGTGTGTTGTGATGTATATTTCTCATCTGTAAATTCCAGTATTATTGGTTTTCCTCCTAAAAACTTAACTTCCAGGCCACTTATACTACAGAATGCTTATGCACTTTCTATTTCATACCATCTACTCACAGGATAATATATTTATACAGATCATTTATTTCTAGTGGTATTTGTATCCAATTATTTTTATTAGAAAGTGAGAAATATGGTCATCAAATAAAATCCAGGTATATTTTTGATCTCCCACATCTTGCCATAGATTTATTTAGTGATTTTACATTCTATCAATAACTTTCAAGGATTATCTCATATCCATATCTTTTTACAGCAGCATATATGTTGGTATTTTTCCACTAGCTTCTGTGGTTTGTTTTAACTTAAGTATGAACAATTTAGTTTGAAAGTTTCTGCTCATACATATCTCTCTATGTAATTTTCTCTTAGAGATGCATGAGGTAAAAGTTTAATCAATATTAATATTCTGACCAAAGTATTTTATGATTATAAATCTTTATTTTCTTCTGAGAAAATCCACTGAACATTAATTTAGTCTTTTTGTGCTTATTTTTAGTCCTATTTTTCCTTCTTTCATCTGATAACTTTAAAATATTTCTAAAGCTTTGGCACATTATTTACAAAAACAACCACATATTTTGAAATCTGAATGATTTAAATAATCTCCATTTACTTTTACTCATTAGCTTTTGATTTTAATCCTCAAAAATCTTCTAAAACTGCTGTAAAAAGTTTTAACGATATGGAATCAACCTGTCATGTGCCTTTCTCAATGTTATTATTCTTAGAATCATTATGTAATCAAAACACTGCTGTGGCATTATAATAAATATTGTTCAGAATATGACAATATGTTTGGTATATATCTTATGATCCAATGTTTTAATCATTGTAGAAATAGTTATAAAATCAAATGTCTTTGCATAATACAAATCCAAAGCATAATGGAAACTCTCATCTGTTGGTTCTCTCTATAACTTCTCTCAAAATTTGAATTTGATTCACTATGCTAACAGCAGTTTTAAATTCAGCTTGTTCTTTTGGTTGGTTTAAATTAAAAGCTCACTGTAAATGATTAGTAGTTATTTTTAATAAAGACTTTATATAGATCTGACAAAAATTAATAAGACTGTAATTACTAATATTTTGATTATCTTTTTTTTTTAAATCTCAATATTTCTATTGCAATTTTCCAATAACCTAATACATCGTTATCATTTAATCATTTGATATATAACTTTGAAAACAATTTTTCTATTTCTTAACTGGTTTCTTTTAACATATCAATTATAATTCAATTATTTCATAGTATTTTCAGTTTTTTGTTGATTTAATTGCATGCCTGACTTCTTCATTTGAAATGCTAAGCAATTCAGAAGACATAATAACTAGAAGGAGATAAAGTATATTTATTTTTTTATTCTTTATTACTATATAATTTTTTGTCCACACATTTTATGATGTCATATTGCTTTTTCAGTAATAGTTCCATTCTTTCTACAGAAATAACTTTTCTACCAATACCAAAATGTTCTTTTACACATTTGAAAGTTTTATTCTCTTTGATAGCATTCCTAGTCAATTCACATTTATATTTTCTTATATCATTATTACATTTTTTTCATACTCTTTAAAATTTATAGTTATTTAATTCTTCTTAATGGATCATTTAGAAAGAAATATATTCTTTTCTTTTTTACTCATTATCTCATCTTTTGGAATATCTATCTTTGTTGCAGTTGCTAATACTCTCCTATCAGTTATTTCCTTACTGAATTTATTCACATATGAATTATCTTTAAAATGTGTTAATATTTTAATATGATTTACAAGGTTGAATTTAAATTCATTAAAGGTTTTCTGAAAATTAGGGATATCAACTGTTAATACCAACTTCAAAATTTTTTTGTCTTTCTAGTTTTACATTAATATGTAACTTAACATCTCATTACTAAATAATCATTTCCTATGTTGAATTTATTAAGAACATTAGAGTATTGAAATATATTTTTTATATCAATCAAATATTATCCAATTCTATAGTACCTTTATTTGAATACTTTTTATATTCATTTTGTTTATCATTTTTTCAAAGAAAGAATACATAAAATAGTCTTTATTTTTCTGGAATGTCATACGTCTCTGTCCTCTTTTATTTTCATACTTATAGCCAAATTTACCCATATTTTAGCATTTCATTCTACCATAACAGTTTGAAAATGTTGTTTGATATGATCAAAAGCATTTTATAACTTCATATACAAATTTTCATTTTTTTTATTATGATGAGAATATATTGGATTATAAATCTGAATTATCTGCACATTGTATCTTATATTAAGTTAAATTACTAATCTTCCCAATTTGTCAGATATACCATCAGTCTTTACAATATTGTTGTTTCCCTTTTTATATACACTGAATCTTATTCCATTTATGCTTCCAATACTTGACTGATTTTTCATCTTTTTCTATAACTTCATAAAATCCAAATAACCTTCTATTCAATATTAGGCACTTCTTCCTATCTGTGCAGTCAATCTTTACTTGAAAATAAGCTGCAGTTTTAAGTATCTAAATATAAGGTCATTATCAAATGACAGTCTTGATTCTCAATCAGGGGATTCTTAACACTCTTTGTCTTTAGCTGACAACTAGTGTCTTAGCTGATGACTTTACAGCTTCCTGGGAATAAGGCCATAATTTACCTTTGTCTGTCATGATTGTAAATATTTATTTTTAAAAACATTCATTCACACATGCAAAAAAAAATATTCACATACATCATCATGTCTTCAAGAATACTCAATTAATATTTCAGTAAAGAACTATCAGGCCAATGAGAAAAAAATTGTGATGTTTCTTGGTCTTAAGATCGGAGATATGAAGCTAATAAACTGACTATGCTGCTTGATTTATGTTGATGAGCAGCCCATCTGTGTTCATTTATTATATGATTAGCATAGCATATGAAATGGATTTTAGGAATTTGCTTTGCTTAATTTTTGAAGATTTCAAAGAGAAATCAAAGAATCTCCTTTCATTTAACAGCAAACTTCTTTTTGCCATCACAAGCACACCCATATATATATATATATTGTAACGTTTATTTATATACATTGCAAATATATTGGCATTTGGTAAAAGCTAAAAAAAAAGTAAATTTAGATTTTTTTTTTGATTATAATTTTTTTTAAAAAAAAATAACGTACAATGAAAGTTAAATTATTCTTTCGTATTTTTTTTTAATGTAATTAGAAATAAAAGTAAAATTGGAGAGAACAAAAGAATTCCAAAAGCAACTAAAAAGATAAGCTAAAAGAAAAATATTTTAGCTAATTAAACATGGCCGAAAAACTTGATAAAAAAATGAGAACTTAGTAATTGGAAAATGATAAAGACTGTATAAGATTATAAACACAAAACGCCATGATAATAGCATGCGCAGAAGTCTGAAAACTGGACCTCTAGTATAAAAAGGAGGGATTCAGTTGGAGGAACATCTTGTTTTATTTGTTTCTCTAGTTGGTCTTGGATAACAATAATATATCCAAGATCACTCTTCACTGAAATAATTCGGCATGTCGGAGTGAACTGGAGCTTCTGCGGACATCGTTCCTGAAGATGTACACCAGAAAAGTCTTCGTGACCGACTAGGAGAATGGACCGCAAGATCAACTAATAATCAAAGGCCGTGAGCTCAGTTTAACCCCGAAAAACTATGCATAGTTATCTACAACCATCGTGAATTCACTAAAACTTACCGGTAAGACTACTTATTCCTGATTGTGACAAAATTAAGCATTTGCAAACAAGTCTTAAAATAATACCGATAGAGACTTTAATTTTTTCTGTACAAGAGACTTTTGTTTATACCAGAACTTTTTAATTAATTATTTTATTTTATTGATTGCGTCATGTTTGAATTAATATGTGTTCTCTCTAATTTATTTGATAAATAATTTAATTCAATTATTTTTTTAGTCTATTAGAATAAAAATATTTCTAATACCAATTTTCATTTGTGCGTTATTAATAATAGTTATTATTTTTTATTATTAAATTTATTATTAGTTTAATAAGATTTAAAACGTAATTTATCTTTGCCAATATGTTTCAATAAGCCCAGGAATAATAATCTAAAAAAATAATTCTCATTACGGTATGATGTAATACCGATTAGTTTAAAAGTATTTTTCTTTTTTTATTCGTGAGAATTTATTTAACTATTTCAGCGGTCTTTTTAGAATAAAAGGACCTGGCGCCCATATTAAATAAATTAAAAGCTGATTTCATCAATAGCATAATTCTCAACAATTAATAGGCCGAGTTTGATCAGGAAATATAGTTATGTTTTTAGAAATAGAAATACAACTTTGTTCTTTTCGACATAACTTGATCAACTCGCGCAGTTTATATTAGCGTGTAGAGGCTTAGCAAAACGGAAAATGTTATAATATATATATATAATGATGATTAATACTTTTATATTGGATATAAATAAAGTCAGATAGTAATTGCTAAGTATATATTTTAATTAATATTTGAATTGTTTTCTTGCTCTCATGTTCTATATCTTTTTACCAAAAAAAATAAATGCTCATTTTCTACTATGTTTCAAATTTTCTTATATAGAGTTATCCAGAACAACAGCAGCCAAGTAAGCTTATGTATATTAATATAATTGACTTTAAAATGTCTAATATTAATTTTATAGAGATATTTCTTTACAAACTCTGTAACAAACAGATATGTATCATATATGAGATATCCAAAACAACCAGAAAGTTATTTAAAGCATTGTATATATTCTAATATATATTTAACTAGTTGATACAAAGTTTTAAACGTAAATAAAATATCCCTAATTTTCAAAATTAAGATTAATCATTTCAACATCAGTTGACATTAAAATATGTAGGTTGATGTAATATTACTTTTCTGGCTTGTTATTGATCTGTCCAAGATACAGAGGAATGATCGTTTTCTACTGCAAAAACTTATTCAACATGGCAGTTAGAAGACAAATTACAAAAAGAAAATATATTAAAAGCACTAAAGATGTAAATTTAAAAGATAATAGAAAAATAATTTGTAAAAACAAAAAATAATTTTTAAATATTTACAAATAAATTAAGATACTGAAAAACTATGAAGAAATACCAAGAGCAAAAAAAATCAGTAGAAAGAATAGTTTATAATGATAAATTTAATAAAAACGGTAGGTATTAGATTTTTAAGAGCAATAGTAATAACAATTAAATAGTATATTGCTCAGAAGTTTGTAATAAGTTTGAAAACCGCTAATGACAAAGCTGGGATTTGATCCCTAGATTTTGAATTCCAGAATCTGCCATTTTACCAGTGCATGTCAAAATGACAACAAAAAAACAAATGGCAGGAAATCTTAAAGAATAAAATAATGAGTCTTTAAATGAGACTCAAGTTTAAAAATAATATTTAATGATGTTAAATACTACTACAATGTGTGCAACCCTATGCTAATCAGAATACAGAATTAGTCTTTTTAATGTAAAAAAAATTTGCATTACATCCACTACTACAATATAATATATATAACAATTAACCTAAAGACCTTCTATAAGATGTCCTATGAATTTTATCATTATGGATCATGTATAAACTGGGTTAATGATTTTATATCTAATGTACTTTACACAAAGTTGGACTCAAATTAATGATCCCAGGATCGCAGCTCAGCTTTGGCATTTCGAATGACTTTTTGAGTGAAATCAGTCAGCTGTCTTTCTTTTGCAATCCTTAGTACAATGATAGAGATGACAGACTCAAGAGCTAAACATTCCTGGCTCGCAGCTCAATTCTGGCGTTTCAGATGCTCGAAGGTCATCGTGGAGCCATTCAATTATTTTAGTATTATAATGTTAAAAAATAATATTTTATTTTGCAATGCCACTCATGTCAGGAGTTAAGTTCAGGTGCAGTTATGTTGGAGAATGAGCTACAATTTAGCGAATAATGGCAATGAGACTAAATTGCTTTATTAGTTTTAATTTTCAATTGCTTTGATTTTTCTATCTGCTTTCGGCAAAAAATTATGATGCGAAACCTAAATTAAACCCTTTACTTCTGTGAATATATGCCGGAAGGATAATAAAAAAATGTATGCTCATTAATATGCAAAAAGTCAACCAGCTGCAAAATTAAAACAACAAAAAATTATGACTTTTATTAACAAGTCTGAATCTAATTAGGAAGATTGCCAAATTAATTCTCTTTCTTTTTTTGTAAATTTGTGTGTGTGTGTGTGAGTGTTTCAGTATTAAAATTCGTAAACGGAAATGAACTCAGGAAAATATTTATTTCAGCCCCCGAGTGATATGAATATTTGTGATATAAAATAGCTACAATATAATATTGCTACTATTATTCTTTTATGCCCTGAGCAGTTAAATCTTGTAGTGAGAAGGATTTTTTTTTCGCTAAGGATTGGGGAATTAATTCCTTTAACTGACGGAAGAGAGGAAATTTTAATTAAATCTAATGAGTAGATTAACGTAAATTGTTGACATCTTTGTTTTTAAATAATATCTATACGTAGAATAATTAAATGTTTTTATCTTGTTATGATTTATTGAATCCTCGTGACTACAAAATTTTCCTGGAACTCAGCCTTCTTTCATACCCCCTCCCACTTTTTGCGGCTAGTTCACCTGCAGCATTCTTTTCTTCACTTTTTTTTTCATATGTCATAGCATCGGCCGGGACGCGAACCTACAACCGTCTGCAACCAACTACTTGCTTGCAAGGCGGCTGTGATGACCTCTCGGCTAACAACGCTTGACTTCTTTTCTTCACTTACTCTATCATTTGATAACAATGGTCAATTTGCCTATTTACCATTTCATTAATCTGCCTTCATTCTATTAATTCTTTACACCATATTTTTTGGGATTATCTTTAAGTTCTTGATGGTGGATATTTGATTCTCATTTTATTCTTAATCTTTTTCGTTTACTCTTGTAATATTTTTTGTTACGACTTTAAATTTTTTATACTTGTAGCCATATTTTCTTCAATCTGTTATCATTTTTTTGGAAAATGACCTGATTTTCATGAGGTATATTGTTAGTCTCCGTTACTGCTGGTTTACTCGTCATTTTAATTAAACATTGTTCAATCATCATATCTTATAAATATAATTTTTTGCAATCGTGGAATTATATTTGAACCAAATTAAACTTATTTCAAAAAGTTGTCATAATCTAAAATTTGTGTACTTTACCTGCAGGCGGTAAAATACAATTGTTAAGATTTTCACGAAAGAATGATTTATAACTTTAACTTCTTATTAGTTTTTTTATTCAAAAATTATTTTAATTTTTAGGTGATCACTTGGAATATGTTAGCTATTTTAGTAAGCCCTGACCTCTATATATTTTTACAGTGCCATTTCTACGGTTTCAGTTTTTCTTCTTATATAGACTGGGTCTCAATATAAAAGCATTTTGCTCTTACAACTATCACTCTACTATTATGCAAAACTCTATGTCCTGTGTGGATTTAAACAACGATAAAATAATATACTTGAAAAATAATTATTTCTGGACTGAGACTAATTTTGATTATTTGTCTATATTTATTTATAAAGAATCTTAGGGAAAAATACAAATAGAAGTTTTTTTGTCAAATATTGGTCAAAATTGATAAAGCAATATATGTATAAATAATCAAAAAAAAAAAAAAAGATAACATTTTATAAAATAAAGATATGCATTCTACTTTTTTTAACAACACCATAAACAAGTAACTGCTATTAAATAAATAAGGATAAAAATACAAAATAATATTTCTGAAATAATAATCTCCAATTCACATACTCTGAGAATCCTTTACATGTCAGACTCATTTTTCATAGTAAAACAAAAGCAGCTACCCACATCATTGTCATTTACATTTAAGTAAAATAATCAGCATTGCTATATGATAATGCATTTAAATACCCATCCCAGAACTGGTTTCTGGCTTTTGCTACAATTAATAAAAGAACAGAATTCAAAAAGTACATACTTACTGATCATTCATGCAAATTGGCTTGATTTCAAACATTCGGTTTTAAATTTTCAAGTTTTTGTTTGAATACTAAAATAAAATTAAAGTTGATTGCTAGATGCATCTTGCATTACTTTTTAGTTTTGAATCCCAAGACTTATTGATAAAAAACAAAATATTGGGGGATATAAAGTTAAGTGTGGTGAATAGATATAACTATTTGGGAATCATCTTAGATAATCAGAGAAATTGCTTGGATGAATGGGAGAAAAAATTTATAAATGAAGCAAAGAAAAGAAAGTGATTGATAAAGAAATTAACAATGTTTTCATATAATAAATATGACACAGCTAGAACTGTATGGAAGGGAGTGGTGGTAGCAGGGTTAACATGTGATAATGATGTGTTATGTGTTAGTAAAGGGGTATTAGATTACTTGGAAAAAGTACAAAGAGAAGTAGGAAGACATGCATTTATACAGATGTGGGGACAGCAAAGGAGGTAATTCAAGGAGAAATGGGATGGTCAAGTTTTTCTATGAGAGATGTGAAAAGCAAAATAAAAATGTTCGGTAGATTGCAGTTTATGGATAATAAAAGAATATCCAAAATAGTATTTAATTGGGTTTTGAATAAAGGGCAGGTAACATGATGGGTGAGAAAGGTAATGCAATATGCAGAAGGTTTGGATAAAGAATTTATGTCAGTATACTTGTACAAAAGGTGGGATGGTTGTGTTATAAGAATTGTTGAGCGTTATAGTGGTAAAGAATAGAATAGAAAAATAGATGCATTAATAAAGAATAGGGAGTTGGAGAGATGGAGAACTAATATGGAAAGTAAAAAGAATTTAAATATATGTACAAGTAAAGAGAATATTGGGTGTGAATTAATTTATGATAATAGCAAGGAAAGTAGTTTACTGTTTATGGCTAGATTGGGATCTTTAGCAACAGGGAATTATACACATAAATGGAAAAATGTGGGTAATTTAGTCTGCAAGTTGTGTAAGGAAGGTATAGAAAGTATTAGGCATCTGTTAACTGAGTGTAAATGCCTGAAAGCAGAAAGGGTACAAATAATAAAGTTGTGGAAGACTAAATATAAGTAAAGTGATTATACAGAAAGTGGGTTATTGATTTTTATGCTGGATTTGGGAAAAGATAAGGAATATTTAGATATAAAGGCCATCCATGGAGTTGACAAAGATTATGTTGTGGAAATGGGATGCAGCAGGATATGGGAAAATGTAGGGTGGGGAATGGAAAGGGAAGGTAAAGTGGCTAACAGATTTTTCTGGGCATAGTTGCTGAGAGTTTCCTTATCCATATAAGGAGAAGTCACAGTATATCACATCACATGTCTTTGATTTACTATCCATTGTATAAGATAAAAAAAACTAAGTGATTTGCCATTGTATTCATTTTCATCTGATTAGTTAATTATATTGGCATGAGAGTGTTTTTACAAGATTTTTAAATGACTGCAGAAAGTTTGTCTTGTATGGGAATTCTTCTAATATGCACATTTGAAGATATTACGTCATAATTGTAAATAAAAATAATTATATACCGTCTGTGAAAAAGGAGTTAAGTGATAAAAAAATATTTAACTTTTTTTTTTACAACTTTATTTAGAGAAGATGATGATAAAGTCTTTTGTGTGCAAATAATGATTGTAAAGTTGAAAGAGAAACATGAACTATGCTATGTGAGTAAAATAAAAGCTACAGATGGTGAAAATAAAGTATAATTAAGAAAATATTTGTAGAATTGTTTAGTATTAAATAAATATATAAAGCATCACAAAATCTCACCATTGAACATCGATCTTCATAAATACTGAATAAAAACAATGACTAATTAAATAGTAGTGCTGTAAGATTTTTAAACAATATATTGTAATAGAACATAAAAATAAATAAATGTACATGGTTCGACGGTGATAAATGATCTGCTGGCATAAAATCTATGCACAGAAACTTCTAACATCATTTAAAGAAAAACTATTAAGATCACAGTTTTAGACAAACTGACCTATTTGATTTTAAAGTTGATTGACAAAGCAAAGAAAATCAATTAAAGCTTTCTACCATAAATAGCATCTGTTCTTGGAGTGGACAACCATTTCTGTAGTTACTTTCTAATTTCCATAACTATAATTTATAGTTTTTGGTTTATTGTTAGAACTATAAAGTGTACAGAAAATTTAGACTAGGTTTAAATCCTTAAAGTGTTTTAAGCCTTTGGCTATTGAGTGAAAAAGAATTCATACACAACACCTCGAGCAAAAACTTGCATTTAGAGTATGCTCCACCTACTTTTTCTATGAATTATTTACTATTTTTGCAGTATGAATTCAAAATATTACATATTATTGCATAAGTATTTAGAAATATCTAAATATTGTAATGTGTTTGTGAATAAAACATCATATAACTTTCCATGTTTATGTTGAAAATTTGTTTTTTTTTACAAGCTGCAATTCATTTTATTTATTTTGTTTTAGATGTATCTATTGTGAGATTGAGTGAGTATGCAAAATTACTGATTATAGAGACTGCAGCACTACCATTTAATGTCCATTGATAGCTGAGCTTATAATAGATTGTTTTGGAATAAAGTAAATTACAGCTATTAAAAGCACTTTCTAAACTTGTAGTATAGATTGAATATATTTCAATTATGGCATACATGGAGGAAGGGAAAGTGAAGTCTTATTCTGCCAACCATAGAAATCTTTCCCAGATAAAATCCTGAATGCAATGCAATGCATTATGCAAAAAACTTTGGAAGAAATCAGTTTATAGATGGCACAATTTGTCTTCAAATTTTCATAGAAATAGCATATCTGAATAGGTACATTAATTAGAACTTGTAAAATTGTAGTATGTGATTATTCAAACTCATTTATAGCTAAAACAATTGGTATTTCAGTTGATGCTATTGTCACAAAACAAAATGCATCACCAGGTACACCTAACAAAATAAAAAATAAAAATTGGCATAAAAGATAATAAGACATATTTTTGAAGTAAAATAAAACAAAATAAAAATATACTAAAAATATGCATCCAACAAATTTAATATTTTGGTTAACTTTTGCGAGTTTGAATTTTCACATAACATAAAAATCAGACACTGAAATATATGGCCTATCACAATAATGGGTTACAAATATTTCTCTATTTTTGATTGCCACTATCTATGACATAAAACATTATATGGTGATAAACTATGAAATTGTTTATCACAAATATAGTCAGATTTTTTGAAATTCATTTAAATCAGATGTTGGAAATAACCTGATTAAGTGTAAAGAATGCCCAATAATCAATTATATATGAAGAATATAAAAGATTCTTTGTAGTGAAAATTAAAATAATCATAGATTTATTAAAAAAAGCCAAGATTATTATGGATTTATTTTACTTAATTTACAACAAGTACAATCAAAACCAGTAATATTATATGAAAACACAACTAGCAAATAGGACATAGAATAATTGCGTAGAAACTTGAAAACAATTTGATTGGGGGGATATACTTATCAATTTTGATTATATCTCAATATATGGCATCATTATCATCAAACAAAACTTATTTAGAAAATGGGATTGTCAAACAAGGTATTTACAAATTTAAATATATAAATTTATTGTCTGATGTATAGCTTTTATAAGTTCAGGAGCTTGAAGTTGTTAAGAATAATAAGCAAATGATTGAAGAAAGAGAATTTAGAACAAATAAGAATAATTTAAATAAGTTAACATTAATGTCAAATAGTATTTAAAAAGGATGTTACTGAATAAATAACACTTTCTAAAAAAATTTAGAAAAAGTAATTAGACCGAGTAGAGATGAAGATTAGATATTAAAAAAGTATAGACAAAAAAATCAAGAGAAAGAAAAAGATAGATGCTTCTATATATCTTTTAAAAGAATTGGTATATTAAGGCTTAAAAAAAACTGTAGTCATATATGAGGAATTAAGTAACTTCTTTTAGAATGACAATCACTGCCTTTAAAACAACTATAAATATAAATTAAACAATAAAGAAAAATAAATGATTTTAAAAAGGTCTTGATCAAAAGAAAAACAGATCTTAAAGAATCTATTGATGCATTCAAGCTTTGCCAACAGCCAGTTGCAATGAAGCAATAATAAAGATGGCTATATTTTACAAACTTGCCAATTGATGGAAATAAAATTTGCATATTTTCATCCTTGCTTTACTCTTTAGTTAATAATAACTTGATTCATTTACTGATAAATATATAGAATGTAGCTAGGCTGTTTATGGGTCACCTTTCCCAAAAAATCACCAAGCTTGCTTAAAAAAATCAATACTATTTAATCTAGATTGACATCCAAATTATATGCATTTTATAAAGATGTACTTCTATTGTTCCACAAATCTTTTTTCACAGAGTATTTATTAATATCTAATAGAAAAATTGAAAAAATGTTACTTATTTTTATCATAGTGATTTTTCTTTTAATATTGTAATTTCAATACTGAATTTATTGTTTATATATTTTTTTACTATCTGTATCCAATGAACAAAATCTCAGGGCAAAAAAAAAAGGAAAGATTTATTTGCCAACCAACATTGTTTGTATCAAATCTATACAAAAATAAGAATATAAGAAAAATCATTGTATTTATAAATTCAGCAATGATTTCAAATTGAAATAAAGATTATGTGTAGTTTTTGTTTTTCACAAATAATTGAAGAATTCGCAAATAAACTTTTTTCCCATGAGATCTCCATATATACTATACTGATTCCAAGGACCAAATCAAATCTCTATTTTTGGGTATGATAGATAGTCACATTAACTATTATGCCATAAAACTCTTTTATTTTCTAATTATTGGGGTTAAATTATGTTACTATTTCCATTCATGATAAAAATTAATATGCAATATCTTTATTTATAATGATTGATCCAACTGGTATATAATAATTGTTACTAACCAGCAGTTTGACTAATTTATTTGGCACTATATTTTTATCTATTAAGATCTTCTTGACAGATTTTTGCTTAAAATAATGGAAAATTATATTTAAAATTAACAACATCTTTAAATTCAGAATTTGAGAGGGAGAATAAAATGAGAATCTTTATCAATAATCATTATGTACAGGAAAGTCCTGTGATAGATTTTTGGGAAGAACTATTGGAAAGGTTTTGCAATAGATTGTTTACTTATTTTGAATATGTTTTAGACAGCATATCTATAAACAAAATATTATAGGAAGCCTGTAAAGATTTCAACCAATAGATATGTTCACTTGTGACTTTATTTTTTTATTATTATGCCATTAAAGTCATAGACTGGATATTCATTAAGAATATAGTTCATGGTTTGTAATTAATCACATTTACAGAAGTCTGTGGCTGTTAACTTCCATTTAAAATATGAATGCACTAATCAAGACTTGTCCTGAATCTTTTGATGAGATTCCAATAATATTTAGGAAGATCCAATCCAGTTGATATTCTATTGGATCTGGGAAAAAAGACTTAAACCTCATAATAAGCCTATATTTATGCCCAATATCTTTAGCTATAGATCTTTCATTGAACAACCAGCAACAGCAAGGAGATCTTGGTGTGAAAGAATCTTAGAAGATTAAAGTTTATCTTGACTTATAGAAATGTCTATGTTACTTCATAACTTTTTATATGTTTCCTTTGAGGCAACTTCTTTTCTGATGTCTGGTGGTACAATATGTGAAAGAATAGGAAACCATTGCAAATGAAATTTGAATACTCCTATAATATTTCTCATGATAATATTTATTTAAATATCAGAAGTTTAATGCAGTATATGATGGCTAACAAAGTTGTCTGTAAAGTACTTTCATTTTTAGATTTTTTTAAAAAATCTACTAATAAATGAATGACAAGAATAAATTAGGTTACGGTCTAATGTTATTTTCAGATAGTATAGGGTAGAATTATATTTCAATCTAATGTTCCTAAGTTATATTTGAAGTAGAAGTTATTTTTCTATTGCTTTGATAAAATGTTGATTATACTATACTTTTTTGGATTAGAAATAAGATTAACCAATCATTCAAAAATATTTCCAAACTTTTCATATTCTTATTAAGAGACTTTTTTTTTTTTATTTCTGGAAAAAAATCTAATTCAAAGTTAATCAAAACAATATCTGCTGTCTGTTGAGCAAAAGGCTAATCGCCTGGGACTTCCATTAATAGGGGACTCTGAATAATAAAATCTGTAGTAGAAGTCAAAATTTTCTAAAATTAAGAGCAAAAGAAACATTATTCTAATTTTTGTTTTAGTTTGATATTAAATGTAATAAAACTACGTATTTATTACAACATTTGTATTATTTTTGCCATTTTCTTTCTGGATTATTTAAATTTCTCATAAATATATCTAACTTTTTTAAAAAAAATTAAATTTAAATTTATTCTTCTGGTTTTTTTTTTTTTTAATGAACCCACAAAAAATAATTCTTCCTCTCCTCACAGAAAAATGTTTGTATTTGTGCTGTACGTGATTCTCCATATTTGATATTTGCATAGGGTCTCATTAAGGCATAACAAGCCTCTAGCCTAGAAAGAATTCCTTTAATTATTTTTCTTGAAGATCATTAACACTTACATAGAGTAAGTTATTTTAAGATTAATATTTTCCAAGACGTATTTGCCTAAGTTTATTTTTTACATTAATATTTAAATTACATTTTTATAAATGACTTAGTTATTAACTTAACAAAAATATTGGAATAATAATGGAATATTAAACATTAAAACAAAACAAAAAAAAACAAAGTTAGTTTCCCCTCCTCACCTAATTTGTTTTTCTAAAAAAAAAAAAAAAATATTAAAAGAAAATATAGAAAGTTATTAAACGTTTTCAACAATAAGTGTTTTTTTAAAGTAACACATTTTTACTAAATCTATTTTTAAAAATGAGAAAAAAATCAATTCTTATAAAGAAATCTAAGGTTTAAATTTTATAAATGCATTTAACAAATACGTAAAAAAATGTTATTTAATAAATTGTGCACTATTAAAAAGGTAAAAATCAATTTTTATAAACCAGAAATCAAAAATTATATTTTAGAAAGTATAGCAAAATATTATTTTTTATGCAACACATTTATACACATTTGGATTGCATTTAATGGTTTAATTTTAAATGGTCTGCATGCATCAATGCAGTCGTGGATTTGCAAAGTCCATGGACCCTGTCTCAACTCTGTTACTTTTGATTATTTTTTATTTAATATTATACTTTTAAAAAATTAGCCAGTTCATTTTGGTTACTTTGTACTGTGATTATGAAACATGAATTTTGAATTCTCACATGATACAGAAAAATTGGGAAATAATTGCATTGGTAATAACCAAAAAGCTAGGAAAACAAACAAATGGATTCAAGCTATGTAAAATATTCCTATCAGAACTATAAAAATTGATATATATATATATATAAAGGAAGACAACTGAGTTCACAACACTAAAAGATGATTATTGATAGTATAGAACAATGTTGAATAAAATACCTAGAAATAAGACATTTTTGAAAAAAAATACTTTAAGATGATAGTAAAGAATTGAATTTTAGTAGATCATTATGAACACGAAATCTGATGATAAATTTGTGTAGAAAACTATTGGATAAATCTTTGCTTGCAATAGATTGTCAATGACTAAAAATAATGCTAATGATGATAATAATACTTTATATGCATATATTGGCATTGATAAAGTAAACAACATTTTAAATTGTATTAAAAATTTTGTTAGAAAAATAAAACCAGAAAGAAATAAAAATTGGTATGATAATTTTCAGAACCCTTATCCCTTGCCTTCCAACATACATGCATTTACATGGTTTTACCTAAAACATTATTCATTTAATTTAGATTCACTTATATATAATTGGTCTTTGAATTGTTAATTTTAATCTAATTTAAGATTTTGAAAGTTTATTAAATTAATTACAATGAATTATCAATACAATTTATTTATCACAAATAAATAAAAAGGTTGTGTGACATTTGAGCATCCAAACATCAAATTGATAGTAACAGCACCATTCAACATAGTAAAGTGAATATTATTTTTCTTTTCTAGGCTGAAAATTAATTCACAAATGTTTTGTTCATATTTCAACTAGTTTTAATGCTAAAAAGACTTTTGCAGAAGACAAAGTTTAATGACTGCTAAACATTATTAAAGTAGTATATGCTGGTAAACTATCATTATTCCAAGCAGTATGAACAAGAGTTTTTTTTATTTTCCATGAACTTTTAGATCAATCAACATGATATCATAAACATATGCCAAAAACTACAGTTTTTTATAGTGAGTATAACATTTGAATTGTTAAAAAACTCAAGTCAATATATAATTATTCATAAGCTACATATATTACATATTTCCAATTTCACATTAGATATAAAACTAAAACAGTTATAATTCTAAGTTAAAAGTTTATTTTCAATATAAAAAATAATAGTAAAAATATATTGTAACTTTTAAAGTCAAAAGAAATAAGAAACACATAAATTAGTGTTTAAAATCTGCAATACATTTTTATAATAAAGTTAAACAACTTGTGATATATTAAGTAATATTCCTCAAAATATAAAAAAAAAAAAAGAATACCAATATAATTGTCAATTTTATATTAGATCATAATTACCAAAAACATCATACAAATGCAACTAAATTTTTGTTACAAATTTTCTGCCTTGTATAAATGCAAAAAATTTTCATAATGAAGTAAATACAAATAAATATTGAATTTACTTTTCATTAAATTAACATTTTAAAAGCAATATTCATTAGAGTAATAAATTAAATAGCAAATATGTAATTATATCTTGGACTATTAATTATCATCTAATATGAATTGTTAAAAGTTTTTTTTTAGAAAAATTCAAACTTTATTTAAATTTTCCAAGGACAAAAGTATTAGACATAGAGGGGAAAATACAAAAAGAAGATGTAAGTCAACCTTGAAAAATAATTCACAAATGGCTTATTAATAATGCCTTTAAGAAAAAGAGTGGAGAAATCAAAAAACACACACTGAAAATTATATGACATTATTACTGTTAGTTGCCTTTGACAGAATAGTCTACTTGGTAACACATCATCCTAAATTCTTGAATCTAAAAGTTCCTGAATTAATTTCCATGCTAGTATAGTCACTGGACAAGAAAGAAACATATGCAGAAGAGGGAAAAGTAATACTACTTGAAATATTGTGTTATATGTTAACCTGTGTGCTATTACCAATAATTGAATGTATTAGAATGTTTAAATAAAGTTCGAATTTTTTTGTAAACATTTAACAATTAATATTGGATTTACAACTAAAATCCATTATTACAAATCTTTAAACAAATTCTTAATAGGAAGTACATTTTTAAAAAATGTACTTTTTAAACATTTACATGGACCACTTTTTTCAATAGCACCTGTATTATTGTTTTAAATTTCATTCATTTAAAAATGCAAAATTTTTCCAAAATTAAGTAATTGCAAATAGATAATTTAAATTTTTTTTCAATAAATTAAATATTTTAAAGTAATATTTACTACAGTTACAGGTACATTATAATCATAGGTTTTAAAAACTTTTAGTAGTTTTTTTGTTTGGTTTTTTGAGTCTTCATTTTTATTACTGTATTAAAAATTTCAGGACAAAATGCAAAAATTTTCATTATCAAGGAAATATAAATAATAAACTAAAATTTATTTATATTTTATTAAATTATTATTTTATGGAATATTGACTAATAAATTACATTTTAATTAGCTAATAAATAATGTTTAATTTTTAATTATTTTTTATTTTTCCATTAGAATTACAGGTATGTATAAATCAATTTCTGCTTGACATATGTTTCTGTCATAACCAACATCAGCAGTAGTCTGCAAACTAGTAGATACCTCATCAAATATAACACTGTAATTGCTTTTTAAACATTTATCATCATGTTTAATTTGATATAAAAGTTTGAACAGAATTTTAGTAATAATTTAATTTTAAAAAAAAAACTATTTGTATCAGCTTAAGAGTTAATAATGATAAAGTAGGATTTTTAATGAAATTCAGTTTATTAATAACCTTGTTTTTAAATAATATTGAAACAAGTAAATAACTAGATGAGTGCCACACAAATATATAATAATGTGGAATAATTTTAATTTGCATTGTCTACAGAAATTTATTATTTTTAAGGAACAATCATGGATGTTAAAAAGCCAATCAATCTTTGACAGGAAAAAAGTCCATCAGAGATTGTTTGATTGTTTTGATCAATGACTGCCATTTAAAAAAATGTAAATTGTAGAAGGTGGAGATAAATATTATTCAATTATACACATATTTCTTTTCTTTTTGTAAAAAAAAAAATGTTGACAAACTGTGAGCAGCTTCCAAACTAGTCAGCTATTAAAACATATAGTGAGTACATGAGAAAGGCCTACAATGCAAATAGTATTGATGACAAACTCTACACAATTGTTGATGAAAATTTCTAAATATGATGTTCATTTTTTTAATTCAATGTTTTCATCTTTTATTTTCACTTAACAAAGTACAACAATGTCCCATTTAGTATTAGATAGGTATTCTAATTAAACTTTATATGATACAACTATTTTAATAAAATATGAAAGAGAATAGCAAAAAATACTATAGGAATAATCACATAGTAATAACAGCTGCAAGACAAGAACTTATGGGGTGGACATTAGAAATTTGCCCTGCTCATTTCCTTTAAGAGCTCTAAAAGGAATCAAAGAGTCTCCTTTCAGTCAATAGCAAGCTCCTTTCTGCAGTATACAAACATGAATGAGCTGCTTACTATCATGCATTAACCAGCGTGGTGAGTTTATTGCCTATTTACCTTTAAAGTTAAAATCAAAAAACACCATGATCTTTTTTCGCAGTTGCCTGATAAGGCAAAATGAATATTTGTGTAAATGATAGATATTTTTTCAATAGATATACACAAATAAATCATGGCCCTTATTCCCAAGAGGCTGTAAAGTCACCAACCAAAGCAGCTGTTGCTGGCCAAAGGTGGAGAGTGCTAAGAATTCCCTGATTGTGGACCCAGGCTACTATTTGATGATGACTTTTTATTTTGGTACTTACAACTGCAGATCACTTTCAAGTGAAAAAAGATTGCAAGAATTAGAAGAGGAACTGTCTTATATTAAATGGAACATTATTGAACTTTGTGAAGTTAGAAGAAAAGGTGAAGAGACAATTGATTTAAAAAGTGGACATGTACTCTACTATAAAGGCACAAATATTGGAAATAGTGGAATAGGATTCATTATAAATAAAAAGTGGAAGAACAACATTGTGGAGATTGATGGTGTATTGGACAGAGTGGCAAGATTAGTTATACAACTTTATAGCAAATACCAAATGCAGATAATTCAAATTTATGCTTCAACAAGTTCTCATAGTGATGAAGTCATTAAGATTTTTATATGGATGTATAAAAGGCTTTTGATCAGAATAAACAACATTTTAAAATTGTTATGGGAGATTTTAATGCTAGAATTGGTAAACAACTGAAAGATGAAAGTGCTGTAGGTAATTTTGGTTGTGGTAATAGAAATAAGAGAGGACAGAGACTTGTAGAATTGGCAGAAAAAGAAAAACTTTATATTACAAATTCTTTTTTTTTAGTAAAATGTTAAAAGAAAATGGACATGGAAGCATCCAAATGGAAGTACAGAGGAATTGGATTATATTTTGACTAACAGAAAATATGTATTTCAAGATTGTAATGTTCTTAATAAATTTAACACAGGAATTGATCATTGATTAGTAAGTTGTAAGATACGTGTTAATGCAAAACAAGAGAGACAAAAATTATTAAGAAAAACAATATTTACAGTTGATATTTCTAATCTTCAGAAACATTCTAATGAATTTAAATTAGAACTTATAAATCGGTTTCAAGTATTAGTAGATTTTGAACATGATTCAGATTTGAATGAAATTAATATGAAACAAACTGATACACTTTTAAAAACTGCAACAAAAATAACTGGTAGAAAAAAGCAGCAATTGATCAATAAAATTTCTACTGAGACTAGAGAATTTATGAAGAAAAAAAGGAATATGATGATATACAAAAGTGATGTGGAAAACAGTTAAAAATGATATAAGAGAGTATAACTGTGAACTAGCAATGAAAGCTGTAGAAGAGAATAAAAGTGTCAAGAGTGTAAAACAATATTTTGGTATTGGTATGAAATTTATATCTGCAATAAAAAAAAAGTTGGAATTATTACTAAAAAGAGAGGTGACATCATGAAATGAATAGAAGTATTCTATCAAGAATTATATGGTAATAAAGAACAAGTACCTCTTATATCTATTATATATCTTCCAAATTGCTTAGAAATTTAAATGAAGAAGTGAGACATTCATTTAAATTTACAAAGAAAGAAAAGACTCCAGGTAATGATGGAATTGTAATTGATATATTAAAAGAAGCAGGTGAAGAAATAGAATTTTTTTTACCAAAGTTATATACTAAATGTCTAAATGATAAAGATGTATCAGATGATTGGAATAATACAGTATTAATATTAATATTTAAAAAAGGTAATAAAGAAGATATTAGAAATTACAGATCTATCAGCCTTTTATCAGTTTTATACAAAAATTTTATCAAGATAATTACAACTCATCTATAGAGAACATTGTATTTCCATCAACCAAGAGAACAAGCTGGATTTAAAAGTAGTTTTAGTACAGTAGATCATATCCAGGTATTGAGAGAAGTTATAGAAAGGACAAATGAATATTAGTTGCCATTATGCTTTGGATTTGTAGATTATGAAAAGGCATTTGATTCTATAATCATTTCTTCAGTGATTAAAGTATTGGATCATGAAGATATAGATCCAGGATATTGTCATATTTTAAAGAATATTTATAATAATGCAAAAGCAACAATTAGATTACATAATGATACTAGGCAATCCACCTCGAAAGCGCTAGCATTTAATATTTGTGCATTTGTTATAGCTTCTCTTTCAAACACTACACACACATTTAATTTTATTTGTTATACTGATACTAGGAAAATGAACATTAAGAAGGGTGTAAGACAGGGTGACTCCATATCTCCAAAACTTTTCACAGCAGTGCTACAATAAGTATTTTGTGGATCAAAATGGGAAGCTAAATGAGTGAAAGTAAGTGGAGATTATTTAAATCATTTAGATTTTGCAAATGATGTAGTTGTTTTTGCAAATAATGCTTTAGAGCTGCAGGAAATATTGCAGGAGTTATCAGATGAAAGTAGGACCAAAGATAAATGTTAAAAAGACTAAAGTAGTGTTTAATGGATTTTCTCAAAATTTGAAAATAAAGATTGATTATGATGATTTAGAAGAAGTTAACAGCTACAAATATCTTGGCCAGATTATTAACACAGATGGAACATAATGGATGAACTTAATCATAGAATTAAACTTGGTTGGAATGCTTTTGGTAGAAATAACTTGATGCTAAAAGGAAATATGCCTGTGTTTGAAAAGGAAGGTTTTTAATAAATATGTTTTACCAGTTCTTATTTATGGATCTGAAACTTGGACACTTAATAGAAGAGCAATACAGAGACTTCAAACAACTCAAAGAAATATGGAGAAATGCATGTTGGGAGTAACAAGAAGAGATCAAAAATGCAATATATAGGTAAGAAAACAAACAGGTATTACTGACCGCAATGAAAAAATTAAAAGACTGAAATGGAGTTGGGCTGGACATATTGCTAGAAAAGATGGTAATAGATGAACAATTGAAATCTGAAACTGGATTCCAAGAGATTGTAAAAGACCCAAAAAGAGACTATATGTGAGATGAATTGATGAAATAAGAAAGCATGCAGGGATGATGTGGAGAATTGAGGTTAAATATCGGAGAATATGGATTGAACTTGGAGAGACCTTCATCCTGCAGTCGATTGATAATGGTTGATGATGATGATAGCAAAAAATGTAATTTTTAAAAGTAAAACCAAAATCATTACTGCATATGTCAAGCATATTTAATATTAATTTCTTCATTTATTTAATTTTCAAATTATTATTTATTTTTTAGTTATAGTTATTTAATCTTTATAATTTTATCTTAATGCAATAGCTCTTCCATATAAATTACTCAAAAACTGTATTGTCAAATATTTTTTTAATTTCTATTATCCTCTATTTATTACTTTTTTTTATTTCCAAAAATAATATTTTAGATTATATATATCTTCAAAATTATGTTTTTGATAAATTTTATAAAAATAATATTTGTAATATGAAATAATTTTTATTTCATTTTTAAAATGAAACAGAAATCAAACAATATTTTTCTTTTAATGGTGATAAAATATCTACAGAAAAGTTAATGATTTTAATTTAAATTCCTCAGTATAAAATATAATCAAACGATTTTATTGTTTAAAAGTTTATAATATGTTTGAGTACAGGAAGTATTAAAGCAGGACCTTGTTCCATGGATCTTTAGTTCTAGAATATTTTTTTTCTCAGTGATGAAAGTTTATTCATCAAAAAAAAAAGGCACAAACACAGTTAAACAAAAGGTTTATAAAGAATGGCAAAAATGAAACTCAGGAGCAACATGGCAAAAGGGGAAGGATACACATGAAAATGAAAATGAATGTGGAAAGGGTGTGTATCAACCATTAAAGACAAATGAATGTTGCAATTAGGAATTATTTGCAGTCTGCAGTTCAAATATAAGCAGCATTCCAGGAGTACAACACCAAGAAATCCAATTTGTGATGGATAAGTTGAGAACAGGAAAACACTTGGAGACAACAACATTGGAAACAATAAATTTAAATAGGGTGAATCACTTACAATTAAAATCACTAGGCCAAACTGCAGTTTACTTTGCAACAATACTTAGACAAAACCATTTATAACAATAATGCTAAAACCGCTATGAACAGCGTTTCTTTTCCTCTTGTGAATGAGAAAATCAATGTCCCCACAGCACTCTCATCCCAGCCCTCCCCCTCAAAAGAACCAGAATTTAGGTCTCTGCCCCCCCCCCCAAACAACAACCAGACTCTCTCATTCAATCAGCAAAGTTGAGTGTAATGAAAACTTTAATTAAAGGGTACAATTACGAATTATTTGTAAAGTCTAGAATTCAAATATAAATAGTGTTTTAGGAGCACAATATTGGGAAATTCAATTTGTGGTAGATAAGTTGAGAAATAGGAAAACACCCAGAGACAACACAAAATATGGACTAAATCAATCTACTGTTCAGTTCTTTCAAATGGCCTCGAATATCTTCACAAGAGAGCAATCCCGAATACTTTGGAAAAACTATGGAGAACAAGGAAAAAAAAATCCAAGCTTCAAAATGTCTTCACTGAAAACCATTCTAATCCATCATGAAAATCACATGAACAGCAAAAGGCCAGCCCTATAAATAACAACATTGGAAATAATAAAATTAAATAAGGTGAACCACTTGCAACCAGGACCATGAGGCCACACTGCAACTTATTTTGCAATAATACATGAACAAAATCACTCATGATGATAACATTAAAGAATCGCCATAAATAACATTATTTTTTCTATCTTGTGAATGAGAAAAACCAACGTTGGTAACCATCACCACAGCACCCTCATCCCAACCTCCTCCTTCAAAAGAATTAGGATTTAGGCCACTGGGGATCATCCTAACAACCGGACTCTCTCATTCATTCAAAAAAACTAGGCGAAATGAAAATTTTCATTAAGAGGTAAAATCTCTGTAGAAATCTTTTGTAATTTCAATGGCTGCCATATATTTACATAGCATTTTTATAAAAGTTGAAATTATTCTTACATGTGATTAAATTGTTGATATAGATTGTATATGAAAAGAGAGCTAAGAAACTCCCCTTTTTAATAGAAATAGTTTCAGAGAAATTTACTTCCCTAAACGAGGAAAAAGGGAATGAAACAGGGAGCCAGAAACAGTGTTAACCGGAGTCCTTGGCTCCCTCTAAGAAAAACAAGGAGTCTATTAATATGACTACACCAAACCATAATTCTTTTACATGACTATATCAAATTAAATGTATTACTTAATATATTGTTATAAATGATACTTCTATAATCTATAGGAATTTTGCAGTTCATAATATGATATTCTTATATCAATTACTTATCTTAATGACACAATTTCTTTAAATTTATTTAATATTTAAATTTTCAATGCTTAACTAAAATCACTAATTAATTTTATTATTGGATTGTATCATCTTAAATACTTATTTCAGTAATTACACACTTTTGCTGAATACTATTAATTCTAATGAAGATAGTCATAACAAGTGGTACAGCAATGTCATTTAGATTTTGTTTATCAAAAAGTTATCTCTTCTTTTATACTACACTTTATAAGTAAATGAGTACATAGGTGGATTGGAGAAACTCAGAGGCAACACAGTACTAAATTTGGAAAAAGAAAAGGATTTGTAATTGGAAGACATATTATACCATTAACTTCATATATTTAATGGAATAGTAAAGAGCTAACATGACTTGAAATTCATTAATTGCTTATTCATAAAGATGGATATACACTTAATGACTATCAATCTTTTTCATAATGTAACTAATACTGGATTTCACTCTCAATTCACTATTACTTTGGGTATTATTAAAAATATTAAGCAACAATAAATATCACACATTTTTATACTGGACTGACTTATATTCAAGCAAAATCATCGTCAGTACCTGCCACATTAAAAGTTTATATTTTCATTTGTGAATTGCTGATATATTTGACTACATAAATATTATAGTATATACCAATATATTGGTATACTGGGCATGCTGTGAATTGATCCTGGGAACTAGGATCCCATGTCAGATATTCTACCATCTGTGCCAAAACATACAGGGTAACAAATGCTTAATTAGGACTTACTTCAATCATTAGAAAAGTAGCCAATAAAAAATAAATTTTCATATGAATTTTAACATTTCCTGTGAATTTTTCATACCATCAATACATAGTCAATCAAATAAATAGCATGGAAAAATAAAAACTTAATGCAAATGTTAAGTTATTACCCAAGCTGCAACTTAATGTAATTGTAATTATATGTTCTGCATTTAATATTGTAATATAATGTTATTAATCAATTTTAACCAATAAAATACAATATTATTGTTGCATTTAGATTTGTTAATATAATATGTTAATTTAAATTTTAAAGAAAAAATGGCATGCTTCCATTTTTTATTATTATTCAAGTTATTACTTTAATTATAAATTCACACATGTTCACATGCTTTTCTATTAAATATTGTAACTTAAATAGTCTGTTAATTTATTTATTTGATGTATTATTCCCTGTATTTATTTTCTATTAATTACTTGAAATGATTTCAATTTTCTATTGAGATTTTTTAATATAAAATATTAGCCATTGATTATAATTAACTCATATTCCTTGTTCTTTATTTGATTTCTTTTCCTGAAAATAATTGTTTCATTAATTGTATTATGAAATAACATATGACTATTAGTAAATCATTTGTGTGATATTCATTTACAAATCATTTACATTAATTCATGAATTTAATGCAATTTCATTTTATCATTAGACTGTGTTTGTATTAAAAACACTTTTTTGGTAAGTGGGGGGGAGGCTGCATATTTAAGCACAAAAGATCTATTATTTCAATCTCTGATAGACAACTAAAAATGGTTTACTTAATCATAATAATACTGCAACATTCTAGATTAATTTCTTGTTAACAATTTAATAGCTTCAAAATATATCTACTTTTTTATCTTTTATACAATAAGATACAGTGAAATACAATAAAAAATCTGAAATATTAGTGTAAATAAAGTCTTATATTAATTTTCAAAATTATTTTATAGAATGACACTAATGATTACATGTCCTATAGCAATATTACATTTTAGTAGGCATATCTTTTTTTTTTTGCAGGATATATTTTGCTACTGTGTGTAGAGCAATTCTATTTAGGGATTATGATACCGCATTCTAGAGATACTTAATTTTGTAGAGTCATTTATAAAGTTTTGATCATCTTTTGGCTTGGTAATTCTGGCTATCACCATAATGGATAAGTAAAATATGTTTAAATATTAGAGTAAAATTTTTCTGATATTTTCTGGAAAAATCTTATGGGTATTTTACTCAGTCATACTTTGTTTTATTAACATAATTTTCAGTTTTGTTTGATTGTATATCAGAGTTTTAATGATCTTTTTTTCATCCCTGTTTGATATTTTCAGATACTGATAAAATGATGATTACAAAAGTATTGAACTGAACTGAATACCAACTGTTATTTAAAAAGAAAAAAGAAATTCACTATTAAAGTTTCCAGACTACATTGGTATTTTTCATGCAAAATAATTAATAATTTTCAGTAAAACAATTATAATTTTAGTTTTGGTTTAATTATCTTTTAGATTTTGTTTTCATATTATTTATATATTTTTAGATTGAATTTTTTTTTTTTAATTTAGAAAAAAAAAGCTTTTGTGTAATATTTTATGTGAGTAGTTTTCACATTTTTGAACAATAGCTTTTATTAACAAGATTTTAGAATCTTAATTAAATATATTTTTACTTTAACTAAGCTTTAATCTTAAAAAATATGCTTTCCTTTCTCAAAATATAAAAAAAAAAAACACTTAAAGAAATGATTTTATTCAACTTATGGTTAAAACAAAATAATTTAATTACAACAAATAAGATATTTATAGCTATATAACTTGTGATCTTGCAAACTTACTAATATATTTACATATATGTTAATTTTGTTTTACCGAAGTTTGCAATTAATTTCAAGACTGCTTACTAATTTTGTTTTAATATAAACAAATAAAATTTATATTTTATTGAAATAAGATATAGTTCTTATCATTACATTGACAATCTCTTTCTTAATTTCATTTCTCAATGCATTTTTATTTTATTTTTGTTTGATTTTAATTGTCATTTCCCTTTATTATAACTCAGTGTGAGGATAGTCCACTCCTACCAATGAAATTGAAATCATGCCATCTATTAATAGTATTTATCTGACTTATCCTTAAATATTTTATGTATTAAACAACATATAAACTATTCTTTAAAATATTCAGACAAAAATTATTTATCATTTGATTGACCAAAATAACAAAATTGAGGCTCCATTTTGTGGTAAAATAAAAATTACTTTTATCATAATTATTAATAAAATTGTTTTGTAAATATAAATAAAGAAAAAATATTCAAAAATATAAATTTACTTAAGAAAATTAAAAGATTAAGCTTACTTTTTACATTAGCTAGAATCATATAATTTTGTCTTCATAACCATGATATAACTTTAAATTCCTTTATAAATATCTTTTAATTATTTAGATATAAAAAAATTATATTTATTAAATAAAAATTGTGTTCAAGCAAAACTAAATCCATTTAAAAATTATTTCTGCATTATGAATATAATATGAACATCATATCCTCCAATTAGTGCAACTTGAGCTCTGCAATTTGACCTTTGCACTGATAACTCCTGATATCTAGAGGCAAAAATGAAAACTAAAATAGAGATTCATTATATTGCTATTGGAATAAATCATTTTAAGTGTAAAACTACTATCAGTATTGTAACGATATATAAATATGCCGTTACATTAATTTAAAATAAAATCTTAAAGTTCACAAATAAAAATAAATGTATTAAAAAAAAAAACTAAACGCTAAAATTAAAATGTTTGTTAAACGTATAATGTATATATATATTCGCACAGATGCTAAACTTTAAAAATATTTTTTTTTTATAAATAAAAAAAGAATACAAGATTTAAATATAAAAATATTTTAATAAAGAAATAACGTAGGTAAAAATAAAAACAGGTATTAATTCCTGTAATCTGTAAATGGAAGTGATTGTTTATTAATTGAAAAGCAAGCTAGCTTTAGAGCTCTTGTGTAATTAAAAAGTCAGATGAAAATTAGATAAGAGAATAAAGAGAAATTAGCTTGACCAATGGAAGCACCAAGCCTCAGCCCAGACCCGAATGAACAGGATGGATTAGTGATGTTTTGTTGGTTGAATCTGTGTGGATATTATAAAAAGAGAAATACAGTTTTCCTGACAGTTTCGAACTTGATTTGGTGAGACGAGCGACAAGACACACTTGTCGTTCTCTCTCAATTGTTTTAAAAATGAAAAGACTGTGATACCAGAATGGAACCAGCTAATGCTACCTCAAGAACATCAGAGCGGTCTTCCAATGGAGACATTGTGGGAATTAAAAAACAGGAACCTGGACTCTTCTACCGTGAGCTAAGAACTTTACAATTTAAAAAAAAAAAAAAATTAAGAACTTTCGTTCAAACTTTTAAGATTCAGCTAATCTAAATTTTAAAAAAGGAATTCTTATCTGATTTTCAAATTGACAATCAATATTTAAATTATATATATCTGACTTATGTTTCAAATTAATTATAAACGTTTTAAGTTTTACATATTTGCTTGCTAAAGGAAAAAAAATCATTTCCATTTTATTATTTTTATTTGTATTAATATTTATCATTTAAATTATTAACTGCATGAAATTTAAGTTGGTTATAAACGTTGCATAGATTCATTACGGTTGATTGTGTTGTGGTTTTCATATTCGATTAGAATATATAGGTCACCGATGTCGATGCGGTATCTTATGATGAATACCATTGGGTTTCTTGTATTCCCTCTGCAATTGACATTTTTGATGACTATATTTTGATCGGTTATGTTTATTTTGGAATGTTTTTAACCGTGGAATCTGTGCAGCCGATCTATACTCAACATTATAAAACAAATTGTATAAAATTCATCTGTGCAAACATAATAAATGTTAAATTTAAGTCGGGTATGAATGGTTGAATAGATTTGTAAAGTTATATATAGTTTAAGGGAGGGTAATCTTAGGTTATTCATTTCGTAATTGAATTAGCTCAATGGATTGGATATATTTGTGTAATTAGTAGATGTAGTATGAGATCCGCTACGAGCAGGATTGCATATATATGCCACACACCTTCTGTTTGCCTATGGATGGGTTTGTAAGTCGGCAAAGGACCGCAGTCCATTCCTATGGAGTTTTTGTTTATTGTTCTACTCACCAACAGATGTAGCATTCCTGTTGGTGGAGAGACAATGTCTTCTCTAACTCTACTTACTGTTCAGATGTACATTCCTGACAGTATAGTATTTTGTGTTGTCGTATTTTCATGCTACATTGAATACATAAATGTATCAGATGGATTGGCGCCGGTTTGACTGCGAACTTTTTGGCCTAAGGTGAAATAAGGGATAGAACATTTTTCTTTTCAAATACAATCTATATAGTCTATTCATACTTGACCCTCTAAATAAATATTAAACTCATTATTGCAATCTATTTAAATGTAAATTTAAATACTAATATAAAAATCTAAAATGTTAAACTTATTCCTCAAATTAGAATGATTTTATATGTGCATAAATAAATATTTTTATGTGTTAATTTCTGGCAGTGGCTTTTATTTTTTTATATTTAAGATATAAAGTTATATTTTATAATCTTTGCTGTTCCACTGAACTAGTGACTTGGGCTAACGATCTGAATATTTAAATAAAGTGGAATCTTAACAGCGCATATCTGCCTACTTTATAATTTTTTCTAGGCTCAAATGCCTAGATTGTGCCCCTGTAGTACAGATTGTGGTTGGATTCGATCTCCACTTTCTTTTCGATCATTATAGTATATTGAGCATTGAAAATGCAATCTAAATAAAACCCTGACTTGCAAAATGTGACCAGCTTTGACATTTGGAGATAACTTGGAATTGCATAAGAAAAAGTTAAGAAATTGCAAATAAATAGCTAGTTATTCATATCATTGCTAAAAAACAAACAACTAAATTTTCTTTAAAGCTACAATTTTTTCGAAGAGACCTTGGAAATATAATAGCTTCTCTATTCAATATACAGATATTGTGTTGTGTTTGTAAATTAGACACAACTAATTTAATCCAAAAAAAAAAAAAAATTAAAACTGTTGGAAACTCAAATCTATATATTATAACTGATAAAAAGCAATCCAGAAACTAATATCATAAAAAACAATTAATGAAATCATTAAAACAGTACTAGTTATTTATGTCAGTGCAAATTAAAAACAGCAACTATACCACTACAAGTATTTATCCAAAACATGGAATTCTATCAGGTTATTTACATTATATTCATATGGTTTAATTTCACTATAAACTCATCAACACTCCTTTTAACACTTTAATTTAAGAGTAAAAAATAAATCAAAAGTTCTCATAATGTAAATTACCAATCACAACTTATAATGCAAAACCAGCGACTTATAGGGAAGATTTATCTATATCATGCATTTATTTTAAATAGGTGAGTACATATTAAAAAATTTTGTCTTTCTGGATTTTATTCCCTTATAATATATAAATTTTCTATTTTTAACAGTTTTTTTTTATTTAAATTATGACTTTCATTTAAAAATACATCATTACATCTTTATATTGAATGGAGTTTATGTAACATCTCCAGAGTTACCCAAGTAAGTTTTCAGCTTATGACAAAATATGCATAATGAAGATTTGGTTATCTGTTTATTTCCTTACATTGATATGGTTGAGTAGATATTTATTTTCAATTTTATTAAATAATTATTTAGATAGAAACTTTAAAGATTAGTAAATAATATCTAATTTATGTAATTTTTAGTATAGTTATTTAATTATCTTTATATTTAAGATGGATTTATTTATATCATGGATATATTTCCTATATCAAAATATATGTTTAATAAGATGTAATATGTTGGACTATCTAAAGGTGCGAGTTCAACTTCTAAGCGAATATTGTCACTGTGCATATAGGCCGGCAACACCTGAAGAAGAGTGGAGAATAATACTACTCGAAACGTTGTGTAATTACTAACCTGTATTGTCTATTTGTGTGTTATTACTAACAAGTTGTTTGTATTTGAAAAGTTTAAATAAAGTTTAAAATTTTCTATACATTCAATATTCACTCATAAATGATGGAAATAGTCCAACATATTACATCTTATAATATACCATCATTACAAACCTTCAGACAAATAATATGTTTAATAAATCTGATTGTCTTTATGATAATAAATTACATAGGAAATCATTTAATTAATAATACAATAGCCTTTCAGTTTATAAGAATGATAGTATCCACTGCATTCATAATTCAACAGAGTTTAGCATGCACAGTGGACATGTCTAGAACACATGAAAATAATATATTAAACAACATAAAAATATTAAATTTATTTAGATAATAAATCTGAAAATAATATATGTATTGAATATTTATTTATTTTTTTAGAGAAAACATACAATAAAGCAACAACATTGATAAAAGCAAAGAACAAAATTATAAAAAGCTATAGATTTGAAAATATGAAAATTATTTATTTAGAAAACAAACCTGAAAATAATATATTTAACAGATAGACTAAGATTGGAGAACAATTATTTTCAATAAATATAATCAGTGCAAACATTTTGTACAAAAATTAATTAGTAGTGGTCATAAAATATTTTTTTCCAGAATATTTGCATTGATGACTCTTATTGAAAAGGTTTACTTTTTTCTGAATATTTTATTTTCATTTTAAAAAATGCATTATTGTTATGATTTAATTGATATCTGGATATTGGCTCCATCAACAAGTAGAGAACACATTCCACTAGCACTAACTTAGTAATGAATGTGTTTTAAGAATGACCAATAATCAAAACAGGCAAAACTCTCCACACATTAGTGCCACTCAGTGCAAGTCAGAGTAATCAATGGATACCAGAAGGCTTGTGCATAAAATCCCTATCTAGTGCCTACTCATCGAATATCTTCAGACTAGTTTCTAGATTGTGGCTTTTGTCAGTGAGGAGCCTTGGGTTTGAGAGCACTGCACCTAGATCTTAATAACAGTTATGAGCAAGCATAAGAAATTGTGATCATGTGATATTTAGTGGTTTACGATCAATAATCCATGTGGCATTTATTCATCAAAGGGACAGAAAACTGTTTAAAAATAATAAAAATCGTTCAGATTGCTCACTGAAACAGAAGAGTAAGTTGGGTTTTTTTTTTTACTTTCTTAAAGTAGAAATTACATACACATATGGTTAGACTCATGCGTTATATTCGTTTATATTAATTGTAAGGAAATTGAGAGATTTTTATTCAGTATTGTATTATTTACAAAATTGAACTTTGTAAATAAATTCAGTATTATATAAATTGCTTTACACGTGTGTGTTTCATTTTCAACCACGGGTAAAGAGTTAATCTAACAAGATTTTAAATTAATTAATTAAGAAATATGAACTCCGTGACAAGAAAATGATTTTTTAATGTAATTAAAGCTAACATTCTTTTACTATTTTTTTAATTGACTGATCTGGTTATAAATTACAAAACGTTAAAGGAAGTTAGTAGCTTCTATCATATCTTAGCTACGCATCGAATTTTGCCTCCATCATTTTGTTTATTTTTTTAAAAAAAGAGAGAAAACCAACCCTTTATTTCTATGGTTACTCACCTTAAAAACCAGCAAGTATTGTATCCCAAGCAGAATTTTATCCTTTCTAAATTTTTGAGAAGCAGAGTTGACGTTAACTCATTCTTTTTTTAAACAATATTCTGTTAAATGTTATGATTACGTATCCATGGATAAAAGCGAAAAGATTTCAAAGCCTGTGGCGCCTTACTATACGGAAGAAATCAACAAACAAATAGAATTCTGTCAGCTGACTGTTCGAAACATGTTATGCAAATAAGAGACAACTAAATGCTTTGAAATTGTGATTAGAATCATTACAAGTAATTGTTGTGGAGTGTAGAATTCAAACAATTTTTTTTTTAAAAAAAAAGAATATTTTTTAATTAATAATTTAAATTTGTAGTCAAAGATTAGCGAAGCTTGAAATTAAAAGGCTACTTACAGGAATCAAATGCAGTAATTGTTTCTTTGAAAAACACAATTTGTTATTTTTCAAGTATGTTCGCTCGCTTATATAAAATGGTAAATGAAAGTATGCCAGTGTTCTCTAAAAAAAAAATAATAGGAAAAACTTTTTAATTTGCCTCAATTTTTGTTGGTGTAAAATAAACCTTAAAATGTGAAACATGATGCTGGGGTAATTTAAGAGAAGATTGAAATTGTCAAAATGATGTTTATCTAGGGATGATATAATACTTTCCATGTCGTTTAATGATTTGGATATCTGGTTATAAGATGGATATCTATGCTTGATTTCACCGTAGAAAAGTACTAAAGGCGCACTTATAGTAGATAACATATCATCTGCTCACCATAGCGACGACTTTGTTCTGGAATCCAGACCGTGTGATCCCTGGAGTTTATTTAAGATCATAAACAGTCTAACAATTTTTGATCAGATCAATCCATAACTAAACCAACTAATCATCATCTATTGGTTAATAAATGGGCATCTGGCTACTATTAACTTATAAATTAACGATTTTAGAGATATCAGTGCTGATGAAACAGTGTACAGATGTGCTGACTGCAAAAATCAATACATATAAAATATAAATTAAACTTCATAATCAAACTTGCATTGCCATAAATGCTTTTTATACTGAACAACAGTAATCAAGAATAATCAATTGTTGTTCTGTAAAACAAATATTTATATTAATGCAACATTAATATCTATAGAAACTAGTGATCAACTAACTATTAAACAGATAAAATGAATTCCATTCTGCCTGCAAACCAAGAATTTAGATTGAAAACAATTTTAGATATAACTGCGAGAATGAAATTGTATTAAGTATAGTTAAAACAATCAGTCCACTGCAGGATGAAGATCTCATCTCTGATCTATAGTCTCTCTTCTCTACATCACCCCTGCACAGTTTCTTATTTTATCCATCTATCTCACATGTGATCTCTTTCTGGGTCTTTTACAATCTCTTGGAATCAAGTTTGAAATTTGAATTGTCCATCTATTATCATGTCTTCTAGAAATATGTCCATCCCAACTCCACTTCAGTCTTTCAAATCTTTCAACAATGTCAGTAACATCTGTTTATTTTCTTACCCATATATTCTGCTTTTGAACTCTTCTTGTTACTCCTAACATGCATCACTCCATATTTCTTTGAGTGGTCTGAAGTCTCTGTACTACTCTTCTATTAAGAGTCTAAGTCTCAGATTTAAGTGAGAAATGGTAAAACACATTTATTAAAAACCTTTTTTTTCAAAAACATAGGCAAATTTCCTTTTAATATTAAGTTATTTCTACCAAAAGCATTCCAACCAAGTTTAATTGTATGATTAATTTCATTCATTATATTTCCAACTGTAGTAATAATCTGACCAAGGTATTTATAGTTATTAACTTCTTCTAACTCATCATAGTCAATCTTTATTTTCATATTTTGAGAAAATCCATTGAACATTAAACTTTAGTCATTTTAACATTTACCCTTTAGTCCTACTTTCTTATTTTCATCTGATAACTCTTTCATTTCTGAAACTGAAGCATTATTTGCAAAAACAACTACATCATCTGCAAAATCTAAATGACTTAAATAATCATCATATAATTTATTCCTTTAGCTTCCCATTTTAATTCCCAAAATACTTCTTGCCATATTGCTGAAAAACATTTTGAAGATATGGAGTCATCCTATCTTATGCTCTTCTCAATGTTATTCTTCCTAGTATCATTATGTAACATAATTGTTGTTGTTGCATTTTATAAATATTATTCAGAATATGACAATATCTTGAGTTTATATTTTGATGATCCAATACTTTAGTAACTAAAGAAATGCTTATAAAATTAAATGCCTTTTTATAATCTACAAATCCAAAACATAATGGCAACTCATACTCATTAGTCCTTTCTATAACTTATCTCAATATTTGGATGTGATCCACTGTACTAAAATCATTTTTAAATCCAGCTTGTTCTTTTGGTTCATTAAAATCTAAAGTTCACTGTAGACGAAACTGATAAAGACTGATCGGTCTGTAATTTCTAGTATCTTCTTTATCATCTTTTTAAAATATTAATACTGTATTTTTCCAATCATCTGGCACATCTTTATCATTTAGTTGTTTGGTTTATAACATTGCCAAATTTTTTTCTATTTCTTTTAATATATTGATTATAATTCCATTATTACCTGGAGCTGTTTCCTTCTTCATAAATTTAATTGCATATCTCACTTCTTCATAATTGTTTTTATTTCTTAATAGAACTCTTCTACACATTTCATATCATCTCTCCTTTTACTCATAGTTCCATCATTTCTTTTATTGCAAATATAAGTTTTTTACCAATAGCAAAATATTGTTTTACACTCTTGAGACTTTTATTCTCTTCTACAGCTTTCCTTGCTAATTCACAAAAATACTTTCTTATATCATTATCAACTCTTTTTTACATCATTTTACAAAATTTGAGATATTCAATCCTTTTTAATGCATCATTTTTATATATCTTCATAATCCTTCTTTTCTTCATAATTTTATTGGTCAATTGCTGCTTTTTTTCTACCAGTATATAGATTTAGTAATTATGGTATTCAATATTATAAATTACTTTAATCCCAAATAAAATAATAAAATAAGAATAATTACAATAAATCTGATTCTCTTAATTGATAATTATAATTCACAAACAAACAAAAACTAAAATATAGTAATAAAAATGAGAAAAATAATTATATTTGAATCAATGTAATTAAAAAAAAGAAAGAAAAATAATAAACTTATTAAATACAAGGATGAAATTTAATTCACCCTAAAGTTAAACCTGAAACTAAAAAGATTTGTCAAATTGCACATATTTTTAAAGTTATATGAAAGGCTGCTTCATGTGGGCATGCAAATTGTTGAGTGCACAATGGCACTTTTTCACAGTGGTGCCAAGACACCAAGATAATTAAAATTTAAAAATAAATGAATATATTTACATTTTCATATCACTTCATTGTTTAAAATTACATTCTGATTGCAAATATTTTTTATTCAAATGTGAGCGAAATACTTATTTAGGAAATTCAGTCTTATTGTAATAATTAACTGAGCTTTGAATTTTGAGGCTCAAGCTCAAAATATATTACATATATGCTCTATCATTCTGCTAAACCAAATAGGCCAAAGCCATTTTGTCATGATAATTAATAAAATTAAATATGAATGAAAAGGTTTACATTTCTGAATCACTCTATTGTTAGAAACATGCTTTGATTGATTGTATTTTTTTATTTAACTATAAGAGGAATACTACTTTTTACTTACACTTGTTGTGACAATTACTTGAACCTAGAAATATTATGTATATATATACACACACATACACTCTATCATTGCATTAAAGTGAACAGGCTAAAACCATTTTATTACTATAATTAATAAAATTTGTATGCAAATGAACATGTTTAGCTTTCTGAATCATTTTTATTTAAATACCCTAATTTATATATAAAAATAACATTATTATTAATAATTAATTTAAAAATATTGCCTTATAATAATTACAGTAATGGTGCATGTGTTGAAACTACTTTTTTTAGAAAGGTCATGTCATATAATCTTTTTATACATTTTACTAAATAGTTTTTCCTTAGATTATGGACTGTCAAGAATTTGTTCTCCAGCTAAAAACTTGTAATTGATCTGTAATATACACATACAGTCTAAATCTAAGGAAAACAGCATTAATAAAAAACATAATTTTAAAAAAAATATGTGCAAAAATATTTATTTTTTAACTAATTTCTTGATGACAATATTTAATGCAACTCTCTTGAATGTAATAAAACTTTTACTTGTTCAATTTTTTTATAGTTATACAACATAACATCTAAATGAGTAAATAAAGCACAAAGCATTTTAATAGCTTCTAAAAATTTATTGAATAAACAATCTAAATATGAAAATGTGAAAATGTCATCTTGGAAATAATTTCTCACTGAAGCTCCTAATTGTCAACTGATATAATAAAAAAAATAGAACTAATTTATTAATAAGTGTTAAAAAAATTAAGCAATAAATTAGTGTAAATATTTTATTACTGAATGAATACAAGAGAAGGTATTTTTGTTAATAGAAAATGTAATCATGTTATGTATGAGAAGTTCTAAATTAAAAGAAACTAATGGATTTTTAAAACAAACTATTATTTTTAACAAGTTGATGCTAATGGAAGGTATCACTTACATTAGCCATGTTGAAACTTTTTCCAATTAATTTTGACCTAGTTGGGTGGGCATTATGAAATGTAAATGTATCAATAAATAATTTAATGATAATTTAAAATATTGGACTATATGTAATAATGTTAATGAATAATAGTGTAAATATTTTATTATTAAAGGATTATAACTTTTATAAGAGAAAACATGAATAAATTTATGCCAGAATTATTCATAATGGATTTTCAAACAAACAAGAACTATTTTAAATGAATTAATTGACCTCGATCCAAATATTAGTAAATAAATCTAAGTTACATCAATCTTGTTACAACTATTGTACTCCAAAAAAGATAATGGGGACAAGCAGTTTATTTCTTTTTGCTATGCAGGACTTAATTGTAAAATTGTCCAGAATCAATAATATTTTCAACAAGCAGATAGGTAAACAAGGAATAGAATTATGTAATATCAGGGCCAGCCTGAGAAATGGGGAGGGAAACAGTGCAATGTTCTCATGGGTGTATATGTGATGATGGGAGAGTTTTTTAATATGATAAAACACAGATATTTTTTTAAAATATCTTATTTGCAGATAATTTTTATTTCTACTAGCAATTTTTCAGCATTGTCCAAAAAATAATATAAAAACTTTTGAAAGAAAAAAAATTTCAAATTCAATAAATTTCCATTTAATTCTAAATAAATATTTTTGTTTTAGGTTATTATTTAATTATTGCTTCAAAAATTATTTTTTAAAATATTAATTTGTTTTAATTTATACATGTGTTTTAAACTGCAGCTTTATTTTATATAAATAAATATATAATTAAAACATATAAGGTGTTTACTAAATCCATTAAATGACTTAAACCTTTTTTTGTGTGAATGCATTGGGGAAAATGTATTTTAATTTATAAATTTTATTTTATGAGATAGGCAGGGAGCACTAAAATTTACTTTTTATAAAAGCATCTCTTACCCATACAACGATGCTGATTATATACATAGTTATAAGAAATAAATGTTAACTCGAATCTATATTATCTGATTTTTAAAATATTAATTTTGGAGGGGTTCAGAAAAAACAACCTCTATCTTTTTGTATAAGAAAAGAAAGGAAATTTCAAGTATATACTTAAATACAAGGAATATAAATTTCAAAAATATGGAAATAAATAGTAGTTAATAAATACTGCTATTTATTAACTAGTATTTATTTCTATATTTTTGGAATTAATATTCTTTGTACTTATGCTTAATTTGGTGATTGAGTTTTTTTTAAATATACACTTAATAAATATAAATAGTTAAAGTTCAATCACATACATGTTTTCCAAAAATTCACAGTAGATTTTTGTATTTATAAAAGTTTTTTTTTTTTTTTTGTAAATCCACTTTGGTTTAATTCAAGTTAAATCCAATCATAAAATATTGATTGAAAACGATTGATGATTATTATAAGATTAAAGTAAAGCAAAAACAAAGATAAGAAGCTCGTTCATATGTCCCATCATGCAATGGGTTAGCCATATATACAGGAGTAAATAAGAAGAGAAGACATTGGTTAAAGCCAAAGTGCATATAAAGAGCATTATGCAGTTTTAAAAAAAATCCATGTTATAGCAGTTATTTTTTCAGTTGTTATTCAGCAATAGTTATTTGACTTTACAAATATGATTATTAAAAATATTTTCAGCTGCTTAAGCTAAATGTAACTATAATGACAAATTTCTGGAGGACAAAATCTACAACAGTTATATTATAAATTTACCATGAGAGCACTAGCTGTAATCCGAACCATGCAAGTATTTCCAATCATAGTAAGTTGAGAAGTGACACTGCTCTACTATATATTTTTGTCTACCTGTAATTCCTGTAGATATCAAGCCTACCTTTGAAATAAAAAACTAAAAATGCTAAGAAGATACAATTTAGCATGTAAGAAATTAATGCTGATCAATCAATATCTAAGAATTTTGACCTAACTGGAATTGAAGATAAGCACAGTTTACATCTGTAGTATATAAGCATCTCCTAGTTTACTGAGTTATCAAAGAAACCATGATAGGACCTTTTAATTATATATACAGAAATAAGAGATCTTTTATAAAGAATTTCATTATGATAAAATATTTTTATTGTACTACTTTGATTGTTGCTTATGCATTAATTATTACCCTTTTTAATTAATTTATTTTATTTATGAAATAAATATATAAAATAGACATGAGTGTATGTTGTAAGTAGAGGACCTATAAGTAAACAGGAAATTAGCATCTGTCATAATTAAATTTTAGTTTTCAAAATAATTAGCCAGCATGCTCTTTCTAATATATTTGCATTCAAGGATCATAACAATATCTATCTGTAATTGAACATTTATAATGACAAATATCAATCAATATTATTTTAAATAAATTTTCTTATAAAAATTGTTCAGTTGTTTTAATCTCATTTGTCTCATTCCAAATACAAACACAAACAATGCACTACTGTATGATGAAAAATCATGTTCTGAACTGGACAAAATTGGGATGATGCTTCAAGAGAAAATGTATCCATGGGTATTCCTTTGAAAATAAAAGTAGCATTCAAAATCTAGGGATGGAAAAGTTTAAGCTCCATATATATATAAATCTTTATGGAGCATAGTCGAGTACAGTCATTTTAGGAATGGCTTTTTCGGTGATCAAAAAACATTGCCTGGGTATCTTATTTACAATAGTTATATAAGTAAGTATACATTCTATGAGTCATCAAAAATATACCATTCAAGTCCCTCATACATGTCTCTCATACATTATATATTAATAATGGGAATTTCTTCAATCATGATATAAATTATGTTTACATTTGTAGAAACTTTATATCTAAATGGAAATCAAAGAATGACTAAAATAATTTTATGTAATATTTCATATTGTATATTTTTTAATAATAAATATTTACAAAGATGTAAAAGTGTTAGAGAATCTAAAATCAGATTTTGATTAACTGATGAAACTTTACACCTTGATATTTATTTCTCTGATAAATATGGTACAAAAATGGATTCAACATCCATGCCTAGAAACTATGAATTTAAAAAAAAAACTCTTACATGGTATTACAAAATATATAACCAATTTAGTTTTTTGATTGATAATGACACAAATATACAGCTATGAGAAAAACTGTTTTCAAAGTAATTTCCTCCTGAGATCAGTTTTAAAAGGATATGACATTTTATATGTCATAATCTAAAAAAATTAGTCAGTTGACTTTAAAGTCTTTATTATATATTTACAATGGTCACTATGATCAAATAACTTCATCATGTCTTGATTATTTTCAGTAAATATCTTGTTATCAGATAGTATGCTATGATATTGATGCCTTTCTTCATCAGCAAATTAAAAATTGGTTGGTATACTGCAGGCAGGAATTAACAAGTTTGTGCAACAGATGTTACAGACTGAGTCATGTCTATGGATATTGAACACCAGAGCTATCATTCTACCACTGCATCAAACCATGCACAACAAATAGCAATAGGCTTCCTAGGCAGCCATTCATCCAAGTACTAACTGAGATTAACTGTTGTTATTTGATGCCTACCTTATTTAAAAACCCTATTAACATTTCTTTTGTCTTCTTCACCAAAATATTGATCAAGTATAATCTGATTTTGTTTTTTCTTTCAAGTTCTTTTATAATTTCATGTATTTGAAAAATACTTTTTCTGAATTCAGATAATAATTCAATCACTTGCACAGTCTGTTTCAAAATATATTTAAAAAATTTTAACCTACTGTCCGATTTTTATGTCTTGCTTAATTTTACTTTATTATAATTATTTCTTGTTATTTGAAATACAAAAACTGTCTTATTAATTAATATCTTTTCATATAATTTGATTTTTTTAATATTATAAATAATATTGCATGCAATATATATATATTGATTTTTCCTTCTTTTGTATTTCAAATTTGCAAGATGAACAAACGTTTGCAAATTTGAATTACATATATAATATATAATATTTGAAATGCCCCATAAGCTATATTATTCCAACCACACATCCCCTTTAAATAAAGCAAGCTTGAAATTTAGCACTACACTATATGTAATTATGGCAAACTCAATTACAATAAACAAATTTTCTGATAAATTCTTGCCATAAATTACTATTATTTTAGCCAGTCTAATGTCTTTAATACTATGTGTTGGTATTTACAATTTTAGACTTATAAAGTTCATTTATGTAAATTAAAGCAGTGTGAGTATGTGTAAAATAATAGTTCCTCCTTTACCCTCAGTCATAAAGATGGACTTATCAATTTAACCTATCATTGTGTGTGTACATTACAATGGTTTATTTTAATATTCTGTTTACATTGTTTCTTATATTGAACGATATGGCAATTTTCATTTTTTAAAATAGTGTATTTGAATACACATAGTACTCATTACTTAATTAAATACACATTAATTTTTTTATCTATTAATTAATTTTTTCAACTATATTAAATACTATTAGATATTTATTAATACTAATTTAATTTTCCAGGTTTTGCCTATTTCTCTATTTAAAATCCTATACTATTCATCTGCCTTAAACCCAATTCTGTTGTCCTTTAGATTCACATATCAGGCTTATGTAAATCAAGACATCTTGTGCACTTTTCTAGTGAATCTTTGTTTCTTATAATATTTCATTTAAGTTGTAATACTTTAAATAAGTGTATTTATGTCTGTGCTTTATGTAAACTTTCATAATAGCACATATATACAATTACACCAACTACTTTGAAAACAACTATTTTTTTTTTAAATAAATTCAAATATGCTATTATTATTTTGTAATTTGTGTATATAAACATGGTATAATACAACACTTTGTATTAAATTTTTTTGGAAAATTCCATATTTTACAAAATATTAATAAACCATATAAAATACTATTAATAATATTGTATACATACATTAATCAAACAATAATAAATGCATAAGATATATATTAAAAAGATTTATTTTCTTAAACATATCAAGCATGTTAATAAAGCCATTTGAAAGAGAAAGTCAATTGACTCCCAAGATGAATTTCTATATGATCAGAAGTGTTTAGTTGACCCATGTTTTTAAAGTATATCTAGTAATTTACACATGGGAAGGAAAAAAAAATTAAATTAAATTAAATACAATTTATCCAAACTACTTTGAACACTTTTTAGCAAAATCCTTTATTGTACATATATATACACACACACCTTACATTTATGTGCATAGGAGTATACACGAGTATATTTATAGATATTACATATTGGGAAATCTTATAATGTTTGCCTATAAAGCAGTATAATATTTACAAGATAATTACAATAATAAAAGTTAAGGTGTATAAATAAAAAAATATATAAATAAAGTGTTGTAGTAGTTATAGATATATTTAGTTTAAATTATAGATAATAGGGGGGAGGGTATAATATAATTTTAAGAATATTGGGTGTGAGTTAATTTATGATAATAACAAGGAAAGTAGTTTACGTTTAAGGCTTGAATGGGATCTTTATCAACAAGTTAATATACACATAAATGAAAAAATATGGATGATTTAGTCTGCAAGTTGTGTAAGGAAGGCATAGAAAAATATTAGGCATCTCTTAATTGAATGTAAATGTCTGAAAGCAGAAAGGGTGCAAATAATAAAATTGTGGAAGAATAAATATGAACAAAGTGATTATACAGAAAGTGGCTTATTGGTTTTTATGCTGGGTTTGGGTAAAAAAATAAATAAAGGGGGTTTAGATACAAAGGCCGTGGAGTTGACAAGGATTATGTTGTGGAAATGGATGGTGCAGAATAGAGAAGAATATCGGAAAACTTGGGGTGGGGAATGAAAAGGGAAGTCAAAGTGGCTAACAATTTTCTCTGAGCATAGTTACTAAGAGATTCCTGACTCCATATAAGAAATTGCAGTGCATCATATGACATCACATAAAAAAACGTTTTTATTTTGAAAAAGTTAAGTAAGTTGGGTAATTTAAAGATTACAATTTATAGGATATAGATATTATAAAATAATAATAATAGATATAAAGTATTATTTTTAACAGAAGAATGAATAAGTTAATAATGGATATTATATGATTTAAAAATTAAAAAGAATATTAATAAATGAATTACTGTTGAACTGATAATTATATAAAATTATTAAGTATATCATTAAGGTGAAGCTAATAAGAATAAAGTTTAAATTTATAAGGAATAGAATTAATTAAGAGATTAGTAAAAATGAATAATATATTTAGATTAATAATTGTTCTTGAATATGTATGTATACATGTATAATTTATATTTATTTTCAATTCTGTATATAAATTGTATATTTTATTTTATATTAACTGGATTATTTTATTTGGGTTTGATTATATTTAATTCTGTTTAATTATGTATTGTTATATATTTTATGTTTTTAGTTTTTTATTGTTTACATTTTTTGTGATATTATTTATATAGTTATGTAGTTTATTTTGTTTATTATATCATAGCTCTGAAGAAGACTGCCAGACATTCAAAACGTAAGGTGTATGTATATATGTACAATACAGGATTTTGCTAAAAAGTGTTCAAAGTGGTTTGGATAAATTTTATTTATAAGATATTAGAGCAAAATAAAAGAAAGAGTGATTTTGGTAAAATTTCTGAAGTTAAATTGTTGTTACCAAATAAGAATTGGAATTAAATTATTGATATCATTTGATTATATTTAATAAGAATAGATGTATTAAGCTGTAATAATTTTAAAAGTTTATATTTAGTTTTAAAATGATATGATAAACTCCAGCATAATATATATATTTGTGTTAACTATTAATGTATTTATCTGGAGACATTGCTGTCAAATAAGTGAAAGCCAAATGTTTGACTCCCGTAAAGTAAATTTTAATGATATATAAGCATTTAGTTTTATTCTTATTTAATACCAACTGATGAGTGCGGGTTCAGCATGAAATACTATATTGGAGATCATTTATCTTTTTTACATGTGTGTGATCATGTTTATGAGATAGAGTGGATATCTGAAGGGAGCTTGGAAGTCAGTGTTGAAACAGTAAGGTCTTCTTTGCAGATCTTCGTTTCATCTTTTTACCACCCTCATACCTTAGTTTGAACCCCAATCAATTGTAGTGTGTCTGCAATACGCTTATATACCAAAAATCCCACCTAATTTTAAACCACGAGTACAATGCTCGTTTTATATATAAGTATAACTCATGCCCAAATAAATAAAATATGGATTACGTATATGTTCACATAATTTAGATTTATTTAAAAGTAGGTTATATAGGTCATAATTGTGCACACACTATGATATGCATTTTAAAAACATATCAAAATTATAAATTGTTAATTAAAGTTGTTTTGTTTGAATCTATTTACAAAAATATATTACAGTCGTAATATATTTTTAATTTAAAATAAAATTCATATTCGTTAGTAAATAGATTCAAATATTGCAATTTAAAAGTAAAATAATTTTCTTTTAATTTAATAAAAGTCATTCCAAATATTTCTGTTAAAATAAATGAGGGACAATAGTTTAATTATTTCATGTTGTAGAAGCTTATCTAAAAATACAGCAGATGTCCACTTAAGGTTTTCTTTAATTAGTAAAAGTAATTTTTAATTAAATCTAGTTTGTAATTCGAATGTCGACAAGGAAATTAACAATAGAAATTAATTAAAATTTTGTTAAATTTCTTTAGACATTCGGATGGGTTTAATTACAGCTGATAAGTCCGATATATTTTTGTAATGCTCCAGGACAGTTCTATTGTTCAATTCCACTATAAAAGGAAGGTTTTTCTTTTGTTCTCCATTCTGGTGTTTCTACCCGAAATTATTCTGGTGTTTCTAATGAAATGATTCTAGTCATATTCTAGTAAAATATTCTTCAAAATATATTTTCCTGAGATTTTAGCTACGTGCCTGCGAACTTATATTTGAAGCCGAGTTTTCATCTCCAAATTAATTTACCATGTTTACCACACCTATTGCTAACCATGACATGACTGAATAGAACCAGCAAGAAGGCTATTTCTCCTTAGGAATGGCCGGCTGCTGCTCTAGACCATCGTAAGCTATCACGTAAGGAACCCCGGAACTGCTGCTGTCAAAAATATGAACAATTCCAGATTTTGCTGCTGAGTTATATAAAACCTGCCGACCATCAATTTACCTGCAAATGCTTCTCCAGAGGTAACCTAAATTAACCCAAGAGCTCTTGTGATTCCTAACTAACATGCTATAGCTATTTTAAATTGTTTTTCTTTTAGTTCACATAACTTCATTGTACTTCTTTAATGTATATAATCAACAGTTTTGCTCTCTATCCTTGGGTTAATATTTTTTATTTATAAAGCTTTCTTTTATTTTATTATGATAATGGGTCAGAATCATCTTTGACCGAGTGAATTATTCCCGTTGTTGAAAGTAAGATGCCGCTATTAAGGCATATTTTAAATTTATAATAATTCCCAATTTTATTATCTTGCAAATCACTCATTCGAGGGCGATTTTAATCTTCTTTAATATATATAATAATCAAATAGTTTAAAATCTACATTTTATTGATTTTAACCTAATACGAGAATATGTGCGGGGTCAATGATTAAATGTGTCCCCAAATGCATGATTGCATAAATAAACCTATGCTTTCTTTTCAAACCCGCAAGCATGCATTTTCCTATTTTAATACTGTGTTCTACTTTAATTACAAAGTTCATCATTGATGTCGAGAATGTGCGGACCCTTTTAATGAATTTCTGGGAATTTGATTGGGCATTTCTCTTAATCCAAGTAAAACCCATTTAGTATGTTTTATATACATTAGTCTAGTATTTCTGGTAAATGAATTGGTTGTTGAGACTGCTTTGTTTCACTTTCCAAGGATTTTAAACAGCTAAGTCCATTCTCTCTTCGCTTCCTGTGGTTTCCAGGCAGAGTGTGTCCACAAATGTCACACCTGGGAATTAAACGCAGTCATCACCCAGTCGATAAGTTTCGGCTGTTCATGATAACACTTTCCTACAGGTTAGCGGTGAGCTGCCCTCAGTAGTCGTTCCAAATATTCACTATTGTTTTATTTATATATTTATTTCTACAAAGCATTCGTGACTTAAACGTGTCACACCCTCCATCCTTTAATAAATTCATTACTAGCAATACTGGCCTCCCATCTGCTTTAATTATTATCATCGAATAAATGCCTTGATCACATCCCCACTTTATTGCTTAGTAAGCTTTTGTCCGTGCTATTCTCGAAATCAATAAATATTGTATAACCCGTAATATTCAAATATTTTATTAAACTTGTATAATTACTCAAAGCACCTTGCACATGTTCCCATCTCTTTAAGCACATTATCGTAATACTGTTAGCCCGAGGGATAGAATATATAATTTTGCTGTAAAACCTTTTTGTAATTTATTGGAATGTCATGCCAACAATTATTTAATACGCGTCCCTGTCTCATATAAGCAGACAGTGGCATTATATATATATTTCTATATAAATAAATTTTGAAATCATTTAAAACTAATTTTGATCTTTTATTTTATTGATTCCTATCACTGTCTCAGTCTATATATATATTTTCTACATTTCTTTTGTACATCCATAGACGTTAATGAGCAACCCAAACTTATCTTAGTATAGAGTCTTTTTGTTTCTCCCTGACCACCAGGCACTGGTAAAAGGTTATACTAGTAGTAGCATCAGATGCGTTATCACATAGGTGGCGCTGTGAAATTTGGACTTTAGATTCGAACTTAGTATATCCAGAAGGCAACTCCTCCTAGAATGTTCAGTTTCATGTGTGATGTTTGAATTCTGCAGTGTGTTAGTGAGATAGACGATTCTGACTGTTACAGTGTTCACATCTTCTATATTATAAATATAAACATAATTTAAACACAGTTGCAACATTATTTAAAGCAATTTGATTACTAGTCTAAAAGAATAGATAGTTCATATTGAAAAATAATTCTAATGATTTGTTACATGGAAGGTCATATGATATTTGCACACTAAAAATGACACATTTGAGCTGCTATTCATGGATCTTTTGTTTTCAGGACTTCCATTCCATTACTGTACAAAATAGTCAGGACTTAGTTCAATTTAAAAAATATTCACAGGAGCAATACAGCATTAATGAGTTTATAAAAAAGATATAAGTATTAGAATTTACTATGCAATAATTAAAAAAACAATAGATGTAAATCTATGTGGCATATCTTGGCGTCAAATCTGAAACAGATAAACTTTATTTTTTTAAGGTTTTACCCAAATGGAGGATTTTTTTCAAGTGAACCATCTATATCCAATTCAATTAACCCCTAAATCTCAGTCAGCAAATTGGTAGTTAGCTACCTTTAACTAGAAAGTCAAACATAAATGAAAATATTTATTCTTGAGAATAATTATTTTTAGTTTGTAGATAAAATGAGAAACGAATAAATGTGGACCATACAAACAGTGAAAAACACAATGGAGGTTTTCTTCATCACTAATCCTTTATGAGGACCTATGGAAAAGGCTGTTATATGCAATTAGCTTTTATCTATTGTACAATACAATATTCTATAATCTATTTTCTATGCAATGGATATATGTATTATTATCTCCATCACACAGTTATATATTACATTGTTTTGAAGTTAATCACATGCTTCACTAAACATTTAATTGTTTCCTAATGTTAAGCTATTTTTAATAAGCTTTTAACATTAATGATACATTGAGAATCTAAGGTAACAAATTAAATTCTATACAAAGGTATTTTAATTACATATTTATTATGTGAAATTTTGATTTGTTACAGTTTTGTGGAATTCCGTGAAAATTACTTTTAAAAAGATAAGTGAAACACAGGCTTAATATATACCTTGTGTCTATATATGTAATATAGGGTATATGAGCACAGACTTTCACATGACCCACCACTCTCCACTCTATCTAATAACACTGATACACTCAAGCACATATATGCTGAAAAGATAAATAATCACCAATATATGTATTTCATGCTAAACCAGCAATCATCAGTTGGTCCAGATTATCATCTCCCACACATATATACTATAAGTGCTCAGATATTTATTAAGATAGACAATCTTCATACTTTAATGGACTGGCTCCGATCTACTACACACTCCAACTCTTCAACCGTCCATCCAATTGAAAATCTGATGATGGAATGCTCGAAGGCCACCCTAAGGCCGAGATTCTTGTCACACCCATGTTGACCCAAGGTCAATCTGAACCCCACATGTACAGGACATAATCCATTAAATACATATGCAAGGATGGGCAGACATCTCTACAATGTAATAAGTGAAACACAGGCTTAATATATACCATGTGTCTATATATGTAATATAGAGCATTCCATCATCAGATTTTCAATTGGACGGACGGATGAAGAGTTGGAGTGTGTAGTAGATCGGAGCCAGTCCATTAAAGTATGAAGATTGTCTATCTTAATAAATATCTGAGCACTTATAGTATATATGTGTGGGAGATGATAATCTGGACGAACTGATGATTGCTGGTTTAGCATGAAATACGTATATTGGTGATTATTTATCCTTTCAGCATATATGTGCTTGAGTGTATCAGTGTTTTTAAAAAGATACAATTTTTTTTTTTTTAATTTCAAAGTGTAAAGAACAATAATTGTGTTAAAATATTTTATATGTTAAAAATCTAGTGCGCAATAAAGTGAAATGATCAGAGAAATATATATATATATATATTTAAAAATTTAAATAATATAAATATTATAATACTATTAGTTTTATTTTTAAATAGGTTTAAAATATATTTAGAAATGTAAGTTTACTGCAATATTCCTCATCAATGATTCAGTATATATAGATAGATAAATGAATGAAAAGATGGATGATTAGTTAAGTAGGGAGATAAATAGCCAACTAGATAGACAGATAGATAAGTAGGTAGGTAATTATATAGATCGATAAATAAGCAGATCTATCAATTGCCCAGTGGGTAGGTAAGTAAAAAGCTAGAAAGGAAGATAAATAGATAGATGGATAGATAGACAGACTAATAGAAAGAAAGAAAGCTAAAGAAGTTGGAAATTGAAAAATAATGATTAGTGCTCAGTCATATATGGACCTTACCATAGTGTTAAAATCAGATAAGAACATTAAATATTTTTGGTTTTTAAGCAACCTTAGAAATTTTTTTAAAGACTGACATACAAATAACAGAGTTAATTATCTCATTAAAAAGAAAAAAGAAAACAGCGTTTCCACTGCAAGCAAGGTAAGGACTTCTCAAACTGCCATCCAGATAAAAATAGTAATTGGCAAAAATATTAATCATCAGAAACTTTAAATGCTCCATGATAAAGGTATAAATTGATCTTCTACCTTTGTTCATATATTAATTAAAAATAACTCATTAATTAGATACTCATCTAATAGTCAGTAATGAATGGTTAACTGTATTGGCTCTGTAGAAACAATCTGAAAAAAAAATCAGAAACTTCTCTGAAACCTAAAAAAATGTTTTAGGTTACTTTGTCATTCTGAAATCTAGTCCATGGAAAAAGTAGGTAGTGATTATATTGCTATTCCTATATAGAAATTAATACAAAAAAAAAATTATTAAATCTTTACCTTCAGCATTTTATTATCCTCATAAGCATTGGCTTCTTCATTTGTAATATATATATATATATATATATATATATATTTTATAAAGTGCAGACAGTATTGAAATTAAACTGAGAGACTGCAAAACTCTCAAGCGCTTATGACTATTAACATCCAATCAGATTGCAAGCACTGAGACAGAGAATTTGACAAGAAAAGGGTAGTTCCACCCTCTTCTTTACTTGTCTTTCTATATATCCAAGCCAGTCTAAAGTACTTACATCTGAAAGCGCGAATCTTAAATATCTTCACACTCAACTCACTGAGTTCAAATTACAAACATACAGCATGAAATCTTTTGATTTACTATGCAGTAGTTTTTCGATGATATAACTTGCAGCGATATATGTAAATAATATTTCTTTTATAAAGTGCAGACAGTATTGAAATTAAACTGAGAGACTGCAAAACTCTCAAGCGCTTATGACTATTAACATCCAATCAGATCACAAGCACAGAGACTTTTCTTGTCAAATTCTCTGTCTCAGTGCTTGCAATCTGATTGAATGTTAATAGTCATAAGCGCTTAAAAGTTTTGCAGTCTCTCAGTTTAATTTCAATACTGTCTGCACTTTATAAAATAAATATTATTTACATATATCGCTGTAAGTTATAACATTGAAAAACTACTGTGTAGTAAATTGAAAGATTTCACGCTGTATGTTTATAATATAAACTCAGTGAGTTGAGTGTGAAGATATTTAAGATTCATGCTTTCAGATCTAAGTACTTTAGACTGGCTTGGATATATAGAAAGACAAGTAAAGTAGAGGATGAAACCACCCTTTTCTTGTCAAATTCTCTGTCTCAGTGCTTGCGATCTGATTGGATGTTAATAGTCATAAGCACTTGAGAGTTTGGCAGTCTCTCAGTTTAATTTCAATATATATATATATATATATATATATATATATATATATATATATATATATATATGTAATAGTCTCATGGATAAATGAATTCATAGTATTATTTCTGGGAGATTTCTTGTAATAAAAGTATAATAGCTGACATTTCAGTATAATAACAAGTATTTTCCTTATTGATGTGAATTAGACTTGCTTCAAATATTACATAAATTTGAAAATGGCAAAGAACTCTGTAACCAACCAAAAACAACATTAAAATCTTGCATAAACTTGGATGATTAATTGTCAATCAAACAATGATTGATAAAGATAAAGTTCTGAGAGATTTTAACATTGTTTAGGCTATGGTTGGAGAGATGCTTGCCTTCAACAGGTTAATTTATAAATATGTGTTTTTAATATATGCATGGTCTTTATTTTTTTATTTAATGTTTATCTCTACTCACTCTTGAGCAAGATATTTTTAACTATAACATGCTGTTGTGATTCTTACATTCAATTTACAAATACCAAAAATTATAAATGACCTCTGATATATATTTTAAATAATCTGTTTTTTAATTTGCATAGTGCTAAGGCATGCTGGAAATGAAGTGCTTATAATATAAACTGATGTTATTTAAGTAATAAATATGGACAATTACAAAGAATATTTGAAAAAGAGTGATTGATTTGTTTAATTATTGAGAAGACCTGCTAAATATCAGAAGATATATTAACTTCAGACTGTAAAATCCTCAAAAAATTTTATTGGGACAAAAATCTGCAATATGTACCTTCATCAGCTAAAAATCTATTTAATGTATATTTTCATTGAAAGTGTAAATATTTTTATTTTAGTTTTAATTATTTTGTGTAGATATCACAATCAATCAGCATATCAAGGTAAAAATAAAATTTCTTATTAAGAAAAATATACTCTCACCTAAATCAAAATATAAGTCTGTGCTTGTATAATGTTTTCTCTTCTCTTAATGTTAACAGAAAAAAGCACAAGGATTTCATTATTTATAATTTTGATTTTATAAAAAATTCTTAAATATTTATTTCTTAATAAGAATATGATGTTTACACCTTATTCGGTTTGGATATATTTGATTTTTGGGAGAATACAAGACTACTAAAAATATGTATTATATCAGATATAAAATGGCTATTGTTATGTACATTATTATTGTTTTTTATTATATTTATGATTAGGAATATGATTTTTAATATTTTTAAGAATAAGTTTGTTATTTATACATATATTTTTATTAAAATTTAACAAAAATATAAAGATTTTATTTAGAATATTTTTTATTAAATACAAATTTTTAGCTTGAAGACTGAAATAATTTATTTTGTTTTGAATAATATATTACTGCTAATACTTTTTTTATTTTTCTAAGTTAATAATTTATTTTAAAAATTACTTTTATTTTTTGAATTTATGCTTTAAATAAAATTCATTTCAAGCATAAACATTTGATCTGGAATAAGTCCCTCCCCCATGCTTCATTAAAACACAACTGAAAAAAATAGTGAAAAAAACATGAACATAAAATACCTAAGAATTTGTTCCAAAAATACATGATTAACAAGTCATTGAATTCATTATTGCCATAATTTCAAATTTGAAGTATGAGAGTGATTAAAAAATCATCCATAAATAAAAAGTCAAAATATTGAAAAAAAAAATTAAATAATTTATATGTTAGTAGTAAAAAAAAATCAATCTTTAATAAAATCTTAGTTCTATATTTTAGCTTACAAAAATATAATAAATTTTATAATAATTTTGTGCATCTATTAATGTTAGGAATTGTCAAAGAGGGCATACAAAAATGCAATTCTCATGAAGTAAAATGATATACTATATATTACATAAATGTAGATTAACAAAAAGGCATTTTGAAGTATGTGTTGATTTGGGATAACTGAATAATTAGCATAGTCAAAATGCATCCTAAATGTTATTTATATTTTCTAGTATTTTTGACTATATGTTTAAAAATTAAAAATGATAAGCTGCACTTTACTATATACATATAAAGCTGTAGATTAAACTCATAGTATAGAAAGTAGTGTTTGTGCAAATTGATTAAATCATATTATTAGATATTTTTAAAATACATTAAATTATTTAAAATCTAATATGAAAGTAATCTCTATTTCAGATTTTGACAAAAATATAAATATTAAATATAACAAAGACAGAAAAATATTTTTGGGTAAATAAGTGATGTTTTTAAATGCTTTTATTAATTTTGAAAAATTTGTTTGTCTGTTAAGTTTTTATCTTTTTCAAGTTAGAATAAAATTTTAAAAATGAGAATATATTTAAATTCAATAGAATTGCTTGAAAATTGACACGTAATTGAATTATATCAGAATAATTTATTTGAAACATCTTTTCAGTATATCACCTAATTTAATAAATATTGAACAAAAGATGGGAGGATATATGAAAAATATTCAATAATTTCAAGTATCACAATTAACAATTGTTCATAGAAGTTTCATTTGTTTTAAATAATGATCACAAGAGGATAGTATAGTGTTTTTCTTTCATTTTATTATTTCTAAATTATTTAAACATTGAATGTATATGTCATATTTAGTATGTGTACATAATTATATATGTATAATATATCACTAACTATGTTTTCTATTTAATATTGTTGATAGTTTATATTTTAAAACAATTGTTTTTTTTTAAAAAAAGGAAACTAAAAAACTTGCATTATATAAAACAATCATGAAAAGATTACAAAAATCACACACTTTTTTCTTTAGCATTTTTTTAAACAACTGTTTCAAAGTAAAAATAAATCTATCAAATAGTTTTAAATAAAACATTTAGTTACTGATTTATTATGCATATAAAATTATGTACACATACTAAATATAATATATGCATTAAAAGTATGTATATTAACTTACTGCAGAAATATCTAATGGATAATATATACTATATGTGTGATATTCACTTAAAGTAAAATTATATGTATTATGAGAAGTTTATTTACAATGTATAATCATGTATTATTATGTACAAATACTAAATATGATATATACATAAGGGGTATACATTTTAACTTATAGCAGAACAATCCAGTAATATATATCTGTATATATATATATATATCAACTATAAGTGTCCAGTAAATTTAAAATACAATATAATTTTACATCTTCATCTACTATGCCAATGGTCATAATTTTAAAATAATAGAAATAATATATATATATATTTCATTTTTTTTATTGCGCACTAAAAAGAAATAAAATATATCTTTTTTCAACCACAGTTGGAATTTTTTAATTTAACTTGAAATAAAAGCATGAGGAGTTCAAACATTAATTAAGCCAATCCCTGACCTTATTAATTTTTGTACCGCCTTTTTTATTTCAAATTAAATCTAAAAATTCCAATTGTGGATTGAAAAAAAATCATTTTATTTCTATTAATGCATAGTCAATAAAAGCATTTAATATAAAAAATTATCTTTATTATTTTTTTTATAATGCATGTTAATTATGAATTTAATTCTATAGTTTGTTTTTATTTAAAATAGTAATGAAAATCAGATAAAGTGAAGAATGTTGATTTTATTATTATCTTCTTTTTATTAAAAGATGGAAAATACTTTAATCAAGTTTTTAAAATTCCATTACACAATGACAATTCTTTTTTTATTTATTCTTTCTAGAACTTCTCATCATATTTGTATATTATTCACTGTATTAAAACCAATTTTAAATCCCCAATGTTCTTTTGGTTGGTTAAAATCCAATGTTTTCCATAGACAACTAGTAATTATCTAGTAAAAAATTTGCATGGAATTGATAAAAGATAAATAGGCTTGTAATTTCTAATATCTTTTTATCATCTTTTTTAAATATTAATATTATTACTGCATTTTCCCAATCATTGGTACATTTTTATCATTTAGACATTTGATATATAACTTTGGCAAAAAAATATTTCTTCATCTGCTCCTAAGATATCAATTATAATTCCAATATTATCTGGAATTTTTCTCTTCTTCATAAATTTAATTGCATATATCACTTTTTCATTTAAAATTGTGGGCAATTTAGAAGATATAATAGTTGTAGGCCCTTTTTTATTCCTACATAAATCTTGATAAAACTCTTCTACATATCTCATGATGTCATCTCTTTTTTGAGTAATAGTTTTCTTTTTATTGCAGAAATGAATTTCCTATCAATAATAAGTTGTTGTTTTACACTCTTGAGAGCTTTGTTCTTTTCTACAGTGTTCCTTATTAATTCAAAATCATTCTTTTTTATATTGTTATCAACTTTTTTCACATTATTTTACAAAATTCTAGATATTTTCAATCCTTTGTAATGCATCAGTTTAAAATATTTTAATCTTCCTTTTTTACTTCATAAATTGGCATGTCTCAGTAAAAAAATACTGGTAATTTCTTTCTTTTTTTGTACCAGCTATCTTTATTGCAATTTTTAAAAGTGTAGAATTTATCTTCCTACTGATTTTGTTCAAATCTGAATCTTGTTCAAAATCCGTTAATATTTGAAAATTATTTGAATGCTTCCATATCCACTTCTAGTTAGAATTTAATTTTCTGAAAACCCTACCATATCCTCTCTCACTTTTATTACACCAACCAAATTTAATTACAGCACATTTGTCTTTCAATTATTAATTCTAGCATTAATGTCTCCAATGACAATTTTTAAATTTTGTTTGTCTGATCCAAAATCTTTTGTACATTAATATAAAAATTCTTTACTGCTTCATTAGAATGAGAACTTGATGGGGCATAAATCTGATGAGTGTGCATGTGATATCTGACATTAAACTTGATAATGGAATCCTACCACTCTTTTGAATAAACCACCAATTTTTATGTTGTTCTACTTTTTTTATAATAAATCCTACTCCACTTGTAATACAATGTTCTTAATGTCCTTCCAATCCTTTGTGTCTTTATAGTACAGTACATATCCACTTTTTAAATCAATTGCCTATTCACTTTTTTCTACATTCATTAAAGTCCAAAAATATCACATTTAATATTAGACAATACTTCCAATTCTTGCATTTTTTTCACTTGAAAGTGACTTAAAAAGTAAAAGGTCATCATCAAATGGCAACCTGGAAAAACATTAGAAGATCCTATACATTTTCCATATTCCACCACTAACCACTGCCTTGACTGATGATTTTTAGTCATCTGAAATTAAGGGCCATGATTTATATTTTGTTTGTCATGATTGTAAATATTTATTAGGAAAAAAAATGAAATTAATTCACACACATATTTATTCTATCTTTTATGAAAACTCAACTGATATTTTACTTAAGAGCTATCAAAAATTTGAACCACATTATTCCTGTTCAGCTATATATATATATTAATCTTTAGCTTTACCAATAACATTAAATTTTGAGCAATCTAATTTGTCTACAAATTTTTTTCACAATAAATTAATTTTATTGCAAGTTAATTTTATTAGGGCTTTATAATTAAATACAAATTCATTTTACAAGACATACTAAGAACTTTTATGAATCTTAATTATTTTTAAAATCATTTTAAATATTTTTATTGTATTGGTTTGAATCCATCTATAGTTACAAATGACTTAATTGTTTTAATTAGGAGTATATTTACCTGTATAATAATAAGTTAGTGTTAAAAGCTATTAAAAGCTAAGGTTATTGTTATATAGCTTCTAGCATATTAAAATTCAATGTTTAGATCAATTTGTGATAATAGCTAAATTTCAATCTTTAATACTAATTATTATTATTATTTAATTTGCTTACTTATCAGAAACAATTTATTTTAATTTATTATTACTAAAAGTTATTAGTTTTCAAATAAAGAAGAAATGTTAGAGAATGTGTATGGTTATGCTTGCATTTTAGTTTTTAATTTGTCTTCTTTGTAATATTTAATTATTTTTAAATATCTTTAATTGAAACAATAAAAGGTATTCTGGAGAACTTCTCATTTAATTAATAAGATATAAAATTATTATAAAAGAATAATGTAAATGAATATTCTATTCAAAACTATATTTGTTATGTAATATTTTATTGTAATAATTTTTCGTTTCATAAATAATTTTCTTATAAATGAATATTTTTAATATAGGAAGTCAAAAGAAAGTGATTTAAAAAATGACAGTTTGAATCAATAAAATCAATCACATGATCAGGTGTATAAAAGTACATATGGGAAGAGCTTACACATATATTGAAAAGTGAGGAAAACTTGCTTAGTTCCTTTTCTCATTAATTGCAGAGTTAATTATTTTAATAATTATAAGTGTAATTATTTTTAATCAATTTTATTTTGTTAAAGTGATATATCCCTAAATAAGTTCTAATTAAGTTAATGTAGGTCTGAAATCTACATTACTAAACAAAGGAAAATCATGATGAGAAGTTTAAATAGTTATTTTTCTACAACTACTGAATTATTTTATACAGAATTGGTGTACCATGGTAATTTTTTATGGCTTACTTTACTAATTTAAGAACTTTTATTGAATACCAATTTATTTATTTGCAATAATCTTTGTTATTGATTGGAATATTTTTGGACAACAATATTAAGAATGTTAGAGACTTATATTTTTCAATATTTTTAGTGATTCTTATTATTTTCAAAACATTGCTTACAATTTTTTTAAAAATATTAAAGAAAATTCTGAAAGAGTAATAAATTTATCAAAAAAGTTGACACATTTTATCGTCAGCAATACCTGATTGAAATATATATTTATTTTCATATTATTATATATTAAACAATAGTTTTCTTTGGGATAAGACTAATTCTGGATAGTGCAACCTCTGTATTAATTTTGAAATGCATTTTAATTACTTATTTTTAATTATTTATTGGCTATCATGCTGCAGAGTGAAAGACATTGACTCAGAAATATTTCAACTTATATTTAATACAGCGTAGAGAAATGGAAAAAATATTCCTCAAGTCTGTAAAATAAAAATTATTAATTTATTCTTTCATTTGAAACTTATTGCTTGAATACTTATATTTGAAAAGTAATATTATACCAATGTAATGGATTTATTACTTTAAAAAATTCATTGTTATCATTAGGTAAATATGTCTTGACAAAATAATTGAAGTAGTCATATATGTTATAAAAATACAAAATGCTTTAATGAATTATTTATTTTTCATTATACATTTAACTTTTAATTATAAACCCACTCTATATATGCTTCATTATACATTTAACTTTTAATTATAAACCCGCTCTATATATGCTTCATTATTATTAAAGTGACATTTATGAATTTTAAACTCTGCTCTCTAAAAAAACATGATTTGTCTTTAAATCATATTTGCTTGTAGATCTCAATATTAAATTGCATATTATTTTTCTATGGATAAATGTAAAGTTAACATAATTATTATATCAATAATTTTCAGCACTGTATTTTAAAATCGTTTTGCAAAACTAAATTGCCATTAACATGTTTGTGTGATATTGGGAAATCTCTTGCATACAGAAAAATTTTTGAATGCTCTATATCTAATTTGAATTTTTCTGTATTTTCAACAAATGGGAAAATTTTTCTGTTTATAGAAGTGTATTCTGATGAATGGTGAATCCTACAGGATAATAAACATTTAATTTTAAATTTTGGTAAACTGGGTATAATTTCAATATAATTTTATATTTTAGTAATTTTCTATATATATTATTTATTTATATTGTACACTTGTATTAGATGTGGTTTTATGCATTATTTATCAACTGTAATATCCAGAAATTCACAGAATATTTGCTATTTATAATACTTTATCATTTTAAAATCTTGTTTTGTCCCATTATCATGAGTAATTTATATATTTGAATTAATATGTTTAGGCATAACCAGTGAAGATGTTAAATATTATTTCATGCCATATTTTTATAAACTCAGATTTGGCAAATAATGTAGTTATTGGTTTTATACATCAGTTACCAATTGCAATATTTGTTTAGGAGATTGGCATATTAGTCTCTCTTGTTTTATTGTTTATGCTTATTTTGTGATTATACTTTCCAGGAGAGGTAGCTTTGTCTCTCTCTTTCTCTTGTAAGTAATACTTTTCTACTATATATATATTTTTACAAAGAGATAATAGCTTGCCTCTTTATTATTATATTATTTTCTGTGAGTGATATTTTTCATGTTTCATATTTAACATAAATTATTTATTTAAGGCAACTCTTTATTGTTTCTAATATTTTTGGTGATTCATTCTTATTTTTCCCACATGTTTAGAGACCAAAGTCCTAGAATATTTGTTTGCCCTCAAAGGTATGTGCTCCTTTGGAATTCATGCTGACATTAGATTTATTGTCTTATATATCTTCCTCTCAAATGCATTATATTATATATTTTGTATTAATCCATTTGTAGTGTACCACCATGACATTATTTTTGGCAATTGATATTGTTATTCATTTTGAAGAACATCTTTTCTTCATTTGCATTCTTAACTACTCTGAGTATAGGTTAGAGATGGTTCTGATGTTTAGGTTTGCTTCGTGTGGTTTTCCAGTATAAAACCAATAGTCATTTATTTAAAAAAATTATATTTAAAATAGGCAAAACTCTCTCCATACAGTACTGCCACTCAAAGTAAGACAAAGTAATCAATGGAAGTCAGAAAGCTTGTGCATAAAATCTTTATCTAGTGCCTACTCATCCAATATTCCCAAACTAGTTTCTCACTTGTGGCCTTCATCAATGATGAGTCTTGAATCTGAGGGCACTGCACCTAGAACTTAGAATCTAATGCAACCTTCCAGCATCCACTTTTTATCTCTACATAACTGCAAAACTATGAGAATAAAATTGAAAACACATAAATATTTTCAATCTAAGCTCATTATGAGCAAGCATGGGAGATAGTGATAATTTGATGTTTAAAGGTTTAATGATCAATCCTGCCTAACAGGAAGGTGGTAGCTATGGATACCAAAAACACCAAAATGTATGGATGCTGAAGTGAATTCAGACCCATATGACTATATAAGCTATTGAGCTTAGATTGAAAATATTTGTGTGTTTTCAATTTTATTCTCATAGTTTTCTAGTTATCTAGAGCTAAATGGTGACTGCTTGAGAGTTGCATTAGATCCTAAGATCTACATGCAGTGCTCTCAGATCCAAGGCTCCTCACTGATGAAGACCACAAGCCAGAAACTAGTTCGGAGATTTTGGATGAGTAGGCACTAGATAGAAATTTTATGCACAAGCATTCTGGAATCAATTGATTATTCTGTCTTGGTTTGAATGGCACTATTGTATAGAGAGAGTCTTGCCTATTTTAACAACGGTTATGGACAAGCATGGGATATAGTGATCATGTGATATTTAAAGGTTTAATAACAATCCTGCCTAATAGGAAGGTGGTGATTACGGTTATAAAAGAACCAAAGACACAAAAATGTAATGATGCTGAACTGAATTCAGACCCATATGACTATATAAGTTATTTAGCTTAGATTGAATACATTTGTGTGTTTTCAATTTTATTCACATAGTTTTGTAGTTATGTAGAGATAAAAGATGGCTGCTGGAGAGTTGCATTAGATCCTAAGATCTAGGTGCAGTGCTCTCAGATCCAAGGCTCCTCACTGATGAAGGCCCAGAAACTAGTTGGGGATATTGGATGAGTAGGCACTGGGGGATTTTATGCATAAGCCTTCTGGCATCTGTTGATTACTATGTCTGGAACTACTGTGTATGGAGAGTGTTTTACCTATTTTAACAAGTTAAGAGCAAGCATGGGAGATAGTGATCATGTGATGTTAAAATTATGTTTATAGGTCTAAATAAGTAGTATACATCACTTCTAGCATTGATTCAGGGTGGGATTGATAAGACATGCATAGTATTTAAATATACTCATTGTTGGGACAATGTCATACTATGATTGTTATGTTGTGATAATGCCATGTTTAATAAAAAACTTTTATCAGTCAAACAAATTCACAATAGTTAGTTAACATTTAATTTGTAAATTATTTATTTATTATCATAAGCTATAAACTATTATCATTTATTTCTTTTTATGTAATAGAAGTTGTTTGGCATAGTACTTAAATATTTTATTTTGAAGATTGTAGATTTCTAAAATAGTTGTTTATTTGATTATTCTTATTGTTTATATAAATGTTATATTTTATTGTTAAATTTATGTATAGTTTTAATATCATCTCAATCATATACTACTTGTCCAGAAATATTAACATTATATAATCAATGGTTCAATTATATTTTATGTTAGTCATTAAGAGTACATTCACATAAAATTGAAGATAATAGTCACTTTGTTAGACGCTCTTCGGCTGTTAAGAATGCATTTATTGAATAAAATATTCATTTATTTTTCTTAATTTTAACTGTTCACTTTAATCCATGTGCAATTATTAAAAGAAAACTGCTTCTGTGATAAAATTATTAACTGCTTATTCATAAGATTGTAATTGATTATTCACCATAAATTTAATACTTAAATTATTTACCCTAACATCATAAGAAAAATGTGGCATAAGTTATTAATAGAATATTCTGAGTGGGCATAAAATCCCTTATCTTTTCATATTTTCCCTAGGATGCCATTCATTGTTTAATACCTAAGAGTGAAAATTTAATTATTAGATATATTTAAAAAAGAATCTTGAAATTTTACTATTGTAAGAAATGATCTTTTTTTTTTTTGGCAAAAGAAAGTATTCTGATAAGTAAAGTGGCACAAATAAAAACTTAAAAAGCATTATTGTCCTCTATCAAGAGTTTTGAATTGTGAATCAGATCATTGTAATGAAATGTTAAGAATAGTGATTATAATTGAGAGGATATAAAAAATATTATGAGGAACGATATATTATAACCTAACTAATCTTTGGTATATGCTTTCAATATTAAGAGCATTTGTAATTAGTAAGAGTTGAGAGTTCTCCTCTTCAAATTTATTAAATGTTACTTAGCATATTTACAATGCTTAGTTATTATTATTATTTCTATGGCTCTTTTTATTATAGTATAAAACCTGAACTTAACCTAAATTATCATCTTGTTTGAGTTCGAAAGCCTGCCTGTTATATTTCGCTGATTGTGACTTTATTATTATTGGTTTTATAGTTTATAATATATATATTACCCAAAATATTTGATGTGGTAATCATTGAGTTTTTTATACACTTATATATATCTGAATGTATGTTTGACAATTATATATATATAAATCATTACTTGAAAGCAGTCAACACTTAAACAATATAAATAGCAATCAACAATCTCAATTTGTTGTGAAGAAGGTAACCTCCTCTTACAATATATACAAAATATAATATTGTGTGCTATAAAAGTAATTAGAATTAACTTCATAAAACTGATTTCATTAATATTTCTTGCATTAATGCTTTCGATGTCAAATTTGGAAACTATTTTTTGTGTTTTCCTTCAATTAAATTTTAAATGGAAAATATATATATATATATTCTCTATTCAATCTTTTTCTTTTTGACAATTTTTTTTAAAACTTCATTTCAAAAAATTAGTTAATCTTAAAAAATAATATAACTTTGCAAATACACAAAAAGAGTAATAAACAAAAAATATATATAATCAAAATAAAATTGTTAATTTTAACCTGGAGTCTAAAAATGAATTTTAATATAAAATAATTATTCTCCATCAAATTTTTACGAGTAGTAAAAATCACTAAAGCATATATAAACGTATATTTATATAATATTTTTGAAAATAGACGTTTATTGGTTGACATCAGTAAATTTATAGTCGATTAATAAATGCAACCTAAATGTAAATATCACATGTATTTTTACGAAACAAATATTTAATTAAATTTTACAAAAATAAAAATAAGTAAACAAATTATGTATAAACTTGTATTTTTCGTTTTTATGATTTCAACAAAAGCTAATACTATGCAAGCATCTTCCTTAGAAAGAAATCAGTACTGAATCTGAATTGATTTAATATTCCTATCTCATAATAAATGAAGATAGTTTATATTTTTATTGAAACATCCAATGATAGAGAAATGTTACTGCAAGGAATATACTTCCATTTATTGGAATTTTTAATGTGAATATAAATTATTACTACATATTATGAGATAAGATTAATAATAAATTAATGGAACTAAAACGCTATGTATGTGTATAATCACTGCTAAAAATCATTCAAGTTTCAAAATCATACTCTCTTAATTAAGATATATAAATATAAACTCTGACTATTATTTCTGTATTAATAATGTTCAGAAGTTTCAAATTCCAGCTGATTTGATAAACACAGTTTTAATATGGAATGCATGTATAGTGAGAGAAATACATCTAATTCATTTTTCATAAAATATCAATGCATTTATAATTAACCTAAGAGGAGTATGTGGCAAATTTGAGAAATGTGTATGTATATATATATTGTTTTAAACATTCAACTACTACTAATAACAAAGCATTAGTCCTCTTTATCAAGCAAATAGTACATGTAATAACCATTTTCATATATTTCTTCATGATCTTTGTAAGGATGTATGTTTGATATTTGATTTTATTGTAAACTGAACTATATATAAATGGTGATGTTACATGTACTCTTGGCTTGGCAAAGAAGCCTAATTTTCTCACTTTTGATTTGAAATGCTATTCTTAATAGAGATAGATAAATAGGCAGACAGGTAGATATATGGGTAGATAGTAGATAGATAGAAATAAAATATAGATCTATAGCTAAAGAAAGAGCTAGAAAGAGAGTGAGAGTGAAAGAGAATGAAAGAGAGTGAGAGCAAGAGAGAGAGAAAAGTAAGAAAAAGAGGAAGAAAAATAGAGAGAGTGAAAGGGAACACTTTAAAATATTTCATTGTAATGTGAGAGTGTATTAGTATTTATTTAGGGAAAAGGGAACTTCTCTTCCATCAAAGCAGAAAAATAAAATTATGTGTTTAATTTTTTGTCTTTATCCTGAAAGCCTAGAATTTTATCTATATATTTACTGAGAAACACTTATCTGGTCATTTCTAGAATAACTATCATGAAGAAAAAAAATGTTTATTTACAAAAATTCAAACATTGGAAAATTTCTAAATTCTGTTCACCATCTGAGTCAAGGTTCATTGTATATCAGATGGATAGAATTATATATGTGCAAATGTGGAAAAAAAGCAGTGTGCTTGTGCATATGAGAGAATATTAATATTCTCTTCTAGTAGAAAACTTACAGAAATGAAATTAACTTATACAGTTTTAATTAGAAAACACTATGATTTCATACTTACTAAAGTAATTTATTCACAATGTAATTTAATCCATTGTTCTTTTTTCTTTCAATTCTTACATATTGATTCATAGTCAACAAATTCATAACTTAATAAAATTAATTATTTTCTTCTTATATGCATAACATAAAAGTATATTATTTATATTAAAAAATCTTTGATAATGATATTGACTTTATACTTTTTATAAAATATCTATATATTTTTACAGTTGCTAATTTTATTAAAAGTTAGATAATGAAATGTAAACATAACAATAATCTACAACTCTCTAATGAATTTATTTTATAGATAATTTCATGTGGCAAATTGTTATAACTGTAAATTTCAAAACATAAAAAAGCACTTGTTAATATTGAGAAAAAGATCATTATTTTAAAGCATGTATATTTTGCATGCTGTGTGTATTCATTCATTGAATATGTTGAATCTAACAATTCATCTATTTCAACATTATGAGCAATTAGTGAGTATCAAACTTAATTAGTATCCTTAATATTGTTTCACAGAACATCAAGAATGTATGTGCTTGCTTCCTGTATAGTTTAAAAGATTTCAAAACATATATTAATGTAGCTGCTGAAAGCCTTATGGCATGCTTTGAAAAAATGGTAAAAATGATAATCCCACAGACAAGTGATAGGTGTCTCATGGGATTCACACTGAAAATGTGTAAATTCAAAATTCTGACTATTTTCTGCATAGTTTATTTACTTATAGTGCTTAAAATATTTCTTACAAGCATACATATAAATTTTTATATACACTGACACAAATATTTTATAGGTAAATATGCCAAATGTTATTCCAGATTTCTACATGTTTAACAGTCAAGAGAGTGATGCAGTTGCCAACATTATAACTACACATTGTATTTAAAATGGCCTGCAAAAGTCTCAATAATATTTTAAATACTTTACTTTAGAAAACATTTTTATTTATTTATAAACTTGAAAGAATATTTGATATATATATTAATAAGTTAATTATAATGTGAACATAAATGTAACATTAAAGGCAATCATTTTTAAATAGTAAATGCTGTTATAGTAATTAATATACATACAATTTGACAATCTAAATGATTCCACTTTCCTACTGGTTTTCATTTTATATAAAAAAGTGTTCTTGAATGTTTAAGGCAAGGAGTGTCAAGACCAATCAATGTAATTATTTATTGTAAATATTTATTAAAATAAATTGTTTTTTTATTTCGAAATGTAAAGCAATTTCTTCATATATTTTTAAATATTGCAATAAATATATAAATAATATGTGATTACACATATAATATTAAATATAATCATTTTTAAATAATAAATGTTGTCATAGTAAATAATACACATTCTCATTTCAATATTTGATAATACAATAACAAGAAAATGGTTTCTCTTGCCTATTGAGCCACCTTGTATATAAAAAAGATTATCTGTAATTCTTACGGCAAAGAATATAAATATTAACCAATCTAATACTTATTTATTAAACGGATTGATTTTTTTTATTTAATTAAAGTAATATATAGGGTATATGAGCACAGACTTTCACACAACCCATCACTCTCCACACTATCTCATAACACTGATACACTTGAACACATATATGTCGAAAAGATAAATAATCACCAATATACGTATTTCATGCTAAACCAGCAATCATCAGTTGGTCAAAGTAAAGAAATTACTTTTTTTTAAGTTTGTAATAAATATTATCTATATGTAATAAAGTAAATCATAGTATGAATATATATATATATATAATGCTAAATACAATGGAAACCTATTTCTTGTAATCATATTGTCAAATATTAAAGTGGGAGTGTTTATCTAATAAAGCCAGAAATCTCATCCCCTCTGTCAGATGCCATGACTATAACTAATATAGCAGTCAAAAATGCACTAGGAAAAAATCATATCTCATATACATTTTTTGTATATAGTTATTTTCTATATTACATTTCCTCGAAATATTGTGTATCAAAATTTCCAATATTATAACATTTATTATTTAAAAATTATTAAATTTAACATTATATATATATATATATATATGATGACTCTTTCTCAAGCTATTAAAAGTGATAGAATCCAAACTCTACTTTGGATGAGTATGGTATAATATAATGAAAAATATTGAACTGACAATATCACTGTGAATATTCAGGTATTGAATGGCAAAACACTATTTGCAAAAAAGCATGCCTAGTAAGTAAAGAAAATCTGAGTTTCTTTACTGATCGTTGTTTGTGGTAAGATGTACTTGAAATGAGAGATACAATGATAAATACTAAATAATGTAGATTGTATATATATATGTAATAAAATAAATGCTTGAGAAATATTTATAACCAAGAAAATATTTTATATTTCAACACATTTCTTGAAGTGCTTATTATTAAACTGTAAAATACACGTATAATGACAGAGATTGATGGGAGAGATTTTACACTAAATAATAGTGCATAGTTTTTTACATTTTTAACCATACATAACTATATGGATTTACCAAATAAACATTAGTTATATGTAATATATCTATAATGAATAAATAAAATATAAAATACATAAAAGTGATTAATCAATTCATATACACAACCATATAAATGACTTAATAGCTATATTTCATATCAGTGCATACTGATTATTAACTGTTGACTATTTCAATGTGCTAGTGTTAGTGGTTAGCTTTTAATTTAGTTAAAAACTTATGCAAGATTTGATTTGCCAACTTTATATCTATATACACATATACTTGAAATTTAAGATTTTGGGGAAATGCCTTTTCAATAGATAAATTTTTATATAACATAGTAACCAAGAAGATAGTATTCATGAAGTTTACTTTTGCTACATAATTTGGTGCTGGCTTAGTGTGTGATCTTTATATGTTTATCATTTTAGTTATGTGATTTATAAAAACTCTTATAAAGTTGTAATTATTTATTAAGCACACAGGAAGTATATGTAAATACTTTTAAGACAGGCTTTAACCTGAATCAAATGCACTTTGTCCCTCTATTGTAAAAACACTTATAGTGTATCATTGAATGGTCTTATAATATCAAAATTTACAACATTAGTCAATCACATTTGATGTATTCACCAACCATTTTAGTTGGCATAACATTTACCTATTACTTGTAATGCTCATAGCTAGTCTTTGATTTATTATTTAATATTTTTTGCATTGAAATGTTGACCAAGAATTTTATGAAGAGAAAATATTTGCATTTTAATATCAATAAATTTATTGGGATAACCCAACAATATAGAACCATCTGCCTTTTGTGGATTATCTTTGTAGTTGAAAAAGAAAAAATAAAGTGATAATTTGTTTTCATTTTACGGCATTCTTGCAAAATGAGGGCAACTAATTTTTTTATTAAATTATTATTTACTAGAAATTGTATTTGCCACATTTATTAAAGTTTTTTTTTTGATAAATAAATATATACTATTAATTTCTTATCTATTTTACCACATTTATTTCCATCATTTAATTTTTATGAGGTACTTTGTTTACTGTTTAGCTTACTAAATTCATATCTATTGTTATAATGTTAACTAGTGGTAAGTCATGAAATTTAAGTCATATCTCTGAATTAGATTGATAACCAATATTATTAATTTGTATGGAGGTGTTCTTAAAAATATTTAAAAAGTTTTAGAAGAAATATTATCTATTCTACCCATTAGAAGTCATTTCAACATCACTAATAAAATGTCTGGGGGAATGAAGTGTAATGATATCAAAATGTAAATAATCACATCAATGGAAACTTTTTCTCATCATTTGATCAGTTTTATTTTATAATAGCTAAAATTGATTTTAGCTAGTTATGAGCATGCATTAGTTTTGCTTTGGAATATTTACTATAAAAAAGTTTCTGTTTATAAGAGCTCTGATGATGACTGCTGGACAGTTGAAACTGTAAGCAAGAGGAGATAAAATAAATCATATGTTAACAGTACATTGTGAAGTGTAAATTAAGGAGTATATGGTATATTATATTATTTAATATATTCCTGCACTTGCCATTTCTGAAAATACATATATAATTTGTTCTCTTGAACTATTATGACAATATTAATGTGTTACTTCTTCTATGTATATTTATATATGGTTAAACGATTAACTTTCTATCTGTGTGGCTCAGTATTTTTACAAGTGAGATTTTGCAATAAATTTAAGTAAAATATTGATAAAAGATAAACTGAAAGTTACTTAGACTAGCTACAAATCAATATCATTTATGACTGCCATGATATAAAGCTACAAATGTAATTTTTTTTCCCACTTCAAACTAGAAAAATAATTGTTTATTAAATAAATATTATTTTAAATGTTTATTATTTTTATTCCTATATATTTTTATTTTTTCTATTATTAAAATGAAAAGTTTGCAACTATTGTCTTAATATTATATATAACAAGACGTTTTAAAATTAATATTAGAAAAATATGTATTTTTTAAATAATTTCTGAAGATATGTAAAATGAAAGTAGATTAAATATTTATTAAGCAGATTTATTAATACGCAAAGCCGTTTGCAAATACTGAATAATTGCATACATATATATATGAAAAGTTAATGATTTGCACCAGAAACAGATAGATAAATGAATATGCAATTTTAGATAAACCATCGGGAAAAAGACAATTACCCCTTTAGATTACTAAGAAACAATGCAGTTTCCCCCATGCTAGTTAACTGTAAGTTAATAAGAATTTATTTCTTTGTTTTATATACCAAAAATTAGATGTTTAACAAAATTGGATAAATGCTGACTACCTGTAAAAAAAAAGTTTATTTGAAACTTGTTAACTATTTTATAAAATTTTCCATGATCTTAGACATATATATGTTTGTGTGTGTGTGTAATAAATATAAACAATAATATATAGAGTTTGTTTTTATTCTTGTTTTATCCTCTAGCTAAAAATATTTAGATATCGACTAACTGAACCAATAATATATGGCAAGATGGATTGATCTGTTAACCAGAAGCTTGAAAAAAAATTTAAATAGAATGATTTGTTTTTAATATTTTAGTCAATCTTAGGATTCAAATCCACTTTATTATTGCTATACTATGTTTATTTTGGCAGCAGAAATGAGTTTGATGTTAACTGAAAGTATACCCTTTGATTCCTCTTGAAAGCCTTAAAAGACATGCGCATGCCAAATTATTAATGCCCACTCCATACTTTTTTGTCATTGCAGCTATTATTACTATGTGATTACTCACTTAGTATATAAAAATGAATAGATTGCTCATTAGCATGCCACATTATCCTGCATGGTGATTTTATTAATTTTTTACCTCTGAATTTAAGATCAAAAAATACCATGGTTTTCTTTGTCAGTTTCTGGTAGCTCTTAAATTCAATATCAGTTGAGTTTTCTTGAAGATAGAATGAATGTATGTGAATGATTTTTTTTAATAGATTTTGACAATTATCATGATCCTTATTTCCAGGAGGTTTTAAACTCACCAGCCAAGACAGTAGTTAATAGTTGAAAGTGGATGGTGCTAAGAATCTCTTGATTGCGGGTCCAGGCTGCCATTTGCTGATAATCTTTTATTTAGATGCATAAAACATCAGAACATTTTGAATTGGAGGAAGATTGCAAGAGTTGGAAGAAGAAATGTCTCATATTAAATGAGATATTACTGGACTTTGTAAAGTTAAAAGAAAATGGGAAGAGAGAATTGATTTAAAAGTGGACATGTACTGTACAACAAATTAACAAACATTAGAAGTACAAGTGGAGTAGATTTCATTACAAATAAAAAGTGGAAGAACAACATTGTGCAGGTTGATAATATATTGAACAGATGGCAAAATTAGTTGACTTAATAGCTGCTACCAAATTCAGATAATTCAGGTTTATGCCCCAACAAGTTTTTGTAGTGATAAAGTAGTAGAGGATTTTTATGGTTTTTAATCTGATCAAACAATGTTTTATAATTGCTATGGGAGACTTTAATGTTATAATTGGTAAACAACTGAAAGATCAAAGTGCTGTATGTAAATTTGATTATGGAGATAGAAATGAGAAAGGACATAGACTTGTGGACTTTGCAAAAAAAGAAAAACTTTATATTATTAATTTATTTTTTGAGAAAAATGTTAAACTGAAATGAACATATAAACAATCAAATGATCATACAACAGAATTGGATTATATTTTGATTAGCAGAAAGTACATATTTCAATATTGTAATTAATCAATTCAACACAGAAAATAAACATCGATTAGTGAGATGTAAGACACATGTTAATGCAAAACTAGAGACAAAAATTCTTAAAAACAATATTCACAATGAATATTCCTAATCTTCAGAAACATTCTAATGAATTTAAATTAGAACTTGCAAATCATCTTCAAATATTAACAGATTTTAAGTCAATAGAAAAATAACTAATATACACTTTTAAAAACTGCAATAAAGACAGCTGATTAAAAAAAAAACAATCAGTAAAATTTTCACTGAGACTAGAGAAGTTATGAAGAGAAAAATAAATATAAAATATCTAAAAATGATGCATTAAAAAGTATTGAATATCTTGTATTTTGTATAATTGTGCAAAAAAAAAAAATTATAATTATATAAAAAAGTAGAATTATGAATTAGCAAAAAAAGTGATATAAGAAAGTAAAAATCTCAAAAATGTATAGCAACATTTTGGTATTGATAGAAAACTTATTTCTGCAATAATAATAAAAAATGGAACTATTATTATAAAGAGAGATGACATCACAAAATGTGTAGAAGAGTTCTATCAAGAATTATATAGTAATAAAGAACAAGGAAAAGTATCTCCTACAACTATTATATTTTCTGACTTGTACATAATTTTAAATGAAGAAGTGAAACATGCAATTAAATTTATTAAAAAAAGTAAAGCTTTTAATAATGATGGAATTATATTTGATATTGTAAAATAAGCAGTTGATGAAATAGAAAAAATTTTGAGAATATTATATACCAAAGTCTAAATGATAAAAATATACCAGATTATTGGAAGAATGCAGTATTAATATTAATAATTAAAAATGGTGATACAGACCTATGAGTCTTTTATCAGTTTTATACAAAATTTTTACCAAATAATTACAACTTGTCTCAGAGAACTTTGGATTTCAGCCAACAAAGTGACCAAGCTGGATTTAAAAATGGTTTTAGTACAGTGCATCATATCCAAGTAGTGAGAGAAGTTGTAGAAAAGACTAATAAATATGAGTTGCCATTATGCTTTGGATTTGTAGATTATGAAAAGGTATTTGATTCTACAAATATTTCTTCAATGATTAAAGCATTAGATTCAGGTTATTGTCATATCCTGAAGAATATTTATAAAAATGCAACAACAATAAAACTAGATTCCATAATTATACTTCAATAATTAAAATTGAAAAGGGTGTATGTAGGGTGATTCCATATCTCCATAACATTTTACTGCAATGCTGCAAGAAATATTTTGAGGATTAAAGTCAGAAGCTAAATGAATAAAAACAAATAGATATAATTTGTCACCTAAATTTTTCAGATGATGTATTTGCTTCTGCAAATAATCCTTCAGAACTTAAAGAAATGTTGCAAGAGTTATCAGATAAAAGGAAGAAAGTAGGAGTAAAGGTAAATGTCAAAAAGACAATATTAGATGAGTTTTCTAAAAAGTTGAAAGTAAAGATTGATAATGATGAGTTAGAAGAAGTTAACTCAAAATATCTTGGTCAAATTATTGCTACAGAAGGAAAGATAATGGATGAAATTAATCATAGAATTAAACCTGGTTGGAGTGCTTTTGGTAGAAATAACTTGATGCTAAAAGGCAATATGCCTATGTGTTTGAAAAGGAAGGTTTTTAATAAATATGTTTTACCAGTTCTTACTTATGGATCTGAGAGAGACTTGGACACTTAATAGAAGTGCAATACAGAAACTTCAGACCTCTCAAAGAAGTATGAAGAAATGTATGTTAGGGGTAGGATGTAGAGATTAAAAATGAAATACAAAAGATATGAGAGCAAACAGGTGTTACTGATATTGTTGATAGAATTAAGAGTCTGAAGAGGAGTTGGTCTGGACGTATTGCTAAAAGAGATGATAATAGATGTACAGTTGAAATCTTAAATTGGATTCCAAGAGATTGCAAAAGACCTAGAAAACAATCACATGTGAGATGGATGGATGCAACAAGGAAATGTGCAAAAGTAGTTGGTTTGAACTTGGAGAAACCTTCATCCTACAGTGGATTAATAATGGCTAAAAATAATGATGTTTACTTTATTGATGCTAATTTTGAGAGAAATCTAGGAAGCCCTGCAATACCACATTGATGACTAATAGATGATTCATGGAAATCACGTTTAAAGACTAAAATATCTGATTTTCAACTTTCTTCTGCATTGTTTTAATATATGTAATGCGTAATGTCTAGAGAAAACGTCTACTTTTTTTTTTTTTTTACAATAACTCACACTCCCATTTAAGTGAGTATGTGTGTGATGATGAGAATATTTTCGGAGTATACTGAACGGGAGGGGGATCCATGTGTAAAAATAAAACTGATGAAAATCATAGATAAATAAAACAGTCTAAGGCCTAGTTTTATCCTCTAGCTAAAACTAGCTAAATATCAATTTACTGACCATATTAGATTATTAACTCACTTGTCTTTAAACCAACTACTTGAAAAAATAAATTTTAAATTTATTTCAAAAATTTTGTTTGGATCCTATGTATTTGAATAAATAATATATATGGCAAATAATAGATGTGATTTGTGACAGTAAAAAAAAATATGTAATTTTATTTTATTAAATAACTTAAATAAAAATATCTAATAATCTATCTGCTTTTTTTTAGTGTATAAATTTACGTGTAAACGCATATGTAATGGGACAACCAGATATCTAAATAGTAAGTGTGCAAAATGCAGATTTAAATTTACAATTTTATTTCTTTCAATCTACATTGCTGGAAATAAACTTGAGAAAAAAGCATCTATACTTTATTTATATTCTCTTGTTCAGCATGCCCTGTTGATGAGATTAATCGAAGTCTGTTTGCAACCCCGTTTGGATTAAGATGGAGAGATGAGAATAGGGATTCAACACTGGATGTTGTGTTTAGCCAATCATTTCGCTACTTAAGCATCACGTAATGGATTGATAATTGGATTTTTAAAAAAAAATTGTAATTAGTTTGAGAACTAAGTAAGATTCCATCATTTTTTGAAAAAATAATTGTGGGATAACAAAGTATAATTCTATAACAATTTTATGCATTTTAATGATGTAAAAGACTTCATTACTTTATGGTGCAACTCTAAATATGAGATGATGGAATAAATTATGGTAATGCAAAAAATGATAAACTTTCACCGCTCTTGGTCCAGAGTTATCATTGGCTTATAGTATTCTATTATCTTATTTATATATATATATATGTCAAAGCGTTAACCGGGAAACGGACCCGGGCCGGCTGCTTGGAAGGCAGCTACGCTAACCACTAGGCCACCAACGCTGACTAGTATTCTATAAAACTTATCATATATATATGAAAATTTTACATTTTAAAGTCTTTAAGTTAACATCAAATGTTAGTTGTTTTTTTAATTTATTATTATTTTATTTCATTTTAATTCGATAAAAGGCTTCTTAAAATTAGCTATAATAATTTAAGATGGCGATAAGTATTGTTAAACTGTCCCGCCAATGATCCAAGCATTATGGTTTGGTCGTAACACTTATTCAATAAACTTAGCAAAAATACACGCTGTATGTTAATATCATCATTAATTAAAAGGATGAAATATATAATTTAGGCTATCTTATGCAATAAAATTTAACTAATAAAAGAATATTCGCACTTTTTTTTTTTTTTACGACAGTATTTAAATATTCGTAATTTTACACCATCAATTCATCACTTCTTACTAAATTACATTTTTAGCTTTTCATTTCACACGTTTAGATATTTCGAAAGCATTTTTTACATTCTTATAGTTTAGTGCTGACTATGACGGATGACCAGATACAGTTGTCTTTTCTTAAACTAATCTTAATGAGAATTTTTAGAAAGAAAACAGTAAAATTATTGTTAAAAATATAAATACTAAAATTTATTTATAAAACGTATATTAATTTTATTGACAGAATGCAAAATAAAATATATAGACAAACAGGATACTAAAACATATCATTCTAGTTAATAAAAGTTTAACTGTAATACATATTTAATAAATTGGAAGGATGGCATAAAATAAAACTTATAAAATGATAAATAATTAATCAAAATAAGATTGAAATAAACAACTCTTATTTTGATTGATAATTTATTTATGTATTTGTGACAGCATTATGGACAAATAATTGTATTGGATATTTGACCATTGTAATAATTAATAAAATGATATATGTAGAGAGGATTTGAACCCAGACTTTCGAGTTTTTTTTAGTCATTCCCTTCATCTTATACAACCGATACACATGATCACATCCATGTAAAAAAAGATAAATGATCACCAATATTTGTATTTCATACGGAACTAGCACTCATCAGTTGGTCCAGATCTTCATCTCCTACAAACATATGTATAACCAGTTCTCAGTTTATAGTTACTGTCTTAATATAAACCAAGCACTGATTATATATATGTATGGAAGATGATGATCTGGACTAAATGATGAGTTCTGGCTCACCACAAAATATTTATATTGGAAGTTATTTATCTTTTTAATAAGTATGTGATCATATGTATCCATTGTGTAAGATGGAGCAGATTACTGAAGGGAGTTTGAATATCTGGGTTCAAACCCCACTAATTACATCTAGTTTAAAGCATATATAATATACTTCTATTTAAAAATGATGTATTGTTTAGCAAAAGTAAATTATCTGTGTAGATTAAAATCTGCACTTGAAGATGCATATATATATATATATCATAAATTTTTGTTTTTTATCAGTGCACCATTCACCTTTAGGTCAATCCTATCATGACCATCCGTCATCACAGAAGTCAGATTAACCTCCCACACTATAGTGTAGAACATAACACTTTTTCAAGTAAGCACATGTTATAATTTTACTTCATATATATTTTTTAGAGATACTAAACTTAACTTCATATATAAATATATTTTAAACTTCAATTAGATCACACATTACCAAAATTTCATTTGTATTTTTCACATGTCTTGAATCATATGCTTTCACAATGTATGATCAAATAGAAATTTACAATCTGTTTCTGTATGAAGTTAAATTTAGTATGTCTAAAAAATAATATGTATATGAAGTTAAATTGTAACATGTGCAAAAAAGTGTATGGTCCATATATAGATTATAATGTGAGAGGTTAGTCCGACTTCTGAGATGATGGATGATTGTGATTAAAAGTGAATGATGACTGATAAAATCAAAACTTGCAATGCATATTATCATGCATGCAATGATCATAAACACATCCACAAAGTTTTAAAAATCTATAAGAATTTTGTTCCTACCTTGTCTGAGAATAGTGTAGTAAGACTCCAGATGAATTGATAAAAGTAAATAACTTACATATAAATCATAAAATATGCAAATCATTTGACATTTTATCACTCATTTATAAAGCATAAATAGTGTGACAAATATTTAACCTAATGATCTTTTTTTTTTTTTAGTCAATTTATTCATTTCTTTTAATTTAAAAAATTATGCAGAATAATTTTCTCTATAATTTTTGAAAGATAATATATTTGCATATCAAAATGAAAGGCTGTTTGCACTGATTTCATTATTTATTAAGGTTATTTTCTTTAATTCTCACCTGACAAAAACACAGAACAATTAATCAATAATACAAGTGTTGTGTTGCAAATACCAGTCAAAGAATTAGTTGCTTGGAAGGTTTTGTGCTATTTGAATACCAAGAATGCTTCAATATAATGACCTTTAATTTCTAGGCCCATCATTCTATTACTGTACTCAACCACAAAGAATGAGTATTGTCATCATTTTGTTTTTGTGATGTTTAAATATTATCTTTTATGCAATTGGACATTCAATACAAAATTACATTCTCCATCTTCATTTTTTAATCTAACAGATTCTTGGTATTAAATTATTGAATTACAATAAAATTTTGTGTCTACTTACAAATTTAAATTCTTCTGGGCAAAAATCACATGATCTTTAATAAAATGATATTTAAAACAGAACTTACTGTTGACAAGATATTACAAATATATCTACATTAAGGATTACTAAGCAAGCTGTTTCTCAAAAACTAATTGATGCAGGCATTATTCATGTAAACCAACCTTGGGTTACCCTTTCCAAAGCAGTGGGGTCAAAAGCCATTGCTTTTCTTAAATTGAGCAATTAAATATTTAAGTAGGCCAAATATTATTTTTTTCTTTCTTTTTTTATATTTTATTTTTACATTTAAAATATGATAACTTTGATTTTGTTAATTACAGGCTAATATTTTATATATTAAAATATCTTTATAAGCTCTATAATAGACTGTAATGAATAATAAGAACAAAATTTGAATGTAAAAACTACGTGTAATATGAAAAACTGAGCAACAATTAGTTAAAACAATAACTTGTAATACATGTGTAATCATGTACTTGTAGTACTTTAAGTAACAATTACATTTATTTGTATCATCAGTTTTTGCAGCACATATTATGAAAAAAAACACAATAGCCAAGTCATTATGAAGTTGTGAATAAGACTATACTCTAGGTCGCCATAAAAATGCCTGCTGGTGCATCTGTTTTATTTCTTATATTAATTTTATCTTAGTTTAAGAAGAATTTTATATTTGTGAAATATGGGGTGAAGATCAGGTAACATCTAATGAACTAATGTGAAAATAATAAAAACAATGATTGGAAAAAAAAAATTGCATTTATTATCAATAAAGCTGATTTAGCATTTGTTTATGAGCACAAATAATGTCAGTGATAAGAATGAAATATGATTGGAGAAAAGGATGTTTTAAAAAAAATACTCCAAGATCAGTTATTTTATACAAATGTATATACTGTAAAAAAGTGTATTGTATACAATCTTGTTTTAAATATCCTTTAATGTTTACATAAACACATAAACTTTTAATATCAAAATAAGCTATATTATAAATAAAAAATATAGACTGAAAATTATATTTGTCTATACACATAGATGTCAACTAGCAAACTTATAACTATTACTTTTATTTGATAGAAGTAGGATAAGAATAAATTGTATTTAAATTTTAACTTATAAGTAAAAAAGATATAAACAATGTTTTTATTAAATAGCTTACTGAGGGCAAAGGTCTCTCCAACAATTTTTCAAAAAGGAATGGTGATGAAGAAGGCATTATTCACCAGGCTTATTATTTACTGGGCGGAGATGGCTTGAATCCTTTGCCCACCTTGTTTTAGCCTCTAGCTAAAGATATCTAGATATCCATGCACTGAGCAATATTGATAATTATCTTAGTTGGCTATGGGCCAGTTACTGAAGAAGAAAATCCTAAGCAGCTTCAAAAGAATTTCATTTGATTTATATTTCAGCTCCAAATCCCTAGGTTATTTATATTATTTTCAACTGTTATCATAACAATACCATATAGAAAATCATATATATTTTTAGATTAACTAAGCATGATTTAAGCAATAAACTATAAACAGATTGTACAATGATTCAGAAAAATTAAGGATAATATACATAATTATAAATCAAATATATGTTGCCAAGAGAATATGGACTCCTGGCAATGGATATATATATATCATTTTTTCAAATTACTTCTCATATGTATGCTTTATTAAACTCTTTATTTTCATAAAGTCTAAATTCGATAATGGTCACCTATCCCATTATTGATTACCTATGTTTTAAATTAATCATTGTCCCACTTATTGTATATTTTTATCCCAGTTATAATTTGTGCTTGGAATAATAATATAAAAATATTGTGATTAAATTTCCATGATTGTTTTCTTGTTGACTCTTAACAATCTCCACTTACCATCTTTGTTTAAAATACAAACTTTCACACAGTTTATTATGGGGCATCATATGCCAACTTATCTACAAGATCACAAATATATTTGAGCTAAGACTAATACTGAGGCTAAATCTATTTTTCTCAGGCACAAATCTAAACATAGTCACAGCTTCAAATGGATATCTGCTAGCACTAACTGCTCCAAAAAATAATGCTAAATGTAATGTTAAAGAGGCCTGACATATTACCAACAACACACAATCAAAGAAAAATCCTGCATCCCTCTATCAAAAAAGTGGTTCATTTAAATTAACTTATTTACATCCTATATTCAAATTTTATGCAAAATCACACAATTGTTTATTCTTTTATAATTGTCACATGATTCCTGGACAACTATTGCTATGAAAATGACTACCAGGTAGTCAAAAGTATGCTTAGCATTCCATGTTGTTAAAATAATAAACCAATCTTTTCTTTATATATATTTTGTATGTATTTATTTTGAATTACATTATTCTGAAAAAAGTTTTTAAAGGATAGAAGTTACAAAATAAATTGTACTATAACTATTTAACATATAAAATAATTATGTCAACAATATAAGGAATAAATGTATGTGTGTGAGATGAATTGTTTGTAAATTATTTTTAAGAGATAGAGAGATAATTTATAAAAAAAAAATTTCTTTAAAAATATATAATTGCAAAGCATATTAAACATAAACATATTAAGTATACTATTGAACCATATTAAAATATGGATAATTCGTGAGTGCTTTGGCATTTGGTAATATTTTAAAAGCTAAAAGTAAAATTTGAAAATCATTCAAAAGACACAATTTAGTTTTGTTTAGTTAATATAAACTATTTTAGATACTGTACAATGAAAATTATTTGTGCTAGTATTATCTATTTAATTAAAAATAAAAGTTAAAATTGGAAGGAATAAAAGTATTTGCAGATTATTTATCCAGATAAAAGGAAATTCCAAATACAAGAGATTACAACCAAAGTTTTAACATTAATTAAAGATGGCCAAAATAATTTATAAAAAAGAGACTTTGTAACAAAAAAGAAAAATACAGTGTACAATATTATCAACTTGTATTTTGATAATATATGCACAGAAATCTAAAAAACAGACCCGAGGTTATAAAATAGGCAGAAATACTGCAAACAGGGTCTTTTTGCTAAAAGTTATGTGCACCCTGGATGAGTGAGAAGATGAGGCCTAATTGTGGCTCTCTTGTTTGGCAAAATAAACCAAAGTACATGAGCTCTCATCCAAAAAAACATGAATAGTATAATTATATAAATCCATGAAACTTACTGGTAAGCTACTATTATTCATACTCTAACTTATGTCTAATTATATGTTTGCAAAATAAATTTAACTATAAACTTTAACTACAAATTTCAAATATCGATAAAGAGACATTCATAATTTTTCCATGGATTCTTAGAAGAAAATTGTAACAAGAACTTTTAAATATTTGCTGTATGTTATCTGGATGAGCATGTGTGTGTTCTTTGCAGTTTTATTAATAATTTACCATTTAAATATTTTAATTGATTGTAATAAAATATTTAACATTAAAATCAACCTTTCGTTGTAAATGCTTAATTTCGTTATTTAGATTTTATTATTAGGTTTAGAAAATTATAGAAACTACCTTTGCCAATATGCTTGTTTAATAGTTAATCTTGGGGAAATTTCTTTAAAAATATTAAATTTAGTTATTTACTGTGAATCTTTTCAATGAACGTCAGTGAATCTATAGGCCCTGGAACCCTCATAAATAAATTAAAGCTAACTCCATTGGCAATTTGAGCTGCAAGAAATTATTAAGTCAGTTAATCAGGAAATATAAATATGTTCTTCAGATATCTAACCTCATACATGAACAGAAGATTTATCTTTTTTCTAGTTTGATTAACTAGCACTCTCTAGTGCATAACATAAGACCTAAATCAAAATGTAAAACATTACACTATATATTTTCAATTTTTTTTGTTTTTTTATCATTTTATCTTTCATTTCATAATTTGTATTATTTGTGGTTATGAAACAAATGTCATATATATATATACCATTTTTAATCTTTATTTCTAATTATATTCTTAATGATATTTGTGACTATTATAACATCAAATGTTTGTGATGATTAAATCCATTCAACTCACTGCTGGTCATCCTATTAATTTTTAATAATAAAAATTAATTATGAAAAGGGTTTAAAAATGCATTGAAGAAAGATAAAACAATCTTAAGTTATTTATTGTATGACAAAGGTTAATCCAACTTTCCTTGGAGATGGAAAATACAGTACTTATACTAGTTCAAGTGTTGAATATATTTGCAACTTTTTACTTATTTTACTTTTCATTTTAGCTAATAATAGCCAAATACTCAGTTTTTGACTAATAATTGGGTGGCTGTTTGGCTAGCTATAGAATTGGCTATTTAAAGAAATACATTCCTAAACTTGTTTAAAAATCTGAAAAAAAATCAAATTTTATTCAAATTTAAACTTTGTATAGTAGATATAAAAATGATTGCACTAATTACTACTTATAGGTCCTTCAAAATTTGAGTGTTATTCACATAATGACACTATTGTGCATGTTTTAACATCATTATTTTTGAAATGAAATTAATGTTTTAATTAAATGAGAATTAATGGTCCTTGTATTTTTAAATTATTAAAAAAACCTATTAAAGATCAAAGTTGCCATTTTTTTTAGCTAAATATAATAATTTAACAAAAAAATGTGCTGTTTTTTTTTTTTAATGAATTACTTTAAAATTTTTTTACTTGCTTAGAAAAGAAGTCAATTATAAATGACTTTTGCTGCCTTAAAGAAATTTTAAAATTGATGAATTATATATGTATTTAAAACATTTAAAAATATGTGACATATCTTACACCAGTCTGTATAAGTATATGTAACAACTGTTCTTATTGGAAATTAATTAGAAACCATAAATATTATGATAAAGGAAAAGTTATAAATTTTTAAAAAATATATTAAAAAATTAAATTCTATATAAAAAAAAAATACAAATCTTTTATTATATTTAAAATATAAAAACAAATATTATGGTTCTCTGACCACTCATTAATATTTACATATTGCTTTACATTACAATAACGACTTTATTTAATAATTCAGATCAAACTAGGGATAAATAGTAATGGAATAAAGGATTTAAAATAGACAGAAGCAACTACAAAATTGAAAATCAGAATGTTTAAATAAATTTTCCAATACAACTGCTAATTATTATATATAAATAGCCATTTAATTTACAAGCATCAAACTTTTAGTAACCGTATCATTGATATTATCCACTTCAAATAAATAAATTCATTAATGATTGTTATTATTCATTAATTAAAATAGAGATTGTTCTATTATTCCTGGCTCAAATATAAGCTTTAGAAATTAATATATCCGTTTTTAATTAAATATAAGCAGTTGATATAATTAATCAAAATTCCATGAGATAAGGGGAAAAAGATGAATTTGATTAATTATTCCATGTGATTGTTTTTAATTAAAAATAAATATATTATTAATCTGTAATTGAAATGTATATCTATGGTATAAATGATATAATAATGTTTATTCTAATGATTGTTTAATAGTAATCATTATATGGTTTTCTAAAATGGATAGTGTCAAAGTTGTAATAGTAAAAAAATTGACTCTTGCAAATCAAATTGTAGTAATTAGATAATGATAAATATTAAACAAATAATTAAAAAATGATTAAGAGATTATGATCTGGGTCAGGTAAAAATGCTGATCCAAAATGAAATGCATCTTGAGTCTTTTTCAGATGTATTTGCTTATTTGTTTAAGATTCTATGGTGAAGTGGATAATGCTAGAAATAAAGCCTGAAATTTTCACTTGTTGTTCAGCAATATATTGATGAATTAATAAGCTTTAGTTACTTATTCACAATTGTTATGAAAGCAATAATTAAGTAAAGAGATAGTTGCATTGATTCAGTGATATTTGCTTGGAATATGCATATATGAGAGATATATGAGTGTATCATTTGGATTAAATAAACAAATAAATAAAGACATAAATAAAACTTACAAAATTTATTAAAATAAATGTCAATAAGGAATTTAATTCAGGTAATGGTATTTTAATAAAAACAAATAGCTTAAAATAAATGTAAGACAAATAACTATATATATATATAAAACTTGATTAGAATTATAAATAACATGAAAAAACAAATCTACAAATCTGGTATATAATAATTAAACTAAAGAGATAACAAAAAAGTAATCTATTATGTATTTTTAATCAAAAAAGCAAAGAAATTTCCATAAGATTAATAGTTTCAGTTCTATATTTATTAATCAAAAGACTCTTATTCCTCATTTTATTATTTTTATGAAAAACATTTTTTCCTCATCAACAATATTTACTTATCTCTGGTTTTTTTTATATTAATTTTAACTTTTTTTTAATCTTAATTTATTTTAGTCCTGAGAAAAACTTCATTTACAGCTACATAAAATTTTATAAACAATTCCAGGAATATTCTTATTTCTCTTTTGTATTATTTAGTAAAGAATATGTTAAAATTCCCTCTTATGTAATTTTCTTACTGCCCAATAAATAACTATTTTTTTTGTTTAACATTTTGTAACTATATACATTATAAACACAATATTTTGGAGTGAAGTAAAAAGCTTACTACATGTTTAGTATATAAATATATTGAACTCAGACCTTCAAACTCCCTACAGCCATCCAACCCATCTTATACAACTGATACATATGACCACATACATGTGAAAACAATAAATGATCTCCAATATATATGTGTATATATATATATATTATTTGTGCTGAACCAGCACCCATCAGTTAGTCCAGATTAACATCTGCCACACATATATGCAATCAGTGCTCAGTTTATATTAAAATAGCAAATTCTCAAACTTTAATGGACAAGCTTCAATATTCTTCACTCCAATTTTTCAGCCTTCTATATCATTGAAAATCTGAAGTTGGATGGCTGAAAAGTTAGAAAGTGGAGAATATTGAAGCTTGTCCATTAATGTTTGAGACTTTTCTATTTTAATATAAACGAGCATTGATTGTATATATGTGTGGGAGATGATGATCTGGACCAGCTGATGAGTGCAGGTTCAACATGAAATACTTATATTGGAGATCATTTATTTTTTTACATGTATGTGATCATATGTATCAGCAGTACAAGATGGATTGGATGGCTGTAGGGAATTTGAAAGTCTGAGTTCAAGTCCCTTATAATTACTTGAAGTTTAGTATAGAAAATATATATGTATTTAAATATATATATATATAATGGGTGAAATTTCTCAATTGACTAAACTTTTAATATTTCTTAGAAGAGAATTAACCTGTAAATCTTTAGCTTATTACACTACTATTTAACCAATTATCTGAAATTAGGTAAAAAAATGTAATTAGTAACTCAAGAGGTCATATGATTTCATGAAGGTTTGTGATGATGGTATTTTAGTTGTATTTATATATTGGACTATTTTCATCATCCAATATGAGATACTGAATGGCTTTAGAAAAAAAATAACTTTATTTAAACTTTCCAATTTCATTCAACTGTTAGTAATAGCCTACAGGTTAGTACATGCACAAGGTTTTGAGAAGTATTCTCTTTTCTTCAAATGTTGCTAGCCTGACCAGTGACAGTACTAGCATGGGAATTGAACTTGAACCCTTAGGTAGTTTGAAAATTTAAATAAAGTTACTTTTTTGTAAACATATTTAGTACTTAATATTTGATTATGGAAACAGCCCAATATATAAATACAAGGTCAGATAATGTTTGAACACTTAAGGATGTGTTACACATTACAATTTTATTTAATTTAACAATCCAAGTTTTATTTTTACTTTGCTAATCTAAGAATTGATTGAGAAATCTTTTACCTTTTATCCTATGATTGTAGCACTAAATCAATTAGATTATAATTACCATTTTGAAAAACAAATTCGCAGTCTGAGTCATAAAGTATGATAACACTTGATTATAAATATTTCTGAAGGTTATCATTACATAATTATCCTCTTAAAAAACATAAATGTATATACATGTATATATGCTACTTTAGAATTACTATTATACATTTTATGCACTATATATTTACCAGCCAATATTAATTTGCAAAGTCATTAAAATTATTCAAATTATTATTTGCATTGAGATCTGAAATTGTTAACTAACTAGATTAAACCTTTACTAAAATTACTACTAATTTAATGTTTCACTTCTCTCAAATATCAATGTCTCATTAGCTACAAGAAGAAGATCTTGGGAAACAGATGAAATATAATTTACTTCTTCTTCCTTTTCCTATATATTGATTTCTACTTTAACATATCATATCATTTACACCTTAAACACTTTATCAATACTCATTATTTATATGAGACTAACAGTTTTGACTGTTCTGCAGTCATCATCAAAAAAAAGGTTAAAAGAATAAAGTTGAAGAAAATGACAACAGAGGGAGTATTAAACAAGTGTACAGATTTTGAAAATTTTGTCAGTTGGGTTTTGGAAATAGGATTCTGAAGATGTAGGTAATTTTTGTAATGTAAAAAAGTAATTTGTAATGTGGGAAAAGTTAATTGATAATTATAAAATATTTTAATAAAAATAAGAAAAGGTTAGAAGTTGATTTATAATATAAGCAAAATGACAATAATATGTATTATATAGTAGGATAAATGTTAATGTTTATAATTATAATAAATATTTTTTAAAAAAATAAGTAAAATAAATTGATATAAATAAATTGATATAGAATAAATATTGTTAGAATTATTTTAAAAATAAAGTAATAAAATGGGAAATGATTATTTATAATGGTCAGATTAAAATGTATATTTTTTGTTTTATAGGTATTTAATTATGTATAAGTGTATTAATTATATATTTGAATATTGTAGTTCTGATAATGACTGCAGGATAGTCGAAACTGGTAGTTTGATATAAATAAAGAGTATTGATAAAGTGTTTAAGAAAGGTGTAAATGATATGATATGAAACAGATGAAAGTGGGTTCCTTTTTCATATGGATAATAGATTAATGTTAGAAGACAATATTTGCATGTTTATGTGACATATTTTTTTAATATATGAATATGAAGATTATTGTTTTACAAATATTATTATGTATACTTAGTATTATATAATAAACAGACAGTATTTATTTACAAGGTTATACCAGCATGTTCTACAAATCATATGTGTGATTTATGGATTCTTTATATAGTTAATGAAAAACTCATCTCTAATATATTTTTTTTGTCTTTCTTTCTTAGAATTGGAATCACTATACTCATGTGAGTGGCTGCTGCTGACATTAAAATTAAAATAATTTGGATCTGGGTGGTGATCAGAAACTATATACTATCTAGATCAAGGTTTTTGCTAAGGTCACTGATAATGGAACATTTCACTCCTCTGAAATATCAATGATCATCAGCTACACATCTACATCTTTATGTCTAGATAAAAATGAGTTCATTTTTCATCAAACTAGCATTTTACAAAAGTGCAATATTTGCAAGTTTATTAAAATGTCTTTTAGAGAGTTGACTTCAGAAAGATTTGTAAAGTAAGTGTTGAGAATTTATATATGAAGATTATCATTTCAGAAATATTATATTTATAAATGTTATATGTTTAATAACTGGTATTTATTTACAAGGTTGCTAAAATTGTTAGAATTTTTATGTACTTTCTGATGAAGAACTCTGAGATAGTTATAGTGAGCTTTTCCAAGATTGTTGCTAATGTGCTTTCACCCATATGAAATATTCATATTTAATCATCTACCAATATAAGATTATATATACTAGCTCAAAGTGAATTCATTTTTATCTGGTTAGCAGATTAATAATATATATATATATTGTACCAATATCGATATTGGCACATATAATTTTATCTAAAAAAATTATTAAAGTAATCTTTCATAAAAGAAAAACATAAAATTAAATGTTGAAGAGTTTATTGCAGTTTGTTTTCGAAAAAGATTAGAATCAAATAGTTTTCTATCATTAGTTTTGAAATAAAAGTTAGAAAAGTTAAACTAAAAGTTTTATAAAAAGGAAGTAAAGAGTTTTATTAGTATTCGTAAAAATATAATTTAAAAAGTTTAAAAATATAAATCTCTTTTCATTCGAGTTATAAGTAAAGGAAAAGTCATCTTAAAAAACTAAATAGTAAATTGTATTAAAATATATGTGTGCATATATGTGCAATTATAAATAAATAAAAAATGTATGCGAAATAAAAAAAGATTATCATTAAAAACACGGCAATGGCTATTAATTAAAATATAAAACTACAGGATTAAAAAGCTTGTCTCCAAAGGATTAGATATTAATTAAAATATAAAACAATACATTTTGCATGGCTATTACTAATTAAACAATTTTCCAAAACACGTTTATCAAAGGATTATCACTGGAATTTCGACAACAGATATTGCTGGAAGATATTACAGGGACAACACGTCTCAGGTATAAATAGACTTTTTTATCGGACAGTTAGTTCAGTTCACAATTTAATTGAGCAAGTTGAGTTCAGAAATTAATTGAGTCAGTTAAGTTAATGGGATCCAGAAACAAAATGCAGTGCTGAGAAGATTTTGGGAACACACGTTTTCTCCACAGCCTGATGTCCGATGAAAACAGCAAGATCTGCCCGTGAAATAATGTCAACTTAACAACTTGGAAATCTCTGTCAATATTTAATTGTCTCCAATAGTAATGATCGTGAATAATAAGGAAACTCATCAAGGAAATATCCCAGCTATCTGGAAGAAGCAACAAACAAGAAGAAAACAAAGTTCTAAATCTACATTCAAAATCCTAGGTAAAACATTTACTTATTTTCGTTTATACTGTAATAGCCATTGTGTTGCATTAATTCGTGTGAATCCTCCAAGAGTCTAATTATATGAACTCTATATCATACATAAAATGAACTATTGATATGTTTGTTTAAATTTCAAATGCTATGTAATACTTTATTATTATATATGTGAGTGTATGAGTTAATATGTGCGTGATCATTATATCAGGGTTATTAGTTAAATTAGATAAATATCAGTGTTCTATTATTAAAATCTACAAGAATATTTAAACTAGTTTAGAAATGTTAATTTAAAAATATGTGTGTGTTTTATTAGAATTATAAAATGTTTAAAAATAGTAAATGTTAGTTAATAAATTGTCTTTAAAATTAAACTCTATTTGTCGGTCAATTCTTTTTATCAATTCTTTTACAATTCTTTTTATCAATTCTTTTACAATTCTTTTTATAAATTCCTTTTACAATTCTTTTATCAAGTCTTTTAACCACTAATTATGTATAATCTGTTAGTGATTAAAAATAGCTGAGCTAGTCATGGATGCTTAGGCATTGGGTTAGTGGCCATTGTTCAAAGTGCATTGTTTATTCCTTTCAGAATAAACAGCTGGTGCCCATGTCTACATGAAACAAAAAAGTGCTTTGAACTTGGTGTTGAACTCAACAGTCGAGAAGAAGTTATGTCCTGGAAATGTAATGCTAGTTATATATTTTATAGCTATTGTTTGGGCATACATACTCTCCGAGTATGTTCTTCTCTGCCTAAGAGACTGGTGTTCCGAGGACACATATTTTAACATGGTACAATATATATATATATATATATTACTTCTAGGAAGTCTGACTTGTGGAGGATTCTTATAGTATGCATATATGAAAATTATTACTTCAGAAATATTATATATTCTCAGCACTACATATTTAATACCCAGTGCAGACACTGTTGTTAAAATTAACAATATATATATATATATTGTTCCTTTTACAATAAGTACAGACAATTAGATAGAATTGAAAATGTAGTTATATTTAAAAAAATAAATTTAGGTTATTTTAATACATAATTGAACTATTATAAGTAGTAGAGGTTCAAACTCAGTAGGTAAGAACTTATAAAGATATATTAGATACTTTGAATTTATTTTAAGATGAATTAAATATAAAATGATACAATAAATTGTTTAAAAGATAATATTTTATATTTGTTATAGTTAAAAAATACTACAGAGAGAGAATAACTTAATTATAGCAATAAATATTTTATATTACATGTTTAAGGTAATTATTTGTTTAAAACATTATTTAAAAGATAAGTCAATTTAATATTAGTTTAAAGTGTGGATAAAGTATCACATGATTAGGTGATTGTGTGAATATGTGTGCTTTCTGAAAGTTAGGGAAAGAAAACTTCAATTTTAGCTTGTTAACAAAATTTAATACATAATAAAGTGCAGCAAGTAATCAATTTTGAGACAATATTAGAAAAGTAATAATTAATATTATTATTTTATTTAGGTGTAATCAATTTCAGGTTATTTAAATATTCAAAATTGTTTTATCAAGGATATTTAGTTTTATTAGATAAAAATGTTTAATATTTAATTAAGGTTTTAAATAATTTGATATTTAATATTGATGACTTATAGTTTTAAAACTTAATTTTAAAAATCATATTGATGTAGTTATGTAAATTAACAAATTTGTACAAGCATTATTGAACAATGAAATCATTGGATTAAGGTAAGTATAAAAGAGAGGTTGAAGCCAGTCTAGACAGATTTTTTCATAGATTCTTAGAGATTTACAGATCCGGAATAAGACAGATTTAGTTTGAAATTTATAACTATATTTTTTTTATATTATGACAGTAGTAATTTCTTTTAAATTATTATTATTTTACTTAAAAGTATTTTTGAGAAATATAATTGGAATAATTACTTAAATAATGATTCACTAAACACCAAAGTTCTTTGCCAGTTTTTTCTATTTGAACTTGGCTCAGGATCTCAATAATTCTATGGAACATGATAGTGGCTACTTAAATATTAGGGAAATGAATACCAAATATTAAGAAAAATACTGCAACAAAACTGGAGAGAATTTATGTAAGAACTTTGTAATTTTTATAAATAGTATGTTTGGATGAGTGACCATTTATTTGAAATGACTTTATTATATTGCAATGCAGCTAATTTATTAAAGTTAATTAAGATGAATCAGATAGTCATTCAGAAACTTTATTGTAATATTAAATTTGAAAGAAAAAAAAGGAAATTAAGACTCTGCATCTATGTTTTCAAACTGAATTTAAAATGTTTTATGTATGATGAATGTCTGTTTTTATTATATAATTGATAGTCATGGCTCACATTTGATTTGTCTTTAAAGAAATCAAAATGGATTTATGTTTTAAGAATAATGTATTTAAAGACAAATTGAAGAAGATAACTTTTGAATGTCTTTTATAATTTTAAAGGATTTCCTCTTGATGAAATTAATAAATAAATTATATTTTAACATAATTTATCTGAAATAATGAACTCTAATATGTCTTTTAAAAGATTAAAATTATATCAGATAATAAATGTTTTGGATGATATAACTGTCTTTTTACCTAGAAAAGAAAAATATTTAGTGAAAAGATATATGTTTAAAAGGATAAAAAAATTGTAAACTTTTAAAGAAAGAAATATTTATTTTAATTAATGAACTATATATCTGCTGATAAATGTATTAAATAAATAATTTATATCAGCATTTTTCAACCTTTAGGTCATGACCCAATATTGGGTCATGTTAAATTTTTAATGGATCATGAATATGCACCAAGAAATAAAAACAAATATCTGATAGCAAGCATCTTTTTACGTTTTAAGAAAATATTAGTAATAATAAAAAAAATTAATAAGTAATAGTACCTATGCTTTGTGTAGTTTTCTCAAATTCAATTGTAAATTTGAACTTAAGTAATTATATTGTTAAATTTTGTGATTATTTTCAAAATGTAATTGTTCAAGAAATTGCAACCAAAATGCAACTAAAATTAAGTTATAATATTTTAATAGCAAATTTTACTTAAATATATTACTGCTGCAGTTTTATATTTTTTTTACAGTAACTTCAAACAATATTGAAAATGAACTGATATATCAAAGTAGACTATTTTTTAAATGTTTCATATGTAACTTAAATAAAATTCTGTATAATTTATTTTTGTAATTTTTGCTTGTATTTCATATATAAATAAAACCTTATTTGAAAAGAAAACACTTTTTTTTGGTAATTAACAAAATGTGTTAAGCTTTGAAATTAAAAATATGTAGTTTAATTTTAACTCAACTTTTAACTTACAAATTATTTGTTCATTATAAATATTATCAAATTGATCCAAATATATACATATATACAGTACCATGCTCATGTAATATCTCTTTTATTTTATGTTATAATTTATGTAATAAACATTTGGATTGCAGAACTATTTCACTGAAGTCTATTGGGTATGCAGCAAAAAAGTTGAGAAACACTAATCTATTGGGTCATGTGGTGGCAAGGTTGAGAAATACTAGTCTATTGGATCATGCAGCAAAAAGATTGAGAAACACTAACTTATATTATATAATGTATGCTACTAATGATTTTGACCAATGGAAATACAAATATTAGTTGTATCATATTTAATGCAATATATCTGCGATACACAATGGTCAAAACGTATGTAAAAAAGTATTTCATAAAATGGATTTTGAATTATTATTCTATGGAGATATTAAGTGTCTAGATAAGTTTTCAGAAAGGACCGACATATTTTACCTTACAGGATTTTAATATTTTCCAGGGATTTTATTAGATTTTTACTGGATTTTATTATTATTGGTACACTTCTTCAAATGGTGCCAAGATAAGAATATGATTTGTGCACATCACTGTCCAACCTTAACTAGGCATTGGTGCAAGATTCCTGATAAGAAATTTAGCTTATGACCAGAAGGAAAAAAGTCTTTTCGTAACTTTGAAACTTTATTATTATTATTTTAATATTAATTTAAAACCTTACATTTTTTTATTTTAAAACTAACATGTTGTCATTATATAATTTTAAAATAGATTAAGTTTATTATTATGTTTTAAAAAAAAACAAAAATAAATGGATATTCAGAAAGTAATTTTCTGAACAGGACAAATTTCAATTGTAATTGTTTGTTGTTTTTTTAATGTATGGTTTAAGAAGCGGAACACCTTGAATGATCTTAGCAATATAATAGATTAGTAATTTTTTTATTGTTATTTAGGTTACATTTTGCTTAATAATTTTGTTTTTCTTTTATTTAAGAAAAGATATATCCTAATTAATATTTTAAGATTAATATTTCACATTGCTTGAATTTAATATTAAATAATGGAATGAACCATTGATGAAATTATCATGTGTAATTTTATTAAAGAATTGATAAATGCAGACATGTTTTGAAAACATCCAAGGATATTTTAAATATTTATTTTAATGTGAATGCTTGAATATGCATACATTATATAACATCATTAAATTATTAATATGTTATTTTTATGAATGTTATCTGTTGAAATATGGAAAAAGACATAATACTGACCTCTAAATTATATCATAACAAATAAATAAAATGTATAGTACTGATGTATATTTATCAAGATCATTTGTGCATGAAAACTTTTAAAAAAACATCTTGAAATGAATTTAGATTGTTGTTTTTTTAATATTGTGTTTTGGAAGTTATTTTAGAATGCTGTTTGTATATTTTACAATGTTGAATAGTTTATTTAGTGTGGAATATATAGGATGGTTGTTGGGAGAGTAATAATATTCATATGAAATCCTAGGTGTTAGGGATATGTTAAAAACTGTTGTATGTGAATTATATTCCCATATTTTAAAGTTATTAAAATATACAGATAACATAGGGTTGTATATCTCTTTCCATGGACAGCTGCATTTCTTATGGTCAACAACTGCTCTTATAGAACCATGACTTGAATCTTAGGTGCCCAATGAATACAGACTTATTATTATGATTTGGCCTGTATCTATGATGATATTATCTTACTCCTTTGAAACATTCTTGTTATTATTCCATACCCTACACTTTAATCACTTTCTATCACCACAGGAATCATTGTAAAAGATAGTTTTATAAGTTGGTAAAGTAATGACTAAACCATTTGAAGTAGATAATTTTGTGAGAGGGCAAGATGAGAAAAATTTATTTTGCAAATGATGTTGAGATGTTTGATGATTGTCTAGGATATAATACAAGAGAGGAAAAATTGATACTCATATAAATATTAGAGATCATTTAGCTCAAACAGATGCATATTCAAATCAGAATGAAAGTGAGAATAGTGAAAATGATTTTGAATGATATAATGAATGTAAGAGTATAAAACAAAAAGTAATACAAATGTCAAGCAATATAATTTATGGATAGTTCTTTTAAATTTTAATATAAATAATTTAAAACCGTTTCAGTTACAAAAATTTATGAAATTATCTCTTAAGTATTTTGTATAAATAGTGACTTTTATAGAGGGAGATATTCATATATTTTATTTAAAATTTTCTGATATTCAAATATCAGGATGATACTTTGCCATACTGCAAATTTTTTAATAATTTTTTTTTAATATTTTATTTAGACTTTAAGAAGTATATTTTAAAATATAGACTTATATTGATGCATTTCAATTTATTGTAACTGTTCACAATACAAATAATAGAATACTATTTTACTGAATGAAGATTACGTATTATTATTACTGCTATAAGTTTCATTCTATTTTATTTTGAAATTGCCGGAGTGAAGGCTATTCTTATTTTATTTCTTGTATTTATTGGTAAGTTTTATTGTAAATACGTTTTTTAATATTAGATAATGTTAATTGTCATTTTACTTTTGTAAATATATATCTATATATTTATATTATTATGTTATTGTATTGTAATAGTATGGTATTGTTAATTTTTAAATAAATTTGTTATCTGTTTTTTAAAACATTCTAATCAAATTGTAATTTATCTGTGTGTTGCTTATTTGATTTTTCACATTTCATGCATAATCCATGGAAATTAATAATTTGTTATATTACTTATTTGGCACATGATCCATAAAGATTACTTAGATATTATTTCTATTATAGTTGATTAAGTAACAAAGTATATTATTATTATCATAGTAGATCGGTCATTGGTAATTATTTTTAAACTGATATAACACCAATAAGAGATATACTTGATATTGCCACAATATTCAGATACATTATATTTTTAGGAATGCCACATTAAACAAAGAGAGATTGTACAATATTTATTTCAAATCATTTTATATTATTTATGTTTTTATTGCTAAACTTTAGTCATAAACTAGAATTAATGTTGAGAGTCATTAAGTTATTGTAGTTGCTTATTGTTGTTATTATTTTGTGAGAGTAGTTAGATATCATGCAAAATCCCTCATCATATTTAATTACAGGGTGTTAATTAGTTCATTTATTTTTCTATTAGTTTGTTAGAAATGAACTTGATGTTGTTGTTGTTGTTATTATTATTATTATTATTATTATTATTATTGTTGTTGTTGTTATTATTATTATTATTATTATTATTATTATTTTTGGAAAATTGAAAATTTTCTATTGAAAGATGATGTTAAATGACTAATTAGTATTTTATTAAAGAATAAATAATTTATTATTTCTGTAGTAAATTTATAAATCATACTTTAAAGTCGTCTTACATGTGTGTCTAAAGACATGAGAATTATGTAGTATTTTTGCTGTGTGAATTTGGTGGGTAATATTCTTATGCCATTGGGAGTACATCTTTTGAGATGTTTTCTCAATGTTTAAGCCAGTGTACCTTACTGAACATCTCATGTTAATTCATAATTATATTTATTATTTTGATAGAACTATATTTTATTTATAGTATTAACACTAAATGGGGCTTACCAGTAGCTCTAAACAAGCTTTATTTTTGTAAGTGCTGAAAGAGAAAAAATTCAAAATCTCTATTGTTAAGTCCCTACTTCCAGACTAATTGGTTTTGAGCTTATGGCTCACCTTAGTCGAGGGCTGGGACTCTAGAAACTAGATCTAAAACACTAACTCAAAAGTCAGCACTTATAAAACATGTTTCTATCAGTTTGAAAGTCTGAACTTTTCAGACACGTAAATGTCTTCAAATCCAGCTTTCAAACTAGATAGCTATATGGATCTGAATTCAGCTCAGTTTCACCATATAGTAAAAGCCTTTGCAATATAGCATCACAAAAGCCTTCAAAGGTACACTTATAATAATTAATAAAACAAGTCATAAATTTCGTAACTTGCTTTTAAGCTTGTATTTAAATGATCACTAAATGGAGCTTACCAATAGCTCTAAACAAGTTTGATTTTTATAAGTGCCTAAAGAGAAAGAATTTAAAATCTCTATCGTTAAGTTTCTATCTCTAGACCAATTGATTCCCGCGTATGGCTCACCTCATTGGAGGGCTGGAACTCTAGAAATTAGATCTAAAATACTAACTCAAAAGTCAGTACTTATAAAACATGTTTTACCCCTCCATTGAGGTGAGCCATAGGCTCGAAACCAATTGATCTGGAGATAGGGACCCCAATAGAGATTTTGAATTATTTCTCTTTCAGCATTTATAAAATAAAGCTTGATTAGATCTATTGGTAAGCTTCATTTAGTGATCATTTAAATGCAAACTTAAAAGCAAGTTACAAAATTTATGACTTGTTTTATTAATTTTTATAGTATTAAGCAAGTTTTTTATAAATTGAATTTATTATTGAAATGAATAGATTGAGTATTATAATTGGAACTCTCATCATTTACTGTAAATATAAGTTGTCTTATAATTAATCTATTAATTTTTTACATTTAATTATTTAAAAATATTGTTTTATTATGTATTTGTATCTTGAGTTAGTCAAAACAATATTATTTTAATAGTCATTGTTTATGTCACTTAACTTTAATACATTGTTGTTATCTCAGTTAGACAGATTCTCTTTTGTTTAGTAGTTTTTCCTTTAAGGAATGGGTACAATATATATATATACCAAGGCATCAGTTGGTTCTTAATGCATACATATTAACAAGAGTCATTTTTCTCTTTTCATTCATATAAGTTAGAATTACCAGTACTTACCAGATTGTTTTACAAATTTAATTACTATCTTTCAAAGTAGTTGTCAGAGTTTGACTTTATCAGTACAACTTAAAATTCAGATGCAAAAGTGCATTGATACCATCTTTGAATCTCAAGTTCTCTATGATAAAGACAAGAGTCAGAACCCAGTGTAGATATGAAGATTAATCTACATGTTATTATTTACATTTTTAGACAAAGAAAAAAGTGTCTTTCACTGGAGTAGAATTGAGACTACTAACATATAATTATCATCTTAGTATCAGATCTATTTAACAATGCAAAAAAATTAGCTCAAATTCAAAAACTTTAAGGATTTTGGATGTCAAGTTTTTAGTTTGTTAATGAAAAATAAATGAAAAATTGTTGCCAGATGCATAACTATATTGCTTCCAATATCGAATTGCACTTCCTCATTATATGGGTAAAGGCTGAAATTAGTCTAAAAATGGAGACTAAATTGAAATATCATTTGTTAATCATTAATAATTTGAGTTTACATGAAAAGGCACTAGATTAAGAAGATAAAATATTCATATAAATTTATATTTATTTAAAAATTACTTTATATTTCAGAATGCTAAAGAAGCTTCCATAAATGAGCATGCACAAAAAAAGACTATTAGACAAATCAGTGATTAGGTTAAAGTAATAGTGTTTAAAATAGTATTCCCATCATAGTTTCAGGAAACTTGCAGTTCATTATTTAGAAGTATCTGTTATTTATTCTACATTTCAACCAATATTAAATATTAAAATTGCTAACTTTGTCTCAATAATTATCATGTTGCTGTGACATGGAATTTTTCTAAGATATATATTATGAATATAAATAATTTATTCTTGGTTTTGCACACAAAAAGGAATAATGTTTGTTTTGTACCAGTGATGTTATTAGTAGTGACTTGATTAAAAGAAAATATGTGGCATTTTCTGATTGATAGAATAACAAAAAGATGTAAAGATAGAAATTCTCTAATATGTCAAGAAGGATTAAAAATATCTAATGAATTAAAACTGCAAAAGAGATGCAGATATTCCTGAATTGTGATTAATTTCAAACTTTTTTTGATATATTGAAAATGACTTTGAACCTAAAAAAAAAAAACAATATTATAATCATTTTAAATTTATCAATGACATTTTCTTACATGATGACAATATTATTTTCAATAGATTGAATGAATATTTTGATAGTGTTTTGAATAATGATGTAACAATTAAGTTGACAAATTTTAATATAATTCAACTTTTTTATCGAATCATTTTGATTTAGAAAAGGATATCCACTTAATGAAGTAAAAGCAGATCTTTGTAATTTTAAAAATAAAAAATAACTTGTTGAGATACATGGAAAATGTTTAAAATATGATAATGATATATTAGCTTCAAAAATGGATTGATAATAATGATACTTTTACTATTACAGTTGTTTGAAATTCATGAAAAGCTACTGAAAACACCAGCAAGCTAGATATAAACTAAAAAACTCCACCAATAAAAAAAGAGTACAGAATGGGTTCACTCTGTACAATTATATTACAGTTTTTAAAAAAAAAATAGGCCAAATTTTAAAAATTATCATGATATATCATTTTTATTCTCTACACAAGGTATTTTTTAAGATTATGCTGAAAAAGTTGCTTCCAGTTATAGATAAATGATTATAATAGAACTCTCCATATGATAATGCCACCCAGTGCAAGTCATAGGAATTAAGGGTTGCTAGAACATTTTGTACATGAAATTCCCTATGTCTTGCATATTCATTCAATATCTCCAGACTAGTTTTTAGCTGAACATGTGATGAATGATTATCAGAACTTGCTACGACTTTAGAGAACCAAGAATCATTATAATCATAGTTTTAGTTGCCAAAAAAATACAATATGTCAGAACGAAACAAATATATATATATATATATAAATAATGCTTTTTTTGTTTATGGAAATGATTTAATTCAATTAGTAAGCATTTACCGAAATTAGTTGGTTACTTACATAGTCTATTCTTGTTATACAGTTTGTATATTATGAAATTAAAGGAAGTGTTAATGCAACAGTTGGAAAATTTTGGACAAAAAATATTAGTGTTAAAAAATGACTGATATTTTTCCAAATTTATATTTAAATTTTTATGACAGTGATTTTTGAAACTGTTTATTAAATCACTCACAGACCAAAATGTGATACAGATTTGATGGTGAAATTTTTAAGCAAATACAGTAATTTTCCATCTTTTTGGCTTCTGAATTTACACTATGTGGATGATTGTGCTATCCATATTTATTTAAAAGCTGATTTCTAAAATAAGTTTAATTTTGTGAATGCAATATATAAAAACATTAATAATTTAGGTTCAAAAAAACTCAAGTCATTTATCAATCTATTGCAGAAAAAAAATATCTTCAACACGGTTTAATATGGGTAGTTATCAACTTGAAAATGTAACCCAATTTAAGTAATATATTTTTAACTACAAATGTAGACATAGATATTGAAATGCAGACCAAACTCCAATGTGTTGCCACTGATTTTAAGAACTTTAAAGATAAGTTATTTCATCATACTGAATAATTATATATAGTTCTGTTACCTAATTTATTGTAAGGAAGTGGGACTTGAATCCTTAATGTCATATAAAAACATTACAAAACTTGGTTCAAGGAAATTTCATAAAATTTTATAAATACAATGACACAATTATGAAATCAACTGATATGTACTTCAGTTTGTTGGATTATAATATCCACAATTATAAAATCACATCAATGAATTGGACATGTGAAATAAAAGAACATTATAAGATTTCCAACCAAATATTTTATAGTAAACTTCAACATATTTTTTATGAATGAGACAGGTCCTTTTCTACTATAAAATTTATTTTAAAAATGTTGTGCAAAAAGGCAATATTGATTGCTTACACATTGAAAATATGGCTGCAGATGAAGTGTAATAGAAAGCCATAATTAGATGAGATGTTGAAGTTTGAAAAAAAAAAGAAATTTCTACAGAAAAGTCAGAAGAGAGCATTGCAAAATGTCAAATAAACTAAATAAGTGGTCCAACAAGATTGCTATGACTCACCATTACAAAATTCATTTATAGTACATTTATTTATTTTATTTTTAAAATTAAAATGGCTTTACTCTTTTGTGATTGGTTAATATTCGTAATGATAATAATGAGTAAAAAAAATATAAAATTTAGAATAATCTTTTAAAAAGAGAAACGAAAAAAAATATTAATATTAAAACTGATATTAGTAGTTAATACAGCGCATTTTCTTATTAATATATTATTAGTAGTATTATACATATACTAAGAAGCTATCATGAGCCTTCAAATTTTTAGGAGTTAATTATTTTTTGATTCTCTGAAGAGAAGTGTCTTCTAACTTGATATTAGCATATTTAGTAAGACTTTAAAATATAGATTTCCATTAAATATGTAATCTCTTATAAATATTTTTAGTAAAATGAAAAATAGGGGGGGGGCGACTTATTTTTACAGATCAGATAAAATGATCAATATCAAATTTCAATTACTTTTAATTTTAGAGAGTTTAGATAGATCTGCTTTCAAACCGTTCTGCAGCATCAAAGAGACACAGAAAATCCATTATTCTTATTTTAGTGAACAAAATAAATGAAAAAAAAAAAAATCTTGAACAAAAAGAAAAGTTGATTTTATTGTTTTGAAACATCTGGTGGTACTATTTACATTACGCACAAGACATATAGATATGCAGAGATGATGAAAAATGGATTATAATTTAAGACTATTTAAAACAAAATAAGATTGTCTTGCTGTTAAATGATGGTAATCAAATATATTTGGAAGAGTGCAATATAAGAATGAAAATCGATCACTACTACTACTAATAATAATAGTGTTTATATTTGCAGATAAAATAAACTTGCTAAACAAAAATGGTCTTTTTTCAATATGCGAAATTAATAGACAATTAATTTCTACAATAGATTCTTTACACATAATTTGAGGATGGAAAAGAGAATAGATAAACTGATTATAGAAAAAAATATAGTTATGGAATGTGAATAAAATATATTTTGGAATGATATAAGCATAAAAATGATATGAAATATAAAGTGATGTTATGATTACATAAAGGTAAGCTTATTATTATTTGGAGCATAGCAGTAACTTTGGATACTAGGAGAAGTGGGCCAGTAGTGGAACAATGATTTGCTTATGTAGAGATGGGAAGGACAGTACTGAATACTTATATGCAGTATAGAATACTGACTGAGAATGAATAAGTTATATGAAAAATTTTAAAGTAAAGAAATGATTTTTGTTTAAATCATTTTATAACAAATATGGGAATATGTCGATAGAATTGTCAAACTAAGAAAACCGTTTTTTATTGAAACAATATAGGAGAAAAAATTATTAGGACTGAAAAAATAATTGGATAATAAAAATAAAAATAGATAACTTTATTGTGATATATAAATGATTTTGAGAAAAGAAATATTTAACTTGGTTAAGAAGATTTCTGGATTTATATAGTATCTATTCATGGGAATTTTTGATTACTTATAAAGAGAAGTTACATTGTATAATACTGCAGTATTTTGATAATAATATCAAAAAATATTTTATTTCAGTAATATATTTATAAGTGTAAGATTGCCTTTGTGCATATAGTCACAAATATAAATTTTCTATCTTATAGTTGAAATATTTACAAAATAAAAAACATACAATCAATGTGATGAGAACAACACCCTTTAACACCACTAACATACAAATCTCTTTTTTAGATACAAATAAATTATAGCATAAGATTAATATTTGAAGCAAAAGTAAAGTTCTAGACATTATTTGTAAAATATTTTTAATATAGCTGTCATGCTATATAAAAAGCATGAAAAATGACTCTGTAGAACATATACAATTCAGAAATAATTTCCTTCATCAGATACCTTAAAGTATTGCCAACAAACAATATAAATATAATAGCCACAAATTATATTATAATGGCTACTTAATTAGTATCAAAATGCAAAATATTTGGTGCTATGATAACTTATTCTAAATTATCCCATTTCAACATCACTATATGTTAATGGAAACCAAATCAGAGATTTATTTTATTAAAGACTTTAATTAAAATGTTCAACATCAAAATATGTAAGAAAGAAGGTAATGTAATTCAAATTAGATGTAAACAAATGTAAAAACATGTCAATTTTAATTATCATTTGCAATATATTTTTATGGTTGCTATACTAAAATGAAAAACTTGACAATTGCTCTATAGATTACATGCATTTCAGAAACAGCTTGCAGTACTACCAACAATCCATGCAAATATAATTTTACATTATATCCCATTACATGTTTTAACTTTTTATTTATTATATAGTGTATTGGTCATGAGATAATGTTGATGATAAGTACCAGAGTGATAAAGTCAATCAACTTTTTATTATTATTATAAATCGGCAAATTTGTTGTTTTTTTTTATTTTCTAAGGTTGGAATTGATATATAACCTTTATGTTCTAGAATCCATTTCTCTCACTAACCTCTAAGTTAAAACAGGCAAAACTCACTATACGTATGACACACACAGCAAGCTTGAGTAATCAATGGATGCCAGAAGACTTGTGCATAAAATCCCCATCTAGTGCCTACTCATCCAATATCCCCAGACTAGTTTCTGGCTTGTGGCCTTCATCAGTGAGGAGCTGCACTTAGATTGATTACTCTGGCTAGCATTGAGTGGCATTACTGTATGGAGAGTTTTGCCTGTTTTAATAACAGTTATGAGCAAGCATATAAAATGATGATCATGTAATATTTAATGGTTTGATATTTTCTTAAAACAGGCAAAACTAGTTCCTAAGATCTAGGTGCAGTGCTCTCAGATCCAAGGTTCCTCACTGATGAAGGCCACAAGCGAGAAACTAGTCTGGGGATATTGGATGAGTAGGCACTAGATGGGGATTTTATGCACAAGCCTTCTGGCATCCATTGATTACTCTAGCTTGCTGTGCGTGGCATACACATAGTGAGTTTTGCCTATTTTAACAACAGTTATACACAAGCATAAGAGATGGTGGTCATGTGATGTTTATTAGCTTAATAACCTCTAAGTTAATACTCTAACAGTGAAAAATACTCTTCTGAAGAATACAGAAACAATGCAAGGATGGTATTAGTTTGGGTGAAAGTTGGCGGCATTAAATACGGCAGCAGTGAAGCACAAGGAAAAAAGAAAATTTTGAAAAATTGTTTGCACATATTTTCGCAATTGTTTAACACATAGTTTAAGAAATATAATTTTATTTTCCAAATAAATATGCAAAATGCAAATGATAATCAATCATTTATCAATCTTCTGATAGATTGTAAGGGGCAAATATTGGCAAGAGAGGGTGTCACACATTATCAGAATGTTCAGCATGTATCAGCAGGAATATGATAATTTATTTATAATATGATATTCTAAATAGGCATCACATATGAAATCTAAATTAGATTGTCTCTGAATGGAGTGATAAGAAATTTTAATTCATATTTGATACATTAAATTCTTATTGATTATATATAACATACAAAGCAAATGTATTATTGTTGTTACAGTAAAGCATCAATTTATATGCGCTTATTTTGTAACTTTTCTTGTTATCTACCTTACCTGTGTGTGTCTTCTAGAACAAGCTTGCAATCATACAATACTATATGGAGTGTATAATCAATATATTTGTCAGATTTGCTAGTACAAAATGAATAAAAACATAGAAATAAAATCATAAAAGAAATTACTAATCATTTATATTTATTTATATCTATACAAACCTTTGTATCAATTAATAAATAAAATGTGAGTTAATAAGAAAAAAATATATTATAGAATGTCAAACTAAATTAAACTTAACTGATTCCTTATTGTATATTGTTGGATTTTTATTAATTAATTTAGTTTGATATTTGCCAATTTGATATCATATATGTGTATATATATAATGCTAAGCAAAAAATTGAACTCACTTTAGGTAATTTATTAATATTTTAATGACTTCTTTTTTATATACAAAAATCAGTATATGCTTTACGATGTAGGTGCTATTCTAATAACACAATTTATTAAAAAAAAGTTCGTTTCTAGTGAGAGAAATTACATTTTTTAAATTTATAAATATATTAAATAATCTCCACACTTTCTTTTAAAATCTTATGAATAAAAGACAAGTGTCTCCCAAGATGGATTTCATGCTGAACCAGCACACATCATGCTGGTCCAGGTCACCATCTCTCATATATATATATATATATATCTTTTATATGAAAAATATTTATCAATAGTAAATTGTTATATTTGATTTATGAGGGTAAAATTCACTCCACCCATTACTTTGACATCATCCACGTCAGATAAATACAGTAATGATAGTCACTAATCATTTACTAAACTAGAGATTATCTGTATCATGGATATAAACTTTAAATCTCAGTTAAAAATTAATACATCTGACTTTTTTTAATTAAACACACACACACACATGGAGTTATTCTCATTTCTGTTTTCAACGTGTAATATCATACCATTTGCAACCTTTTTAAACACTTTATCAACACTATTTATTTATATCAAACTAATAGTTTCAACTGCCCTGTAGTTATCATCAGAGCTCTTCACAATCCTATTTACATCTTTATATTCTTTATCTTCAGTGTTTTCACTTCTTATGGAAGTAATATAATTTTCTTTTTCTTCTTCCTTTTCCCATTCATTGATTTCTACTTTAACATATCATACCATTTACACCTTTCTTAAACACTTTATCAGTACTCTTTATTTATATCAAACTAACAGTTTTGCCTGTCCTGCAGTCATCATCAGAGCTCTTTACAACTTTATCAATAATATTTATTTATATTAAAACTAACAGTTTCAACTGTCATGCAGTCATCATCAGAGCTCTTTAGAATGGATTGAAAATAGCTCTGATGATGACTGCATGACAGTCAAAACTGTTAGTTTTGATATAAATAATAGTATTGATAGTGTTTAAAAAGGTTGTAAATAGTATGATATGTTAAAGTAGAAATCAATACATAGGAAAAAGAAGAAGAAAATTATATTACTTCCATAAGGGTAATATTTTTGTAAATATATTAAATAATCTTCACACTTGTAAATCAAGATGTAACAATTTTTTGAATTATATAAATTACTTTATCTCTCTATAATTTTTTACCTGCATTATAATAAATAAACATAATTTTTATTTTTTTTTAGATAAAACTATGGTTGAAAACAAAGATGTCACAATATAATATTGAATATTTTAATTACAACTTCATTCATACAACTTCATTCAGCTGCCTACAAGCAATATATTATTGACATGCTTTGACAAAGTAAACTATGAAGGCTTCAAGATCACAAGAATATCTGCCAAAGATTCATGATGATAATAGAAATGTTTTTTTTTTTCAAGCACATAAAAATCTTTTTTAGACAGTCAAGATTTAATAAAATATTTTCAAAACCATTCAAATAAAATGATGATGGGTTTTGTGATTTTACAACATTTTGTAACTAATTGCTAAATCGGAAAACCATATACTATTGTTGAAAAAATTATTCCATTAGTTTTATGTGTGATGAGGCTTATAAGCAATTGACTAATATTATCAAAAAAAATTTCTAGACAATAATATAGTGCAAAAAGGAATCAATGAAAGGCTTCTTTATATAGCTTGAAGGGTGAAACATTTTCAAACTGACATCACAAAAGAATCATTATTTCATGCGTTGGAAAAAAAAATTGTAAGGAAAACAAAATCTCCCTAAGAAGTATTTTGTCAGCCACTGATGATGATTTTCCAGTGATGATAGGGTGTTCCAGGAGTTTTTTTGCAAATTTTTAAAAAATAGTTCTCAGTGATTCACAGTTTATTGTTTCATTCACTGTTAACATTTAGCTGCCTAAAATCTGAGTGTATGCCTACAGAATCATTATATTTTATCATTAAAACAATCAACAAAATTAGAAGCAATTCAATGAATGACATAGTTTGGACAAGGTATTAAAAATGATGGAAGATTCCTTTGTTGTTATATCATATAGAAGTTCATTGACCATTGAATGATGCCTTTTTCGATCAGTTTTGTAAACTCTTTGATTCAGTGCTAGAGTTTCTACAAAACAAAGATGCTTTTTGAATCAACTTTATTGACTCCAAACATGACAGCATATTTGTCAGACTTGTTTAATAAATTGAATGAAACAAATCTATTCCAGTGCAGTAAGTTGAATTTAATCAAAATAAAAACCATTATTTCTGCAGTTATGGCAAAACTCTTTTTGTATAAATAAAATTTAGAATGAAGAGAGTTCAGCTAGTTTATAAATTTATCAATAATGAAAAAAATATAATGGCTTTTGCTTACCTATTGACAACACTTTGATGCTATCTTCATTCAGACTTTAATCAATGATTTGAAGATATTTTTAAAATGAACATATCCAATTGGTTCTCTTTTTCAAGTATAAACATAGAAAAGTCTCCAAAATTATAAGAACTGGAAGAAGTGACAACAAATAGGAAATTTAATTTGGAATATGGATACCAACAGTTTTGGCTGCAAAAAGAGATGAGACCAATACTTTAGAATAGAGAGCATGTTAATATATTACTCTAACAAGCTTTATTGATAAATTCTGCAGGAGAAAGCTTTCAAAATCTCTATCTAGAAATTATTCCCAGCACAAGACCAGTTTATGGCTATTGACTTTCCTCAGTGAGGCATTAGGACATTTCAGACACTAGATTCAAAATATCAACTTAAATCCAACACTTATCTGATAGTTAACTTTTAAGTAGAAATTTTCAGACATCTATATGTCTTCAAATCCAGCTATCTAACTTAAATAGCTCTATGGGGCTGAGAAATCTTCAGCCATACTGTATATTAATAGCTTTAGCAATATAACATCACTTAAAATCAAAATTTATAATAGCAAATAAGATTTCTCAGCCCCATACAACTATTTAAGTTAGATAGCTGGATTTGAAGACATATAGGTGTCTTAAAATTTCAGATTTTTCACTTAAAAGTTAACTATCAAATAAGTGCTGGCTTTGAGTTGGTGTTTTAGATCTAGTGTCTGAAATATCCTAGCATTTCACTGAGGAAAGCCAATAGCTAGAAACCAGTCTGGGGCTGAAGATAATATCTAAATAGAGATTTTGAATGATTTCTCTTGCAGCATTTATCGATAAAGCTTGTTAGAGCTATTAGCACACTCTTTAATTTAGTTTATAATTACAAGCTTATCATATTAAGTCACATGATGTTTGACTATTTTATTTAATACCAATATTTTGGCTTAATTTGTGAATTATAGTACAAAAGTTTTTAATTGCATTTATTTCATATTTAATGAAATGTGAATTCAGTGTAATCACTAATCATTAACTTAAAAAAATGATTGCAAATAATTAATCATGGTGATTTAAGAATATTGTTTGCAAAAATAGAGCTGAACATTAGTAAAATGATAGCAGTATACCAGATTCATTCTTTTCATTATGATTACTTTTTAATGTTATCCAAGATTTTGTTACAATCAATTTAAAAAGATATATAAATTCAATCTTCAAGGTATCTTTTTTACAGCACATTTATGTACTAAATGTAATAGAACATAGGTAGAAATATACACAGTTAATTTTAATTCAAATTTGCTGTTTGTTCACTTAATAAAAATTGATTTCATAATGGGAAGAGGGGGGCATTAAGTTTTTATATATCTTAAGAAATTTATTGTTCAAAGGTTACAATGAATATACTAAATAAGTACTTAAGCAGGGTCAATGTCTATAAGACTCTAAGGATAGGTTGATTTCAGTTGTTGCTGAGTTCATTCTGTGTATAACTTGTACCTAGGCTGCAGTTTGTCTTAATGTGGTGTTGGTGAGTTTGTTCTGTTGAGAGCTCCTAGGATGGTTGTGGGACATGAAACAAGTTCCATATGTCCTCGTATCTGCTTTTGGTGGATAGCATTTGGTTTCTATTCTTCATTTTTAAAAGTTTGAGTAAAGCAGGTGTTTTTATCTAGGTTGGGTAAGATGAAGATCTTCATACATCTGATTGTCCATAGAGCATATGCTAGATATATAGACAGTCTGATCACTGCAATTGGTTGGTGTTTCAGGTAGTTTTATTAAAGACATGATTTGGTAGGAGTCTTTTGGTATTTTTATATATAATGTTTCTTAAGCTACTTAATCTAAGGCAAGTAAGACTCATATGCTCAAACATTTCCTCTTGTCTCTGACATATGTTATCAATTGGGTTGATTTTTGTGATATGTCATTTTTGTAATAGAGAAAGGCATTTGTCAGCATTGCATCTGTGTTTATTTTTATCAGCAGGTCTAGGAATTTTGTCTTTATGTTCCAGTATTTGAAACATGAAGTCAGCTTTTTATTAGTAATCCCTAATTTTGGATCATCTTCTTTGGTGTTAGGATGGGTGAGGTCATAAATTTAGCATATCTTGTGTTTTCTTTGAAAGTTTTTCTTAGTAATATTTATGTATTTTTGCAGGTGCTCAATTTTGTTAAACCAATCTGTTTTGCTCGTGGCTGTCAGTTGGGGGAACAGGAATGATTATAAGGTTATAATCGTACTTTTGAATTAGGTTATATATTAAACTGTGACTTTTGACTAAAGAAGACATGGATGGAGTGTATGGACACACCATTAAGCTTCCTGGGCTTTTACATTTTCTGCATACTGATTAATGCTATTTTCTTACCCCAGAATAATGTGGTGCAAAGTGTGTTGATTTTTTTTATGAATGTATTTGTAATTTTGATTATGGGAAGGTAGTAATTGATCTTGCTCATGATTTTGATGTTCAGTAGAGCTACCTTGCCGTAAAGTGACAGGTAAACTGTGAAGAGTTTATCAATAATTTTCTTAGTAGCATGGATTATGTTGTTTTGGATTTCTTTTGACATGGCAGTTGCAGATTTATGTATCACAAAGCCCTGGAAGTTTTGAGGTTGACTTGTACATTTTGTATTGATCCTCTTCCTGGAGAAAATTTTCCACACAACAGACTTCTGGTGACTTATGCTTAGACCGTATTTACTTATGTATTTATCTAGTATTCTAAAAAGGGGATTGAGAGGTTTTGCTGAAGGCAAGACCACCAAGATGCCATCCATGTAGGCGAAAGCCTTGACATGTTTTTTGAAGTTTTAGGATGAACACTCCTGGCAGTTGTACTTCTAGCTCCCGAAGCAGAGGGTTTATGTAAGTAATAAACAGAAGGGCACTGAGGGGGTAACCTTTGGGAATGGAGAGATCAGATCTAAATCCTTGTGTCATGTTTCTGTTGAGAGTAATGCATATCATTCTATTGCTTAGTAGGTTGCCAAGGATGAGTATTTATTTCTCTTGATATTGAGTAATAATCCAATAGGTCTAATAATTTGACTCTGACATTGTCAAAGGCTGCTGTTATGTCTATTTGGACTGCTATTGGTTTGGATATTCTGTGAAGTGTTATGTGTTCCAATAGCAGTTTAACTTTGCTGATTACGGTCAGGGTCGAAGAGCCTTTTTTATGCAAATTGGGATGGAGTGATATGCTGCATTATCTTCGATTGTATTCTATCTTTGATGACCAACTCAATTATTTTAATTAAAAATGGTGTCATTGAAATGTATCTGATACTGGTTAGATCAATGGCATTCTGGTGTTTTTTAATAAAAGGCACCAGAGAGACAGGGTACAGATTGGGATGTTTCTCTTCTGAGTAGATAGGTGATTTATCATTTTGATTATAATAGGTATGATTATGTTATTCGGGTGTGCCAGAATGAATTTTGGGATTCTGTTGGTTCCCAGATGCACATGTTCAGGTATGGATTTTAGTATTTCTGCCAGGATATGTGCTCTAATCCCATATTCTAGCACACCATGAGGTTCCAGTTTAACATAGAGCTGAAGTACTGTTTAATTACTTCAAGCATAGGGGATCCAATGAAAGAGGTACCATTGATGTTAATATTTGTGGGTGTAATTTGTTTTCTGTTGTTCTAAATTGGAACAGTAAATCAAATAAGTTTGTGAACCTCTTCTCTAAATAGTTTACCTCATTTGCAAGAGTAGAAGAATGAAAAGTAAATGATTATTGGATTTTCAACTGCAAATGTGAACATATATATATTTCAAAATAATGAAAATATTCTGCCTATTGTTTGGATATCATTTGACCTTTTTAATGACTGAGCAAATAGTAAATTAAAGGTCATTGGAATAAACTACTGAGGTACAATTTCAGTAATTATTTATTAAGCATTCCAGAAGTTATCTAGTAAAAGACATAATGTAAGAAAAGAACTAAATAAGAATATAAATTAAACATATTTGTCTGACGGTTTTACTTATAGTCACATGATTACTTCCATTATCTAATTGATATTGTTAAATAACAAAATTCTAATTCTATTTTTCCAAATACATTCAAGTTTTAGTAATAATAGATGTTAGTATGGAACATAACACTTCAAGTAATATTTCTCTTATTGAGATACAGCTGGTAAAATAGCAAGTGATTATAGCATCACCTTAATTTCATTGTTTGGGGACTTAAATTGTCAATCATTAAATTTCTAAGCTAGACCTTCAGTAATCAGTCAGTAACATCCACAAAAAACAGAAGAGCAATAGCTTTCATAAACACTATTTTCATTTGAAAAAAGTATAAATAAAAATTTTTCTAAAAACTATAATTCAACATGGATGATGGAAATTGTCCAAATGTAACTATAAGTGAATTATATATATATCATTTGAATTGATAAAAGTAAATAAAACAATATCAGTTAGACCATATGAAAGGACTCATCATGATCTTATCACTGTTTTTGGTATTTAAATTCTTTTCAAAAAAATTGTCAAAAAATAAACATGTAAATAATATTCTAATATTGTTTTTGTCCAACGTTAGATGACTTAACTAAAAATAATTTTTTAGTTCATTTCAGTGCTCTCAAATTCTCACTTTGTTACATCCAACATATTTTCTACACATTTTTCTATGGACTAATTGAAGACTGTTATATCTATATAACTATAAAAGACGGTAATTAATAGATCTTACAAGCATATTCATGAACTAAAATTCAAATTTAAGTAAAACTTAAAATTTTTATATATAATTTAAACCTTTCAAGCTAGCTTATATTTTTTTTCAGTAATTATGTAAGGTTATTTTTCATTTTTTAAAATAGTCTATTTGAGGGGCTTACAGCAAATGGTATAAACTATATGGCTGACTCTAAGTTATCGTATTCAATAATTATGTTTTTTTTTTTTATTTCTTAAAATGATAAAAAAAACTCTGAAGTCCAAATGGTTGTAATTTAATTTTTTTTAATGTAAATATAGTATAATGTTGTTTTTTTTTAAAAAAAAAACAGCATTTAGTAAACTATAACAAGTGGGTATACAGACATCACTTTTTGAGCTTGCTCTATCCTGTAATTTTGAAAACTTTTCACTGAAACACACAATAATCCAAAGGGTTGTAATTAACCTTTTTTAATGTAAATTCATTATACCAGCTGTAAATTAATGTCACTGCTGTCACAAACAATGTTTTGAGCCTCATAACCACATTTCTTTCCAAACAGATAAGCACTTAGAATATGTGTGACATTACATTTCTGTTTGCACAAAAAGTGTAATTTCATGCTCATTATTCTATAATTTTTATGTGGATATTATCCTTTAATTTTGAATATATTACAACTGCAACTTGTTTTGTCAATGAAATATTCCAAATTTTAATCATATTTTTGAAAATGATATAGTAAAGAAAGAATATTAAAAAAATCATCACATGTAAAACAAAAGTTAAAAAAAGTTACAATAATTTTAGTCAAGTGTTATTTATTAGCCTAGTGTTAAGTGTTTACCAAGTGTTAACACTTTGACATTATCTTGTGGATGGAATTTATGGCAAGGCTAATCCTAATGTTTTAAATAAATTCCATTCACAATTCTAAATTGAATGTTAATGTTAAGAAAATTTGAAAGCATTTTTCAATAAATTTTATTTAGAACATAATGTTCAAATGTTAACATGTGGTGAACACTTAATACATGGTGCTATAATTGTCATTTTTTTAAGCATTTGGTAACCCATGTGTAAAATTATAGTGATTTTTTTTTTGCTCAATCAATTTTTCAAATGTGATCAAAATTTGGAATCTGTTAATGACAGAACAGGATGCAGTGGAATATTTATATAGTTTGCCTGCCATGATTGTAACTTTTTAATATAGTTTTAGACATGGGATTTTTTTTTTTTTGACATTCCTTTACCATATCATTTTTGGAAATATGATTAACATTTGGAATATTTCATCAGCAGAACAAGATGCAGTGGTGCCCACCTAAAAAGTATACAATAGTGAGCATGAAATTACACTTCATGTGTGAACGGAGATGCAATGTTGCAAATGTTCTAAGTGCATACCTGTTTGGAAAGGAATGTAATTATAAGGCTTCAAAACATCATTTGTGACTGCATTGACATTAGTTTGCAACTGATATAGTGAATTTACATTAAAAATGTTAATTACAACACTCTAGATTGTTGTGTATTTCAGTAGAACATTTTTAAAATTACAGAATAGTGCATACCCAAAAAGTGATGTCTGTCTATCCCTTTGTTATAGTCTACTAAATGTTGTTTTTTAATTGTATTTACTGTATTTACATTTACAAAATTTTAAATTACAATCCTTTGGACTTTTGTGTTTCATTATCATTTTAAGAAATAAAAAAAAAATTATTAAATACAATAACTTAGTGTCAAGCATATTGTTTACACCAAGTTTTGTAAGGCTCTTAAAGTGGATCATTTAAACAAAACAAATTGTAAGCTTCCATCAGGGGTTTTCTAAATATCTGGGTTAATATTACCAAGCTCGCTTATCACCAATTGCTCACTGATTAAATAGAAATCTAGTTAACTACATAATAAAAACAATAAAACAGCTGCAAGTAATCTCCAACTGGTGATAGAATAATTAAATATATATTTTCTCTTTCATCAACTTTTTCTATAAAGCTGATAATTAAAACTTTACTGTGCAACAATTATTTAGTGCTATTTGTTTATTTATATATATATACACACAACACTACAAAGAAGTATTATATGACTCCCTAAATTTATATCAAATTGCTTTGAAAATAGCATAAATATAAGAAGGAAAACAGTTTTTGCATACTTAAACTAGATAAAACAGAAAGTGTTTATAGTGCCACCATTTCTTTATGCAAACTGACATAAGTTTAAAATATGAAGTGCAGCTAAATTTGCTATATCCTTTTTTTTTGTTATAAAAAATTGTGAAGGGCAAGCAAATGCTAGGAACAAAATACAGAAGGTATGATTTATTATGAATTAAAAATACAAAATGAGCCCATGCTACACTAGCATTGAAATTAGAAAATTCTGGAATATTAACTAAACAATGTTATAAGTAGCTAAAACTCGATTATTAAATCTCATTATCAACTGTTAAAATGGAAATAAAAATATCAAAAAGCTTTTTAATTAAGTTTTAAAATTCTTAAAGAAGAAATATAGATTCTTAATAATATATTAAATACAAATTAAGTCTGAAACTTTTTTCCCTATAATAAGTTATTTCAGTTGTCTCACTATCCCTCATAGTCTACTTTAGAAATATATACAGATTATGAAGAGTAAAGGAAACACACACTGACAAAAACTTGAAAATATATTAAGGTGCAATGGATTGCACATCCACAATTTAATTAAAATAGATAGAAACCAGTTCACCTACTTTGTGTGAGAGTGATGTAATGAAAGTTATCGAAATTCTCAACAAGGAAGCTCAGATGTTGGTACTTCTATAATACTATACAAATATTATTCATTGAGTGAGATTTCAAGTATATATCTAGACTATTAATGATCTTTAATTTAATAAATGATTTGTAATAATCATTAATATCTTTACATAAAGTGATTTATGTCAAAGTTGTGAGTTCAAAAGGTTTGATACTTGTAATCAAACTATAGTAATAAATAATACTAAATAAATGATGAAGATATGCACAAAAGATTGTGATCAAGGTGAACTGACAAGTGGTGCTTCAGCACCAAATTCACATTTTGGAATCATTTATCTTTTCCCCATGCGTTTGGTCATATGTTTTAGGAATGTGCAATGGATGGAATAGAAGTTTAAAATATATCTAGAAATAAATTGTATACATGAAGTTAAATTTCAGAATACCCAAAAAAATGTGTATATAAAATTAAATTATAACATGTGCTATGAACGTCTAACTCATTTGAAAAAAGTGAAATGGATGTTCAAAATGCATTCATAGTGAGAGAAGTTGGTCTGAATTCTGAGATGATGGATGGTTGCGATAATATTGAACTAAGGTGAAAGAAGCACTGATAAAAACAAAAACTTAAAAGTATATATAATATGGGGTGTTTTTATATGCTATATATATATATATTGGAAACGTGTGTATACAATAAATTATCTGAAAAAAATAAAAAATTTAAAGTTCCATTTAATAATTTTGTAACAATCTCTGCTAATCTCTGATAGAAGCTATGAAAAATTCTCTTTCACAAAAGCATGTCACATTTCTTACTGCAATAGATTAGAAAAACAATCAAATGCAAATAAATTTCTCAAGAAGAGAAAAACTTGTTACAGTAAATATCCACCGGTTACTCTTTAGACGCATTCGCACAATCTTATTATCTCCAGTTCTTAAATCTTTTTTTTTTTTTCATATATATCGGTGATTGATGGAAATGCTTAGCCCAAACTTATGAAATATTCAGAAAAACGCTCCACCAAGCGTTTGTTTAAAATAATTATAGTTGTAAAAACAGTGTTTCCACTTGAGAAATATATTATATCAAGCTATCAGCTGCTAGTATTTATAATTTAGTTTTAATCTAATTATTTTACGACCATTCAATTTTATATATATATTTAAATCTACTTTATTTGTGTGATCATTTTTTACTAAAACACTTTCAGTCCTTTTTTATTGCTAATATATATATATATTAATTCAATAAAAATAAAAGTCTCATCGTGTACTGTGTTAGAATACCTGACTGCCATACTAACACCCTACATGATTTGATGCAGTAAATGACAGACTTTGAAGCTCCAAATCCATGAAATCATATCCTAGCTCTGCTATTTCCAGTGCTTGAACATTTTATGAACTCTCTAGCACTAAACTATTTATTTATTTTTAGTGTTATACTCACAACCTGGGTTCAATTCCAAGCTAAATAAACTTGGCTATTTTGTCAATTTTTAATCAAGCTAGTATTTTTTATTCATGAAACCATCAGTAATAAAGCCAGGTAAATCCATTCGATGTTGGTCACTAATGGGGTAAGTAGCTATTTTTTTTGTTATAGAATGAAACTAAGATGGGAAATTCTCAAATCTCATCATTCAATATTTTTAAAGCTTAGAAAATAATGTATTCAGCTCTTCAATAGTGAGAGCAAGAAAGATTGTTGGAAAGATTTCTCCTCTTCAATAGACTCTATAAATGTTGTTTCATCATTACTGTACAAACATTTCCAAAGTTCTCTAAATCTGCGCAATGACGTAATATGTGTCAAAATCAAACTTTTTTAAAAAAAAGAAGCGATTTTATAAGTATTCCATAACAAAGTTAACTAGTAATTAAATTTAAAATGATTTACTATTGGGTTATTATAGTATAGAATTATTTATTTGAAGTAGAGAATTGTTTTTAACATAATATTTAAAATTTAATATACTATTTAAACATGTTTATTAACATTACACACAACTGCATAAAACAGGCACCGAAAGACATAATCAAAGTTATTAATAAAGTAACCCTTGTTGTTTTTTTTTTCATGTGTCATAGCATCGGCCGGTAAGCGAACCCGGGACAACTGTTTGTAAGGTGGCTGTGTTGACCACTCGACCACCAATGCTTGACAAAGTAACCATTGTTGATAGCGTATATTGCATCGCTGGGCAACAATAATTGGCAAATACGTATATATGTGTGAGTTTTTTGTTCCTAAAAATAATATAATTTCTTTGTATTTAAAGTGATAGTAATAAAACAAATTTGGGGAGTTTTTGTGGTCTGATGATGTATAAAAATAATAAATATTAGCATCACTGCACTCATCATACAATTGCAGTATAAAAGATTCTCCAAGTATAATCCAGTTTCTCTAATTCATAGCTTCTCTTCTTCACCTCATTGCAGTAAATCTCATTCATCTATCTCACACATGTTCTCTTTCTACATCTTCTATAGTCTCTTGGTATATAATTAAAATTTCATGTATCTAACATGTCTATCCCAACTTTCTTTCAACATCTCATTTATAGCCATTAGTTATTATAATGAATTTTTATTAAAACCTTTATTATTTCTTACTCTAATATTTATGTTTCAATTTTTAAAAGAAAATCTTTCAAATATAATCATAATTTTTTTTTTCAAGATGTAAGCTATCATTTTCTGCAGGACTTTTGGTAATGTTAGTTTCATGATTAGTCAATTGACTCATTTGACTCTCAGATATCATTAGATTTATATTTTCAATCCCTGTTCAACACCTATTGTTTAAAATTATTCATTTATCCAGCTAATTATCTAAAAAGATGTATGTTAATTAATTCTGCCTTACAAATTTAAATATAAGACAATATAGTGGAACTGCAAGAAAATCATGCTTGGTTTGAAACCTATCATTATAAGTTTCTTTTTAGAGACAAATGGAAGTATTCTTAAAGTGATTGATGAATAATTTAAATATTATTTGGTGTATAATTTGTTTAACATTATCATTTTAGCATTAGCATGTTTGGCTGATTGTATATTAGATTATTGTGTTTTGTTTACAAATTTATTAAAATAAATAGAGATTAACTCTGACTTGTAAATTTAAATAGAAGCTGATTCAAGTGGAGTTCAAAAATATCTGTTATTTTCAAATTTATCCTGATACTTATCATTGTTTTATGTAGAGTTTATAAAAAAAAAAAAGGATCTTTCTCTGTACACGATGAACTTTAAAAGTAGATAGCACTGGAGTAAATTGATTGATTGAATAATTTAAATATTATTTGCAAATAATGTGTTTTTATATATTTTTGTTATTTCCTTCTTATCACTATCAATGAAATCTTTTTCTTTATATACTTTGACTTTTTCTATTCATCTATCTTTATTTATTTCTATAAATATGTATTTAATACAACTGATTCTTCAGCAATATTTTATAATGCCCAGTATGTATATCTTACTGGCCATATTAGAACCCAAATAGTTTTATAATCTCTCTATACTTAATTTTTGTGTTATAAATTGTGCTAAAACTATTTTTTTTTTTTCAAAAATGAATCATAAAATACGTAATACCCCCCCCCCACTATAAACTAATACCCACAATTAAAAAGTAGTGCATAGAAAATTAGGCATAACAAATGTTTAGAATATTATACCATGCATAGTTACATTAATGATTCATTTTGGTGGTACTTCAGAAGTTTATCCAATAATAGTTATCTTAATGAGAAACATGTTTAATGCTCAGAAATGTTAAATAAAGGATATGCAAAGAATCAATTAAACTAAATATTACATTTATTTATCTGCTTAATTTCATCTTTTTAATCAGGAGCAGTAATAATTTTTTATATGCTTTACTCCAGAGATCTCTAGTATAAAGTAAAATAAGGATCAAATACTGAATAGTTGTATAGCATCTAAATTCCAGATTAGTTTCTGAAAATTGGTTTTATCATTGAAAGCATTGAATTTACATGACCCATCCAGAAGTCACCTTTATTCTGAAATTTGGATGTTGCACTAAATGTATGATTATGAAATATGGTAATTAAAATGAATTCCTGTTTCTAATGCCAATATTAAAATAAGAAAACATCATGTGATACTTTGGTTAAGACATAGCAACCTTCTGAATGAATCAAATGTTATTAAAACTAACATAAAACTGAAGATTCTGAAATATATAGTTGCTGATCTGATGTCAAAATTATATAAATATATAAGTTAACTTGAATTAAAAAACTTAAGGTGTTTAAATATTAGCGTATTAGTTTGTAAAATATAGTTGAAATAAATATGATTGAGGGATCAGTATATGTTTATTTGATGTCCTTCATTGAATAAGGATAATAGGTGAAAATTAATCTGGGAATTTGGATGTAGCACTGTCAAATAATATTATATAAACTTACAATAGTAAATTATTCAGAAGAAGACGTAGAATAAATTACTACTATTAATAGCTGCTACATTCCTACAACAATAAGAATATTCATTTAAAAAGTTTAAAACACCAGTAAGTTATACATTTTTCTGGAAAAATTCATTTCATATGAATATCAGTAAGCAAGGTGAAATTGATGATATATAATAGTAATATTTAAAAAAATCAGCTTTAGTACAGATTTAAACTCATGTCATGGGCATTGTAGGTTATTAAAATGATCAGCACATAATGGTGCTTGTTTAATGTTGTTATATGTATATTATAAATGATATGATATAAAGCTTACTATTTGTCGAGATGTCCAAGATGAGTCAAAAGGTGCATTTTATTAGTTATTACTCCATTTATTTTTTAAAACTCAATTTTCTGCCTCTATTAACTGTTAAACTTTAATTCGTCTGTTTCGAATAAAGTCATAATTGTTAATCGACTCAGTTTATAAAATAATTATTAGAAAAAACATTTAAATAAAAGTAATAAAAAAAACTTGACCTTTTCTTCCTTCAGAGAAAATATATTTCTTTGAATTTTATGTTAATAGTTTTGCCAACTGTCGCTGGTTCTCATTAACAATTCAGAATGTAATTAGAAGATAATTCAAAATTTGAAGGAAGAGCGGAGCTCCAAATTATTTCTGATTTAATTATTAAGCCATAACTTGTTAAACAAGAGAATAAGTCCTTGCGTTTATTATGTAAATGTCAAATAAATTTTCCAAGATGATCAATTTTTAATTTTTAAATATTCAACTTAGAAAAAACCTTAACCCTCTAATGCATTAAGTAAGTGTCTTTAAATGGTTTGAAACTACCAGTAGTGAACCCAAAAAGCGTAGAAATACAAATAAATATGCAATTCTGGATTGATTTAATTAATAAAAATTAAATAAATATTTTCAAAATTATAAATATTAATTATAATGAATTTATTACTGTAAAATCGTGGGGAATTCGTATGTAAAAATATTTATTTTGTAATTTCGTAACTGTATAGCGTTTAGCTTCGTAGTAAAATGGTGACTTCAGAACAGAACGTTTTACGATTGACGCTCTGCTGAATAAGATGATTAAAAAATAACATCTCAGCTCAGATTTTTTTTTTTTTTTCATATGTCAAATGCGTTGACCGGAAAGCGAACGTGGGCCAGCTGCTTGGAAGCCAACTATGCCTACCGCTAGGCCACCAACGCTTGACATCTCAGCTTAGATTAATGGATTGAAATTATTAAATACTCAATATGCCACTATGATGTTTAAACATTATTTAGTGTACTCTTCTATTTTATTAGCTTCATTGAGTATGCTTTTTTTTTCATTGTATACTTAGATTTAATAGTAATCAAAGTGAAATAAAAGAATGAAAAAAGGCAAAATACAGACATGAAAGCAAAGAGTTACATTAATTTTACAAGCAGCTTAAAAAATAGAATAAAACTAGGTTGTGCTAAAAAAAGATCCCATATGAGATAGAAGGTTAGAATAAAATAGTTTTCCAGTGCTGTGCAAAAAAGAAGCTATGAATTACTGCAACAAACTTAAAAAGACATTATCATGCAACAAAATAATAGTAGCAGTCAAACAAGAATAGAATATAAATAGCAGGTATACATATTGTACCGTTTATTTATATATGGTACAGATATATTGGCATTTGGTAAAAGCTAAAAAAAGAAAGTAAATTTAGATTTTTTTTTTAGTATAATTAATTTTTTTAAAAAACGTACAATGAAAGTTAAATTGTTCTTTCGTATGTTTTTTTTATGTAATTAGAAATAAAAGTTAAAATTGGAGAGAACAAAAGACATGCAGATTACTAATCCTGATAAAGTAAAAGAATTCAAAAAGTAAAAAGATAAGCTAAAAGAAAAATATTTTAGCTAATTAAAGATGGCAGAATTATGCTAAAAAATAAAGACTTTGTAATTGAAAAATGATAAAGAATGTACAAGATTATGAACCTAAACACCATGATAATAACATGTGCAGAAGTCTGAAAACTGGGCCTCTGGTATAAAAAGGCAGAGACCAGTTTGATGAACATCTTGTTTTGTTTGTTTCTCTATAGTTAGTCCTGGATAACAAGAATATATCCAGGATCACTCTACGCTGAAATAATTTGGCATGTTAGAGTGAACCGGAGCTTCTGCGGACATCGTGCCTGAAAATGGACACCAGAAAAGCCTTCGTGACTGACTAGGAGAATAGACCACAAGATCAACTTATAACCAATGGCCAAGCTCATTCTAACCCAAAAAACTACGCATAGTTATCTACTACCTTCTCGCAAAACTTACCAGTAAGCTATGACTCTTTATTATCCCCGATTGTGACTAAATTGTCGACAAACCATTTTTCAAATATAAGCTTATAATAGAATCCCGATAGAGACTTTAATTTTTGTGCTCAAGGAACTTTCTTTTAAATAACTTTATACAAGATCTTGGAAATGAATTGTAAGAAGTGAACATTATTGAGTTGCTTTAATTATTTTGTTTAACTGTTATTTTTTTATTTATTAATTGCTTCATGTTTGGATTAGTATGTGTTCTCTCCAGTTTATTTAATTCGCAATTTAACTTAAACAGATTTTTAATCTGTTAGAATAAAAATATTTCTAATATCAATTTTTATTTGTACATTACTAATAATATTTATTAGTGTTTATTATTAAATTTACTATTAGTTTAGTAAGATTTAAAAATGTAATTTACCTTTGCCAATATGTTATAAGCTCCAGGAATAATAAGCTCAATAATACCGATTTGTTTAAAAAACATTTTTCTTTTTAAATTGTGATACGTTATTTGACATATTTTAGTGGGTTCTTTTACAGAATCCTGGCACCCTGATCAAATAAATTAAAGGCTGATTTTATTGATGGTGTAATTTGCAACAATTACTAGGCTGAGTTGATCAGGAAATACAGTTATGTTTTTAGAAATAGAAATACAACTTTCTTCTTTTTGACATAACTTGATCAACTCGCGCAATTTATTGTGATAGAGGTCTAAAATAAGATGGAAAACATTATAATATATATCATTAAGAATGTATGAAAAAATAAAACAATTTTCTGCTCTACTTGGAAAATAACAAAAAAACAATGATTCATATATATTGATGTCTTTTAAAATAAAATGTTTTATCTTAAAGTAGTTATCATCTGACATAAGTTTATTTAGAATTCTCCACGCAATGTTCACCTTAGAATATCATGTAGTAAACACAAAATGAACTCTATCAGAGTAAAAACAAGATAAATGCACTGTGATTTTACTTTATATTGTATATCTAATATGAAAGCATTCCTTTTTTCCCCATTTCCTTCCTTTATTTTTGCATTATTTCTATTATATTAAATATAAATAATAAATCACGTGTATTTATTTTCATATAATTTATTAATCTGTATATTTATGCAAATAGTATTGATTGCTTATCACCTTTCTTCAGAACCACTCAAAACTCAAAGAAGTATGGAGAGATGCATGATAGGAGTAATAAGAAGAGATTAAAAATAAAATACATGGATGAGAGTACAGACAGGTGTTACTGACATCATTGAAAGAATTAAGAGACTGAAGTGGAGTTAGGCTGAATATATTTCTAGAAGAGATAATAATAGATGAATAGTTAAAATGAAACTGGATTCCAAGAGATTATAAAAGATCTGGGAAAAAAACACGTGAGATGGATGAAATAAAGAACTGTGCTTGGATGATACGGAGAAGAGAGGCTGGAAATCTGAGAAGATGGACAGAACTTGGAGAGACCTTCATCCTGCAATGGACTGATAATTGTTGAAAATGATGATGATGATAGATACATAGAATTTTATTGTAAATATATAACAAGAATATGGGACATTTTTTTATTTGCATATTTACAGCTTTGAACAAGATTGTTGTACACTCAAAATTGTTAGCATAAATATGAAGATAAATAATGAAGTTAGGTGGAAATTGATGCATAAATGATGCAATTCATTGACTATATTTATACTGAGAATATATAGCCTTTAATGTTGTATTTTATAGTACATTATCTTATAGCTGATACAGGTGATGTTGAAAAAAAAACTTATTAATTTTATTCATTATAGTATACAACCTTTTCTTTAGTGCAGAAACAAAATTATACTGACTTATGACAGATTAGACTTATAACAAAGAAACCTCATTGTCAAAATACATTTGCTACTCATGATCTATATATATATACATTTAATGTTATATATTGTAGTCAGTAGTTAAATAATTAATAACTGCAACTTTCATTATACAGTCTTAATACAATTATGATAAATTGAATAAATCTGTCTTTAAATGCCGAATTTAATTAAATTAATAACAATATATAAAAAATTAATAGTAAATAAGATAATCAATTGGTTTATTGCTTAGGAGTTCTAAAAACAATCAAATAGCTTGTAACAGTGCTGTCCCATGATTCATGCACCTCAAGATCAAATATCTACCACTACACTAAACCATGTGGCATAAATAATTAAATAGTTTATTGCTAGAGAGTAACCCTGGCATTATTAAAATTTATAATTACTAGCATGGGATCAGATATTTATAATTAGGAAAGCAGATTAACTTGGGTCAAAACCAAGAGGATTTTTGGATTTCAGGATTTCAGCTTAACAGTAGTAAAGGGAACTGAAATTACTTATTAGATATTATCTACATTAGTTCCAGCTTTGAATCCCAAAGTTTTTATAGTAAAATGAATAATAAAAACTTCTGTAATTTCAACCTTCATCTACCTTCTAATTTCCAATCTAATTAAAATATATTCCCAATATACTGTCAAGCGTTGGTGGCCGAATAGTTAGCACAGCTGCCTTACAAGCAGTTGTCCCGGGGTTCGCTTCCTGGCCGACATTTTGACACATTAAAAAAAAAAAAACAATATATATTTTTTATATAATTTGCAAAAAAATTAGCAAATAAAAAGCAAAATATTTAAATTTTTAATTTTATATATGACCAAGTACTCTTTATGGAACTGTTATTTGACAATATTTCTACAGAAAGAAAAAAAAAAGTAAATAAATTAAAGAGGAAAACTCATTTAAGTCCTTATAGCAAAGTTACAATTTCCTAAACAAAATGATAGCTAAGAATAAATCTCTGGAAAAAAATAATTATAATGGCAATCTTTCAACAAAGACAATTTAACTTATGATTTTTCTGTTTGGGCAATTACAAAAAATATTTTGCAAAAAAAAAAAAAAATGCATGTAATATAATATTTATAAAATTCTAAACATCGTTGAGATTTTACAATTTTTTCAATGTTATTATAATAGCATTAAATGTGACATAATATGCTTCAGGAAATGACCAGCTAAACTAGAATGAAAAAGATGCTGCCTTAACTTTATTAATTATGGAAAGATTTTAAATTAAAGTAATTTTTATTAATCTTTCTTAGTAATAGAAAATAGTGGTAGACTCATCAATAAATTTTAATTCTGCTCTAAAGTTTTAAAAAAATTATGAAACTAAAAAGTGGAAAATAAATATAAAAATGCCTTCATACAAATGTACTAAAAATATAATAAATACATTTTCTTTAGTATTCTTGATATTATGCTATAAAAGTATGTAATATGCACATTTAAAAATAATCTAAGAATATTTTTAAACATAATAATATTTTTGAACATGAGCACCACATGCTTTTATTTTGGCACTTAATATCAAAAATACTGAAGAAAAATTATTTTTTACTTTTTTAAAAATTAATTTGTGTGAATAAAAGCATTTCTGTATGTATATATATAATTTTTATTTTATTAACAGCATCATTGCAAAAACTAGTTCAACTGGTGCTGTTAATATCTGCTAAATCCTACTAATTTAACATTTTATTTTTTAATTTGCCTCCGGTACATTTTGCAAAAGAGTGTTTCTAAAACTTATAACACCATTAAACTTTTAGTGACTCAAGCATTGGAAATATCAGAATTGTAATCAATGAAGCACTTTTTGCTCCAAAGCTTGACACTCTACCACTTCACTAAACCACACAGGACAAGAGTTTACATTGTTTATAATTGATGGGTCCCAGAAAAAGTAGCACAATGGTAAATTAACTGACTTTTTCTAGATAATATTAATAATGATTAATTAGTACCATAATAGCAGTAGTTCATAAGCATAATGCATGAGTATTATTAATACATTAATTTATTGTGTGCTTTCATAACTTGCTGTTTTTTTTCCAGAAATTCAACACAATCAAATCTGTTTTCAATGTTGTAATAATTATTTTTACATATGATCATATGTTTCTTGCAGAGTAGAACACAAAAAGGCTATCATTCATAAATTATTTGCATATTATTCTAATTTCAGTATGCAATACTGTTTGAAAAAAATGATCTAAAAGTCTTTACATCCTTAAATGTAATAAAACTAATTTACTTAAAAAAATATTCGTTGATAAAAAATTCAAGTGATATTAAATAATAATAATAATAATAATAATAATAAAGTTATATAATGCTTTCCCATAAAATTCAGTTCTCTCACCTGTTTTATTTAATATATTCAGCTGAGATTTTCCAGAAACAAAATGGAGAAAATGGGTCGATATTAATGATCATACTTTGACTTTACAAAAGACATTTTCTAAAAATTGAAAAGGGTAATAGTATGAATACTGAACCCTACCATTTAATGGCACTCTTTTTCACCCAATGCACATCAATATAAGGATTCATGGGTCTTCGGTTTCTTTACAGAATACTACGTTAAAAACAATTTTTTTTTCACTTTTTATACATAAAACTCGTATGGTTTTTTTTCTTCGCGTTTTTAATAAACAAACACTTCGTTTTTATATGGTGTAGGAAGGGGATTAGTTTGCTTTTAAATTATCAACTTTTTTTTTGATTTTGAGCTTTTTTTTATTATTTTGAATTATCGGTTTCTTTACATAATACTATGGTAAAACTGGTAAGGTTTTTTTTTTTTCCATTTTAATAAACAAACACTTTGTTTTTAGTTGGTAGAGGGGGGTTGGTTTGCTTTTAAATTATCGCCTTTTTTAGATTTTGAGCTTCTTTTTAAAAGCCTTAAACAATTCAGTTTTAATTAATAAACCAACAGTTGATTTTTAGAGAGTGGAGGGGGGTTGGTTTTAATTTCAATTCTCGTCTTTTAGTAACTTTTGCCGATGTACTGGAAATTTTGCATATTAATTTTAAATGTGTTCAAATATAGAATGCATATAAAGAGATAGATTAACAAAATATATGAATTGTTGAAGGGGGGTTGGTTTGCTTTTCAATTATCACCTTTTTCTTATCAACTTTTTATTGATTTTGAGCTTTTTTTGTTGTTGGAAAGCCTTATTAATCAATTCATTTTTAATAAACCAACAGTTGGTTTTTAGAGAGTGGAGGAGGGTTGGTTTGATTTTTAATTATCATCTTTTATTTTCTTATTATGAGGTGTTTTTTTTTAAAAAATATTTATGATACAGAAACCTTTATATGATAGTAAAAATTTCTTCCTTTATTTTTTGCCTTTTTCAAAACGCCTTAATTAGACAGTTCATTTTTTTTTAAAAAAACATTTTTTATGGGGGGGGGGAGAAATTATGGTTTGTTTGACTCCAATAGGAGATAAGTCTCAAAACTGTAAGTTTCAGGATTTTGGAGATGTCCAACCAACTTCCCTTAAGCAGACTCCAGGTATGCTTGTAGGAGTAGCAACACAATTCCCCAAGATCCTGTAGTGGACTAAAACCATGCTCCTCCTGCAAACACATAGCTTTGCATCTGTCATGATGTTCTCTTTCTGGAAAAACACAACAGTTTCAACTTCTGTGGCTGGCAATTCACTCTCCTTCAACCAATTTTGAACACTTGCCACGCCAACATTTTACTGTTCTCGCACGAATTCATGCGTAAACATGCATTTGCGTGTTAACTCACAGCAGAACTCTGCTGAAAACCCTAACCTTTTTAGGTTGTGTGCAGTTCAAAATTATAGGGAAGCATGTGTGACAGCCTGACAATTCTTAATATGTAATACTAAATCTACTACGCTTTCTCAAAATTTTTCCACAATGAATTTTTTGATAGTTTCACATCCTTCAAATATGGCTGCCATCAAATCAGACTGTAGTGAGAATTGAATTGTGCTCACTTGAGGAATACTGTCACAAGTCAATGAGCATAGTATTTTGTTATGTAATTGTAGGATACATCGCCCTGTAGACAACCTGTTATGGCTCTAAACAACACTATTGTAGTGTAGTCATAAGTTAGGCTGCTAAAATGGTATATTGATGTGCATTGTGTGAAAAACAATGACATCAAGCAGTAGGGTTCAGCATTCATACTATTTATTATCTAGAAAAGTATTTTACTAAGAATATAAAAAGTTTGAAAATCTTTTCTAAATAATGGTTTCTAATTCCTAATGCATACAAAACTTTTTTTTTTATCTAAACATGTAGAAAATATTTCATAATCTGAGAACTTTTTGTACCAATACACTGTTACAATTTTTTTATCCCATTCTAAACTTGGACAAGCCTAGCTTTTTTTCATTTATTTAAGGTTAAATGTAAAATAATTTCTAGAAATGATCTTAGAAAGTTGTTGGCTGAGTACTTAAGATTTTGATGTAAATACATTACAGATAGCTTCATTAACATTAATATGTTTTATTAATGAATAATGTAATTCTGTTTGGGTGAAAAATAACCATACTAAACTTCTAGGTAATCAAATATTACCATACATTGCCAGGTCACTCAAGTTTATTACTTTGCAATTGTTCATTCACATATTTCTCTACCAGATCTCAACACCAAAGTTGTCCAATAAAGGAATAAAACATTGTTAAGTAGACCAAATTTATGTCTAATTTAATATATACTTTAGACTTGTCTCAATTCAAGATTTTTTTCTGATTGGCAAAATAATAATTTTTACAAGTGATGAAGAATTAGAGCTTTAAATGTTTGTTTTTTTTTCATTATGAAATTTTAAACAAATTTATTCTTCAGCTCTAACAATAAAACCAACTGAATTTGATGTTTTTAGATGTTACTGAAGTTTTCCAACAGATTCAGGAAAACTCATAGCTGTTGAACTAATCTGCTTTATAAATAGATCTTAACAGTTACTGATTTATGTAAATGTGGATAAACAGAAACCACAAACTACATAGAAAATGACTCAAAACTATAGATACTAAGGCAAAATTGATGAATATAATGATACTAGGGAATGTATTTTTTAAAGCAGTCTTAAAATTCCTACACTACATAAATTAATTAATAATTATTTTATATTCAGATATTAATTTTAAAATATAAGTACACCTGGGTCTCTTTTTACGCGGACTTATTTAACAAGATTTTGAAGTTCACCGGAAGTCGAACTCCGATAATGCGCTATTACTTTAAATAATAAATTGTGCACACTTACGTTATATTGAAAGTAATAGCACATTATTGTAATTCGACTTTCATCTTAGTAATTTCAATATTTTCAGTGCTTTATAATAGTAAGATTTTATGCAATAATAAAATTAAAATCATGATTTCCACATTTTATGTATACACATATTAAATTTTAAAGATTACGGTGTAAATTTGTTCAAACATTGTGCGTGTTAATTTTGCATTTCAAATCACATTCTGTTTTTGCTTTTTAAAAAAGAACGTAATTAATTATTAATCATTTAGTATCCGCAAGTTTATTTTTAAAAGGTGAGTAATAGCAGTGAAATGAAATTTGATTTTTAAATGGAATTGAAAATTAAAGACAAAAATAAGAATTTAATTTTTAGTTGTTAGTTTTAATTAAATTTTTCCCAGCAGTGGTCAATAAATGTCTTTTTATTATTGTAAGTCTAAGTTCATAAACAAGTAATAAAATCATTGTCTCAAAGATTAATTATGTTGTCACCAGAAATCCATTGACCTAACATGAGTGTGAAGTTAGCGCTAGTTGTATTTCCTCAGTTTGCAAACGAACGTGTTTTTGGCAAATATCGATAATAATTAAAACGTGTGTTAAAAAAAATGTAAATTATGCATAAAAATATATTATTTTGAATAAAATTAAATATTATAGTTAAAAAAAGTTTGTCTTGTATCAATTTTTTTCAAATTTGAAATTTTTTATTAGCCATATTTTATTTCCTTATTTTTTTTTGCGCGAATTTTAAAGTAATTTTACATTGGTGCTTTGCTTTTACATGAATTTTGAAAAATCACAGACCGCATCCCCCCTTTATGTAAGTTACATCTATTTTTGCGTGATTTCATTTGCGCGTGTTTTCTGAGGAACCTATCTATTGCGTAAAATGAGACACAGGTGTATATACATTAAATAAAAAAAAAAAATAAACTTTTTACATAAAAATGCAAATAATGAAAAGACATTACGAATCTTAAAACATTTTTCTTTTCACATTCAATTTAAAAAATGAAATATATATATATATAATGGTTATTTTGCCTTTTTTTTTTTTTTACAATTAATCCATTAGCAATTTGATTTTGAAATATGAAATCATACTTAAAATATAACGTATTTTAAAAATCAAATGAAGGATACTTTTCTTATAACTAGATTTGCAAATAACTGATAATGAGGATTCGATTTTTTTTCGGGAATTTTATTTTCATATATTAAAAATGACTTATTTGATCATCATAAGCAAAGCTAAAAAAAATATGCATGGTCGTAATAAAATTAAAATCATCTATTAAAAGGTTTTCGTTTAAAATGTTTGACACTAAAAATTTGCTTTGCGATATAAATTCTTCACTAATCAGAATTTTATTTTATCATTAAATCTTAATTTGAACTATACTGCTTACTTAAAGCTTTACGATGTAAATCACTGACTTTTGAACATTTTGCTGTAGTACGTGGCTGTAGTACGATAATTACAGAAAATGTACTATGACAATTGTATACAAATATTTAAAATAAAGTTGTATTGAAAATGAACATTTTTTTAATGCTCATGCATATTTTTTATTTTGTATATATACAACAATTTTATTCAGTGAGTTATCAAATATTATTAAAATCAAGTTCAGGGGATATATCCATAGCATTTAGTTTCAAGATTCCCTCATAAATAATCTAAATCTGTAAATAGTATTAAATGTTATATAGTACATATTTTAAACTTCATATTCCACATAAATATATGATAAATTTCAAAAAATTGCAAAGCCAGGTTTTTGGTGCAGAATATATTCACAAAAGGAAGATCATGTTATTATTTATTAAATGTCCATAGATTCTTGTGGTATAGAGCTTTTACATTATATATATATATATTGTAACGGTATATAAATATGCCGTTACATTAATTTAAAATAAAATCTTAAAGTTCGCAACAAAAAATAAAATCTATTAAAACACTAAAAGTCAAAATGTTTGTTAAACGTATATATATTCGCACAGATGCAAAACTTTAAAAATATTTTTTTTTATAAATAAAAAAAGTATTTGAACATACTTTTTTATAAAAAAATACAAGATTTAAATATAAAAATATTTTAATAAAGAAATAATGTAAGTAAAAATAAAAACAGGTATTAATTAATTCCTGTAATCTGTAAATGGAAATGATTGTTTATTAATTGAAAAGCAAGCTAGCCTTGGGGCTCTTGTGTAATTAAAAAGTCAGATGAAAATTAGATAAGAGAATAAAGAGAATTTAGCTTGACCAATGGAAAGCACCAAGCCTCTCGGACCTTAATGAACATTTGGATTAGTGACGTCTTTGTTCGTTCAATCTGGAGATTTACTATAAAAAGAAAAATATTGAGTTCCAGTCAGTTTCCAGCTTGCTTTTGTGAGAAGGGCGATAGGATGCACATATCGTTCTCTCTCTCACTTATCTCAAATGAAATGACTGTAATACCAGGATTGTTCCAGCTAAGACTGCCTTCAGATAGACCAGGTTTTAAATAAAGACTCCGTGGAAATTAACACCAGGAACCGGGAGCTCTTCTACCGTAAGTTATATGAACTGAATAATTGTTAAAATCATAAAATTAATTAAGAACTTTCATCAAAAGTTGACAAGTTTAATAAACAAGCTAACCTAAATTTTGAATGGACTTTTATCTGACTATTGTAAGTTTTCAGGTCAATTAATAATGTTTAATTTTATATGTTTTGCGTTTGATAAAAATTATTTCCATTTTTTTTCTTATTGTATAAATTATTTAAATGCATGAAATTTAAGTTGGATATAGACGTTGCATAGATTTGTTAACGGTTAATTATGTTGTGGTTTCATATTCGATTAGAATATATAGGTCATTGATGTCAATGTGGCATCTTATGATGAATGCTATTGGGTTTCTTGTATTCCCTCTGCAATTGACGTCATCGATGACTTTGTATTTTGATTGGTTATGTTTATTTTGGAATGTTTTTAACCATGGAATCTATGCAGCCGATCTATACTCAACATTATAAAACCAATTTTATAAAATTCATCTGTGTGAACGTATCTAAATGTTAGATTTAAGTCGGGTGTGAAAGGCTATATAGTTTTGTAAAGTTATATTAAGGGAGGGTAATCTTAGGTTATTCATTTCGTAGTTGAATTAGGTCAATGGATTGGATATATTTGTGTAATTAGTAGATGTAGTATGAGATTCGCTACATGCAGAATCGCTGTACATGCTGCACAAACCCTTTTGCCTATGGATGGGATTGTAAGTCAGCAAAAAGGACTGCTGTCCCTTCCTATGGAGTTTTTATTTTATTGTTCTTCTTGCCATACAGATGTAACATTTCTGTATTGGACAAGAGTCAATGTCTTCTCTAACTATACTGTTCAGATGTCCATTCCTGACAGTATAGTATATATGTGCTGTTGTATTTTCATGCTACATTGAATACATAAATGTATCAGATGGATTGACGCTGGTTTGACTGCGAACTTTTGGCCTAAGGTTAAATAAGGGATAGAATTTTTTTTTTCAAATGCAGATCTATGTAGTCTATTCATTCTCGACTCTCTAAATAAAATATTAAACTCATTGCAATCTATTTAAATGTAAAATTAAAAGTTAATATAAAAATCTAAATGTTAAATTTATTCCTCAAAATTTAAAATGATTCAAAATTTATTAAATGTTTGTTTGTTATTTACTGGCAGTGGCTTTTATTTTTTTTTATATACAAACTAAATAAGTTATTTCTTATCTCTGCATCTCCATGAGCTAGTGACAATGGGTTAATGGTCTAAATATTTAAATAAAGTGGAATCTTAACAGCGCATATCTGCCTACTTTATAAATTTTTCTAGGTTCAAATGCCTAGATGGCGCCCCTGTAGTTCAGATATCGTAGACTGCTGTCCTCCACTTTCTTTTGGATCGTTATAATATATATATATTAATGCAATATGTTTACACACTTATTTATAATTTATTTTCATTTAAAATTATCATATACACTTTAAGGAAATAATTAATAAAACAGAATATATAAATAATAATATCTCCAGACTTTTTCACATAGAAACTGGTGTGTGTCAGATCTATATAACTATGCAATTGAGTTAGTTTGGGTTAAAAATGTTAGATATTTTTTGAATTTAAGTTGATAAGTTTGAATAATATAATGGAATAAAAAGTAACTACTAGATGTATAAATGCACTAATTCCACTTAATATTTCTCACTAGTAAAATGTAAATCAGAAACTACTCTAGGTGTGGGAATATTACTATAACAAAAATCCATTGATAAATCAGATTTTATAATAAATGATTTTAGATGATCAACTGAGAGTGAAAAATCAATATATTGAAATGTCTGCAGTATGTAGATGTTTCGAATATATGGAACATCATTTGGGATTTCCTCTGGAGAATATATGCAGAACTAAAATTGATTTACATCTAAAAATAAGAAATTGGTTAAGTAGAGCAGTATCTTAAATAAAACCAATCATGAGTTTTTATGATAATTATGAATAACAAAAGAGCTGAAATCTGGTTAATATTTAACTATAAAAAGTATATTTTGTTCATATATTCTACTGTGAATAGATAGCTTTTATGAGGTTGCCCAAAAGTCATCTACCAGTGAGCTTACACTCAATGTATATTAAATCAATTTGTTTTAGAGACAAATCTACAAAAATAAATCTTTCTATATACAGTAATGTGTTCAACAAGTTCAGTAACTTTCAAAAAGTCTGTAATAAAGAATTAAAAATATTTGAGAAAGATTAAATTGAAACCATCTTCATAAATGATATGGAAAGTTATGTTAATTAATAACAAATGGGATGAATTATCTCATTTTATATGATTGGATTACTGTGGTAATGTTTTTTAGGCTCATCCAAATTTACCATTGATAGATTACAATAGTTTTGATAAAAATGCCTACATTATAACATTAAATTTATTGAACAATATTTGTTTAAAGTTATGGTTTGAAATTAGAGTGAATCCTCCATTTAGAAGTGTTGATGATATAGATTTAAAAATTGTGACATTAAATCATGATGTATAAAAACATTGGGTGCCTTTTTTAATCAATGTTTCTAAATTGATTGAAAAAAAAAATAAAGTAAGCAGAAATATGAAGCAAATAGGAATCCTGGGAAATATCTCTACTGGATGTGAATAATTCAAATAAATGGATATAATTATTAGACAAATAATTATTTTGATAAAATTATTCTGGAGATGCTAATATAGTTGCTTCTGAAGAGTTTTTAACCAATTATACCAACTTACAAGATTAAAAATGGTTTTGATATGAATATGGCATTGTAAATTAAAAATAAACATTATTGTATGGAAAAAGATTTTCATACAGACTTATGGCAGAAATGCTGTATTAAATTAGAAGTTATCTAATATACTAAAAATAAATAGAATATTTGTTAAGTCTTTAAAAATTATTAAGAGATTATTGGCAAAGAAAATGGTTTGTTGGGATAGTGAAGTGGCAAATTCTGTATCTTCAAGATCCATGGATCTTGGATTATCTCCGTCATGTGAGAAGTATTATCTTATAGTGTGCAAAACCACCTATGACTTTTTTCAAATGTTTAAGCAGTGGATGATATAGAAAGTAAATTGTGATCTTTTATAGCATTTATATGATGTTAACTATTTTAGAAGCTTATTGAGTTTTTATCATTACAGAATTATGCAAAACTTTTAGGTGTTATCATCTAAACTGATTAGTATTAATAAGTTAATTGAAAGAAATGTTACAGCAAGATTATTCTGAGATATTTGTTGATAGACTAAGAAAAGAAATACTATCTTAAGACAATTGTTTATAACAAATATATAGAAGTGCAATAATAATGCATACTAAATTTTATAAACACTAATCAGATTTTATCTAATCGCAAAGTGCTATATTGTTTTTGTTAAAAAAATATAAATAGTTTTACTATATCCAAGATCAGTTTCTCTATCCTACTAAAGATCCCTCTATTATAAGATTGAGTAATCAAGGAACATAAAAGTATATATTGATATACTGTCTGCATTTCTAGACCACATTCTGAGTTTGTTTTTATTTGAGAGAATTTACATGTAAAATATAGATAAACACATTTAAGCAAATATAAATCACCATTTTATTTCTCTATACTATGGATAGGAAAGTTCTTCAACAATAAGAGTCACACATATTACTTTCATACATTTCTGAAATTCAAGATTGCAGAAAAATATTGTTCTAAAATTATATTTATAACATAAAACTATATAATAGTCCTACATAACATATCAAATGTCAAATACTGTAATTAAATTAACATTTATGTTAACAATTCTTTAAACTGGTATCATTTAAAAGCTAAATATTTAAAGTTTCAAAACTTCACTATATTATAATAAATTATTAATATAAAAGTTTAGAAAAAAATGGCAATGGAAACCAATAATGTCTCAGGAGCTGTGCAAAGTATATTTGGCAAATGTATATGGCTCACAAGCCACAGTTTACTCACTGTTGCTTTATACTATTCAAAATAATATTCTAAAATTTAAGCTTAAAGTTTTGGGATCCAAGCCAACTCATTTACATAGATTTGATACCAGATACATTTTTATTTATTTTAGTTACCTTTACAATAAATGGCTCCAGAATAAAAATGATAAAAACTGCTCTTTGAAGCATATAAATAAGTTTAAAAAATCATACTTTTTTTTTTGTTGTTGATACTACAGATATTAACTTTAATAGACAAAGGATAAAAAAGACATACAGTTAACCATAAAAATGAGGTCACTAATATATAGAAAAACTGATTTTTAATCAGATTTATATAACTATGCAAATGAATTAGTTTGGGTTCAAAATCTACAGATTTATTTGAATTTCACTTTATTAATTTAAATTGCATAAAAAAATAAAATACTGTTTGCTAGAATAGAGTGGAGAAAACTGTTTCTGGAAGCATATAATTAAGTTTAGAGAAGCATAAGGTGTTACAAATATAAACTTAATAGTCAAAAGATAGAAAAAATATACAATTGCATCAAATTATGTCAGTAAAATATTCAAAAACTGATCTACAGTCAGATTTATATAACTATTCAAGCAATTTAACCTGGATTTAAAGATTTTAAGATTTTTGAATTTCAGTTTATTAACTTAAACTATAGAAAAAGTAAACTGTGTCTGACAGATGCATAAATGTATGAATTTCAGGATGAATGTATTATATTATAACACCACACTACTCAAGGTTATGATATATGGTGTTAGAATGAATAGAACTTTACTTGAAAGCATATGGATAAGATGAAAATGTAATCAGTTTAGCACATTAAGGTACTGATTGAAGATAAGTTGAATTTAAAGTGTTCCAGATATTAGGCATAAATAGCATTTCCCGAAGATGCAGAATTACTATCAATACGGGGAAATTTTGTACTAACCTATTTTGTTATGATTTTATTATTTTTCAGATATTTGAAATAATCATAGCAATCTTAAGGTTAGGTTGTTTGAATCAATGATTGAAAAGATCCTGATTAGCTTTAGCAGTTCTTAGCCAAAAAATACTTGATTCAAAATATGAGACAGTGTTAAAGATGATATTATTATCATTAAGGTGTGATTTAAGTAGATTGTTCGATTTTTATAATCAGGAAGTTAGTGCATACTAAAATGTTACTGAAAAAAATTTTGATATGTTAAAAAACAAGTAATAAGCAGTTTTCTAAAAATATATATTAATAGAATATTATTATTCTGAAACTAATTTTGGGGTTAATTATCATGGTATTACAAATTTATTCACAAATTTTATAATTTTCTTAGTATACTCATTAAGGAAAATGTTAAATTATTAAAAAAAAAAAACAGCTCAAACATATTTATTTATATACTTTGTGAATATTTATAATATATTTTTCCCAGTATAGGTGAAAATAATGAAATACTTTAATGACACTTTACATCTGATAGGTAACTATATCAAAGTTATTAATAATAATTTTTAATCTGATATCATACACTCCAGGCAAAATGGCATTATTTTAAATGCCTTCCTTTTTTTCAAACATGCATCATCATCAGCAAAATCAGCTACTGGCAAATTAATATGGCCATTATAACTCCAACAAAAAATAGACAAATAATAATAATAGTAACACACTAGAGATTAATTCTGTGGTGATTAATCAAGATAATTTATGAATCATAAATATGTTCACATTCAGAACATCTTGGTTCATTATTCTGTTGAAAGCTGTATTTTAATTTCTTCCACAACAAACTTTTCTTTCCAAAAAATATCAATGTCTTGTCTAATTGTATTATCTATTATAATCTACCGTATGTTCTATCTTCCCAATAAATGATATCAATACTGACTTCTTTAGAATGATTTTGACAAAATTGCTAAAAGTAAATAGAATCTACTTTTTTCTTAAAACTCCTCAAGTTTGGGATAAATAATTTTTAGTAGAATAATTCTGTCATTGTTCACATATTTCACATAACAGTAAAGTTCTAATTTTACAGTAATAGGCTCTATAATATTTTATTCAGAAACCTGAAGAACACATTAATTGATTTTATGATATTCATTATATTTATAAAATTTTATGGAACATCTTCCAATTAAATTTTTTAAATTCATTTATGTTATGTTAACAGAATCTCCAAGTCTTACTTCCATACAACAGTTTGAATAATATAATAATATCTATAAAATAACTTATCGTTTACCATGTGTTGCACTTAAACATTACCTATTTAAGATATTTAAATTAACTCATATTCTCAAGTTGATAATCACCGAAACTAATAGATGCTGATATTTTTTTATTACTAGCCAATAAAGCTGAATCTGGTTTTTGAATATTAATTCTTTTTTAAAAATGTCTATGCATTTCAGTTAGAAAATTCAGTATATTCTATAGAAATTTTTTTTTGAAGGTGCAACAATAATACAATCATCAGGATCATATAAATCCATAAGCAAAAAATATGAAGTTTCTTTTTTTTTAAAAAAAAAAAAAAAAGAAAAATTTATTGACTTTGTTAATACATGAACTACATTTTTAACAATAGCTTGAGAAAATTTACTCTGTATTGCTGTATCGTGGAGTCTTGAGGTGACGTAAGTTCTATGATTCTTCTTCTTCTATTGGGATGACTTTGGACCATGTTTCTTTATATAGCCTGTCTGGAGCTAGCATTATGTCTCTAATGCTGATGCTCTTAATCAATGTTTTGAAGGTATCCAGGATATTGGCTGTCATATTACTGATTACATGTTTGCATCTGGTTAGCCAGATTGCAAAGGAGAGAAAGATTGAGAGTCTGATGTTTGAGAAATTTCCGTTCTTGATTGAATGTTGAATCGAAAACAAGTCTGCATTTTGTTTTTTGGCTTTATCATTGATAAATGTTTTTAGTGAGCTGAATATTGGGAAGTTATGAAAGATGTGTTGGATCGTTTCATCCTCCTTAGTACATAATTGACATCGCAAGTTAATTTTGGTAAATCCCCTTTTCCACACTAGAAAATGGCTGGTGGGTAATGAGCCCAGATTTAATTTTATAATAAAGTCTATATATTTCGGTTCTGAGAACCAATATTTTGCTTTCTTAATCATGATTCTATTGTTGAAGCCAAGAGCACTTTGGGAGTGCAGTAGAAGTGTTGATCTTGAGTTTGTACACATTCCCAATATGACTTTTTGCTATCAAGTGTGTTTTGTGTTGGGCTAATGCAGTTGTTTACATGATTCCATATTTGTGTCATCCATATGCTACTTTTAGGTGGTGGAGTGTCCATGGGTGGAATAGTTAGTGTTATATTCAGATGGGTAGATTTCAGGGAAAAGGCACGCAGAGCTGTTAATGATTTTTGCAGATATATTGTGGAAACTGAGTGAAGGCCAAGGCCGTTAAGTTCTTTGGGCATTTGTGTTTTTGCAATGCTTATGTCTTTTTTTTTTTTTGCAATTGATAATCTATTCAAATACAAAAATTGCATCACCAAAACTTATATCTTGATCTCTGATTCATGAAACTACCTCTAAATAGTTCAAGCATCAATCATAAAAATTGAAACTAAGTTATATCTAGTTTAACACTAGTTTTTGTTTGAAATATGTCAAATGTTCCATCTAAGGCAATTCTTTCCATTGCGTGAAACTGTATATTAAAATAAACTGATCAATTTCCAGCTAATTTTAATAAGTGCCCAAGTACTTAGGCCAAGGTAATCTAAATAATATGTAGTTACTTTGTTCCCGATATTTTTTAATAAATATACATAAATCTTTTTACTAGCAAAATATTCTCCTTTAAACAAATGAATAGTATTTAAAAAGGTAATTAATAATCTCGAATTACGCATTTCTGCTAAACAAGTTTGATTTAATTAACGCTGATTAATAAAGTCACTCGATTATTTATTTCATTAAACTCTTTCAAACAACTTCATCATTATTAAATAACATTTAACAGATTATATATATTCAATCTTCAATATTTAACTTTGACAAAGCAAATAAATATTTATTATTCTTAATTACAAGCTATATTATTAAAATATGTGTATTATGAATAAATTAATTCGAACTTATATATATATTTTCAAAATTGAATGCATTCATAATAGCAATAAAGAGTTTTAATTACAAACAAAAAGGTGCTTAAAACTATTAATAACAGGAAATTCAATGCAAGATATTGTTCTTACTTCGTAGAAAATCAATATCTCAAAAGAATAGTAACTGGCTGTTTTTTAACTGAAAATTTTAAAAAGGTTTTATAGTACATATATATATAAAATAGGAAGAGTTACATTTGGGCGAATCATCAAATGACTTATTGTATAACAATTGTGTGTGTAAAAATATATACAAGCTCAACTATATGACTGCAGTCAAGCAAGCAATTATAAAATAGGGTATTAGTAATTATTGTAGACATTATGAAAGAAGCTGAAATGTTGTATGGATCATAGCCCGAATCTTCATTCCCAGTGCTCAAGCTATTGAATTTCTGAGCAATAAGCAATTGGATTATTTGTTATCAAATAATATTATTAACATGCAACTATCAAAATTCACATCTTGCGTTGGAGTTGGTAATACAAATATCAAATAATTTTAATTATATAAAATTATAATTATTTACAACTCAAGTTTTGTTGCAAATAGGTAGGATAAAATAGCCTTTTTTTAAAATAATCCACAGCAGGGAAAAGACTTTTTAAATAATCTGCATTAAAAAAAAATAAAAATACTCATCTGATTTGCTAAATATTGTAGGATGAGAATTAGAACAATGTTTGCTTTTATTTATCTTGACAAATAATAGATGTTTGCTAAATTGCTTACCTAAACTATATATGTGTGTGTGCTATGATATCCAAATAATGAAATAGTAGCATATTTTCTTGAAAATTGAGGAACTACAATCAAATGAGGACTGAGTAAATATTAAATCTTTTTAACAAGTGTAAAAATATTCATTCAGACATTCCACAGCCAATTCAGCCAAGCATCCAATACTGGGCCACAATTGGGTATATTCATTTTTTTATTTAGAGATACAACAAAAATAGAAATTTCTCAAATTCTTATAATCCAAAAAATTAGGAAGTTAGATGAACTATTATTTCCTTCATATGTTTCTTTATGAGAGAATGTTGGACAGATCTCTGTGATAGGCTATTTTAAAAATTTCTATTTGTTTATGAGTTAACCCTTTTTATGAAGGTAAATTAAATAAATAACCAGAGAAGTAAGGTGAAAATTGTATAACACTTGATTATTGTTTGCCATAGCTTACTCTTCCTTACAACAATTTATTCTATTATAACCCTTAATGACATCTTACATAGATAAAATGGTAACTATTGATGTAGTTTTTCCCTGTCATATGTGATGTGAAATATGAGTGTATGCCAGTTCAAAAAAATTAATATATATATATATATATGTAATAATTAATGGTTGCATAATAGAAATATATGTAACCAAACAGTGTAAAAGCTTTAAAATACTCTCAGAGTCATTATACTAGTAGATAGTTGCAATGCAAATTTAATGTTTGTTTTATTATGTATATTTTTACAATGTAAGTAATATTTCTACATATATTTATTGTAATGTAGTATTTATATTTTATAATATCTTAATGTGGAGAGAAATTGTTCCAATCTTGTATCAAAGTATCAAGTTTTGAAATTTGACTTTAGCTTGATTAGTATAATTCTATAATACTACCATTAATTATTAATAACATATTACTTATAATGTAATATTTTCTATTTTAAAAAACATTAGAAAAAATTGAGTCATTATTATATTAAAGAAATGTAGTGATGATATATGAAAATGCAAAATAGAGATGAGAGGTAAGAAAATTGTATAAATCAGATTAAATATATTTTATTTCAAAACTATTAATTACTATATGCATATAAATACACTTAAGAAAAAAATAATATTAGATAATACCATTGAATAATGATCGTAGCAAATGATTTACATTAATCACTGTGTTTTGCTGCTATTGTTATATCTCTCACAAACATCCAAAAAATCTTCCATAGGAATTACGTGACAAAGTTTTGCAAATGTTAGTGGGGAAAAAAATCGTTATTTTTAGCCAACAAAATTTTCGACTAGCAATTAGAGATTATATAAAATAACCATTTAGTCTTTAACACTTTGCCAAAATGAAATTAACTGTATTTCATATATATATATATATTCATATTGTAATAACAATAAAAATAATAAATATAGCAGTGTGGCAGAAGTAATGTAAAAAAGTTATTAATCTTAAATGCAAACTTGGTTTTTTCAAGGATTGTAAAATTTATTTATTTATTTTGAAGAGGGTAATTAATTAACCAAAAGTACTTCTGCAAATGTAAAGACTGTGTATACTAGTTAATCACTATTACATTTATTATTTTTATTGTTATGACAATATTTATTAATTTACGGACATTTTATTTGTGTGTGTGTATATATATGTAATGGCTAACAGAAGAAAATTTCATTTTTTTTGGGCTAAAAATCATGACTTGATTAATAATAACATTTGCAACATTTTTCTAAGCTGTTTTTTTTTTAAAAAAATCTTACAATATGTGTAATTTAGTACTTGCTTTTAATTATATTAAACCATAAGTTATTAATTGCTTATATGTATAAGATTGCAAAGTGAAAAATAGTTATTAATGCTTAGATCTCAAATCCTGGTAAAACTGATTTTTTTAGGTCAACTATACTATTAGGAAGTCTTAAAAAAATTAATAATAAAAATTGAATACTTAATCTAGATTGCTGTGAAATTATTGTTTAAGAAGTGAAAGCTAAATATCTTCAGCTAGAATATAGAACTATAGTATATATATTAAAACGCTTGCTAACCAAAATTGATTAGCCTGTTGAGCAAGAGTTTAATTTTATTATTTGTCACTGAAAAACTTCTGTCCACAGCAACTATTTTAACATATATATGTACACAATGGAATAACCATTTTTCCAAATGTTGTTAATAATATCTATACACCAGTCTTTTAACAAATTGTGAAAGCGATATAAAATGATCATTAAATAATAATCGCTTTCATTTTTATGTAGATGATGGATTTCATTTAATTTGAAATGCATTCTAAATAAAATCACTTAATAACTTGTTATCTATATAAAATCAGAATTAACATATGGAATGATCATTTTACATTGCTTTGACAATTTGTAAGAGACTGGTATATATATATTATGCATAGCGTTTAGAAAGATTATCAGTGCAAAGTTTATATATATACATTGCAACCTCATCCAACAGTTACTTCTGCTTTTTCTAGCCTGAATTCAAAGACTGTCTGCTATATTTTCTACAAAATATAGCATTTCTTTCTATCTAAAGTTCGACTCGTATTATCACAATGTTATAATGATCAACAGTATATTATTTACTCTGTTGAAATTGTTTTTATGCAAACTGTAAATAAATAATTCCAGCTATAATTTGATAATGAGACTCATATTTCAATCACTCTTATTCAACAACATTTGATAACGTTTGTGATGTAATGAGTAGAAAGGGAATTTTGTTTGTACTCATAGATCATATTAAGTTCTCTTATGATTAAAATTACAATAATATATCCAAAATAGTCTTAAATACTGATAGAATTTCGACAATACATTTCCTGAATTTTAATTACATGACTTTTATATATTAGATATTCTTATAATTCAAGAATCATTATATTTTTGTGATTTAAATTTTCTGTTTGTGCAAATGATGATAATGAAGGCAAAGTTATAAAAAAAAAGTTATAAATTAAAAATAGAATAAAGATTTTATAAATAATATATAATAAATATAAATTCTTTATACGTAATCAAATCAAACGAATTACTATAATATTTTAATAGTCAATTCAAACCTATAAAAGAAAATATATTTTGTCATTTATGAATAAATAAAGTTTTCGCTTGTATTTAAATTCTAACTTTTTTTTCTAAATAGAACATCAGTACAAATATCTTTCATCAGTATATTTAACAAACAATGTTGCCAATGAAAGAACAATATTAAGTTGGGGAGGATGTATAATTTTCTCAGCCTATATAAAATAATTAATTAAGTTTGGATAAATAATGTTTTATCAAAGTATTTACATATCAAATATTCATGCTATGAATATTAACACCATTATCATTTTGAAAACTACTCTATAGCTCAAGCACAAATAAAGATGCAGGTCACAATACTTATGTCTTCAACATTTACTCCTAATACCAGTAAATAGTATAGACAAAATGATGGGATAATCAAAAATCCATACTTATCTATTCATACAAGTACATAATTAATATCATGTCACTAATCTTAAAAGCATGACAAGAACAAACCATCATAAAAATTTACTCAGTAGAATATTTATGTCATCTATATGAAATTATACAGGCATAATTTAAAATAAGATATGAACATTGTTTTAAATACCCACTATTCATCATATAATAACACTATAAACAAGATATGAAAGATTGATAAAATTATAATAATGATAATATTTTTCATTATGAGATATTCTTTGTAAAAGATGTTAGCTGATTTGCATGTTTTCTTAAATGCCTGAACTCATGGATGATTGATTTTGACAGGGAAGGTAAATTTTATTGATTTGTGGAACTTGTCCATAAGATACTGAACCCTAGTGGGAAAAAAAGTAATTTTTATGCTGTGATTGATGGTAGGTGATGCTGTATTTATATAAGCTAACCAGATATGGACTGTGTCCATTTTAAGGCATCTAATTTTATATATGTAAATGTACATTTCTAAGATTAAAATCTCAGATTATGAAAAGTAGTACCCACATGGTTATGTCTGAATCAATTAGCTTATGTGTAATTCAAGTAGTAAAAAATATGCTGCATGACTAGAAAAAATGTGAATTAATTAATGAAAAGAGAATCAGATAGTATAGGACCAAGAAGTAGAACACCAGGTTAATTAATAATAAGTGTCTATCATTACTGTACAAAACTGAATTTTCTGGGAGAAACCCTTTGCCACTTATTACTAAAAATGTTAGTGTGTGTAAATATTTTTGATAGATTTATTGTAGGCCCTATTGAAATCTTTTAGCAACAAACAAGGTAATGTTGAGGATGCAATCTTAAGGTTTAATATTGAAATGATTTTATTAATGAACATTTCTAAGTCAATCACACACTTATTCAAAACAGTACATCAGATTGGCATTGTGCCAACCATAAATCCCAACTCTCATTAAAATACAGAACAAAATTCTCTGAATCAAATTTATATTTGAAAAAATTAATTTTTACTCCAAGGACAACTCCCAATTCCTAGCCATACTTGAGAACTACAGCACATTTTTACTCATGAATTTCATTCAAAATAAGTACAATATTGGACACATATTACCAGGAATTCCATGAGTAATTATTTCACAAGTAAACTAATTCAGGATTCATACCTAGTGAATTAAATTTAAACTTTTTTTCAAAATGAATATAAAATAAACTAGGTCTGTGTCCAATTTTTCTAGTCATCTTTTTGAAGAAAAAAAAAACAAAGAAAAAAAATCAGCAGTTAAAAAGCTACATCTTATCCAATGATTCAGCTTTGCATAAAAATACTAGAGTCAATTTTAAAAGACAAATTAAAATCAGTGATCTTACCATTGTTATCGAAATCCCAATTTGCAAAGAAAGGTTCATCTACCAATTAAGTAGTTGTCATCTTCAAAAAAATAATACAAACAGAAAGAAAAAATAGGAAATATTGTTCTATTATAATTCAAGTACACATAAAATCAATTTTTAATAGGATACCAATTGATGGCAGAAACCATGTTTTTCAATTTTATCTATACCAATTCACAAACCTCTTGCCATGTAGAAAGATGTACATAATCCTTAATCATAAAATCTCCCCTCAATTTATCATTTCAAACTGCTCTATTTCCCAAGACTTTCTCTTAAGTTCACTTCTGTTTACTATTAACACTAACTCCTTAATCAAATCAATTGAAAAAACAATTGACTGGGATATATATATATATATATATATATATATATATATATATATATATATATATATAACAAAGCTATTCATGAACATCTTGTGCAAGGTTTACATGTATGATGTCTTCCTAACAAACAAATACTACAATTATTTAAAACAATTACTGAATATACAGATAAATTTAAGCTTGAATTAAACTCAGAGCAATCTTGTACTTGGGAAATTTATTGAATGCTGCATAAAAAAAACTATGCAGACAGACACTTAGCCCTTTTCTGGGTTTTTGTTTTATCTTAGACAATCATCAACATGCATGTAAATACAAGAGATATTTCTAAAAAAATATATCACATCACTTAGTTGCCATCATAAGCCTATCTTTCATCATATGCAAAAGTATATAATATAACTGCACTTACATGAGTCATATGTTATAAACCCATAATAAAGTTCATCAAAACTTTTATCAACCAATTATTTAAAGTTAGTAGAAATTTGCTCTGGAAAAAGAATACAGTAGCAATCTCAATAAAATGGCTCCAATGCCCCTTATGACAAAAACAATTTAGCACTACCTATAATATTTTAGCATGCACAAAGGTGTATTCAAATGTCAATCACACTTTTAAAATCAAACCTACTGATTGCTCACTGCACTTAAAATGATTATTATTTGATTGAGTATTCAAGACTCATTTTCTGATCATTCAAAAATAAATACAACTGTTAGGAGAGCTACTCATTACTTTATACTCTTTTGCCTCTCAAAGAAGAAATCAAATTTCAAATCATTACCAAACAACCCTCAAAAATTTCAGTCGGACTTTCTAATGAAATTTAATTTGGAAATCCTGCTATATTTCTTTAGATTCAAAAGAAATCATCAAACTGAAAAAAATTTATGTGCTCTGTGACATAAGAAAACAGAAACACAACATCATATATTCCACACCTTTCCTAAGCTAACTGATGTACACACATTAACTTAGGAATATTAAAAATAATAATTCTAAAATTAATTACCTTTTGAAATACATCAATAAAGGTTCTTTCCCAAACATAAAAGCTAATACATTTATATTATATTTATTATGGTACACAAAGTGTATTTTCACCTACAATAACATTCACAAAAGACATTTCAACATATTTGTCAACAAGCTAAAACAATACAACAGACAAAAATATACATCTAAACATAAACATGTATATCAACACTGCATTACTAATGTGACTACATTTGAGTCTATAATATGATACATCTATCTCTAAGATATAACACACAAAAACAAACTTTATATCAATGTTTACTCTCTTAAAGCCACTTTCTATAGCAAACTAATCCATAATCATTACTTGTCATCTTTAGACTGTTCTATCACAAGCATCAAACCAAACAAGTCATCTAATTGTTTAAGAAGTATTTAAGCAAATACAGAATAATTTTATTCATAAGAATAGCAGAATAATTTGATTTTTTATAATTAAATATATATGAAGTGCCAATAATCTTTGTTAATAAGATCATGTCACAAGAAAAATAAGTAATAAGACACTAATCTAAAAAAATATTTTTTATTCCAACAATTTAAATAAAAACTACAGATTGAATACCATAATATCTGGTAAATGAAAATACAGAAAATATAGGTTTTTAATACTAAACTTTATTACTTTACTGCCTAGCATGCTTTTAATATATTTACTATATCCTATTCATGGCATATGATGCCATGAATATAATATAGTAAATATATTAAAAGCATGATAGACAGTAATAAAGCTAAATATTTAAAAAAAATTGTATCTTTTCTGTGAGTATTTTCATTTTACCAGATATTATGTTGGTGCAGAAAACAAAACAAAATTTAACAATTGAACTATAAGAAATTGAATACCAATAATTTAAGACCATTTTACATCAGAAAACAATCATCAATCAAACACAATTATCAAGAAACGCTTCACAAATGTTGGTAAGAATTAAAATTTACTTAAGAGTTATTGGTACTTAATCTTGAATAATTATGGCAGATTACATTTTAAAATTAAAGTTAAAAATACATCCATCCACCATACAGTAAATAAATTAATATGCTTAGTAAAATAAATGTGTGTTGATGTTCTACTTTTTTTAGATTGTAGTTTGAATTAAATAAAAAGAAATTTCCAACTCTTTGCTTATCAGCATGCTTACAAATAATATGTAAATAATTACTTTAATATATTTATATATCTATGTATCTGAAACTGAAGTAGCTGTGCTTTCCAATAAATTATACAATATAAATAAACCATTAGAGTCTTTTAATAGTTTATTTATGTTACATAACTTATTTGAAGGCACAATTACTTCTAATTTCAATCACACACAGTCTGAGTTATAATTATTTATTGGTATGTGTAAAATATACTAGATATTTGTAGAAATCATGAACTTAATTTATATTTGAAAAATATGATTATTAATTCTGTAAACAATAAGCTATTTTTTTTCATTATAACTGAAATTTATTTATGTCTATGTACAACTATGTAAATTTGTGCATAGTTAGATCTATATATACATCTATAAGTTTTATGAGTATAATTATATATTCATATAATAGTTTAAAATAAAACAGTCCTTCCAGGTATGTGAGATTTGATTCCAAGCCATACAACTGGTAGCAAAAAAATATGGATAATAGCAAACATTATAATGTATAGTTCAACTCAACACATGTATATAGGTGTGCATACATATGGGGAATAAGTATAACACATATTATTATAAGTGGGGTGTGCAAGGATTTGTAAAAAAACCTACAAAGAAATCACAACAGGTGAAGTAAAGAAATTTATTGGGGTGATGTGGAGGAAAAAAGCTATAAATCCAAAGAAACTAGATTAATGTTTCCTTCTGCAGTGAATCAAATGTTGTTCAAAATGATCATTGTATACTGTACATACTTTGTAACCAAATTTAAAAAAGACAAAAAATTAAATAATTTTCTGGATATAAAAATGTGAGAAGTAAATAGTTACTTAATTTAAAATATTAATAATTTTTATACGTTTTTTTAGGTATAGTTAAGCAATTCTTCAAACCCCTTAAGATCATATAAAGAAGATATAATTAAAAACTTGTATGGGATATATTAAAAATAAATATTATGAATAGATTTATTTAAATATATATATAGTTCTGCATTTAGATAAATTGATATTATCAATACTTTTTTTTACACGCTAATATAAATTTTGTGACTACATAAACACAAAGCATTAATATGTGAAATAATTATAGATAAAATAGCCTTTTTGAAAAAAAAAATATAGATTAATGTGGAGAATGAAAAAGCAAACAAATATGAAAGTAGATTGTTTGCCAACAAAGTTAAGTTTAACGATTAAATACTATAGAATAAGTGTTTTTACTTTTAAAAAAAAATTCTGAATTAAAAATGGAGTATGTATTTTATACATTGATAAAGAATAATATAAAAAATATTTTGTCCAAAAATATAAGTAATAATCTGAAATTGTTTAAATATATGACTGACAGATTATAAGTAAAGAAAGTTTGATATTTATAAATCAAAGTGTAATAAAGCTATTGAGCTTAGATTGAAAATATTTTTGTATTTTCAATTTTATTTTCATAGTTTTGTAGTTAAGTGGAGGGTTGCATTAAATCCTAAGATCTACATGCAGTGCTCTCAGATTCAAGGCTCCTCACTGACGAAGGTCACAAGCCAGAAATTAGTCTGGGGATATTGGATGAGAAGGCACTAGATGGGGATTTCATGCACAAGCCTTCTGGCATCCATTGATTACTCTGGTTGGCACAGGGTGGCACTACTATATGAAGAGTTTTTCCTGTTTAAATGTGATACTAATTGTAAGCAATTCTAATACTTTTATATGATACATATACTCCAGTTAATAAAAAACAATATTTTCCAAATAATTATGCTTCTGTAATTCACAAAATAGATTAATATTAAAAAAATAAGTTCAATAATTAAAGTTTTTAGTTGTTTAATAAAAATATCTATAAATAATATTATTCTTTTTAACCTTTTATATGTGATACATATTTTACAATTATTCTTAAAAGTTTGTCCTCCGCGAATAGACTACTGATTGAAATATTTTTATCTTTTAATATTCACTTACAATTAGTTTAAACTTCTATTTTGGTAAGCCTTATAAACACTTCCTTTTTTTCACAAGTCCTCCATAGCGAATAGAATGTATTGGAAGGTTTTTGACCCACAGAGATCTATTCTAAAACGGTTTTATCATTATATGTCTGCATATATATATATATAAAGAGAGAGGGAGAGGGGAAGAGAGAGAGAATGAAAAAAAAGTTTTTATTTTAGATTTTAATAATTAATTATTAATAAACAATTTACCAATACTTTAAATGATGTTTATCAGCCTATTTTGTATCATTTTCTTAAAATGTTTTTATCACAAAATAAAATTTTAATTACATATATATTATGATTTTCCTTTTTTTTTAAAAAAAAAAAACAATCTATAATAACAATTAACTTTTCGTTTTACTAAAACAGAAATGTAAAAACTTGAATCAATATTCATTTTCAAATTTTAATTTTACTACGTTTTTAATTAATAATTCATTTCCTTACTCTCTCTCTCTCCTCCTACTCTCTCTCTCTCTCTTTTACAATGCCTGTGAACTAGCCATTGAAACTTCTGTAAATACCTTCAGTGGAAAACTAAGACGACTGAACATCATTATATTTTGGATCAATTTTAGAGGAAAAAAAATAATGATTTTTTTTTTATATATTATTTTTTCTTCCACGGTTAGCAATCAATGGGGTTAATTTTAGATCTTTTAATAAATTTTATAAACTAGCTTCGAAATATTTTTTTAAAAAAGAAAAAAAAAGACCTGTTTTGAAATAGAATGTGAAATTAATAAAGGATTTTAAAGATTTTTAAAATTTTCCACGTTTATTAAAAACAGATTTTCACATTATAAATAAATTGCTTGAAGAAAAAATAAAAAATAGGCACATGGAAATCATTTTGAGGGTCACTAACATTCAAACCGTATAAATAATAAGTTGAACTTTAATCCAAGAAAATTTTATTATTTTGTCCATCGTTCTAACACTTCATTCATTTGCACAAGTCTAAGCAGTATGTTCATCCTATTACTTACTGACTATTTTTCACAATTGTTATACTTTTATCAGATCTCCAAAACTCAGAATTGTTCTTTTTTTTTTTTAAAGTCACTTAATTTTTTTTTTTGTAAAGTGTTCTATCCTACTAAATAATATGCTCATTGAACTAAATTTCCATTTGTTTTTGTTAATATGAAAAATATTTTTCCTTTCAACTTCCTAAGTCTTTTAATTTGTGTGTGTGTGATTTATACCTCTATTTTAGTGTTACCTTTTTTCCTTTATAATTCATAATACTTTTTTTTTTTACATTTTAAACATATTATTTTTTAATTTTATTTCCTTATAGTCTTGAGTGTCTAGCAGTTTTCTAGATAGCTACAAAATATTTAAATAAATAAGACTATATAGAAATGAAATATTATACTGTATTATATTAAAATGTGACTATTTCATATTTTAGTTTAGAGTTGTGCAAATATTCATATACCCTATTTATTTTTCCAATTTAATTATTTTAATATGTGTAATCTATAATTAACTTTTATATGCACTCATATATAATTTTTTTTTCATATGTTAAATGTGTTGACTGGGAAGCGAACCTGGGCCAGCTGCTTGGAAGGCAGCTATGTTAACAACTAGGCCACCAATGCTTGACAACTTTCATATATAATTTATTATTTAAACTCTTTAAATTTTCAATTTATTTACTTCCAGTAAGTTTTATAATATTTCTAGAGACACATCTGGAGAAGACAATTCATCACTTGAAAATGTATTATTTTGAATTTTTAAATCAAATCTTAATGCCTCATCAGCTTTATTTATTCTAAGTTATAAATGATTTTCTGTCCAGTTAGATCTGACATATTTAATGTGCTTCAGAGATAATGAAATAATAGACCACATACTAAGTGACTCTTCTGTTTTACAAATTAATAGGAAACATGGTCCACAGGATTATTTCATCACATTCTGGATCAAACCCACTCTTATTTGCTTACTTTTCTTGGAGTTATTTATTATTCATCTTACTACTCCCATTTTTGTCCTCTCCTACATTACATATATATTTTTTCCATGACAAATAAAAAATAAAGATATACCAAAACAATCATAAATATATTTTAATTCAATAAAAAAATTATGACAAAAAATTGGTCTCCAGCAGATTATTTGAGCCAATTTTAGATGCAATAAAGCTCCATTTGGAACTTTCTCAGGTTCTGTAATAATGTTTGGTCCCCATTTCTCCAGAAAATATTTTCCTATATTGTCAATGAATCCTTATTAGATTTTATTCAATATATTAAAAGTTAACCTACTAATTTTTTTTATCTAGTATTTATAAACTTTTATAATGTCCAATAAATTTATTGTTTTAAGATAATAGCAATAATAATAAGTCAGATGTCACATGACTTATATATAGCTTGCACTTACAAATATGTAAAATTAAGATGGTGCTAATAGCTCTAAACAAGCTTTTTTTTTTTTTTTTTTATGATAAATGCTACTACAAGAGAAGACATTCAATTCATTTTTATCTTGGATTGTCCCCATCCCCAGACCGGTTTCGACCTATGGGTCTCTTCAGTGAGGAGTTGGGACATTAGATTTAAAAAAACCAACTCAAACAAAGCATTTATCTAAAAGTTAATTGTTAGAAGATCTGAAACTTTTAGACATCTACATGTCTTTAAAGTCAGCTCTCCAACTGTCTTCTCTTGTAGTAACATTTATCATAAATAAATAAAAAAAAAGTTTGTTTAGAGCTATTAGCACGCTCTTAATTTTACATATTTGTAAGTGCAAGCTATATATAAGTCATGTGACATCTGACTTATTATTATTGCTATTATTATTTTGCTGTTGTGGCTTTAGCTAAATTAAATGGCTAAGCCTACTAATATATGGAGTATCTGAATTAAGTTCAGGCCCATATGATTTTTTCAGTTGGAGAGCTGACTTTAAAGACATGTAGATGTCTAAAAGTTTCAGATCTTCTTCTAACAATTAACTTTTAGATAAATGCTTTGCTTGAGTTGGTTTTTTTAAATCTAATGTCCCAACTCCTCACTGAAGAGACCCATAGGTCGAAACCGGTCTGGGGATGGGGACAATCCAAGATAAAAATGATTTGAATGTCTTCTCTTGTAGTAGCATTTATCATAAATAAAAATAAAAAAAAAAGCTTGTTTAGAGCTATTAGCACGCTCTTAATTTTACATGTTTTAAGATAAAGAAATAATTGAATATTTTATAGTGAAATAAAAAAATTGCAATATCACACTCTTCAAAATCTCCTTTGAAAAACTGAATTCCCAAGTAGTTACCTCTATCTTCTCTTTCAATTTAATATTATATTGTCTTTTTTATAGTTACATGACACATTATTTTATTTTTGTGTTAATAATTTTGATGAGATATTTCAGTTTTTTTAATGGTTTGAAATATCCGTGTTTAAGATTTGGTACCAAATAATTCAGTATAGAGCAAAGTGGATCCATATATAAAAGTTCCTGTAGAATAATGGTAAATACATATTTCTTTGTTTTTCTATGTTTAGAGAATCAAATCCGTGCTTAATAAGTTTGTAATTTTTTTTCAGGTTTTGGATTTTTCTTGCAGATATTGAGCTATTAATAACTCAACAAGATGTTCATATATTTTTTTTATCTGAGAAAGCAAAGTAAGGAATAGATAAACTGGAGATATTATACTGATAGAGTGACACCTTCTGATCCTGAAATAATAATTGTATCATATTATAATTCTATTTGTTTGTTTAATTAATCAATGACTGCCCTGAAATTTATTAGAACTTCTTACTCTCTAGTTAGTCAGATTTATATACATATATACTTCCTAATACTGGATCATGAACTGGTTTGTTTATGAGTTCACTACCTCAAAATAAACATAAACATTTGCAATCTGAGAAACATGTTTGATTCTTCATCTAGACACACTCGACCAGTGGAGATTGAATATGCCAAGTCATAATCATCTATAACAGAGGTGTCCAACAAGTTGATCATGATCCACCAGTTGATCGCAAAGCTGTTTTGGTTGATGACGAGGCCAATCTGGCAAGAGCTGTCGGGTAATGAGTGAAACAAATTAAGTCAAGATTTTTACGTTTTTTGGTTTTGTTCTAAATTTTTTTTTCAAATTCTAGATAAGTGAAATCCACTAAGCTGTATGATTATTGAAAATAATATTTTTAATCTTGATTTAATGTAGCTAATTTGAATTAATAAATATTGTTAATAATTACTCATGTTGCTTTATTTCCCCCAGACATGAGTTTTTTGGCCTGTTAAATAATTGTTATTTTTTACTAGGTAGATATGTAAAAATAGTATGTATTTCACACCTCCCTCCACTTATATTATGCCTATGACAACAAGTCGATCACAACACATTTTAAAAATAAAAAGTACATCTTATGAACACAAAAGTTGGCCACCCCTGATCTATAGCATAATGATTTTCAAAATGTAAGTGCTTAATATTATTCTGATTTGTTATGATTACTTGTATTGTCAATCACAAAAGTATTTATGATAGCATTTAAGTGATCTGTGTCTGATGTTTGGGTCATTATTTTACACTGAATAGTTCTAATATAATGATAATAAACCTATATTTCCATTTCCATTTTTGTTTCTAGATTTTAGGAATTAGCAACAGTCAAATGAACTTCATAGTTCAGGTCAATAAATTTTTCACATTACATTTGAAAAAAGAAAGAATTTTAAAAATATTCAAAGTTATTTTCATTTCTTTTGAAGATGCTTATAATAATATATAAATATTTTTATTTTTATAATATAACACTTTTAGATTAATTTAAACATAAATGATTGGCTTTAAAAGGGAAAAAAATACATTCTTCAATTGGTAAACTTTCTTTATTCTTTCAAATAAATGTTTTGCTTTTTTTTTTTTGTTAAATCTAAAATTAATTTTAATAATTATGCTAAAAATAGTATTAACATAAAATGTATTTATATTGAAAAACACATATATGAAAAATTATATTATGCAGTTTCAATTTCATTACATTTTTTTCAGAAAATGGTTAAAATAACTTATGAATACTAAATATAAATAACTACCACATGATTCTCTCTCATACATCAGTGACACCTATCTTCAATTACAACTTTATATAATACAAGAATAGTTAATGGGATTACAGATCTTATATCATGATTAATTGATCAATGTGGATGGAGACTGAGGAAATATTGAAGAAACACATGTTGAGAAGTCATTTTATATGTATCTATTTATAGTCCTTAAATGATCATTTGAAAAATGTAAGCATTTTGACATAAAAGTAAGAGATGATGCACAGGTTCTGAGTTTTATTAAATAATTAATGATGATGATAATAATGACAATGTTTTCTAATGATCAAAGTATGGCATTAACAAAGTTGTTCTGGATTAGGTTTAGATCTAATTACTAACAAATTAATAAAATGAGTTTAGGGATATCTACTGAGTAACAATTGGTGTAAAGCATCAAAATTATAATGTCAATAAATATATTATTGGCTATTAATTGTATTGATGGTAAGATATTATCTTGCAACTTTAAAAAAATGAATTTAAGTTTTAATTTTTGCTCAACATAAATATTAGAAAAATGAACTTACCACTTGGTTAGAAGACATTTTTGTAATTAGTAATCTATGTTATTAAAACTGTATAGATAGTGTTTTTACATCATATTCTTGATTTTCAATGTTCTAAAAAAATAAAAAATATATATAATGAAATTAATTCAATATAAAACGGCATGTGATAGATATAGACAAACATATTCTCTAATATACTTACATATTTAATTAAGTAATATATTGAAAAAATAAATAAAACCATTAAAATCAATTCATAGTATTTCTGATATGAGCTCAACATTCTTGTAAACTATTGACCAAGTAAAAATATATACATTTAAATACAATTGTTTTTAATATGTATTCACATAATAAATATTCACATCTATGATACAATATTATTAATATATATATATATATAAGTAAAATGTTTAACAAAAATAATTAACAATAAATAGATAAATTATAATTTGCCTTTTTATCATTAATAAAATTAATACTTTATCTTTTTGTAATTTTGTTCTTCTTCCATTTTAAATTATCAATTTTTTTTTCCTATTTTAGATAATAAGTAAAGAATATACAACTAAAGATTAGTTGCCATTCTCTAAGATCAGGGTTTTTGATAATAGGAAAATAAAATGAAAATCGAATAAGAGTTTGGAATTGTAGATATTGTTTATACAGAGATGGGAAAAAGAGTATTGAACATTATTTTTGCAGTGTATGATGTTGAAAGAAAATCAGAAGAATTACAGAAATTTAAAGGTAAAAGGAGTGAAAGAGTTAATGATTTTTTTTTTTTAATTTTATAATGATTTGTGGGAAAATGAAAGGATAGTGAGACTATCTATAGAAACAACTTTTAAACTACTAAAACATCACTTTATCACTAAGGTTCCTCACTGATGAAGGTCACAAGTTAAAAACTAGTCTAGGGATATTGGATAAGTAGGCACTAGATAGGGACTTTAATGCACGGACCTTCTAGCATCTATTTATTACTATGAGAACCAGTCAACTGACTAATATATGAAGAAAGAGTTGCTACTGTTTTAACAGCTTGTGTAAGCATAAGAAATCATGATTATGGAATGTTTTAGTGGTTTACTACTAGTCCTTGCTAAAGTATAATTATGACTATGGTTATTAAAAACCAAAGTTCCACAATGTATAGATACTGAATGACATTGAAAACATTATTTGGTTTTTGCTTTGGTCTCATAGATTTATATTTAACTAAAAAGATAAAAAAAGGTTGCTGAAGGGTCGCATTAGATCTAAAGATCTAGGTGCATTGCTCTCAGATCCATGGATTCTCACTGATGAAGGCCACAAAGTAAAAACTAGTCTGGTGATATTGAATAAGTAGACAATAGATAGGAATTTTGATGCACAAATCTTCTAGAATCCATTGATTACTATGGATTATGCTGGGTGTTGCTACTATATGGAGAGAGTTATTACTGAAATGAGGGAGAAAAAAAGTTAGAAATGGAGAATTGTCTAATAAAGTAAAAAGAAGATGGGTTTATTGTAGAATCTAAAGATTTTTGAGAGATAGGGTGTTTATCTTAGGTAAAATGGTATTTATGCTTTATGCACTGAAGCATCTAACTTTGTTCAATGAGAAGGTATTGTTTACATTACATCACCAATTAACACAGGTAAAATAACTTCAAACATTTTAATAAACCCATTACATTAATAGCAGTTGCAAAAATTTAATTTAACAATCCTTACAGCAGTGTAAGTCAGCAATTCTTAAATACTTTTTTACTGGGATGACTTGACCAAGTTTTAAAAAAATAGATATAAACAGTGGAAATTATATTGTGAAAGAGCAAATAATCATTATAAAAAAATTTGTTGGACGAATTCTGCAGAAATTATAAACTTTATTTTTTTAAAAAAAAAAAACTGTTATTCGAGTAATAGAAAAAGGTTTTATTTTTTATTTCTGTTTTAAAATGCAAATGTTATTTCAAAAGATTAAGAAATATCGGGGTTTGAATAATCAAATTTTATTGCTTTAAACGCAGTCTAATTATTTAATCTGTGTTGGAAAAAGTTTACATGAAAACTAATTATCTTATTATGTAATCTGATGCTTATGCCACTGCAAATAAGCAAACCTCGAAATATATGACAATTATTAATAAAATATAATATGAATTAATTAACTGAAATTAATTGTTATTTATTCATTGAAATTTATTTAGTTTACTCCTTCATTTCATAACTAATTTGTTTTAGATTCTTAAAGCTGATTGCTTGTGTATACATCTATCTGTGAGAGAAAAATTAGTGAATTGAACTTATTGCGTTTATCAGCCTGCAAGTTTATAAAATGACACATCTAAAAATTTAAATTGTAAAAGAATTATACCATAGTTGTCTTCTCATATTCCCACAATAAAACTTTTAACGTCTGTTTGTGGTCACCATATGGTTGATTGTTATTTAATATCAAACAGAAGGAAAGAAAAATAAGATTCTTATATATCACATCAGAATTAGAAGAAAAAAAAATTCTTTATAAATTGAGATAGGTTTTTTTTCAAGTCAAAAATTATTTTAAAATAAAATGTAAACAGCATATATACAAAGCTTTACTAATTAATTGGCAGTTTTTTGTCATTCAGTGATAACAAATTAACTGATATGTTTACAACGTGGATTAAAATTTTAGTCAAATTAAATTATTTTCAAGTAGCTTAAAGTTTTTGTCTAAAGCACCACACCCCTGACCAGACCAGATAATCATCTCATTTTGGTCAGTAAATGAATATCTAAAAATCTTTAGATAGATCATAAACAAGGATGGAAAAGGCTGCCACCAAGCATGTGGCAACTGGTATATACTGTATTCTTCTATCAAGGGTCTAATAAATAAGTCTTTGGCCTTCAGTGGGCTATTTACTAGAAATGACATTTTGCAGATAATTTGAAAGCATATGAACACACACTAAATTTACTATCTTATTAATCAACATTCATGCTTTTCGTGGAAGTTTATCAGTTAGCATATATATTATTATGTGTCTATTATCTAATGTTTTAATCTGGCTGAAGTTTTAATATTTTTTTTCTTATAGCTAAAAATTAATTATTAAATAGCTTTATACTTTTTTTAGATACCCAACCTAGCTTGTATTTCAAATATTGGTTAATAAAATAGTATTTAGTTATTCATAACGGGACAGCAAATGTTAGTCAAAAAGTGCACTGCCTAAAAAATAAAATTTGATTGTAATATGATGCAGCTCTATTAGTGAGAATAGAGATGTATTTCTGTAGGTTGTAGAGTGGTAAATTACTGGTATTTATTTATTTTTCCTTTTCAATGAAAAAGAGCATATTAATTGAATTGTAATGCCTATCTCACACTCTCAATGTGAATAATTTTTGTAAGAAATTATGATATTTAAAATGCCATAACATTTAAAAGGTGTAGTTATTTAGATATTTACTGATAGAACAAATTCACTTAAGGTGAATATAAATGTAAATTAATCCCAGTTAAACAAACAATTAAATTATGCCTTGCATCTGGAATTTAACAACAACAAGAATGATCAATCAAAATGAAATATAAAAATAACGTTACCAATTTCATTTGTGAATCTTTTTTAAATATTAATTAATTAAACAATTATAATGTTTAAGATATATTTGTTAATATTAATGTATTAAAAATAAACTACAGATTCTTTCCTACAGTACTTATGATGTCTATCCATTAGTATGCTAAAACTAGATTATATATATATATTTCAATTCAGATTATTCTCATTATGTATACCTAGGTACTCACTTATCACCTACTTTGAATAACTACTTGAGCAAACTATGACCAAGACATCTGTATAAGTTTTAGACTTTTTGATAAAATTATTGCTTACCAACAAAATTCTGGTATTACTTAAAATCAATATTCTTTTTATCGATATATAATGCTTTATAACAACTTCCAATTCTCAATTGTTAAGCATTTCTTTCCATCCATAAATCTTTCTACAAGTTTCTGTTTCTAATTTTTTTTTCTAATTCATCTTTCCATCTCCTTTTAGGATATTCCCTTTTTCATTTTTCTGCACAAACCTCTTTAATATTTGATAATTTCATGAGATATTTTCTGTATATTTATGTCATTTACTAAAGTGTAATCAATATTTACTATTTCTCAAATTCTTTTATTGTTTTTACATTCTTTCCCTGATGTTTCTGCAGATTTTCACCAATAATCAATTTTTGAGTTCTCTTTCTATTCTTTCATTCAGCTATCAAATCTCTCTTCCATAAGTAATAATATTTTTCACTATTTTGACATATGTTTATCATTTATTGAATTTTGATATATTCTGATCGCATAATAGTCCATGTAATATTACTATTTTCTTCTATTCTGTATGATTATTTCTTACTTTTGTAGCTTCATTTGTTGTTTTTATTTGTGTGATCATCATTCATAGATACTTATATGCTTTACATTTTTAATTCCTTGGCCATCTTCTAATATTATATCATGTTATGTTACTCCAAAAGATATATTCTTTGTTTTTGTTATATTTATGCTTATGCTTATTTTCTATAATCCTTCATTTATCTTCTAGCTATTTAACTTAAATCATGAGGCAAAATTATTTATCTTAAAGATATTCCCATTTTCTTATATTTTAGTTCTAGAAATTTTGTTTTTAATATAATTTAAATAATTTTGAAGGTAGACAACATTCCTATTTGAGTCCTTTGGTTACTTTTTTCATTTTTATTTCAAATGAATTTTTTTCTAATTAAATAAAACATTCTGACTCCCAACTCAGAACTGAAATTGAAGTCACTGTCATAGTGCTCTAAATTAGAAATATATATGTGTGTGTTTAATGTTTAATTTTGTGTTTCAAATAATGTTAATAAGGTAGTGAATAATTCTAAAAATGTTATACCTGTTAAGCAAAAAAGTTATGTTGTTTTCATTTTTTTTGTGGATATATGTTATCATATATGTGAATCAAGGTGCAGTATACAGAAAGGATTGAAGAAGCATCAATTATTATACCTACATAAAAAGTGTAAATAAATAATGATTTAATGACTGCTTCAGTTTTCTTGGATCATGAAAGACATGTAAATATAAATTTAAGTTTTATCTTTAAAATGTTAAAATTCTTCATGAAGAGAAAAACCATGATAAAAGAAAAATTAAGGAGGCAATTTTCACAAATTGAAATAAAATGAATATACTTAATAAACTACCTGCTAACATTAAAATTTGGGAATACTGGGATTTTAATTGATGGTGTTTGCTTCCATTGTGCTTTTTTTAAAATGTAAATGGCAGTTGAAGATGGTTAAGTAATTAATCAAAAGTACTTCTGTAGATTAAAATACTGTGTATAATAAATAATCACCATTATTTTAATTATTTTTGTTACATATATGTTTATACATATAAATAGTAGAAGTACAGATAAAAAGACAGACAGATAGATGGATAGATAGATATGTAGATGATAGATATGTAGATAGACAGATGGATGTGATTAGAAACAATTGAGAAGAGGAAGCAGTAATAAAAACAAAAAAAATGAATATATATATATATATTTTAATGATTGTTCACCTTTCCACAAAGTATTAAAAATGGATAGAAACCAGTATCCACCTTACGTGAATATGATTTGTGAGAGTAATATAGTAAATAGTGTTGAACTGTTAATATGAATATGGAGATTCAGATGTTGATATGTCTATAAAGATGTAATCATATTATTTCTTAACTGATACAAAAGTATATATCTAGGATAAGGAAAATTACTCTTTTACTAAACTATTAATAATACCACTACTGTATTCATATGAAATGATTAGTATCAATATTGTGAGTGAAAAAAGTTTGAAATGTATAAATCAAACTGATTTAAAGATATATGAGTTTATGAGTGCTGGTTTAACACAGAATTGGATTTTAGCTTCATTTATCTTTTATGTTTCTGAAATGTGGTAGAATGAAATTTATATATATATATATATATATATATATATATATATATATATATATATATATATATATATATATATATATATGTTATACAAGGAAAACCTTTGTTGGATTAACAAGGGGATTTGCAGGGTAAGAGATTGGTGGAAAAATGGGGGAGGGGTATATATATATATATATATATATAAGAAATTAACTTTAAATATGTAATATATATATAGTAAACTAAATTATTCCATGTACTAATGTTTAACCCACCTAAAAAGTGAATTAAATATAAAATGCTTTCATAGTAAGAGAGGATAAGAGAGGGTAATCTGACTTTCTGGATTAAAATATGTTTGTAATATGATAGAGTTAAGGTGAGTGATGTATTGATAATAAATAAATGAATATAGAAACTTAACAACTATAAGTGTCAATAACTATTTAATTGTAGAATTTCTTCCACTATAGATTTCTGACATTCTTTTGGATTTTTTAAACATTAGGGCTATGATAATGTAATTTATATCTAAATGTTTCAGACTGAAACAAATCTTTGGTATTTAGTTATTTTGTAGTTGTAAAGAAAAGTTAATCCTGAATTTATCTTCTGGAAATTAGCAAATTTGCAAACAATACAATTTTTGCTCCTTTTTTTCATGGTTTTTCAGAAGATTATATTGAAGAAACCTTATCCTCTCAGTAAAAGTTTTTAAAATGTTTTTACTATGAAAATCAGATAATTAAGGTGAAGTGTTTTAATTTGAATTGATTAAAAGCAAAAAAAAACAAAAAAACAAGGCTTTCATCTTTTTGGATTATGGGTTTACAAAATTGCTGATTGTTGTGATATCCTTGCTAATCAAAAAGAAAGTCACACAATTTTGAATGTTCAGAAAACATAAGTATTTTATTGGAAGTGATAAAAAATAAAATCTTCAGCACTTTTGGCTTTGTTAGTTTTCAAATTGAGAATGTAGGTAATTTGAATACCTTAGTAGTTAAGAAGAACTTTGATGTTTAGGTGCAGCACTGGCTCTAATATGCAACTGGTACCATTAAAATGCCTTATTTTTTCAATGATATAAGCCAGTGCAATTGAATCTGATGGAGATAAAGATTGAAATTCCTATCTATGTAACACAAATTTTAGAAAAAATTGATTTAAACAGGCAAAACTTTCCATATAGTAGTGCCACTCAGTGTAAGCCATAGTAACCAATGGATGCCAGAAGGCTAGTGCATAAAATAACTACCTAGTGCCTACTTATCCAATATCCCCAGATTAGTTTCTAGCTTGTGGATTTTATCAGTGAGGAGTCTTGGATCTGAGAGCACTGCACCTAGATCTTAAGATCTAATGCATCCCTCCAGCAGCCACTTTTTATCGCTACATAACTACAAAACTATGAGTCTAAAATTGAAAATGCAATAATATTTTTAATGTAAGATCATTAGCCTATATAGTTATATAGGCCTGAACTCAGTTCAGTACCCATACATTTTGGTGTCTTTGGTTCTTTAATAACCATAGCCACCACTGTTCTATTAAGCAGGATTGGTGTTAAACCACTAAACATCACATGATCCCCATTTCTTATGTTTGCTCATAACTGTTATTAAAACAGGAAACCCTCTATACAGTAGTGCTACTCAGTGCAAGTCAGAATAATCAATGGATGCCAAAAGGCTTGTGCATAAAATTCCTATCTGGTCTCTACTCATCCAATATTCCCAAACTAGTTTCTAGCTTGTGACTTTGGGTGTCCATTGATTACTCTGGCTTGCACTGAATGGCACTGCTATATGGAGAGTTTTGCCTGTTTTAATAACAGTTATGAGCAAGCATAAGAAATGGTAATCATGTGATGTTTAGTGGTTTAATAACAATCATCCTCAATAGGATAGTGGTCACTATAGTTATTAAAAAACCAAATACACCAAAATGTATGGGTACTGAGCCTAGTTCAGACCTATATGACTATATAGGCTAATGAGCTTGGATTGAAAATATTATTGTGTTTTCAATTTTAAAGTCATAGTTTTGTTAAGTAGAGATAAAAGGTGACTGCTGGAGGATTGGATTAGATCCTAAGATTTAGATGCAGTGCTCTCAGATCCAAGGCTTCTCATTGATGGAAGTCACAAGCTAGAAACTAGTTCGGGGATATTGAATGAGTATGCACTAGATAGGGATTTTATGCAAAAGCCTTCTGGCATCCATTGATTACTCTGGCTTGCACTGAGTGGTACTATTCTATGGAGAGTTTTGCCTGTTTTAATAGTAGTTATGAGCAAGCATAACAAATGGTGATCGTGTGATGTTTAGTGGTTTAAAAATTGATTTAGTGATGGATGCTCATAAAAATCTAAAAATTCATCACAAGATCATCAAAAAAGTCAGTAATTTCTTCAGTTTATTGAATGTAATACTTTACAACTATTGAAAATTATTTCTTTTGTAGATTGGTTATGTGAAACAAATTACTGATACAATGCTCCCTAAAAATATATATTGTCATAAACTTGAGGGTTTGACGTGTGAGAGAGAATACTATTTGTATTATAAAAATTATCTCAAAAATATTCTAAAGATCTGCTATATTTTCATTCTTTATAAATAGAATACAGTAGAGATTTACAGTTAGTGCAGAAGTACTTTAGAAAGAAAAGATTTTAGTAGCTTAAAATTTAACAGAAAAAAATATAAAATAAATAGAATAAAAGATTAGTATATTCTTTATGAAAGCACTATTGCACCTTATATATTGTTGTGCATCATTATCTCAAAATTAAATCACACAGACTGGATTGTATCATCATCTCAAAACTTATTTTTAGTATATATATTTTTTTATCATTTAATCTATATGATCCAATTTGGAATGGTCACAATCATTTATACATTACCACTGTTGTTGTTGTGGCAACAATATATTCTATCACAAATATACTAACAAACTTAGTGTTGTTCCTTCCTATATAAATAATAAACTAGAAAAACAATTAATTTCTTAACATATATTAATGTTTGAGCACTGAATGTATAGTTTGACCTTCAATATAGAAAGCATTAGTTTTCCACTTCAACTAATTAAGAAAATATTCAAAGAGTTAAAAATCTTTTCTGTGTTAATAAGATAATAATAGCATTAAGTAGAAAAATATATCCATTATAGTTGCAGAGTTTATTAAAGAAACTTTAGTTCTCAAATCTGCCACTTAACCACTGTTCTGAGACAATACAGAGATGTGAAGATCCATGGAAGTGACTTTGTTTTGCATAAATAAAACCAATGATGTTATCTTACTTTTTATAGCCACAGTTAAGTTTATGACATGTATACCTCATTTTAACACAGAGACTTTAAATTTGATTTGATTTTCCAATAAACATGTAGATGATCTATTACAGTTGAGCTTGATACTGTGCAAAAACACTATTTTTTACTGTACTCATATTTTCTAATGAATATTAGGGTTATAGTTTTCGTTTGTGAAAAACATGGATCTAAATCCAAGCAAACCTGTAGTTTCTTAGACCTATTTATATCCAAAGCAACTATATGCAGTAAATTCAGCCAGAAGCTTCTTATTGCCCATGATTAAAAGTAAGAAATTCAAAAGATTCACATACACCCAATTCAACTTTATGTGCTTCATTACTGAAAGCCTTAAGCCAGAAACTTGTTTACAGATCTGAATAGATTAGCATAAGAAATGTAATTCACTTAAAGTTTTATTATTAATTGTTATAACTAATATAGTAGTTCAGATTGCATAACTCTCTAACTAGATTTGATTTTTTTTTCATATGCAGGAGGTAAACATATTAAACTCATTATTTAGATAATTATATTTACTAAATGATATTGATTATTGTTCTGCATGGTAAATTACAATTATTTCATTTTTGTTTATTTCCATTCAGGACTTTAAACATTAGGTTATAAATATGGAATCAACACCCAAATTGTAACATTATTTCAAACTATTTATTGATACTGCTTTGAATTAATTTAAGATCAGTATCATAATTCTTATTTATTCTATTTCAATGATGCTATATGTAAGCTTAAATAATAGATACCAGATAGTGCTGCTTATCAAATCTATATCTATACTATCTTATTTAGATCCCTGAATTTGTTTCTAGATAATGACCTTTATCAGATGAATAACTTCAATCCAAATTGAGAATGTCTGTATTATTTGGATCTAGTTTCTGGTATACAGTTTTCATCAGTGAAAATTTTGACCTTGAATCTAATGCATCTGTATCTTTTGGATTTAATAAGAAGTAAAACATCCAGATATACTAGTTCAGATCTAAAATTATCACTGATAATGGCCATAAACAAGAAACTCATCTGGGTTATAGATAAAGTAGAAGTGGGTGCTCATTTGCTTATTGCACTACAATCTAGTATTTACTGATTACTCAGGATTTCAATAGATAACAATAGTACAGTGGAATAAATTAAGTTTTTTTTTTTGTAGAGCAATGTGTAAGATGTTGAACATGTGATTTTTTTTATCATTTATATCATAACTCCAATGTATCAATTTGTCTGTGTTATTTAGTTTTCTCTAGGGTAATTATTAAATCTACTCTTCTAAAGGTGATAAAAACAACTAAGAAGTAAAATACTATCATCATGCTATAATAATTTATCATAATGTTGGTAATTTACTTCTGCTTGCCATTCTTTTAATACAATTTTATTTAACAACATAATATTAAATCTATATCAAAATTAATAGATATCGTAAAGACTATCACAATAAAGCTTTATATTGTGAACAACATATACAGAAGACACTTTTTCCCACATGATTCTTGGTATAGATGTGAAAAGCTTAGGTCCTTCTCTACTATCATTGATTCTAAATTTATCACTGGAGAAAATTTCACATAATTACTATCACCTAAAATCTAAATTATAGTCAATTTGTTGTTTGGATCTTTTAAACTCTTTGATCAGAGTGAAATAAGTCATAACATCAAATATGAAAACACTAAACATCACATGATCACTATCTCATACTAGCACAAAATTGTTATTAAACTGTATGGAGAGTTTTGCCTTGTTTAATATGAAAACACTAAAAAAATATATAATTTTACAGCAGCCAGCTTTTAATCAGATTATTATAACATACTCAAATATATCTTTATGTATCTCAATTGATGCACTACTTTTATTACCCTCAATATAATAGACTAGACATCTACAAAACATTATTAAATTAATAATTTTTATCTAATCAATTTACTCCCTTTTATTAAAAAGAACATTTTCTATCTTCCATTAAATAATTTGAGAGCTATTTCAATACCTCTTTTTCTTCTTGAACCAATAGAATCCCCCATTAAAGATAAAATTTAATCAATAATTATTTTCACTATGTATTATTTTCCAGAAAAAATACATCTAATATTGCAGCTGTGATTCTATGTAAAATTATTATTGTTTTTCATGTGTCAAAGCATCAACCGAGAAGCTAACCCACAAACCCAGGACACCTGCTTGTAAGGCAGCTGTGCTGACCACTCAAACACCAATGCTACATTAAGCAGAATAGTAGATTGGTTGTATTTTATTTTCTGTGACTGAACTCTCAGAGTTAGATCAACAAGTTAATATTTTAATTTCTGTTCTCTCTATCTTTGCAACTTATTCCTTATTAATAAATTCACATCACACTTTGGAAAACTGTTCCCAAAGCTGTTGTTATAAGAAAGGTATTTTTGTCCTATTTTGTAAGACTTAAGTTATTAATTTAGTCTGCTTATTTGTTCATTTACATCTTTAGAAATTAAAATATATTGCACTTACTTATCTAATTTGCTGCATACTATAAAAATTTAAAATTGTAAGTCTAAAAATTTGAATTCGAAAACCGATTAATGTTGTTATAAAAAATAAAACAACAAAAAAAGATTATAAATCAATGAACACAAATATTACAAGGAAGGTCATTGCTTAATATAGGATATATACACAAGATGTTTTAGAAGCTTTCTAAACTGCAAACATAGAAATTGAATTAATAGTGACAAAAAAATTTCATGTAAAAAAGTGGAAGTGAAATGAAATCATGTAAATTTATTTTGCTTTTATAAGATGAATTTTTATTGTCACTATGAGGCAGAGAACCAAATTAGAACAAAATGCTATAGAAATGTTAATGAACAAAAATATTGTGACAAATACTTTTAGAATGCGCATGTGAAAAATGTTTCAAGTACTTCTAAAAAGCTGAACTAGAAAACTAATTAATGCTATTTAAAAATAAAATAAAACTGAAATGAGAAAGCAGAAGTAGTGATTTTTATTAATGCATGTTTATTTTTGCTTTTATTAAAATTATTTTTAATTTTCATCATGAGACAGAAAAGAAAGAATATAGCAGAAAAAAAAAAAAGACTTTCAAACAACAAAGCAGTAATTTTGCAAATGATATGGCTAAGTCAACATTCTGAAAATTTTATCAGAATAAGTTTGTTTACATTTTTATTTTATGCTTTTAAAATTTTTATTTTAGTTTTCTCTAGAATAAAATTGTACAGGATGTACAACAATTAATTTTATATTTACATTTATATTTTAAATTTTGCATTAAATTTTCTGTTTATATGGTTTATTTTGGGTCAAAGTATGTCGAGATGTTATCGCAGCTGCCCTGCAAGCAAGTGGTTGGTTGCAGACGGTTGTGGGTTCGCCTCCCGGCTGAAGCTATGACATTTAAAAAAAAGTATAGATTATTTCTAAATATATGTGTTGTAATGTAAGCAACGTTGAACAGATGTTCGATGTCATTAATTAAAGTAAGGTGAATATTATTTTAAATAGTATTTAATTTAAAAATAAATAAGTGTCATATTTCAAAATATCACTTGTTGATCTTGTGTAACTGTCATGAAAAAAACAAGCATGTTCAGAGAGATTCAAAACCTTATCCATTTTTAAAGATTGAAACAATTAATATAGCATAATTATAATAAAATAACAAAAGAATGGATGCAATACAACATTTATTTTGATAAATCATATTGTTGTTGAGTTTTTATTATTATTATGTAAACCAATAATAAAAAAATAAATAGCTTTTTTTGTTCAGGAGATTATAAAAAATATGGAAACAAAAGTCACAGATCAAGTTATGATTCTTAAGTTCCAGAGGCCATTTCATTAAAGTAAATAAACTAAAATAAATTACTAAATGGGTTATTGCATGGGAATTCATAAGTTTGAACACCATAAATGACAAAGGTGGAGTATAATCCATATGGATCTTAAATTTTAGAATTCACCACTCTACCATTGTATCAAACCACACAAAACAATTGTTTGATAATGAACAATATTGCTGTAGTGTAATTTTCACTATACCAATCTCATGCAAGGTAGAGACTAGTTTCTATCTGCTTTTAAGATCTTGTGGAGGGATGTAATCATAAACATACAACCAAAGACATGTGAACAAGATGTATGATCTCTCAAATGCACATTTCATGCTGAATCAGCACTCATCAGTTGGCCCAGACCACGAACTTTTACACATATCTTTGTCAGTGTTCAGTATACATGGATATCAAATTAGTGCAGTTTAATTGATAAGTGCCAACCTTGCTGTCATCACAAGTTTGACATAAACTGCTTAAGGAAAGCATATTAATAATTTTTACTAGTTAATTATTAGACTAGAGATTATCCAATAATGAATAATATTTAGGTAGTATAATTTTCACCACACTAATCTCACACAAGGTTGAGACCATGTTTATGATTATATACATCTACAAGATATTAAAAGTGGATAGAAAATATTTTTTACTGTGCATGACATTGGTGTAATGAAAATTATAATACAGAAATATTATTCATTATTGGATAATGTCTAGTCTAATAAATGACTAATAAAAATTATTAAAGCAATTAATTGTTTGGGTTTTTTTTTTGCAAATCAATGATTACATAATTGTCTGAAATGAATTTAAATGTTGTCACACCCTTAATTTTATTAACTGAAAGAGTATTTTTAATATAATATTGAGATATTTGGCACTGATAGGTATGTATTTTTATTTCTGTAATGTATGTTTTGAGACATTAAATTACTTTGTGTTAATAAATGAATCTAGTTTTATAATAGTTAATGCAGGGTAACAATGAGCAGTATGTATAAAGTTTCTTTGCTTTTTTATGTAAAGTAATTCATTGACATTCTATCTTATATAAATTAGTATTATTCTTAAATTATTTTCCAATTTCAAGTCAGAAAATAAATAATACAAAAAATAAATAGACACTAGGAAAAAAGTTGCAGTAGCAGGGTTAACATATGGTAATGATGCATTATATGTTAGTAATGGGGTATTAAATTACTTAGAAAAAGTTCAAAGGGAAGTAGGGAGACATGCATTGGATGCAGATGTATGGACAGCAAGGGAGGCAATTCAAGGAGAAATGGTATGGTCAAGTTTTCATACGAGAGATGCAAAAAGTAAAATGAAAATGTTTGGTAGGTTGCAGTTTATGGATAGTAAAAGAATAGCCAAAATAGTGTTTAATTGGGTTATGAGTAAAGGACAGGCAACAAGATGGGTGAGAAAGGTAATACGGTATGCAAAAGATTTGGATAAAGAATTTATATCAGTATATTTGTACAAAAGATGGGATGATTGTGTTAAGAGGATTATTGAATGTTATAGTAGTAAGGAATGGGATAAAAGAATAAATTTATTAATAAAGACTAGGGAGTTAGAGAGATGGAGAAATAGTATGGAGAGTAAAAAGAGCTTAAATATATATAGAAATAAACACAATATTAGGTGTGAGTTAATATATGATAATAGTAAGGAAAGTAGTTTATTGTTTAAGGCTCGAACAGGATCTTTAGCTACAAAAGAATATACATGTAAATGGAAAAATATGGGTGATTTATTTTATAAATTATGTAAGGAAGGAATTGAAAATATTAGGCATTTGTTAATTGAATGTAAATGTTTGAAAACAGAAAGGGTACATATAATGAAGTTGTGGAAAAATAAATATGAAAAGAGTGATTATACAGAAAGTGAATTATTGGTTTTTATGCTGGGTTTGGGAAAAGATAAGGGTGATTTAGATATAAAGGCTGTAGAGTTGACAAAGATTATGTTGTGAAAGTGGGATGGAACAGAATATGGGAAAACTTAGACTGGGGAATGTAAAATTAAATAGCTAACAAGTTTCTCTTGGTATAATTGCTGAGAGATTCTTGACTTCATTTAAGAAGAAGCTACAGTACATCACATCACATAGAGAGAATATTGAATAGTTATGTAATGGATATAGAAAAGATGTTATATGAAAGTATATAGTAATGGAAATATTAGGTTTACAGAAAATGAACTGAATGAGGCAGGGAAGACATTGAGAAGTGGTAAGGCAAGAGATTTAGATGGATGGGCAGCAGATATGGTAATGAATTTAGGGCATAGGACAAAAAGTAAAGTTATCATGTTTTAATAAGATGGCACAGAAGAGAGTTTTTCCAGGTAATTGGAGTAATACAAAAGTAAGATTATTATTTAAAGGAAAAAGTAAGGATCATAGAAAGTTAAATAATTATAGACTGATAGCAGTAATATCAGTTTTATATAAAGTTTTTTCATGTATGGTGGCTGGAAGAGTTGAAAATGGATAGAAGAAAATAATGTAGTGGGGGGAATGTAAGGAGGTTTTAGGTCAAATAGATGTATAGGAGATAGTTTATTTGTAGTTACACAACTTATGGATATGAGTAGGAATTCAGGTAGACAGTTATATATGAGTTTTATAGATATAGAGAAGGCATATGATATGAATAGAAATAGATTAGGAATAAGTTTAGCAAATCTGGGAATGGATGAAGTTTTAGTGGATGTTATTAAGAAATTATATGAAAATAATTACTATACATATCAATTAGGTGATATAGAATCAGTTAAGGTTGAAAATGGGGTGGGGCTAAGGCAAGGATGCCCTATGTCACCTTTTTTTGTTTTTGTTGTATTTGAGTGAAATGGAGAGAGCAATAGAAAGACTAGGAAGGATAGAGATACCGTTAATAGGTGGCAAGGGATCATATACATTTTTAGGTCTTTTTGGGTGCAGAAAGGAGAGAATATATGTAAATTATGCTGAGGACATGTGCAAGAGTGGTTAAAGATATGGGGATTAAATTTAGTGAAGAAAAATCAAATATAATGATGGTGAATAGTGGGGAAAGAAAAGACAAAGATTTCTTATTGGGGGATATAAAGTTAAGTGTGGTGAATAGATATAGTTATTTTGGAATCATCTTGAGTAATCAGAAAAATTGCTTGGATGAATGGAAGAAAAAATTGATAAATGAAGCAAAAAATAGAAAGGGATTGATAAAGAAATTAACAGTGTTTTTATATAATAAATATGATGTAGCTAGAATTGTATGGGAGTGGCAGTAGCAGGGTTAACATATGGCAATGATGCATTATGTGTTAGTAAAAAGGCATTAGATTACTTAAAAAAAGTAGAAAGGAAAGAAGGAAGACAAGTTAGATGCAGAGGTGTGGACCGGAAAGGAGGCAATTCAAGAAGAAATAGGATGGTCAAGTTTTTATATGAGGGATGCAAAAAGCAAATTGAAAATTTTCGGTAGATTGCAGTTTATGGATAATAAAAGAATAGCCAAAATAGTGTTTAATTGGGTTATGAGTGAAGGGCAGGCAACAAGATGGGTGAGAAAGGTAATGCGGTATGCAGAAAGTTTGGATAAATAATTTATGTCAGTATACTTGTACAAAAGGTGGGATGATTGTATTAGGAGTGTTGTTAAGTGTTATAGTGGCAAGGAGTGAGAGAGAAGAATGGATGCATTAATAAAGAATAGGGAGTTGGAGAGATGGAGAACTAGTATGAAGAGTAAAACAAGTTTAAATATATATAGAAGTAAACAGAACATTGGGTGTGAGTTAATTTATGTTAATAGTAAGGAAAGTAGTTTATTGTTTAAGGCTCAAATGGGATCTTTAGCAACAAGGGAATATACACCTAAATGGAAAAATATGGGTGATTTAGTCTGCAAGTTGTGTAAGGAAGGCATAGAATATATTAGGCATCTGTTATTTCAATGTAAATCTTTAGAAGCAGAAAGGATACAAATAATGAAGTTATGGAAGATTAAATATGAAAGTGAGTTAATGGTTTTTATGCAAGGTTTGGGAAAAGATATGGGGGATTTAGATATGAAGGTCATGGAGTTCACAAAGATTATGTTGTGGAAATGGGATGGAGCAGATTATGTGAAAACTTAGGATGGAGAATGGAAAGGGAAGCTAAAGTGGCTAACAGATTTCTCTGGGCATAGTTGCTGAGAGATTCCCGATTCCATATAAGGAGAAGTCACAGTGCATTACATCACATCACAAAATGGGTGAGAAAAGTAGTATGGTATGCAGAAGATTTGGATAAAGAATTTATGGCAGTATACTTATACAGAAGGTGGGATGATTGTGTTAGGAGAATTGTTGAGTGTAATAATTGCAAGAAGCAGGATACAAGAATAGGTGCCTTAATAAAGAAATAGGGAGTTGAGAGATGGAGAACTAGTATGGAGAGTAAAAAGAGTTTACATATATATAAAAGTAAACATAATATTGGGTGCGAGTTAATTTATGATAATAGCAAGGAAAGTAGTTTACTGTTTAAGGCTTGAACAGGATCTTTAGCATCAAGGGAATATACACATAAATGGAAAAATGTGAGTGCTTTAGTCTGCAAATTGTGTAAGGAAGACATAGAAAATATTAGGCATCTGTTAATTGAATGTAAATGCTTGCAAGTAGAAAGGGCATAAATAATAATGTGGAAAAATAAATATAAACAAAGGGATTATATAGAAGGTTGGTTTTTGGATTTATGCCGAGTTTGTAAAAAAAAGATAAGGGGGATTTCAATATAAAGGCCATGGAGTTGATAAAGATTATGTTGTGGAAATGGGTAGAGCAGGATAGAGAAGAATATGGGAAAAACTTAGAGTGGTAAATGAAAATGGAAGATAAATTGGCTTATAGGTTTCTCTGGGCATGGTAGCTGAGAGATTTCTATGTTGTTGGAGAATAAATATAGACCAAGTGATTATACAGAAAATGGGTTACTGTTGTTTATGTTAGAGTTGAAAAAAATATAGAGGGGATCTAGATACAAAAGCCATGGAGTGGACAAAGATGATCTTGTGGAAATGGGATAGAGCAGGATAGAGAAAAATATGGGAAAATCTTAGAGTGGGGAATAAAAAGGAAAGAGAAGGTAGCTAATAGATTTTTCTTGGACATATTGGCTGAGTCATTCCTGTTATTGATAAAGACTAGCCATATCACATTACAAATATTTTTATAATTGAAAAAGTAATGAATAGGATAATATTTTTGTAGTGTAATTCTCACTACATCACTCTCATGCAAAGTAGGGACTGGTTTATATCCACTTGTAACACTGTTTGGAGGAGTATAATCATAAACATCTAATTAAAGACATTTCAAAAATATGTATGATCCCCATGATGCATATTTTATGTTGAACCAAGGTTCATCAATTGTCTTGGTTCAGATCACATTCTCTTTTCATATCTCTTTGTTCATATGTTCATGAATACACTCCTGGATAAAAACCAGTCCCTTCCTTGTATGAGGGAGGTGCAGTGAAAATTACCCTACAGAAATATTATGCATTAAATGGATAATCTCTAGTCTAATGAATGACTAATAATAATTATTAATGAACAGAATAAGTTTAGATGAGAATGGGGCAAACATACAAGTGAAAATGTGATGAAATGTTTTGCTTTTATTTAGAACTGTATTAAAAGTCATATTAGAGAAAGGATCTTCAAACTAATGAATTCAATAAAATAAAATTAAAGGAAGTGGGATATATTAATACATCACTTCAATCTTTAAATTGTTATTATTCTATTAGAAAAAAGTTAAGTAATTAAAAATTGATGATAAAAGTGTGGTCTATTTGCTGTATAATAATTTTTCTTATTGTTTAAATTATGTAGATGAAACCTTTTTTAAAAACTATTATGCAGCAGAACAAAATAATTATGAAGTGAAAATTTCAATATATTTTAAGTGAGTATAACTTCAACTTCAAATTGGTCAACCTTAATGTTGGTATACTAACAAAATCAAATGATTTATTCTTTGGGAGTTCATAAAAAGTTTTAGCACCAAAAGTAAAGAGTTGCAACATTAGAAATTGAATCTAATACTGCACAAAGCCTTATAAAAATGGGAGTGTTATGTAATATATACTAGTTTATATTTATTCAACATTTAATTAATTTTTCGATATTGTCAAATATTTCAAAATATTATTTTCTATTTTTTTTTATTTTATTTAAAAGCTTATCTACTTTTTGGACTATCTCATATATCTTTATATATTTGTTTATATTTTCATCCAATCAATATTTATCTACTTATCTATATATCTATTACTTTCACTCATTAAATTACTGACATTTGTAGAAATATTCCACAAAAAAAATTTTAATATACACAATAGCTTTGAAAATATTTCTTTTTTAATATAAAAATTTATTTTGTTTTTACGAGCAATAATAGAAAAACGGTAGTTATTTTTGAAAAAAGAGAATTATAAATGATATTTAATTTTAACTTCGCTTATTAAATTTATATTAATAGTAATAAAATAAACTACATTGATTTAAAAACTTGTTTTATTAAATCAAAGTATATAGATAAAATAGCATTAAACAGCTACTGCAGGAATAGATTAATAATAAAAAAAAAATCCCAAGATACATTTTTACTGTTTTTTTATATAGTTAAAAGCTGACAAATTATTATATGGTTATCCGAAGTATCTTTAAACCATCTATAAGATTTTTGGAAATCTTTAGCTATTCAAAACAACTTAACAAACTACAAGTATATTCAAATTATAGGCGTGATTACTATTTGCCCAATCACAACATCACAAACATTTTGCAGCTTATAAAGAATAATTATCAAAAAGTATACTCAGGCTTATTTTATGTCCATTAGTTTTACTCATGTTACTGATTGCTAATTTCAACATAATGATGTTGTTTCTCATTACTAAGTTTTAAGTGTGTGTGTGTGTGTTTGTTTTTTGGAAAAAATATTTAAAATAAGTCTATTGTGGAGTTCCTATTAATAATTAGAGTGTTGTCGCTATTATTTTATGGCTATATTCCATTAAGAGTACATTAATTAAAATATCCATCCTTCTTTACTTAACAGTTGCAACTCTCTGAATTGTTTGAAAAGAAAAACTTAATAAACGTACTATTTTTGAAATTTATATATTTTAATATAAAATTTAATTTTGCTTTCATAAAAGAGAATAAAAAAAACTTTAGTGATTTTTAAAAAGAAAATTGTAAATGACATTTCACCCAACTTTACTTGTTAAATTTAAAATAATAACAATGGGGGAAAAACTACATTGATTTATGAACTCATTTTATTAAATCACAACATGGATTGTATTAAACTAACATTATACAATTTAAAATTAATTAAAAGTAATTTATAACTGTCATTAGAAAAATCTTATACATTATGAATTATTTGTAATAATTATGTTTATAATTAATATGTTTTAAAATTAAAGTTATATGCATAACAATATGCGGGTACTTTATATTTTCTTTGAGTCTGAAACTTGTACGTCATATTAATAGTAATTAGAACTTTTTTTAAAGAAATAATGTTAAGAGAAAAAAAGAGATGTTATAAATTGTAAACAAATACAAGTTAAATTAATAAATAAAAATAAATAATTAAATGGCTTGTTGCTACCATTCTACCATGAACCAAACAATATAATAATGGATGATGGAGATATAAACATCATCAGATTTTATAAATCAAGAAATTTATCACCACAAACAAGTAAACTATTACTAATAAAAAAAATGACAGAATTCAACACTGGTCAAAATTTTATTAAAATTCTTGAAATATATCATTAAATGTAACAGGCAAACTCTCATACAGTAGCGCCATTCAGTGCCAACCAGAGTAATCAATGGATGTGCATAAAATTCTATCTAGTGCCCACTCATCCCATATCTCCAGACTAGTTTTTGGCTTGTGACCTTTGTCAGTGAGGACCTTTGGAACTGAGAGCCCTGCACCTAGATCTTAGGATTACTATGGTTGGCACTGAGTGTAGGATTACCCTGGTTGGCACTGAGTGGCACTACTGTATGGAGAGTTTTGCCTGTTTTAATAACAGTTATGTACTAGCATAAGAAATGGTGATCAGGTGATCATTAAATGTACAAACACATCTTTAAATATTACAATAATATTATTTACCTGTCAAACATTTTTGACCAAAGTTCAAAAGTGACTAAAGTAAATATAAAACTGATGTTTTAAAAATATATAGTTGTAGTTTGTCAGACTTAGGCAACAATTTATGTACATTAATTAGATTTAAAATGTTGGGTGCTTGAATCTTAAATAATTTATTAGCTTACATACTATAAAAAATAAAAATGGGTTGAAATATAATGCAAATTCAATGCTCGTCATGGGTAAAAAGAAGTATCCAAAACGCTTAGGGAATTGAATATAGTATTTCCATTTAATGTCCATGGACTTCACTGATACATTCACAGGGTTATACCTCCAGAAAAATAAAACACTTAATTCAGTCAATTGAATGAACTGATGTACTCAATCTGACCCTAGAGTGCTTGAAACTCACATAATCTCCTGAGCAATTAAACAAGAATTAATCAATTTATGATAGATGATAGTTCTGAAGATACAATAAGCAGAATGAGTTCATTATTGTTAATATAGATTATAATATAATCTGAATTAGTCTTAGAAAAGCATAAGATATTGTGATTGGCATATATCGTACTTGCTGCTTGGTAAAAGCTACTTGTCATTATCATAAAACTAATATCATTAAAGCACGTAGTTGCTAACTTGATGCAATATTTATATAACTAAACAAGCAAGTAAGTTAGAGTTAAAAATTTTAAGGGAGCTTGAAATTTTATGTTGATAGCACAATAACATAAAAAGTATAGGTAGATATTATATGTGTATGCTCAAATTTAATCTCTTCTTTAATGATGATTGATAACTGAAAATATTAGTCTGGGAATTTGTATATGACACCACCATCAAATCTCTACCGATTCATCATATTACAATAGATTCTTTTGAAGTAAAATACAGAGTAAATCATTGATTCTAATTCATATAGTAAAATATTACTATGACATTCTCCTAGGCTGACTACTAACACTAATCTGGTTTTGCAATAGCACTGAGCTGGTATTTTCTAACAGCTCATATAGATATGTATATATATCAATTTTAAAAGTGAAAAATGTGTATGTGTTATTGTTAAAATAAAAAGAAAATTAATGTGTTTTATATGGTATTTTAAAAGTTTTTTATTTTTATTTTGAATGAATCAACATTCTATTAGTTGAATTATTTAAAATAGAGATAAGGCTGGAATTTTGGAAGTTTTTTTTTTATAGAAAAGTTTTTTTTTTCTTTTGTCTTGTTTCTAATTCTGGGAAATGGAAGGATAAAAGGAAAAGAAGTATAGATTTTTTTCTAATTAACTCTATTGTTGAAATTATAGATAGGGGAGGTATTTGTGCTATCTATTGTGCTCATCAGCCTGGAAGGTTGATACAGGAATAAAAGCAAAATATGACCAAAAAGTTATGAATGCAGACTTTGAAAGGAAGCAAAAACTATAAATTAGGGGAGTACCTTTTGTTTAGATTATTATTGGTATTTTGATGAAGGTCATGGTTAATCAATTGAGTTTGAAACAATATTTAGAGATGCAGAAAATATGTTGAGCAGCTAAGAAACTTCAGAACTCTCACCATCTGGGGACTTCTATGCTGGACACCACCAGGAACTGCCAGGGAAATGATGACCTAGTAAAGGAGTATCAATAGAACTAGCTGAGGACACAGGGTTAAATGAAAGTAATGAACAATCCACAACAATCTTTGGGATGAAGAAAACTTGTTACCAAGGAATCAAGTATTATATTAATAGCCCAATAGAGTAGTGAAATACCTTCATCATTTTCAGTAATAGAAGGGAATGTTTACGGTTTCTTAATTACATACAATATTAATTCAATGCAACCAATGTATTTTTTTTTTAGTCTTTACTTTTCTTGCTATCTTACTAATAATGTCTGTATTAAGGGAGAGATTTGTATTTGTCT